>OY968838.1:199668-799668 GCA_963695495.1 Hololepta plana | reverse complement strand
AGTTCGTCAGATCAACCCCTGATGGCCGATGGAAGTGACGCGCATCTTTTAAGTCGCAGGTCCAAAGAGCGAAAAGTTTTTCACAAACCTGCAGTTAATTTTCAGAATAAATAAAGCAATAATGTTTTTGATTGACGATTTAAAAAACTTATGTTAACCACAGTGGATGATGGCGATTCTGCCAAAGGATTGAAGAAAGTATTAATTATTGAAGAGAAATGACAATTAAAGCCACATAATGAAAGCAATACAATACTTGATCTGGTGTGACACAAATAAGACCACTAAATTTTTGGGGAAAGAAAGGTCCGTGGCTCAATATGAACCGAACCGATATTATTGGATTCGGAATCACAATGTTTCGTTATCAACTGATCAATATACAGCACTTCTGGTCGCTCGAAGAAACATTCTTGACGACGTAATCTTAACTCGAATTTAGTCAGCCGTGCGAAAGTAACCGTCAAGCCTTTCAAATATTTTTTTTTAATTTTGGCGAGAACCGATATTGGGGCGGAATTCCCGCTGTTTGAATGTTTGTTGATTGAGAAAATTTTAGAAACATAAAACGAAAGCAATTTTATTTTAAAAGACTGACCAAAAGAAATGTATAAAAAAAATTAAGTAATCGAAAGGAATGTATATGAAAATACATTTGAAAAGCGACAATAAACAAAATAAAACAAAATTTAAAGGAACAGATGTTTATTGGCCAACGTTAAAAAAGCTTCAAAAACACTACAAAAAATGCAACAAAATAAGAAAATAAACTTTAAAATACAACAATATATGAATACAAAGAAAATAACACAGAATATGAAAATATACTTAAAAAATACAACAAAATCTAAACAAAATAAGAAAATAAACTTTAAAATACAACAATATATGAATAGAAAGAAAATAAAACAGAATATAAAAATATACTTAAAAAATACAACAAAATCTAAACAAAATAAGAAAATAAACTTCAAAATACAACAATATATGAATACAAAGAAAATAACACAGAATATGAAAATATACTTAAAAAATACAACAAAATCTAAACAAAATAAGAAAATAAACTTTAAAATACAACAATATATGAATACAAAGAAAATAACACAGAATATGAAAATATACTTAAAAAATACAACAAAATCTAAACAAAATAAGAAAATAAACTTTAAAATACAACAATATATGAATACAAAGAAAATAACACAGAATATGAAAATATACTTAAAAAATACAACAAAATCTAAACAAAATAAGAAAATAAACTTTAAAATACAACAATATATGAATAGAAAGAAAATAAAACAGAATATGAAAATATACTTAAAAAATGCAACAAAATCTAAACAAAATAAGAAAATAAACTTTAAAATACAACAATATGTGAATACAAAGAAAATAACACAGAATATGAAAATATACTTAAAAAATACAACAAAATCTAAACAAAATAAGAAAATAAACTTTAAAATACAACTGGACGCTCGAGCGTTGTTAAGGTTAATCAATTGTATTATACGTTAAAGTTAGTGATAAGTTCTATAGATGTATTCTATATTATGTTGGTTATGAATGAGTATTTATTGTGCGTGATTGATGTGTGAATGGATTTTATAGATTTTATTCTTGCTTGTTAATTTATTAATTGTTAGTTCTTAAATATATTATTGTTGTATAGTGTAAACAAGAGAAACAAAAGAAACAACCATCAATCGACAGAACGCTCTTGTTACGATGAACCGTTTGTTGAACACGAGAAAAAACACAGGCGAAAGATTGAAAGTTCATCGTAACAAGGGATTGCTGTCGATTTGATATTATTGTTTCAAAACAGAGGCATACTCTCCCCTTCCAATTCGGGAGAGATAAAATGCCCTATAAATTAGGAGAGACTTCCTACATAGTTTTATTGCCAACATCGTGTATGTAAAAGTAACGAGAGTCGACCGGAAAGAACACAAGATATTTTTTCGTTTATCGTTAATCGTTGTCCTTTATCGTTGTTATTTTATCGTTGTCGTTTATCGTTTGTAATCTAATTTTTCGTCGTTTTTAATTTAAGCAACTAACAATCCACATTTAATAATTAAATCATCATATTTAAATAAAAAAGGTGAATTTATTCAAACCAGCACCTCACGTGCATGCGACCTGATAAAAATAAACAAATATCATCGCAAGCCCCAACAACAACAATATATGAATACAAAGAAAATAAAACAGAATATAAAAATATACTTAAAAAAATACAACAAAATCTAAACAAAATAAGAAAATAAACTTTAAGATACTACAATATATGAATACAAAGGAAACAAAAGAAAATATGAAAATTTACACATGCGAGACAGGGCTTCGCAGCAATTACGAATTGCGTAAAAAATGGATGCGACGTCCCAAATTGCCGCCGCAGTTTCCGCTTGACGCACATCCACGAATTCTCCACGGTTTGCGCGTGGACTTTAGGCCCACCCAAATCCTTTATATTCCTGTAGGCGGCCCAACCATCCGAATTAACGATGCTTCCTGGTGGCACATATCTAAAAATATAATGAAAATTCAATTAGTAGTTTACAACGAATAAAATGTGACGTCTACTGCATTCTGATAACGAATGTCCTACAATCGCAATCCAGAAACCAAAATTATTATACTTCTTAATTACTAACAATAATATTAGTATTAGCAAGCACAGAAATACATTGCGAAAATTCTAAATACTAGGTCAGTAGTAAATGTTCAATTGTTAACAAAAAAAGTAGTTACAATAAAATTCGAGGCTGTTTTCTTCTTGCAGGAATATGTCGAGGCAGAACATGTGGTGGCAGCGGTGGGATACCAGCAAATTCCAAAATCAAGAAGACAGAAAACAGCGGAAAATCTCTTCAGAACATCGTCACATGCAGAAAAGACGAAGACCATCTTCAACGAAAGCAAATAAAGAAAACGACATTAAACAGATCCTCATCAAACGATTAGTCTAAGTCAATTTTAAATTTTCTTATGTACCGAAGTCCATATGTCCTTACTACAGTCATCTTCGTGTACTTTTGTTGTTTATATTATCTTTGTTATTATTATTATTTACGATATTCGTCACAACTTAATTGTTTGTTTTTCTAACGAATATTTTCCTTGACCTTCAACAACAAATGTTTAAAATGTAATCGTCAGATTTATAAAGATCGTCAACGTCACCAAAAATAATTGCAACAATTAACTTTAAAATACACTATATTTTTAAGAATATAGGCTTTTGTTTATTTTACCTACCTCAAAATTTCTTTCAGAAGTGGGATAGGCATTAACCCGGATGCCAAAGAAGGTATCATACCCAGCAAGGAAATTTTGCCAAGTGTAATTCTTTCAAGAGCTTTAACTACCCTGACTCCTAAAAATACCTGTTTAGCTACAATCGTCAATGTCAGAGAATCAGACATGCAAATAGAAAATGTAGAGGAATTTCACGACAATGAAAGTTTTTTTTGTTCTTTACGAACAACCTAAACAATAAGGATATTGTCCGCCAAGAGAGAGTAGTCGATAACATAAAGATAGATCATCTCAATTTCGAAGAACGCGATTCCATAGTTACTATTTGTGAAGAATTTTGCGCCATCTTCCAATTAGAAGACAGGTACTTTAAGTAGAATGTCTAACTATCAAACGTATACGAAACACATTCAATTGGGCTACATTAAAACGGGACGTTGAAAATTATGTGAAGTGCGAAATTTGTCAGAAGGTGAAAACTCGAAACAAGAGTGTTGTTAAGAAATCTTACGGTGATTCACAACTTCGGTAGTAAGTTAAATCTATTACCTTATTTTACAATACTTTTCAACTACAAGTACTTGTTCGAATACCTACTTAATTCGCTCTGGAGTTATAGATTTTGGTGGCCCTTTTTATGTTGTCATAGAAGTGCCTTTCTGATTAGATAACAGGTCTTTTAAATAGCTTTCAAATAGTGAAAATAGAAGTTTAACAGAAGAAGTAATTAGAAATTAACACTAACCTAAGTAATTAGTGTGAACAGGTATTTCTAAGGAGTTAGTACTTATTATATAAAAGTATAAGTATGTAAGATACTTAACAGTGTGATACAGACTATGATTATAACAACCACATCCGAAGAAGCTTTGGACAAAGTTTATTTGGACATAGTTGCACCTGTAACTGGAACAAATCACAAGAACAAGTGTATTCTGACGCAACGGGATGACTTAACAAAGGTCTCATTCGCCTTCGTGGAGAATGTTATATGTGTATTTGGTACGCCATAAAGTAGACTGACTGATCAAGGCGCTAATTTCCTGAGCAATCTATTGAAGAATATTTGCACATTATTGAAAGTGGATCAACTCAACACGACGCCTTATCATCCTCAGACGAACGGCGCGTTGGAACGTAGCCATCGAACACTAATAGATTACGTAAGATAATTTATCGACAGAAACATCGACAGATGGGACGAGTTACTTCCATTCTATATGTTAAGTTACAACACTTCCGAACATACGGCAACTAAATACAAACCATTTAAATTAATGCACGACAGAGAGTTCATTGTTCCCGCAGCGTTTAACAAATTGCATCCTCTTTATAATTACGATTACCATTATTATGCTCTCAAAAATAATCCAAACCTCTGGGAAAATCGCAAGGGAAAACGTGAACCAGTCTAAAGAGAAAAGCAAAATAAGGTATGAACAAGGTTGTATAAAGTGAAGAAATTGACGTAGGAGACCAAGTACTTCTAAGAAATAACAGTACTAAATCAAAACTCGATGGCTAGGTACATATGTCGTGTAACCGAAGAATAGCCGCATAATTTTTATAATCTATAGGGCGTAATGGGAGGCGGCGGATATGATTTGTGATGTTGATACAATATATCAATAAACAATTTTAAAATGGTTATAATACTTATTTATTTTATGTATATGCAAATTATAATATAATATTATAATTACAATAAATACAATCTGTCTTAGTGTAAATCCTCGTTATGCGATCTCAGTCCGAAGAAAAAATGTAATTCCATTAAGTTTTAACATTTTCTATCGCACACACATTGTTCTTGTCTGAATGAAATGGACAATCATTCATTTTTCTTTCCATATTTTGGAGCATCGTGATAATTTTCAACATTTTCTATTGATGCATAAGATATAAATTCCCGAATAAACTGTACTTTTTGATATCCGCGAACAAACATAGCACCATCATCCCCTTTAACGAACGTTTTCATAATGATTTCCAATTCCTTATATTCCAATAAACCATCGACATAA
Source organism: Hololepta plana (assembly GCA_963695495.1). NCBI lineage: Eukaryota > Metazoa > Arthropoda > Insecta > Coleoptera > Histeridae > Hololepta > Hololepta plana. The sequence continues at coordinate 794,371 of OY968838.1, read as the reverse complement.
ACTAGTTTATGTTGTTTTTTTGTCAACCGTACGGCCTGCTTCCGATCTTCTACTGATAAATCCCTAAATGATAGGGGTGGTTTTAAATAATAATGGTAAATGTTTTTTCCATCCGTAGTGATTGCCAGCTCCTTTGCAATAAACTGTTTACCATTGCTAAAACCTTGCACATCAATACAAACGTCGTACATGTTTTCCTTTTCTTCACCAACTGTTCTCTACGGAAGTGTCATAAAGAATGAAATGATAAACCGAAACATGCGACTTATATTAGTGCTCTCACACGTTCTCATTTCGAATTAAATATATGCATATTATTATTATTATTATTGTTATTTATAAAATCTTATGAACCACATTCGTTAGTGGAGTATATGCAAAAACTGCATCATACAATATTAAACAATACGCTTTGATGTTCTGCACCAACTTAGTTTTTGCTTCCAAATGTAATTTCATTTCGATCGTGCTATTTTTCACGTTTTCATTTTGACGCGAACAATCAAAGATGTATAGCATATGACTTTTAAATTGCGTGTAATCAAATAACTTGCAATCTATCGTAATAGTACTTTTGAAATGAGGCATACATTTGATATGTGGTAACATAGTTGCCCGCCGCAATATTTAAATTCATATTTTCATATGGATAGCGTTCGTTATTAAGCGTTAATTTTATATTCGCAATATCGGCATGATCAAAAATTCTGATGCATCCTTATCCAGGATATCTTTTCGTTCCTTATGAAATGCAAGTAAAACATAGCGCGGCCTTTCAATGCCACTCGATATTTTCACTTGCCAGAGATCCTCGTTGCTTTCTCTAAGCGATGGAAACTCGTGCAATTCCCATTGTCTAAACGCTACTTTTATGGGTTTATCAATTTGCGTTACTTTCATTAATTTGAGTTTTAGAGAATCATTGGAAATTATATGGGGTAAACGCCATTCCACTTTACTAATCGTAAATTTCACGTAATTATTTGCCACATAGCAATTAACGTCATTTCTTGCTCTTAATAAAATTAATTCCTGCTTCGCGTTAATGATAATTTTTTTATAATCTTCGGCAAATCCGAGAAGCATTCTGAGCGGAATATATGCAAAAAAAAATTCCCATTAAAATAATTATGCAATTTATCGTTTAATGGTGCCCATCCAGCCATTTGTAAAGCGACACTTTCTTTAACCCCATACGATGCATAAACTTTCATTGTAGTAGTAATTCCTACATCATGCGTTTTATCAATGAGAACGCCGTTAAGTAAATAACGTACTTCATCGAAGAATGCATTATTAACTAACCTAACTTTGCTCAATGTAGCTTCATCTTCGGAATGTACTTTACCCTCGATATAAATAAAACTATCTGATGGCGAAGTATATAATTCTTGATTTTGTATGCTAATTCGTATCTCATCATAATTGTTAAATGTGAACGTGTGAGGATGATATGAATGATATTCGACTTTTGTTATACTATCATCGAAATTAATTGGATCCAATATATCTAATTTTTCGATTTTTTAATAGTATATCTCAATGCTATAGAATGCTTGAGAATCTCGTTCACTACTAAACGATTTAATGGAAAATCTCAACTTTTTATTGCTGCTATTATTCTAATTTATCCCCATATTTCATTAATTTCTACGTAGTTTTCAATTCTAGCCGTATTATAATTTCTTCGCCTTGGAAATTTACAAATCTTCCGTCTTGATCCAAAAGTTTAATAGAAATATTATCAATAAAATTAGTGTTAACAGGTAAATAAACTATATTTCGAGGTTCTAGATTTATCGCGAAACCAGGATCTACTGATGGTGAAAATTCATATAACGAATGAGATTGTTGACTATCGTAATAAGAACCGGAAATAATATTACATTCAACTCTAACGCTAGACACTTTTAGTATTTGAACGGGTAAATCTGAGTGATGCCACTTATTGGCTTCTAATAACCTTCTAGAAAAGCCTAAAAGATTACCAATTGAATATTTTGATGCGAAATCTATATTCTGTGTGCATCTTATTTCACACTTTAATGTGTTGTTGTTTGGCTTTATTATTAAATCTTCCCATCTAGATTTATACTTATATTGAATATATTTATGCAAATAATTTTCTGTATCGGTAATTTCGTATGTACCTGTTGTGGTGTTGTTATTTCTTCGGTTCACGCTGTAAACTTATTGCAGCCTTCTATGTTCGGTATCGTATTAAATGTATGCAAACCGATCAACCCCAAACAGTAGGATTTATTCGAATCTAATATGATTGGCGGAAAATAACGCACATTGATATCAGACGAGTAACCTTTCACCGTAAATGTTTGCGACATGATTGATGAATATTCTTTAAAAACATTACTATTTATCTAATAAAAATTCTATGCAAAGATGTCCGCAGTTAAACGTATTATACCGCTGATATTGTTTGTAATTGTAACTGATATTACATCCTCTAAAGTAATCTATTATATCTGTCGGAGGCCGTAAATTTCCAAAAACTATCGAAGTATTTAACATTATTTCCTCTCTTTTTATATGCGACCCAATGAGTTCCAATCCCATCGGATGAATTTAAATTAACAATACCGCACTCATTGTATAATGGTTTATCAGGCAAACCGTTTATCATGTAGACACCTCTAAAATTTTTAATATTTCTACAATACTTAAGTAAATCGTAGTTTGTTAATGGTTTCCAAGGCAAATTTAGTAGTTTTTTGGCTTTAAATATAAACCAAGGCCTCTTTTATACGGACTTAAATACAATCCATTTCCGACTTTACCCAATGCTATGGCCTCCATTGTTTTATTATGTCTCTGAGCCTCTTCCAAGTCTTTCCTTGCTGCTTTCGATTCATTAATAGCCTTTGCAATGCCTGCAGCTCCACCACTTAGAGCCCCTAGGGCACTTAATCCGGCGAATATTGGAATTTAAGGTAACAATCCGCCTACTTTGGGAACTGGAATGATTCGCGGAGTCGATAGATTTTTACTACCGCCAACAGATTTAATTTGTGATTTGGCCGCCGCCGCCGCCAAGGCAACATTTACAACATCTTTTATATTGGTTTTGAATTTCCCCGATAGATTTTTTAGAGCAGATTTTGTTTTCTTGACAATATCTTTTTTAAAGCCCGCTTTAGATTTATTTTTTCCTTGATATTTCCTATGTCTTTCCTTATCTTTTTTCTTGTTTATATTGCCTTCTTTTAGGCCCATGCCTAACGATCGTTTAAGTTTCGTAATGCTTGCAACAAGCTTAGACGCAAGTTTCTCGCCCAAATTTGCATCATCTGCTTTTGCACGAGCATTTGCCATATCCTCGAGTTCTTTATCGGCCTTATGTCGCTCGTTCAAGGGCGTATATTCAGAATATGCTATATCATGACCTTTACAAGCTTCATCCAATTTATTAATTCCACGATCACCACGATTTAACCGTTTCCCTAAACGCGTGCCAGGCCCACAATATTGATAACCCGGTAAATGTAGTTCCACAGGTAAATGATTTATTAAAGAATTAATGATTCCGCCGCCACGTTGAGTCAACATTTAAGACATTCTCATTTTTATCAGTGTTATTTATAGTTAAATAATTGCATTTGGTTTATGCCTTCTTCAAGGGGAGGAGTAGTAAGAGGAGGAGGAGGAGGAGGGGTTGCTCTCGTTAAATAGGTGACACGTAGCCATATAAAGTGATGCGAAGAGAAACTTGATATTAAAATTTAGAAGACATGAGAACCGTAAAACAAAAACATCGCTTAGCAATTACAGATTTAGATGTATATACGGGGGAAAGTTTAAAAGAGAGCCAGCATGGATCTCTTTTACCCAATTCTATAAGATCGCTAATTTGTGGTCCTTCAAATTGTGGAAAATCAAACTTTATGTTAAGTTTACTTTTCGATAGAAATGGTTTGCGATTTGAAAATGTGTATGTTTATTCCAAATCTTTGTATCAACCTAAATATCAATTGTTGGAATCCATACTTAAATCTACGAATGGTATAAAGTATTACTCATTTCACGAAAATGATGAAATAATATCTGTTGAAAAGGCCAATTCTAACTCCATATTTATTTTCGATGATATCGCATGTGAAAATCAGAATGTCGTGAAAGAATATTTCAGTATGGGGCGACATAATAGCATCGATAGCTTTTATTTATGTCAAACTTATACAAGAATACCCAAGCACTTGATACGTGATAATTTGATCATACTTTTTCAAACAAGACGATTTAAATTTAAAACGTGTGTATAGCGATCATGTAGGAGCGGATATGACTTTTGAAAAATTTTAAACTGTTTGTGGAGAATGTTGGCAAGAGAAGTATGACTTCATTGTATTGGATAAAGACAGCAGCATCAACAGTGGACGTTATCGAAAAGATATTGATCAATATATATTATTCGACTGATATATCAAATCAAACAATTGATTGAAAACCACCTTCCACGATGGACGTATCGAGTGAGGAATTGAAAATGAGGAAGAATTTAATCAAAGTGAAGAAGAATATTAGAGAAAAATTGTTGGCAATGAAACGTGGTCAGATGAAAAGCAGTGAGAAATTCAATAAGCAGTATCATCCAATAATTAGTTCGATAGGCGAATTATCGAATGGATTAAAGACGTGCGTTTTAAGGAGCAACCGGACAGAGTTATCTGAATTAAATAAAAATCAACATAAGGATATAAAAAATGAAACAGGTTTTGATGAAAGTATTGAGAAGAACTACAATAATAGTGTAAGCGATGCTTCCGTAAATACGCAATCGTCAAATTTACCTCCATTGGCCAGAAACTGTGTAGAAGAAGCTGCTTTACGCAAATGGAAACTAGATCATGTAACAGGCGTACACTTCGATGAAACGACGCGTTCTTTTAAAATAGGATCTTCAAATGTAACCTTTGGTAATATTAATAACATGAACGTTAATGAGAAAAAGTATCAACTTACTCCTGGATTATGTAATCTATTATTCTTGGCTAAACCGATACATTTTACGCAACATGAATTGGACTCGTATGTTGACATTGTACAAGATTCCAATGTCCTTAGAAAGAATTATGATAGTGAATTATCAAAACGATGATTCAACTCTTACAAATATAAAAATATACTTAAACCATATTTAAATAAAACTCATCGATAACAAATTACACATCAACGACATGAATAACACACCCATTGATTACATTTACTGGGATGATATAAATGAATTAATAGAACGGTTATGTAAATTGCATGCCTCGAAAAATGCTGGTAATAACGGAGTAATCAATGAAATAGTAGCCATTGAAGAAGAATTAAGAGAAGCCAATGTGATTGTATAAATAATATCAATAACTGGGAAACATTCTTATTTGCAAAATGAGCGTTGACAAGTTCGGTCGTTTTAAAAGCAAGCATCGCACAATTGTTCGTGGACCTCCAGGCGTAGGATTTCTTTTTACTGAAGATGGGGATTATGACATTGCAAATAAGCGTTTAAGAAACGTGAATTCACCTGTAACAGATAATGATGCTGTGAATAAAGCCTATTTGAATGTATTCAAAAATGAGTTGATGAAGAATATAAATGATAACTTCATGAAAAATGTAGTTTTTCTAAATGAAAAAGATCATGTTGATTTTCACCATAAGCGTATAATTAATGTGGCTCCACCGGAAGATGATAATGATGTTATAACAAAATCTTACTTCATTGAAAGCGTGAGTAAAATACTTCATGAAATACTTGCACAAGAAAGACAATTACAAGAAGCATATGTTGCTCAGTATGTGCAGGAGAATACGTTAACTCTTACCAGATGATGGTCTTTATGATTTGAGGAAAAAAACTGTCATTAATTTGCCCACTCCAACATATGAATATGATATCGCGACGAAATCGTATGTCGATGATACAGTGCGAAACATTGTTATTTTAGCTATTGATCGCGAAACAGATAAATTGAAGAAATATATTGAAGAAAATGTCAAAAATAAAACGTGAAATTGTGAATGAACTCCATAAACCGGCAAGAAAGAATTACAATAGACGAAGAATTATTTTAAAGGGACGATCTATGGCAAGCGGACGGCAGAATTTTCACATCGTGCTAGAGAAAATAAAGGCTTCAAATACGTATTATTCGTGATAGATGGTTTTTCTAAACATTTATGGACTCAACCTATAAAAGATAAGACTGCGATGAGCGTAAGGAATGCTATGGTTTCAATCCTTGAGCGTTCCAAGAGAAAGCCCACTAATTTGCGAACAGATATGGGTAAAGAATTTTATAATGGCAAATTTGAAACGTTAACAAATAAATACAACATTAATCATTATTCGACGTTTACCATTAAAGAAGCTGCTATAGTGGAAAGAGTAATTCGTACGTTAAAGGAAACTTTATACAAAGAATTTAGCTTGCGCGGAAAATATGTGTGGTTTGATATTTTGGATAAAGTTACTCATGACTACAATAACAAGAAATATAGAACTATAAAAATGAAACTTAATGAAGTTGATAAAGGCAAAGAAAAGCATTTACTGGATACTGTATATTCTCACATAAAAGTAGCAAATTCACCGAAATTCAAAGTAAATGATCTAGTAAGGATAAGTAAACAGAAAGCCGCTTTTGAACAGGGATATACGCCAAATTGGTCAACTGAAATATTTAAAATCAAGCGATGTAAATTATCTAAATCTGCAACATACTTGCTTGAAGATATAAATGGAAATCCTATCAGCGGTGCATACTATAATGAAGAATTACAAACAGTAAAACATCCAGATGTATATTTAGTAGAGAAAATATTAAAAAGAAATGGGAGGAAAGTGTTTGTAAAATGGCTTGTATTTGATTCCTCACATAATAGTTGGATTGATAAAGTCGATATAGTTTAAATTGATGTGCAAGGTTTTAACAAAGGTAGACAGATAGCATATATATATATATATATATATATATTGCGTACAATTTATATATGAAGAATACAATAGATCCCCCCCCCCCCATGATTCACTAATTACCTAAATATCATAATAGGGTAAACAGCAATAGGGAAAGTGCCGCCGACTTGGCGATAAACGAGAAGATTACGATCGAGGGCTTAAATTTATTGCATACCTTAACGTGACGTCAGCATAAAAATACCTTTGATTGAAATCGCGAAACAATTTCGCGGATTCCACGCATTCCGCGGATTTCACTTTCACATTAATTACGACACTTTCACTTACCTTGCCCTTCATATTTTATGCGAATTATGTGACGTCGCGGCGACCAATTCGCTAATTACCAAATTATGCAAATTGCGCCAGAACTCTCATAGGTATACTACTGACCAAGGCGATACTTTACGACGACAAACGATTCACCTTAAATCCTGGAGTCTACTTCGAAGCACACGAAGACCTTTTAATCAGCAAAAGCCGCTTCGATCTACTAGCGCATACGAACCTATCACATATAAGAGAGAACTAAAGACTCATGAATCATTGGCATTTAGTAATCAAGCACGTATGTAAATTAACAAAGGTTGAAGAACTCGAGAAATAGTGCAAAACTTATAAACATCTGACAACATCTATCTTCAATAAATTTGAACAAACATTAACAAGATTATTTATATGGATGCGCGAAGATGAAGAGAAGCAGTGAAATTCCTATTTGGAACATTGGATAGCGAGGACAGTAGGTAAGCTATGCGGGTTCTGGATCAATTTGCATAATTTGAAGGCCACACTTTCTCCTAATTTGCATAATTTCAAGGCCACATGTTTCAACAATTAAAAATCAATTAACATTAGACTAATTGATTCTAATGTAATTTTGAATACGATAATTATCATGAGCATAATTACCCATCATTTAAGAATTTACTGTAAGATATGAGTGTTTATTAAATTCTAGCTTTTTTTTAAATATGCGATACTTATTAATTTTCATTATACCATTGCTATCGTTATTATTATTATTCCTTTCTATTCACCGCATAATTTTGGGACAAACATTTTCAAATGATAAAATCAATTAACATTGTAGTGTGCGATTAGTAATTTTATGTTGAATATAGTAACTACAAAGAAACATTCATTTGCCCCTTTATTTAAGAAATTAACAATAATATCTGGCTGTTTGTTAATATAACTATATGATTTCTTTTCATTTAAATATACGATACATATTATTATTATTCATAATCCTAATGACATCGTTACGATTTCTCTTTATTCATCGCATAATTTCGGGATAAACATTTTCAACCAATAATATCAATTACCATCGTAATAAATCATTAGCAATTATATGTTGAAAATGATAATTACAATGAACCTATTTATCCCTTTACTTAAGGAATTAACTATGATATCTGATTGTTTATGGATATTAATTTCCGATCCATCACATAAGTTCGGGTAAACATATTTAAAAAAAAAGCAATTAACATTGTACTAAGTGATCAGTAATTTATCTTTAATTAACGAATTTTCTATAATATCTGATTGTTTTTAACATTATGAAATTCTTCCTTTTTAAATACTACAATACTTATTCATTTCATAATAATATTGATCGCTCTTACTATTATTTATTATATATTATTATTTACCAATCATTTTGCAATATTCAAAATAATAAGAAATATGGGAGTTAATACTTGAATGCATTGAACATATAAATATACACCGTAAGTCTTATATTCACATATTAGTGCAAACACTGACAAGTACACAGTATTTCATGTCTAAAATGGCACGTAATTTTGCAAGAGATATCTTTAACGAAATGTTAAATGATGGGCTAGACGAAGAATTAAATATGTATGCCGAATTTTTGGATGATAGATACGATAGTGCATTAAGTGAAGTTTTAAGCCAGGCAGAACGAAGTATAGAACAACCGTACAAACAAATAGTTACGACGCCGACAGAAAATAATGATATTATCATTATTGACGACGACGATGATGATGAAAATATTGGCGATAATGAATTTCGCAATAGTAATCCTTCAAACATCATTGTGATAAGTGAGGACAATGATGATGATGATGATGATGGCGATGAAACAGACGACAGCATTATTAGCATATACGAAGATGCTGATATCAATGCGGAGGAAGTTGTGGAATGCGCTAGAATAAAAATTTTACTAAATCTTTTGTTACAAAATAATTATATGTAATTTTTTGTAAAACACTATATATAGAATGTTAAGACTTTATAATAATTATGTTTACTAATAAACGTATTTCAAATTTTTATTTGTAATTATTCCTTAATTATCTTAAATGGAAAAATTAAAGTTAGTAAGTTCCTTTAATTTCTCTATGGAAAGGGTCAACCTCAGGTACTTAATCATCGACGCTGCTGGTATATAAATGGGTCCTAACTTTGAGTAACTCATTAGTCTTTTTTGAAATTATATTCGGTATATTATAACAGCTTCGAAATGGCTAATAATTTAGTTAAAACGATAAACGATTTAATGGCGAATTCCATTAGTTTTGTTCAACGAAGTGGTAATGAGGTGAAAATTTTAAAACTTATCGAAAAAAATTTAAACATTTTGAAATAGCATTCAAAACGAAATTATTCAGTCGGAGTAAAAAATTGTTTACAAAGTGCAATTGTAACGGCGAAGACTTTGCAAGAAAGGATAAAAGAAAGATAAAAGAAGAAATCCTAATGAATTGCAACGCACCACCTGGCCCAATGTAGAATCCGCATTTAACGAACGTATTAAAACAGCATGTATAAATAATGTAACGCATATCGATCCAATTTATTTTTTGGACGATGCCAAAACATTATTTGTTAAGAAAATTGAAAACATTATTCGGAAGCATCATTTAATTAAAGTGTGGACAACGTTTTGTGGTGAATTTTTGAAGCAATCAGTGGATGTGGAATCATCAGTGAAAGAACTAAAATATCTATGCACTAAGACAGGCATAATTAGGCAAGACACAGACTTAAATCAGTGGTACGAAGAAAATATCAAGACGACATTACTTCATGATCTAGAGGAATGTCAGGTGAGTTAAGTTTTATTTTTTTTTAGTTTCAATATTACAGAAAAATGTTCTCTTTTGCATAGGAACGTGACAGCGGTTGGAGTTTATCAGCAATTTTCAATTTAACGATAAATATAAATAAAAATGCACCGCAAGTAGGATCTTCCTACATAGAACTACCCCTCGAAATGAAGCACAAACATGCATGCATCAATATTCAGAATACAGATGATGCATGTTTCGCATGGAGCGTAGTAGCGGGGCTTTATCCTGCAGCTCAAAATCCTTGTAGAGTCTCGTCGTATCCAGATTACAAAACCATTCTAAATTTATCGGGCATAAACTTTCCAATATCGCGAACAGACATTAAAAAATTCGAAAAATTAAATAATATTTCGATCAACACCTACATTTTAGAAAAGTCCAAAAATAAATTCACATGTCTACGTAACCGCAGAGGCATATAAATTTGCTTCTGACTCAAAATCAATATTATGAAGCTGATGAGGCGGATGAAAATAATGTAGAAGAAACGGGAACAGAAACTCATATTAAATATCATTATGTTTTAACAAAAAATATTTCCAGGCTCATATGTAGCTTTTTAAACAAACACAAAAGTAAAATATATGTATGTGAACGTTGCCTTCATTATTTTTATTCGATTGAGAAACTAAATTTACACGAAATAGAATGTGCTGCAAAAAAACAAGTGTAAAGTGAGTTTCCCTCAAGAGGATGAAATATATTTCAAAAATCATGTTCGGAAGTAGCGGGCCTCTTTAATAGTGTACGCAGATTTTGAATGTATTTTATCTCCAATTATTGAAGATGAGAATAAAAACACAAAAAAATATCAAGAACATGTACCATATATTCAGCGGGATTCTATGTTAATTGTGATTTTGATAAATCCTTATCGCGCTATCATCAATTACCGCGGAGTTGAATGCGTTAACTGGTTTTGTAATCAGATACTTGAACTTGCAACGATAATTAATAATAAGCGTAACAACCCATTAGTTATGGATCCTCTGACTAATGCACAACAAATCGAATTTGCTGCCGAAAAAACCTGTTGGATTTGTAAAAAGGGTTTCGCGGATGAAAAGAATCATAAAGTTCGAGACCATAATCATTTCACATGTAATACATAAATACAAATGACTAGCAAACAGGATTTTTATATTATTGTTTTATTTGTTTAGGAAAATTTAGAGGAGCAGCACATAACATGTGCAATTTGAATTATCACGAAACGACGGTGATTCCCGTTGTGTTTCATAATTTAACCGGGTACGATTCGCACATTATAATTCAAGATGTAACCCAAAAAATTACTGCGGTGACGAAAGTTTTACCATGTAATATGAAAAAATACATCACCTTTACAAAGTCAGTGATGCGTACTCGCGTAAAATTGCATTTTATTGATTCGTTTCGCTTCATGAGCTCATCGTGAGAGAAACTAGCCTCATATCTTTCCGATTATCCCACATTAAGAAATAACTTTAACACCGTTGGGGATGTTGAATTATCGCTTTCGAGCAAGAAGGGAATCTATCCGTATGATTACATGAAATCAGTTGAAAAATTCGATGAAACGCAATCGCCTGAAAAAGAGGCATTTTATTCAAAATTAAACAATGAGGAAATTTCAGAAGCTGATTATAATCACGCTAGAGAAGTTTGGAACCGCTTTAACATCCAAATTATGGGCGAATATAACGATTTATATTTAAAAACAGACGTTCTGCTTCTAGCAGACGTTTTTGAAAATTTTAGGGAGTCTCGCTTGGAACATTATGATTTAGATCTGGCTCATTATTGCACAGCTCCCTCTCTTACCTGGGATACAATGCTGAATTATACGAATGTGAAGATCAAATTAATCACGAATATTGATATGCTGATGTTTGTGGAAAATGGAATCAGCGGGTGGTCTGACGCAATGTTCGTTGAGACATGCGGTTGCGAATAATCGTTATATGAGGACGTTTGATGCGAGTAAGGCGGAGACGTATCTCATGTATTTTGATATCAATTCAATGTATGCCCGGGCCATGTCCCAATATTTAGCTAATGGCGGCCTGAAATGGATCGAGGATACCAACATGAATTGGAATGTGGATGATGAAAGTCCGATAGGATATTTCCTAGAAGTAGACTTAGAATATCCAGTAGAAATTCATGAGAGACAATCGGATTTACCTATGGCACCAACTTCGGCTACTGCTCCAGGAAAAAAAAACAGAAAAAATTGATGGCTACCCTAGAAAGAAAAGAAAATTATATCGTGCATTATCGGAAGCTAAAAATGTACGTGAGCGAAGGTATTATTTTGAAAAAGATTCATCGAATCTTACAATTTAATCAAAGTGCGTGGCTGAAACCGTACATAAATTTAAACGCAGATTTGAGGAAAAATGCACGAAACGAATTTGAGAAAGAGTTGTTCAAATTAATGAACAATGCCATATTTGGAAAAACGATGGAGAACGTTCGGAACAGGCGATCAATAAAGCTTGCGGGTAAATGGGAAGGAAGATATGGTGCTGCATCGTGGATATCGAAACCGTCATTTCATCGATCGAGAATCTTCTCGGAAAATTTTGTCGGCATCGAACTGCACCAGAACAACATAATCTTCAACAAGCCGATTTACGTGGGAATGGCAATATTAGATGTTTCTAAACCCATATTATATAAATTTCATTACAATTATGTTAAAGAAAAGTATGGCGCGAATGCAACGCTGTGCTACACAGATACTGATTCGCTGATTTATTTAATAAAAACGTGCAATATATACCACGACATGAAGCAGAACATGCACCATTTCGACACTTCCGATTATGCAGCAGCAAACCCGTATGAGATGCCACGCACAAATAAAAAAATTCTAGGACTCATGAAGGACGAAATTAAAGGTAAATCATTATTAAATAAATTCTGTTAAAAAAAAAAGAATGCAATATTAAATGGGATTTTTTTTTCATTTCATTTTAGGCAGAATCATGCTTTCGTTCGTAGGATTGAGAGCGAATATGTACGTATGCAATGTATCCGGAGTTTCCCCGACGAAGAAAGCCAAATGAACTAAAAGAAGTGTTGTGGCTCACAACATTTCGATCGAAGATTATGTTACATGTTTGCAAAGTAGAACGGTCAAAATTTGCGAGCAGGGGAACATCAGCATAATATATATAGCACGACGACTAACAAAGTCGCGCTATCACCGTTTGATGATAAACGGTATATTTGCGAGGATGGTGTTCGGACATTGCCTTGGGGCCATTTTTCCATCATGGATTCCGGTTAAATTGTTCAATTGCTATTATTATTTTTATTTTTTAAATTTCTTTGTTCATAATTTATAATACTTATTTCTTTGATTTAAAGTTTGTTTACGTTTGTTGTACGTGATTCGAATCCCATTAGTAATTGGTGAAATATACCTTATACCGAATTTTACCTTTACCATCAAACCAAATAAATGATTATATCTCTTTGTAGAGCCAGAAAATTCATACATTGCCGTCGACTTAGCGAAACAACATTATGTAACTTTACAAGAAAATAATGTCAATGAGTGTAAAACCATGTTAGATACAAAAATCTGTAAGCAAGAACGGCCAATAACATTAACTGTTAACGAAGAATGTTGCGAAATTAAACTGTTCTCGTACGCCACAACCCTTCATTCAAATTGCAAGACGAAAATTGTTAAATCAAATCATAACATTTATCACAAATTGTACAAACATAATAGCTGGTTGTATATACTGTAGCAGAGAAAAGCGACACCACATAAAACACAGAAATGCAAATATGTAAAAATCAATCAAAACCAAGTACTAATAAACACTAATAACTAGACATAAGGAAATTATAACTAACTCAACTAACAATAAGAAATATTATATCTAACATTAACAATACATTCACAAAATCAATCGATATAAAAAGGGGAAGGATCCGAAAAGTACATAAGTAACCTTCCCCATATAGCAAATACCATCCAGCTGTATATATCAAAGAACAATAAATAAACGAATGTATATTGTAGTAACGCCAGAAATAATTACTCTAAGTTGTCGGCATGTAACTCAAACTCAAAATATACTATTATTTGGAAGTGGCAAACACAAACCCAATGAATCTTGTAAAACATACACCAATCGATTCACATTGGAACCACAACATAAACTCAGTAGTAGGATTATATACGACATAATACCAGAATTCGATATCGACATGGATCACTGTCTAAACATAACCTTCGATGTTAAGGACAAAATATCCGCATATGTTCCGACATAAAATCAACAATTACGTTGAACTGAACGCAGTCAGCAGAAGCACAAAGAAATTGAATGAAGCTTTGAAAGACTATACAGAGATGGAAAAACAAGGTGTGACGCACCGATATTCCATAGTGCTTTACATCGCCATGGGAATAATTATCATTTACATCAGTTGGAAAGTCTTCAAATTCATTAAGCGAAATACTCCAATTAGTAACAGTGCGACAATGACCAACAGGAATGTCATTACAAACAATATATTTCCCTGTTGTAAAAGTAAAACAAAATGTCAAGAAAATGGTTCAAAGCCTATTTAAAAAGGAAGAAAGAGCGGACTTTACGTCAGATGAAGATCGAGGACCATCTGAAAGTAGTGATCATAGCATAAGTCGCGAATTTAAGCCTAAGTACAAGTAGTTAAATTCCTTTTAAAAGGGGAGGCGTATGAGTCACATGTTAGAATAAAGAATATAAATTTAAAGAAGCTTTTGCCGATTTACCATAATGATGTTTTTGCGTTCGTCATTTAGGAGTAATTTGCATCTTTAAAATCAGTTGATCGATTCCGGCAGCGTCTGGTAATGGACCAGGCAAATTTTGATGTGAGGCGCTTAAAGAGAATTCGATTGCAATTCATCGATTCTTTTCGATTTTTGAGGTACCTCCCCCGATCAATTGGCGAAACTGTTAAAAGACGCACCAATCGACAAGCAATAAAATGTCACGTCAAGTGCATTCTGCTAACGAATGTCCTCCTAATATCCTAATCCAGAAACTACGATTATTATGCTTCTTCGTTAATATTAAGTATAAGCAAGCAGAGAAATACATGCTATAAACGGCAAGCAAGATGCATTAGAGAAATACAAAACAAAGCCAAGAAAGCCAAATATCATACTGATGTAAAAAAGCTCGGACAACGTCTCTGCCTTCCTGTCCGCAACCTCCACCAGGAAGTCGCCACGCCACCAAAACCCCAGTGGCCTTCACGCCACTACCCCCGATGGTACTTCCTATGGACAAATTTCGATTCGTCAATCTCTACCGTTTTCGAAGTACCATCGGGATTGAGTCCTCCAATAGGGGCTGGATGGTCCGCCAGATGTTGTTCGCAGATATCTCTACGAAACTGACACCAATCTGTTATGGTGTCATAAGTTGATTTTCCGATACCACCCAAATATTATCTTAATTATTGCTTTTAAAGACAAATGGCTCCCACTAAAGATGGACTTATCGCGGATGGGAGCCATTAAAGCGCAGTCATTGCACTTCCACTGTACACCGTCCTTCACCTGCTTTCTTTGGTGCAGCGACATCCTCTTCGTGCACATTTCAATTTGAATTCTACAATAGGCAACGAATCACCAACCACCGCACACAGTCCATTACATTGGAAAAAGCAAACGTGTCATAGTTTGCTTCTTCCGTCAAACTTTCGTCGATCCCCATAATTAGATTAGGACCGGCTATAAATTTGGGTGCAGGAGTGCCTCTGCCCATTTTAACGAATTAATCTTTTTCACAAAATCAAAACAAGAACCCAAATTAAAAAAAAAATCGTTGACAAAAACAACACCGCAACAACACATTAAATCAAAAGCGAGCCAAATGCGAAAGAGTTTAATTTCAACGTCTCGGATGGCACCCACATTAGGCTTCTTTTTTTTTAGGTAGATCTCGAATATCCGGTAGATATCCATGATCGTCAATCAGATCTACCGATGGCCCCACCAAATTGTAAGACGCAATTAATGGCAACGTTCACATTCACAACCAAGTAGTTTGTGCATTACGTAAATTTTAAACAATATCTGTCGGAAAGATTATTAGCAAAAAAAGGTTCATAGAGTGCTCTCATTCAAACAATCAAGTTTCTAATCATGTAAAAATGTATCAAAAAGTTCATCAATATTGTTAAGTATCTCAGATACTTATAACTTTAGATAATAAGTACTAACACCTTAGAGAATACCTGTTCACACTAATTACCTAGGTTAGTGTTAATTTCTAATTACTTTTATTGTTAAACTTTTATTTTCACTAAACTATAGTTTAGAAATAGTTTACAAATATAAAGAAAAATGAGAAAGTATAGGAGCCAAAAAAGAAAGCAGGTCCGTCCTAAGGGTTTTTTGTGACAGACATTACGACTCCAAAAAATAAAAAATGTAATAAAAATTTAAGAAGAACGCATTACAGTTGAACAGAACATCTGATGATGTAAAGAAGCAAAACACTCACTAGACACGCTATTGTAAATATAACAATTGTACATATTAATTATCAATAAAGAATTAAAACCAAAACGACGATCACGAATTAAGTTTAAAGTTAATTTAACGTGACCCCACCATTCACTATTTGAAAGCTGTTTAAAAGACCTGTTATCTAATCAGAAAGGCACTTCTATGACAACATAAAAAGGGCCACCAAAATCTATAAATCCAAAGCGAATTTAGTACGCATTTGAACAAGTACTTGTAATTAAAAAGTAATTGTAAATAAATAGTTTTAACTTACAACCAAGTTGTGAATCGCCGTAACATTGCATAACAACATAAGGAAATTGTACTTTCATCCACTTTATGATTATCGATTGCAAGCATCCTGTGTTTATGACTCATAAGCCACTATTATTCATAAATCATTTGTCCAAAACTTAGTTTCGCACCGCTATCAAAACTATTGTTGAATTGAAATTGAACTTTAAGCTTTAGCTTGAGACGATTGTGCGTAGAGAACTGGAAGTAGCCGTCCCCCATTTTGCATGAGACAATGTTATTAATCTAAATGCGAGACATTTTAATAAATTACGATCAATTTCATAAAACCATCATTAGATTATTATTTAAATAATCTGATAACTTTCAACAGAACCATTGTTAAATAAATTGAAGGTACCAGGACGCAATGGAGAAAGCCAATGTGCTAGGAAATTTGGAGCAAAAGTCCATCATGAGCTTGGAAAGTGTGCAGCCAGATAAACCATATTAGCTATATAATTCAAAATACATAGAAACTAGATTTGGTAAATGTTTATTAGCTGAGGCAGAAAGTTGTGTAATAGTTTTAGCTAAGCGTCTGAATCTGTCGACCGAAGAGGAAATAGAAAGTATGCAAAGTTCTACTGTAGCAATTGTATACGGTGGTTAAAAAAATAGGCAAATATGAGGATATTCCCATAGTCAATTTCATTAAATTCGAATTATTATTATAAAATATTGCTTCGTCTTACAAATAAAATTTTATAAAAATGAAAAATTGTTATTCTTATAATTCACTATCTCGAAGCTTTTACAAATGCAAACAATTACCAATAAATAAATATATAATTAATTGCTAAGATTGTCAACCATTGAAATAAAAGACTTCCATTAATGGTAATAAGCATAATTTGTATCATCATGTATAAATTGTTTTGCCAGTTTTCCTTGTCCTCATTAGTTAAATTATTTCACATAGTGCAGAGTTATATTATCGAGAAATAATAATTAACAATATGGAAAGAATATTATTAGCAAAATGTTTGGACGTAGAAAAGTATTATTCTAAGACGATTGATGAAGATTAGATTCTACTCCAAATCTACATAGAAGCCGAGAAGACAGCATCTACAACAGAGTCGGAGAAAATGGAAGAACAAGTTGGAAAGAGAAGGAGGATGGAGCAATAATTTATATTTCATCCTCATCGGAGGAAGAAGAAGAGGATTTTCGTTTCGGACAACACTCACAAGATTTCAGATCACCGAATTTCACTATTAGGGAAAACATCCTCTTTTGGCAGAGGAATATGGATCAGCAAATGGGAAAATGAATACAATGACGTAGACGATGAGCATAGCTACATGAAGAAAGTATATGGTAATAGCTGGCAAATTTGTTAAACGCCCACAGATTCCTTAATTAACCACGTTCAAACAGACAACATTTGCGAGGATATAAACGGTAATAAAAATAATTTCGACACCTCCGAGTACGCGGTCGACAATCTTTATAAATCAAAAAATTCGAGTTCTTTAAAGACTTGAAAATTTAAAAAAACTTAACGCATCTTCGACCGCTTACGATCAAACAATCTCAAACTCCAACCAGCCAAATGCCGGTTTCTTCGTCATGAAGTTTGTTATTTAGGACATATCATATCCGAGGACGGTGTCCGACCAAATCCAATAAAAACAGACGTCACATTAGACTATCCTGTACCAAAGAATCCCAATGCAATAAAAATGTTTTAGGTTTTGTTGGCTTTTATCGTAAATTCATTCCAAACTTTGCACGAATTGCTAAACCGCCAACAAAACTATTAAAAAGGATGTACCCTTCAAATGGGCCGATGAACAGCAAAGTTCATTCGAAAAATTCAAAGAAATTTTAACAAGCTCACCTCTTCTTCAATTCCCCCACTTTAATAAAGAATTTAATAATGTATCAAATTTTGGTATCGGCTCTGTTTTAAGTCAAGCTCCAATTAGAAAAGATTTACCAATTGCGTATGCTTCGAGTACATTAAATAACGCAGAAACTCTCTGGAGCATTAAACACTTTAGGCTCCATCTTTATGGCAGAAAGTTTAAAATCGTAACCGATCATAAACCATTAACATGGTTATTTAATTGCAAGGATCCAGGAAGTCGTCCAGTACGATGGAGACTACAATTAGAAGAATACGATTACGAGATCGTTTACAAACCAGGTCGAATTAATTCTAATGTCGATGCATTATATCGTTTACCGCTAGAAGAAAACAAAATCACTTTAATTCAAATATTGAATTAGTCATATGTAATGCACCACAAGAATCAAATAATATATGCATCACTATTATTAAAAAGGACGATGCATTTGAAAACTTCATCAAACATCATTATCAAGCATTAGACGTTCCTCAATTAGAAACCATTTATGCTTAACCATTTCAAAATTCACCTAGCACACTTCTTCGCTATTCTAATCTAAACGATAATAATATGTTTTATACTTCAAGAACCATTAATAACATACAAGTATGACGATTACGCGACAAACTTAAAACAGGAATTAAATGTTACGCAGAAAATTGCAGGCGAAAAGTTAGTCAACAATAACCAAAAAACAAAAACATACTAGGATAAAGCCACACGCCCATGCGATTACCAAATCGGCGATCTTGTTTATGTGCAGAATAAGCAATTAGCAATAGGGGTATCAAATGCAAACATCTTGTTTGTTTATCATAAGTTAATATTATTAATTAATTAATAATCATCATCATTTACTTTAGTTTCTAGTCATGTGAAAATTGATCAAAAAGCTCATCAACATTAATAACTTGTACTTTAACCAGTTTTATAACTATCGATTGCAGTCATCATGTCTATGTCGAAATTATTGTTCAGTATGCGAAACATCAAGGAAGGGCACTTTCACTAGTTTATAATTAGCGAATGCAAACATCCCGTTTATGCCTTCTAACTCAATATTATTACTAAAGAATAATTGTATTTATCATGACCTACTTGGTTTCTAATTACCATCAGACAATTAATTACGAAGAGAGTAAAATTATTTTAAGGATTAAAACGGTCAATTAAATTCCCATCACGAATATTATCAACGCCTATTTACAGACACAAAATTTGGTACCGGGATGCTGCATAGGGAAAACCTTCCGAAGTTGCTTTAAATAGCGAATGAATTTTTGTTTTCCATCATATTCTTGTTTGATATTAATGAAAGTAAACATTTACTTCAAATTACATAAAAGTTTCTGCCTTAATAGTGCTCGCGACAAAAATATGGTGAAGACGCCGAATGATATGCAGAAAATCAACGAAAGCAGCATCGAAATTGAAAGTATTGTTAAACATTCCAATAAAATGTTACGGCTGCTGATGCGTGAATTAAAAAATATAAACAGCATAGGTGAAAAGAATAATTTATTAAGCGCCATAACTCATGTGAAAAGCATCAGAGAAAATGCCAAAAGGAAACGCAATAGTGCCGAAACACGAAGCAAAGCGGTCGTATTTATTCGGAGGATGTAAATTCTTCATTCAACGAGCGATTGCGAACGGGGTGCATCACCAAGTTTTGACGCATGGCGATCCGATAAATTTCCTGGACGATGCTCGATCGATGTTAATTAAAGGAATAAAGAAAATATTAGCGGGTCATCATTTTCTTCAAGTCTGGACAAAGCTGTTTAAAATACCTTAAAAAAACCTGTTATCTAATCAGAAAGGTACTTCTATGACAATATAAAAGGGCCACCAAAATCTATAACTCCGGAGCGAATTAAGTAGGTATTCGAACAAGTACTTGTAATTAAAAAGTAATTGTAAATAAATAGTTTTAACTTACAACCAAAGTTGTGAATCGTCGTACATTTCTTAGCATAAATTGTTGTCAGAAGTGGGCTTGCTCGCAAAGTAAAGAGCAATACAAAGGAAGACCCGTAACCCGCGAAGTTCTACAATAGCGGATTCCGAAGAAATTCCTGAAAGGACGGCCGCAGTATTCCAAGAGCCATTCTGCTGGAAAAACTCCTTACAGAAGATTCGAGGAAAAGGCAGTTCAAAAATACAAATGTTACTGACAATCATTATTGAGCAAGTGATTGATTCTTTTATCTATACGTGCTTTTTTCTTCTCGTATCAAGTCCAACCACCCCAAGAAATTTTACCATCAATAAGATTTCTTTTAACACGCAGATACATACAAAAACATGGCAACTGAACAAACAAATATCAACACCGATATATGATTCATATTTGTTCACAAATTCGATGGTAATAGGGATGAGCTCTGCACATTCATTGCGGACTGCAACGGAGCTTTCGATTGCGCGACAGCGAATCAAAAGCTTCTTCTATCGTCCTACGTCTTAACTCAAATTCAAGGCAATGCAAAAACAGCTTGTACAAATAGGAATTTCGAAGACTGATCTGAATTAAAGGAGAACTTAAAACTCATGCACCAAGATAAGGAGCATCATGCGCAACTTCTTTGCGAACTAACAAGCCTTTGTCAAAACTCTGGTGAGGCTGCATCTCGATTCGTGTGCAGAGCTTAAAGCGAACTAAAAACTCGATCCAACAAAACAACGTGAAACCAGAAAATCTAGAAGGAAAAATCGAATTGCTGAACGAAATCGCGTTAAACCGTTTGATATATTTCACGAATCCGACGTTATCAAAATATTCTCGGGGTACGCGACATAAAAACGCTCAACGAAGCTATTACATTCGCACTAGCCGAGGAGCAAGTACAAAATATGTACAATATGAAAAACAACAACTATCAAAAATGCAAGTCCAATGACTTTTACAAAAAACAAATAAATCACGTTCATAGTAATTCAAACGAACAAAATTCGCATCAGAAGCAAAATTCATATCAAAAACAATATCGTCATCAAAAACAAAATTCCTACCAATATCAAAATTCTCATCAAGAGAAACCATTCTGTCGGTATTGTTAAAAAACCGGCTCATGTCATCAATGATTGCCGTACAAGAACCTACAATAACGCAAAGAATATTCAGCAATCGTCAACAGACACGCAAGTCTTCAGCAACGTACAAATATCGAAAGTAACATACGAAGACGTTAACTTTTTCACTGCGCAAGCGAAATCAAATTAATTAAAATTGCTTATTGATACAGGTGCGTCAGTCTCTTTAATTAAACAAGATTGTTTGAACCACATCTTCCTCTAATATCGAAAGAAACTCTAGATCTGACGGGCGTCAACAAATCAGCTCAACCGGTAAAAACAAAAGGATCCTTAAAATTAAATCAAAGAATAAATGAAAATGAAAATCGAGCATGTACTCCATGCAATAGCCGAAAATTGTAACATTTTATACGATGGAATTCTAGGGCTAGATTTAAAAAAATAACATAGGGTTCCCATAGATTTTGAAAATTACCAAATGGTGAACGATCATATTAAAATTCCTGTGTGCAAGATAAATACGAAAGTTCAACTTCAACCGCGTTCCGAAACCTTGATCGAAATCGACGTCCAAAATCCAGACATCCAAGCCGGAATCATACCCGATATAAAAATCGATAACGAAACATTTCTTCGTAGAGCCATTACTACAGTAAATCAAAATAAAAAGGCAAAAATGTCAGAGTTCACCACGACCGGCTAAAACCAGCTACAATTTCGCTTCTAGGCTCATCCACGCCGTGTCAGGAGCAAAACCGAGCTTCCGCACCGAGCCAATCACTAATGCTGGTGGCATCTTCTTCGAACATATCGGACATGTAAAAAATTCACATACTAGCTCGACTGTCCTTTCATATGCGATGAAAAATTAGACTCCTTCGAAAACATAGATCAATCCTCATCAAATCTTTGCACCACAACAAAACATGAAAACACATTCATAAATTGTAAAAATGTACACTTCGCTATATAAACGAAAAAAACTACGCGACATAAAAACGAATTGAAACACGTTTCATAATCTAGTCGGACACAAAAGATCAAGACGCGCTGAAAGGAAATGGCTTGCAGGCTCATTAGACTCAGATGATGCTGAATATTACAACAAAGCTATAAATTCCATCGAAAGGGATGAGAAAGACATAAAGTACTGCTTAAAAGATCAGATTCAAATCGTAAAATCAACAATTAACAATTTTAACGAAACTAATTCATATTTAAAGACAATTTTTTTTTAATTATAACATCAAAAAATTCAACGCTTGCGCAAATGTTACAGGTCAAGTTAATGTGTTAACACATTCTCAAGAAATTACCACTCGTTTACAATCATATGTGATCGTCTTTTTTTTTGCAATACTTCCACGCGAGCGAGAAATTCAATGAACATCAGATTATGTGTACACAAAAAAAAGGAAACAATTACAAGATTTCGTTTGCGGATGATGAATGTGTATCGTTCCGAAATCATGTGAACAGCGAAAGGACCCCATCGATTATATACGCGGATTTCGAGTGTATATTGAAACCGATGGACATCCAGACATAAAGTGCGAGTTTCGAATACCAAGAGCATGAAGCCCATAGCGTAGGTTAGTCAATAATAACCTGTAGCAATCTACGGTGATATAAATGACATCAACTCGCGGTATGCGAGCTATCGGGGACCAAATTGCGCGCAATGATTTGCGAGCGAGCTCTTGCGGATATCATATGAAATAAATGATCTATATGATGCTCCGAAAGGCCATGAGAACGTTATCGGCGACGAAACAAAAAGATTATCTAATTAGCCGCAATCGCTGGATTTGCGGCAAGGTGATCGTTCGGTCCCGTACCTGCGTTGGTACAGCCTATTGTCTGGCAACAATTTAGTTTTAGTAAGTGTTGGGCGTTTCGACTATGTTAAGGTTACAAATCAAAGTCCCTTTAGTGATAAGTTTTGTTTTCAGTAGAATAAAATAAAATAACATTTAGATGAGTAAGAGTACAATAAATAAATTAGTAAGATATAAGATAATAAACAAATATGTAGGATCAATATTTTGTAGGAAAATGTAATGTTAATTGTTAGATTAAGGGTAAAGAGGAAATGGAATAGGATAGGAAAATGATGATTCATATTAGATTTGTAAGCTTAAATAAAGAAAATTAGAAATGTTAAGGGTAGGGAACAACAATAATAAGAGGGTATAAATAAGAAAGATTAGTAATAGACGGGACAGATATACACAGATACACACACCGACAGATAGAAGCGGTCAGTAATTTTCGAGCCAACACTCGATATAGACGTTAAAGTTAAAGCTAAAATATAAGTTAAATTAAAAGTTATAATAAAAGTAGTTAAAGAAAGAATCGAGTTTTTTTTTTTCAAAGTGTCGAGGCACAACAACTATGCCATTAATTGGTTGGTCTTTTAACGCCTTGCGATGAGCTGCCGGTCGTTTGAAATCAAAGTCCTTCGTCGCGTTATGTACAAATTTATTTTATAAGTATTTACAAATGGAATTACATACACGAAGAACGGTTGATGGCCTGTTTGGTTTTTACACTTCGCTTTCTCGTTAGCGACTGACTCTTTCTTTTTTGTGGCCCACCCGAGGTGGGTGGTTTGGTGGTGTGGGGGTAGTTTTCTCCACCAATCATATCGCTTAAGACTTGGGAAATTTGTTATTGCCCTTTCCTCGGGTGTCCCATTACAGATTTATTTCACGATTAGTTAATGACCTTAAATTTAAACCTAATAAAATGCTCGGTCCGTACATCAAAAAAACTGTCGATGCGTCCCGGACAACTTTCTCTTTTTATTGCGGACCGAACAGTAAGAATACCGAAAACCAGAGACAGAGTAACGTCGGGTAAAATAATTCCGTGCAGGACAATTTCCTAATTCGGTAAAAAATCACGTGCCGGCAATTAGTCAGTAACTAGTTTTAGAAATTGTAAATTGCCAGGAACACTGTAAAATACGCCACAAAAAAACCAGATGTAATTCTAGGAAAATAAAACCTTGGGCGTTTCGTAGCCGACAACAAACGAGGATCCATTATTGTGCAAGGGATCCAATCACAGGGAGCAAATATCCCTCGCTCTCAATTAAAGTGTAAGAACCAAGTTTACTTGTTAAGACAGAATTGTAAGTACGATTTCGGACATCATCAAGAACCAACATTAGACTAAGTAATATATTAATATTAGTCAGAAAATCAGTTGCTTTATTTCGCGTCCGCGTTTAACGGTTGTCCTTCGAGAAGCGTTCGACATCGTCGAAAGGGTACGTTCCAACCCAACAGAGCCATTAATAAATTTTAGGTGAGATGCCACTTATCATTCTACATGACTTTGCGCAAGAATGATAACTACAAGACACACATAAAAATTTGTCGTGATTGCTTTCGATATAGAATGCGAAAGACTCCCGAAGACTTAAGCGTATGAATGTGCCGCAAGCACATGGACCACTTTATGTGGATGTACCGTGTGGGTGCTATTATCACTAAATGCGTCGCACCCAAAAAAAAAAGTAACAGTTCGTGATCACAATCATTATACAGGTATTTTAGCCCCTTCTTGGTTTATTTTATTTTTTATAATATCCAATTGTTTATTATTATTTCAGCCGCCCACAACGCATTCAATTTAAACTATCACGAATCCACGAAAATAATTATAGTTGTCCACAATTTGAGTCGATATGACGCACGTCTTCTGATCAAAGACGTGAGTCAAATGATTGAGGGAAATATAAGGGTTTTGCCAAACAAAGCGTATGTGGCACGAGAATTAAACTGCAATTCATCGATTCCTTCAGATTCTTAGGTGCATCTCTCGACAAGTCGGCGTCGCTGTTGAGATATACACTAATACCAAAAAGTGAATTGAAAAATAGCACCAGCAGACAATTGGAATTGTTAAAACGAAAGGATGTTTTCCCCTACGACTATATCACGACTCCACTATATATTGGATGAAACCGAACTGCCCAGCAAGGAATCCTTCTACAGCAGGTTAAGCGAGGAAGAGATTAGCGACAACTGATTCAAATTAAAACGTTAGACGAATACAGCGACAAACACTTGAAAACCGACGCACTTTTGCTGGCGGATGTCTTCGAGAACTTCAGAAGAAGCTGCTTCCTGTACTACGCACTGAATCCGGCCCATTCCTTCACTACGCCATCACTTACTCGGGACGCGATGTTGATGTTCACCGGCGTAAACATCGAATTAATAAAGGACGTGGACATTCTCCTGTCCATTGAGAACGGGATAAGGGGCGGCTTAACCCAATGCTCTAAGAGACATGTTAGCGCAAATAATCGATATATGGAGGATTTAAACGAAGAGAGCCCCGAATCGTATCTCGTGTACCACGATGTTAACTCAATCTACGTTTGCGCTATGTCCCAATATCTGCCCATTGGTGAGCTGAAATGGGCAGCAGATGTGAAGAATTTCAATTCCAACACATCGGATGAGTGCTAGCGATAAAGTCGTTATCGACTTTATGTATATCAATACGAAGTGGGAAGCCATAAACCTGGATAGTGAACTTGATGAGTGGTATGAAGTAAACGTGAAAAACAGTATATTGACCCAATCAGAAGAGTTCCAAGAGCGCGATAGTGGTTGGGCGCTATCAGCCGTCATTAATTGGACAGTGAACATAAATGAATATACGCCACGTGTTGGATCTTCGTATATTGATTTACCTTTATCTGTCAAACGTAAGAAGGCGTGCATCAATGTAAAACACAATGATGATGCATGTTTTGCATGGGCTGTGACGTCCGCAACGTCACAAGATAGTGATCGTGCTTATGCGTATCCAGATTATCGTCGAGTCCTAAACGTACAAGGAATTGAATTCGCCATCTCCAGGAAAGATACACAGACATTTGAGAAACTAAATAATATGTCTATAAAAGTATACGTGCTGCGAGAAAAGAAGGAAAATTCTAAGGTTCTTCCATCACGATTAACTGCCGATAAAAAATTACAACACATAAACTTATTATTAATCCAGGACAAGTACAGTGATGGTGATGAAGATGAGGGAGACGAAGAAGAAGAGCAACAACAACGTCAGACGCAAATTATTAAATACCACTGCGTCTGGATAAAAAATCTGTCCCCGTTAATTTCAAGCGGATTAAGTAAACATCACGGAACAAAGATAGTATGTGATCGCTGTTTACAATATTTTTATTCGAACGCGAAATTCAGCGAACATGAGATTATGTGCGTCCGAAAAAAAAACACTTACAAGATTTCGTTTCCGGATGATAAATATGTATCATTCCGAAAGCATGTGAATAGCGAAAGGACTTTCTTCATTATACACGCTGATTTTGAGTGTATATTAAAACCTGTAGAAATTCGAACATCCATCGCAACCCGCAAATATCAAGAATACGAAGCCCATAGCGCGATACGCGAGCTATCGCGGTGATAATTGCGCACAATGATTTGCAAGCGAACTCTTGCGAATATCATATGAGATTAATACGATAGGCCGAAACCTATGAAAGCACTATCGACAGCACGACAAAGGCATTATTTGATTAGTCGAAATTGTTGGCTTTGCGGGAAGGTGATTAATACGGAGAAAGATGTGAAAGTCCGTGATCACAATCATTATACATTATATTAATCATTTTTTGTTTAATTTTTTTATTTTTTCTAATAAGCAATTTTTTATAATTATCTCAGGCGATTACAGATGCGCAGCCCACAACGCGTGCAATTTAAACCACCATGAATCCACGAAAATTATCATAGTTTTTCGTAATTTAACTGGATATGAGTCACATCTTCTGATATAAGATTAATTTCCACACATCGGATGAGAGCGATATTGGATATATATTGTAGGTGGATCTCGAATATCCGACAAATATACGTGATCGTCAATCAGATCTACCGATGGCGCCACTGGCATGTACACCACTTAATAGCAAAGAGATAAAATTAATGGCAACGCTAACAACCAAAACACAGTACGTTGCGCATTCCATCAATCATAAGCAATATGGGTTCGAAGGGTTAGTAGTGAAAACAATTCATAGAGTGCTCTCTCCTTCGAGCAATCCAAGTGGCTGGAGCCTTACATTCAATTAAATGCAGACTTGCGAGGCAACGCGAAGAACAACTTCCAAGTGGAAGTGTTCAAACTGATGAATAATTCAGTGTTCGGGAAGACGATGGAGAATGTACGCAATAGAAGAGTATTAAAACTTACTGCGAGATGCGCTGGACGATGTGGAGCCAAACCAAATTCCTATCGCAGCTCGATATTTGCAGAAGATCTATTATAGTCTTCATATATAAATTGTACGCAAGTTTTCCTTCTTCCCTTAAGTTAAATGATTTCATGTAGTACATGAATCGAAAATCGAAAATAATGTCTTATTATCCAAGTGTTTGGAGGTGGAGAAGATGTATTGTCAGTGGGATGATAACATGGACCAGATGCTTCTTCAATTGTGCTTAGAAGCAGAGGACACATTTGAAAAGGAAGAAGAAGTCGATCGGAAGGTTGATGAGAATGGAGAAATCATCTCTATTTCGTCCGACGAAGAAGTTGAGGATTATTGTTTTGGGCAATATGCTCAAAAATTCCCGCCATCTGATGAAGAAGCAGATCGCCAAAATTGCAGATCACCTAATGTCATTGTTTCGGACGACGTAATCCTATGGGAGGCGAATACGATTTGTGCATACAATGGTATCTAATTTTTCTTCTCATAAATGCCTCTAATCAAAATTCTATTCCTCGTTCTAATAATCGAGCGAATAATTCAAATTCTTTAAACTAGCAAGAATCTCTAGCGAACAACGCCCCGCTAGAGGTCGGTCATTCTCATCCCGAGGCGAATTAAATATTCTTCTATCGAACCAAAATCTTCATTACATAAAAATCGATAGTCCTGATGCAGCCAGATGGATATTTTAATTTGTTAATCGATACCGTCTAAAAAGGGAAATTCTATGTAATAACAAACGATACGCTTCTTCTGCACGGAATTTCAACAAACAATTCGATTCTCGCGATTGGTAGCTGTTTCGCAACCCTTTCATTAAACTCTCGTCAGTTCACTTCCAAATTTCAGATGGAATACTTGCAGAAGATATTTTGGGTAAAGAAAGTACGATAATAGATTTCCAAACTAAATCGTTAAAATTCGGATCAATCAACCAAACGATATCATTAATTCCTGTGATACAAGATTCTACCTCGTACCATTTAAAAACCAGACAAGAAACACTCGTGGAAATAAACGTGGTCAATCCAGAAATCAAAGAAGGACTATTACCTGGCGTTCTCTTAGCAAATGGTTTACATATTTATAAAGAGCAATTCTCCGAGTACAAGAACATAATAAAATATTAGCAACAATCGCTAAAACATTCGATAGAAATCAACAAGTTCCACTTTTAAATTTCAAATCAGAACCTCTACCTCAAATAAGCAAAATATTCCTAAATTCGGAACAAATTCCTCGTCAAAATATTAATCGTCTTGAATTATTAAAATCAAACTTGCGTTTGTTAGATCATTTAAATTTCGAAGAAAAGCAAGTTTTTTCAAGTTATGTAATAATTATAACGACATTTTTCATTTTCTGTATGATAAATTAACTTGCACGAACGCATTAAATCACGAGATAAACCTATCAGAAAATGAACCAATCGTCTCCAAAATGCTATCCGCAAATTCATAAACAAGAAGTAGACAACATTAAGAAGATGTTAGACGATGGAATTATTAAACCCTCCATATCACCATGGTCAACGCCTTTATGGATTGGCCCAAAAAAGCAAGATGCGTCTGGAGAAAAGAAACGGAGAATCGTGATCGGTTATCGTAAACTAAATGATATCACGATCGGCGACAAATGTCCGCCTCCTGACATCGATGAAATATTGGACCAATTAGGTCACGCTAAATATTTCACCACCATGTATTTGGCTTCCGATGATTACGCGACAAACTTAAAACAAAAGTTGAATGTAACCCGGAAAATTGAACGCGAAAAGCGAATCGACAAAAAACAAAAACATATTACGATAAATCAACTCGCACACACGTTTACCAAATCGGCGATCTTGTTTATGTGCAGAATAAGCAAATTTCCCCAGGAACAACAAAATAATTGTCTCCAAAATTTAAAGGTCCTTATCGTGTAGTTAGAAAATTTAGTAACAAAAATGTAGAATTACAAGTAGATTAGAAAACTAATTAGATATCACGTAGATTTGTTAAAACCCCACTCCAATTAGCCGCGTAGTTTATTTTCGTGGAAATATCAATTAACACTAGCCTAACGAATTCTATGTTCTATGTTCACTTCCATTTTTAGACGTATTGCCGATTAACAAAAAAAAAGTTATATCAATAAAACACCTTTTATAAAAATTCATAGGTGCAAAAGTAATAAAAACAAACAAACAAAATTTCATTGTATTGTTATAAAAAAAACTTCTCTACAAGCAGGACGTTAATTAGATCCTTTAATAAATTTTAGGTGAGATGCCACTTATCATTCTACATGACTTTGCGCAAGAATGATAACTACGAGACACACATAAAAATTTGTCGTGATTGCTTTCGATATAGAATGCGAAAGACCCGTGAAGACTTAAGCGTATGAATGTGCCGCAAGCACATGGACCACTTTATGTGGATGTACCGTGTGGGTGCTTTTATTACTAAATGCGTCGCACCAAATTTTGCCAGGCCCATTGCCAGAAATTGGGGGAATTCGTAAATTAATTTAAAGCAAAAAAATATATGCTACATCAATACATTTTATCAAATAAAGACAATTTCCTAGAAAATAATTTGCCTGTCATCTTCAGTAGCATAGCTATGGGAGTTCTAGCACAAATTGCATAATTTGGTAATTAGCGAATTGGTCGCCGCGACGTCACATAATTCGCATAAAATATGAAGGGCAAGGTAAGTGAAAGTGTCGTGATTAATGTGAAAGTGAAATGCGCGAAATTGTTTCGCGATTTCAATCAAAAGTATTTTTATACTGACGTCGTGTTAAGGTATGAAAAAAAAAATTTAAGCCCTCGACAAGCCGGCGGCACTTTCTCTATTGCTGTTTACCATATTAAGATATTTAGGTAATTAGTGAGTTGACCGAAGAATAGCCGCATAATTTATATAATGTATAGGACATAATGGTGCCAGGTATTTTTATCATTTCCTATTGCTAATGATTTTCCAGATAGATGTTGAAAAATGAATAAAAAAAAGGCTTTACCTATTCATAGTGCGTAATTAAATATAAAATATAGTAATTAATTAAATAAAAAGTACGAAAAAAATGGTATAAAAATAGCGCAAAATATAACATTATTTCAGCACATCATAAACTGATGAATATAGTTATAGCGGAAACTTAGGACAAGAAATAAGGTAAGTTATTCTTAATTGTTTAAATATATTTTACCTATGTTCTGTAATTAATAACTGATATATTATCTTTGATTGTAGAACGCAAATGGAAAAGGCGAATAAAATGGGTGATACTGTGTATAAATCACGAATTAAATTCGAAGATTTGAAGCTTCGTCAAAAATATACGGTTGATAATACGCCATCGATAAACACAAGATATGGACGAGCAAAAATTCTTGAACTGGAGATCAAGAATCTATTCTTGACGAAACGAAAACTACTCAATCCAACAACACCATAATAATTCTGGTATTTATTTTCATAACTTAGGAACCGCACAATTATCGAAATCTTTTGTAACATTAATCTCTCGTATTAATCGAACTATAATATACACAGATTAACAATTTTATTGGAACATCGCATTCCTTGCGAACAAATCATCTTGCGAACCCTTCAGACTCTTCTACGTTCTATTGTCGAAATTCTTTAACAAAAATATCAAAACAAATATAATAAAAAATTCGTAACTCTATCGATACTACTCGCACATCACTTCTACACATCCTGTTTAGAATTAATATTTGATTGTTTTTAAATATTTACTTTAGCTACTAACCATCAAAATTGTACTTTCACCACTAACAAAGACGATCACGTGCACAGGGTCGGTATCATTTCGCCCTTTGAACGTGACAACATCACGCACTTTCATCCCATCTAGTATATTTCCCTGACGTCACATTCACCCCCGAAATTGATTCTCCTATTAGTATAAATACAGGAGATTTTTGTAATAGAAGACAATTATTAATATAAACTTATTAGTACGAGCATCGTTATTTCAATTTACTATCCGTCGAAATTATCATTCTACAAACGAACCAAAAGAAGCCCGCTTCAACTACACCAAACGACGTCGGGAACCAACAATTCTTTTAGAAACAAAGAAGAACATAGTTGCTGAAGCCTTCGTTTCAGGTCACAGTATAACGTTGCGGTAGCAAAATAGGAAATGAAGATATTTTTTTTTGCTCTTTTCATCAGTTCATTCCTTGTGCCAAGGTCATAAAAGTCGCCAACGTAGTCAATTCTCAACAGTAGTAAACACCAAAATAGACACTACACAAAGTAGCAGATACTGCCCGTCAATATTAAAAAAAAATTGCGACTCTTTTCTTTCTGAGTAAAACGTTTCGTTCTTTAGAAATCGAAGAGCGAATTAAAAACAAAGCGAATTGAAGCGAAAACCAATTGCAAAAAGAGGAAGCGGAAGACGTGGAGCGAGAGTAAGTTGAAAGAGACGGAATTTGCCACTTTAATCGCCATTTATGAGCAAAATAGTCGATAGCCTCTCGCAGAACGAGCAAAGCGAATGAATCGGACGTTTTGTCGATTGATGCCTCATAATCTGTTGGGACGTTTCTTAACGTCCGCCATCGATTTATGCGAACAATAATAATAAATAATCGATAAGGAAACGATAGAGAGTCAATGATGAAATATCGATGAGTCGATTTAATTCGGGTGCGGTTCTTCTGCGCCCTCGAAACTTTATATTTACCCGGATGATTTAAGATGCGGAACAAGAATCGAGATTTCCGGTTATTATCGAACGCAAGATGGAATTTTCAATGAAAATTGGGACAAACGTTCATGCAAAAATCGTTTTTTCCAAAAATGCATATGTACAATTGCGAAACTAACGATAACAAAGCAGACGATTGAGGCACAAATCGATTTCTTTTTAACTTGATCTGTTTGAAAAATATGTTGTTTTTTTTAATCGTAGAGAATGTTGTCGGCTGTTACGTAGGCTCTGTGAGGTGGCAAAAGGGCTACATGAAGGATGCAAAATGGGAATATTCATGCAAATTTCTATTATAATATAGCAATGCAAATAATCAATTACCGGACAATAGCTTGAATGAAGAAGATTTAGTGAAGATCCTTATTTTTCAAAATTCACCAAAAGGTGCGTACAATTTTGCGATAGGAAGTTGATCACAAAACAAATATTCGTGCAAAAATGCGAATTTTTGCGAAAACAACTAGTTACAATTAATTGCTGCACTGTTCGATTGTTCTTCTTCAGAATTTAAATGTTCCAAACATCAATTTGAATTTCGTAATTTCGAGTGATTAGAATTAGAATTTTGTTCAGAACTCGCAAATATTCTACTTGTTTGTTGCTGATCTCTGCCAAATGTGATCAATATGTAGTTACGAAAACTTTGTCAATTTACTTTGGTCGTACAATCGCCATAATTGGCTACATAATATCCCGTTGAATATAATGAATAGACGTCGAAGGCTGGCAATGAAAACAATATTGTTCGGAATCTTATCGCTTTTTGTATCCGGCGGCAGATGTTACTTTTCCTCGTTGCATTTCTCATAAATCCCGAATACAAAGACAAGGCCCGCAACTTATTGGGAATACAATACACAAAAGACGTATACATTGTGTTCTTATACAATAATAAAGTGCTCTTTGTCCTTTAGAGTAGAAAATAAAGTTGTAATCAAATCATGAAGGGGCTACAGACACCTGGGTATGTAAAAAATTTGGAATTTTGAAAAATGTTTAATCGGGTGTATCAACTTTGAACCACAGTATAAGTTTCACAATTTTCGTTTTTCATACATAACTTTCGCTTATGTTGACGTAAAATTAAATTTTCTTTTCATAATTTTAATCCTTATTGAATGCACCATTTGATTTTCGAACGACAATTCATATAAATCAAAGACATTTTTTTTTTAAATAGCACAAAACTAAGTTTAACGCTTC
The DNA here is from genome assembly GCA_963695495.1 of Hololepta plana. Classification (NCBI taxonomy): domain Eukaryota; kingdom Metazoa; phylum Arthropoda; class Insecta; order Coleoptera; family Histeridae; genus Hololepta; species Hololepta plana. The sequence continues at coordinate 760,383 of OY968838.1, read as the reverse complement.
AAAAGCTTCACAAGTTTATTAAAATCGCCATTATTTCGCACGAGTTAAGCTAATCTCTAGTTCATTTTTTTAAGTTGACGAGTATTTAGTGTTTCCGAGCTGAATCATGCCTAAACTAGCTGGAAAAAATGTTAATTGCGGATGATAAGAAACGAATTTACGCGCTACTCTCTAAAAGGCGTGCAAAGACCTTCGTGGCCTAACAAAACGTAATAAACAAATGCAAATTAATAATTTGGTTCTTCTAAAATAACTGTGAGATATGCATCGAAAAAATAGCGACAAATAATCATCGAATAAAAATCTGTCATATGAAAATGATTTGGTAAGAAGCATCTCCACAACGTAGTGCGACTGAACAGGGACCCAACGAGGGCATAAACTATCCAGTCAACCTAATCAACCCGTTACTTGCCGAGTAAATGATTTTACAAGAGTTGAAGATTCTTAACCTACGTATGGTATTTATAAGTTTTTAAAATGTTATCGTTTTCAAGATAATAATTACAGATAAATAAAATTAAATGTATGTATTTGAATCAATAATTGTATATTGAAATTGTTATTTATATTTAAAAAAATGTTTTTAAATGTTGGCCTGATGAGGACCCCAAAATAAAGGCAGAAATGTTATTAGTTTTATATTTGTTCTTCAACATTTTTTGTCCAAAAAGGCGAGAAAATTCCCTATTGTGAAAATATCTTAATGTATATGAGAACTAAATGCTTTTTTTTTTATTCAACGAAAATTAATCTATCGAATCGTAAATGACAGAAAAAAAATATTTATATGTATATTGGTTTAGTTCGTTTTTTATCCGAATTAAAAAAGAATTGCTTCTTATATCAGACAAAAGAACGCAACTTTTGTCGTAGCCATATCATTGCTTTGTTTTTAGTTTTCAAATGGCAGCCATTTAAAGTCGGATGTGTGGTTTTCGAATAAAACTCCGATAATTCGTCGTTTTTTTGTTTTTTGTTTTTTGTTTTTTGCGCTTGAACTAATTATGATAGCCAAAGAATTCTACGATACGCGCTAGATTTTTGTATAAGGAAGCTGTGCAAAATTTGAAACAAATCGAACGGTTAGTTTAAAAAAAATATAGAATTTAGAGAAACGCTTTTAGTATTAAGTTGATGCATAATTTTGTGCGGTTCTTTTAGTTACCACATTTTTAGAAGCAAAACAATAAAAATTAATCTAAAAAAAACACAGGAAATTATGCAACTTTATGTAACTTTAAACGCACTTTTCTCGAAACTCTATTTCTAAATTCGGTACGCATTAAATGTCGAAAACTAATCGTTCGATTTGTTTCTAATTTTGCACAGAGCTTCACTATACGAAAATATAGTACGTGTCGTAGGATTTTTTTCGCTATCATAATTAGTTCAAGAGAAAAAAAATTAAGCTCGAAATTGTACTCGAAAATCACACATCCACCATCAAACAGCTGCCGTTTGAAAATTAAAAACAAATCAAAGAAATGGCAAAAACGTGTTTTTTTTTTAAACTGTATTCACATAGCGAAAGACGTATACAGGGCGTCCCAATAGTGCGGGCGCGGAGGATTACGGCCAAACGGTTGGCTTTAGAGAAGAATGTTTCGGATAAAAAAAGTTTCACTAGGATAGTAGTACAACGTACAAATATGTTTCAAGATGGCGGACTTCCGCGTATACCGGAAACTGATATTTGCCCCATTCTTTTAAATGCAATAGTATAGTTTTTATTGAATTTTTGGATTCCTTGTCGAATTTTAAGGGGCATTTATTAAAACAGTCGCAAGCCTACGATGCAGCGTTTCGAAGTTATTCGAGTGTTTTTCCGAAAAAATGTCATTTGGAAGGTCGTGGAAAATCGCTTATATCTCCGGACCTATTTCATCTACAGAGTTTAAGTTTTTGTAGTTCGTTTAAGCAAGAAATGACGAAGGCTTTGATATTGCCATATTTAATCGAAAGTATTACTGTTTACAATTTGTGGCCAGTTAAACATTGACATTTTCAAATGAGCATAACTTGATTTTTTTAAATAGAACCCTATATTTTTATTATCGTATTAAATGCAGAAAAATATTCCCTTTCGTTCTTATTAAGGTAATATTAGGTCAATTTTTTATGGTTTTCGAGTTATATGCGATGCTTTATATTTGTATATGATTTTTAGGTGTTTTCTAATAAATTACATTAGAAACATTGATGCAATTGAGGAAAACAATGAAATCATTACTTTTAGAAGGAATTTACTTTCAGCTGAATAATTTTTGGGCTTTAATTAATGTTTTAATGAATAATTTGAAGAATAACCTCAAAAAATTAATTTCTAACACGAATATAATTGATTTTCAGTTGTTTTTGCTATTATTTTGATTATTACATCATTAAACGTATTTAAATAACCCACAAAATATTAATTAATTGGGACTAACTCGAACAATAGTCAATAATATACCCAATATTGCCTTTTAAAGAGAATCGCTGTGCCGTTAAAAAAAAAGTTATGCATAATTGAAAATAACAAATTTCAACAGGTCACAAATCAAAGCCAGTTCCACTTTTAATTAACTTTAATCAGTGCAAACTCATCGCCATTATTTGTTTAAACTAACTAAAAAAAAGTTAACGCTCCATCTCAAATAGTTTCGGACATATTGATTAACTTTTAATTTTCACCGAATTTCCATCGGATTTTGGCAAACCTGTTGTACAATTGCAATTAATATTGAGTTTAGATTTTCTAACTTATTTGAAAAAATCTGAAGTTTTTTTTTGTTTTTTTTTTCTTGATAAAGTGTTTTTAATTTTTATTTTAACTCTTCTAAATTTCTAAAACTTTTTGCGCGTCTTTTGCACGTCCAGTAATCTTCGCGAAAATATAGTACAATAATGACGGTTATTTTATTAGCTAACGCTCGTTCTTTAGCATTGCTGCAATTTGCCAAAAATTCTTCTAATTCATAAGAGTTGCCGTTGAAACTATTCGCGATAAAATGGCAAAGAAATCGAGTGAAAACTGGAGATTTTCAGTCGATGTAGCTGAAGCGTTTGGACTTGTGAGCAAAGACATTCTTGAATTATACAGATCTAGTAAAAAAAACAAAAAAAAATTACTCACTTTGATCGCAGTTCTCTTTTTGCAATGATGGCCACCAATGTTGAATCGGCCTCGATGCAACCGATTGTCGGCACGCTGGATTTTCTTTTGACTCGCGAATAATGTGCACTAGTGGACGAATGGTTCAAGACTGATTGCCAACGATAATATATTACTTGGACGTCTCGATTACTAAGTCTTTTTTTTTTTTTAACTTTCTCTTCTTTCATACAAAGTCCGTTTTGGGCGGTCACGGACAAAGGGCGACCTTCGGTCAGTCCTTTTCACATGATCGTTTCATTATACAAATTGCGATGACTAATATTTGCAAATTGTATTCCGTTCAACATTGTGATGTTTAAATAATAATAAATTTGGAAATGAAACAATTCAAGTAGTGACAACGATTTTGGAAAAGTACAAGAGAAAGTAGTTTTGTGCTTGATAATAAGCTTAGATTTATGCTAATGATGTGACTAACATTGATTAATGCTATTTGATACGAAATAATTAATAATATATATATATAGATTTGCATTATTGATTTTGGTGAAATAATGTCGTTTTCACTTGTATGTATAAAACTCATTCTAAAATCGAACTTGAGAGTCCCTCAAGCGATTAGTTGAAAGAGATTTTGGCGTAATTAAATTTAAAAATCATTGACGATTAATCCAGGTACGTTCCGAATGTGAATTGACATGAAATTTCAAAAAGTGTTATCTCCAAAGACAGAAATAGCGCAGGCAAGAACATAGACTACATGTTGATTTCAATCGGAATATTAAAAAGATTTTGTGGAATATTAACAAGATCTGCAATAGTAATCTTCAGAAACCTTTGAAGAAAAACAAACAAACTATTATGAATATATGAAATAAATTGGAGGAACTAAACGATGTTTAGAAACTTTGCAGAAGTTCAATCAGGCAAACAAATGTTTTCTTAAGTATAATAAATTATTAATATTCCTCGAAAGAAATCTCTGTTAAGCTGTTGAAATTTTTTTTTTGTATGCAAACTGAAAAATAGAATTATCTAACTGATGAGGTGAACCATGACAAAGACAAGGAACGAAATCAAATTTCTAGAAAGACTTTTTTAAATTATTTGTACAGGAATTATGGCTTTTTAACTTTTTAAAGAATTTGTTGACGAATAGTTCGAGTTTTTTTTTTTTTTTTTGAAAAGTTCGACGCATCTGTTGCTCATATTTTCTTGTTTGGTACTAGATTCACGAAATGATCCCACATTTTTGGTTCTTAATAATAAATTGTCCTTAACGATTGGTCAGTGATACATTAGATGTTTTCTTCAATTTTTGTTTGTCCTGTAGGATTTGCGAATAAAAAAAACATTCCTATGTTTCGTTCACGTTCTTTCAAGACTTTCCTACATTTTGTTTCAATATTTTTTTAAATTTCTATTAAATCTAATATTTTTTAAAAAACTAATTTCATAACAATATTCTCGTAAATGAACAATTAATAGTTATTTCGAATTTTAAGAGGCGATAGCACCAGCTGATCAACTCCGATGCAAACAAACAGTCGTCTTACGTCTCCATCGGAGACATATGCCCAAGTCCTCGACCTGAACAATGCTAAGCGATACGTCTCGCGCTCGCAGGCTCGAATACGCGCAGTAATAAAAAAAGATCAGCGGAGTTATTGTTGCTGGTGACTAAATCGATACGAATATGTGGAAGAAAATTGGCAACATTACACGGTTCTTGATTACGAACACTCATTAAATTAATTACTTTTTGCGACTATTAATTTATCGCACTTCCAACAATCTTTCGATGTACTTTACTAAACTGTTGCTGAACAATTATATTTCGACGTACCGCGCATAAAGTAGCGCATGAGATTTTAAATTTGAAATAATTGTTACTTGTTCATTTATGAAATTAATTTACTAAATTACATATTCAGGGCGTTAAACAAGTGTCACAAACTTTAAGGGGTGATAATATGGCCCAAAATAAGTAACAAAATCGTAATGAACACGGGGCCGGAAATGGACCGTTTCGAAGATGCGGAGGATTGAACTTTCTTGCAGCATATCTTTGGTTTTCGCATTTTTTCATGCACAACTCTTGCATTTTCATAGCGTAATTAACAGCTGTTTTGTGATACGTAGAGTTTGCAGTTGATATTAAGTCGCTTGTGAGAATTTTACGAATTTTCGCTCTTTGCCTTTTTACTCTCATTCTAAATTTTCCCATCCTGCATTTCATTAATGGTCGTGCTAATGCTAAATGACAGAGAAACACTATGTATTTCAGTTTCCTTCAGGGCGTCTTCTTAGAGAACATTTTTGCGGAATTTTTAAAGGAAGATTGGATAGGAAAAATTGGATTCGTATCATAATTTGAAAAGTCGCCAAATTTATACCCTCGAGATTTTTTGCTTTGGGGAGATTGGAAAAGCCATTACTCGATTGCCAATGATATTCGAAAGAGTTGGAATATCTTTGCGGCAAAGATGTCATGGCTGCCATTAAATGGAAGAACGGCACTTTGATCACCTTATTTGAGTTATTTTTCATTTGTTTTTTGTGCATTCTTTGTTCATAATTAAAAAAAAATTAAAACTTTCAAAATGTTGCGTATTTCCGAAACCGCCCTTTTCCGGCCCCATGTTCATTAAGACTTTTCTGCTTCTCTTGGGCCATATTACCACCCCTTAAAGTTTGTGACACTTTCTTTAACGCCCAGTATATGAAGGTGTAATTTTATAATAAAGTTAACAGAATATCATTACAAAATTAATTAGTTATTATAATTCAATAAAAATGGACAAGATAGTATCTAAACAGACTTAAATCCTACAGGACATATTAAAAGTAAAGAAAGCTTCTAATGTTTCGTTGAAATAATGTTAAGATGCTTTGAAATTAATTACTTATTACTTTAGGTAATCTAATATATGCGATGTCGTCTTAATTTCTTTCGATTGTTCTGAAAAAATCTTTCAAAATATTTTTCATTTATTCCTTGTTTATGTTTCTATTTGAAACTACATTTCTTCATCAATTTTGTCAGAGTTCATATCTTTACTTACATCATTTAAATTCTTAGTTAAGAAAACATTTATCATGTATATTTCCTGAAAACAGTCTTCATTAAAAGGAGAAGGAATCGCATTTGTTGCCTAATAGAACTTCTGAAAACTTTCTTGAGACAGTTCCTCTCAAATGCCCATTTCATATGAGAGAAGTTTGGTTTTTCTTAGGGGCTTTTTAAGTAGGTGCAAATTTTCAAGTGAAATTGTTATTCGAGATCTTGTTAATATTGCGCATATTAATTTACCCATTGAAACGAATGAGCAATTTCAATGCACGAATATAGGTTACTTCCTAATTACAATTGTTTTACAAAATACAAATGTTTTTAGTTATACTATGTTCATTATCAATTGTGTAACATACATTTTAAAGATCTTTTTTCTTCGAAACAGGTACATGGATAGGATAATTGCAATAATAGTATTTATTTCGTAATTAATTTGAATTTGAATTTGATCAATTACGCGCAAATACACATCTTTCCGGTGACGCAATATCCCTTTAGATGTGAAGAAGTAGCGAAGAGAAGTTAAAAGAATAATGTATTACAAGCAGTGGAATAAAATTTATCAGAATTGTAGTAATAATTATAATTATTATAAGCTGCCTTGCCAAATTTTCCTTTTCGCGTTTAAATATGCAGAGATGACAGGCAACAGTTCACTGGGTCAAATTATTTATTGAAAGGTACATAAAAATCTCGATTAATTTAAAACTATTTGAAAAAGTACTTGTACCAAAACTTATAAAACAATCGCCCATTCCTTTGTTAATGCCCTTTACTTTATTCGCCGTTCTCTTTTAATTTCTCAATTATGAAAGCGAAAATCAAAAATAGGGCGCTGAAGTTCACTCCGAAATTACCTCCTGAAAAACTTGATGCAGGTTCTTAAAAGATTAAGTGTGTATTAGGGGCTATTTTTGCCCTGAAAGCTTTCAATTTAGTCTTTATGGGATTTTGCAGGTGTATTCCTGGTTGCCTTTGAGGTAGCGTCGCTTCTTAATGAGATTCGTTGTTCAGATATTATCTCGTGCATTTTTATTGAATTTACTAATTAATTTTGTGGTGAAATTCTGTTTGTTTTATTATAAAATCACACTTTCATACATATACAGTTTATCAAATTAATTTTATAAATGAACAAGTAACAAATACTTCGAATTTAAAATCTAGATAGCTTCGTAAATTAAATCGAGAGTGTTCGAAGTGCGATAATTTAAAAGTCGCAAAAAGTAATTAATTTAATGAGTGTTCGTAATCAAGAGCCGTGTGTTTTCTTCCACATATTCGTATTGATTTAGCCATCAGCAACAATAACTCCGCTGATCTTTTTTTTATTAGTGCGCGTATTCGAGCCTCCGAGCGCGAGACGTATCGCTTAGAATTGTTCAGGTCGAGGACTAGGGTATATGTCTCCGATGGAGACGTAAGACGACCGTTTGTTTACATCGGAGTTGATCAGCTGGTAGTGTCGCCTCTTGAGCACGTGATTACATTCGTGAGCTGACTTTTTTTAATTAAATCTTTATTACCCACATCAAAAAGAAATATGAGCGAAGCAAAAATAAAAAACAAATAACAACTCATTCCGCAAATTTAATTGATGGGATTATTTTCGAAAAATGCTTTTTTTTAAATCATATTATAGAATGTTGGTCGTTCGTATATAGGCTTTGTGAGATTGCAAAAAAAGTTACATCAAGGATGCAAAAAGGGAATATTAATACGAGTTTCTATTGGAACACACCAATACGAATAATCAGTTCCCCAACAATCACTCGAATCAAGAAGTTTTAGAAGTTTCCGACTTGCATTCGTTCCCAAAATTCACCAAAAAAAAAGCGCATAATTGTAAAACGATGTTGAACACAGAACAATGCAAAAATGCGATTTTTTTTCGGAACCAACTAGTTTATTACGATTGCTGAAAGTATAAAAAGCGCACAATAAAGAAAAACTCCTGCTCGTCCATTCCATTTATTTTCAATAATCTGCTACCCATGTTAAAAAACAATCGATGAGGAAAATCACACCGTTAATAATCGCCAACAAGGCTTTCGTCGTACCGGAATCCCTAGTTTTGCCCTGCCAGCGATTATTGAAATGCTTAATGTTTAACGAACCGGCCGCAAGGAAGGCCGCGCAACCGACCAGACAAAAGAAGATATCGATTCGTTTTGTGATCGGCGAAGACGTTAGATGGCCTACGAAATAGAAAAGAAAATCAATGCAATCGAAATTGCTTGAAGTCGCAGCACGTGGTCACGTACGACTCATAATTATTTCGAATAAACAATAATTACGTCATTCTTAGCGTTCTCTAAATAATAATAACGTGTCCATTTATTTTTAAAAAAATCACAACGTTATAAACGGAACGAAGAACGTTAGCAAATCCAATTGAATTTGATGATAGCAACAATTTGCTTATTCAGAAATTAATTAACAGTGACACTAGCAATTTTTAAGGCTTTACCTGCTAATCCACCGATCACGATTACCAAGTATCCGCCAAATGCGGCGGCACTGATAAAGTCCGTTTCGAAATTGCCGGTTTCGGTGTGATAATGTAATCCGATGCAGGTCACCGTTAGCGCCTACGAAAAGCGAGCAAACTTGAGTTCATGCTCAAAAATTCGTAGAAACTTACTAAGAATTTCGAGAAGTTCGAAACTCTTCGATAAACGAAATTTTTTATGAAATTAATCAACGCAAATTAAAATTACTTGCAATTCTTGTTTCAGAGAATTATCGTCGAAAGAGAAAAAGTATTTTTAAAACAGCGAATTGAGGTCAAGAGCAAATTAACGAAAACTTCCGTTATGTCGAATAATGTACGATGGAAATCTCATTTAATATCGTGGCCTAAATGTAAATATTTTGCACGTACTTACCAACTCTATAAACTTTATGATTGATAATCTGTTCACTGCCATTGTTAATGTTAGATTGCAGGAATACTGGACAAAGAAACTAACATAAAAGCTACTATTAGGTTAAGAAAATCATGTTGCTCTCGCTCTTTATAATACCCTTGCGAAATTAGAAAGAATGAACAGTCGACTAGATGTTAGAATGATGGTTCAAACCCACGAAAATAGCGATAAAATTGTATTTTCTGCGATCCAAATGAATTTTTTATGCGCATAATCAAGGCGCACCAGTAGGCGATCCGTTCACGAATTTGAAATTTATATTTCAAATTGAATTTCTTATTAGACGCAAAATTTCTTTGTATGAATATATAATAATAGGGATTAATATGATTTTAAAACATGCGGTGCAAATTCTCGTTATGATTATTTATACGTTTGTTACTATATATTTTTTCCTCTTAAATGTGACACTGAAAATGACTTATACAACATAGAAGTCAAGTGTTTTCCTTTTTCCTGATATTATATTCTTTTGTTAGGCGAGCTTTTTCCTATGTATCTCGAGAAGTTTATAACGCGAGCCCGCATTAAAGGCAATCCGTTTTCTTCATTGACATGCCCATTATGTCATAAATATTTGCCAGAGTAGAATAAAACTTACACCGCAACGTTGCGCGTTTTACTATTTTCTCCGTCCAAATACATTATTCGTGCGTCTTGCTCGCGCGCATAAAAATTTCACTTGAATCCCAGCAAATACGATATTATCGAGTTTGCTTAGATATTGCCGCGTCCATTTTTCTTGAATTAACTAATTAATTTTGTGATGAGATTCTGTTAACTGTATGATAAAATTACACCTTCATATACATGTAGTTTATTAATTTATTATTAATACTTTTTATTATTAATAAAACACACTTGACGCGTCGTGTCTGTTGCGCGAGAAATTTTCCGGTGTCTCTTTCTATTCTTCTGAGGGCTCCTCGAGTCTCGCGTTCACGAATCCTCGCCCAAAAGGGAATCGAAAAAGGACGCGAGTCGTGTGCGCGGAGCGACTTACTCGAAGTCACCATCGGACCATTATTCGGTCGTTCTTCTACGCCTCAACTTAACTTAAAATACATGTGAGGGAATATCGATGCGTGGTATCGCTCAAGAGTCTCGAATCGAGCGAACAACCCGAAATGAGTGGGAGAGCAAATGGAGCGATGCCGTGCGTGCGGTAAAGACTTCCGAGGGAAATCGGCCATCCAAAGGGGTACGTACCCCTTAGAAAATTTATGAAAAAATTTATTTTTGAGAGAATGAATGTTTTCGATAGGAAATAGCTTTGCTCTCCCTTACATCGGTTACCAAGTAAATAAAATATTTTGATTACTTGGTGACCGATGTAAGGGCATGTAAAGTTGCAAATTTTCAGCTCTTTTGTACACATGGAATTGGCCATTTAGCAACCAAATAAAAGGCTGCAATTGAAATGAATGATAATTTGGACCTTTATTAATAAGTTGAGTGTGTTCACCATAAATTTTTGTCTTTTGAACTGCCTAAAAAATAGCTTTCAAAAACGGCGGATCGAATGAAAATATGCTACAAAAAGTTCAATCCTCCGTAACTTCGAAACGATCCATTTCCGACCCCATGTTCATTAACACTTTTCTGCTTATATTGTGCCCTATTACCACCCCTTAAAGTTTGTGACACTTTTTTTTAACACCCTGTATTGTAAATATTGCATTTAAAATTGTTTGGGAAATAATTTCGGCGAAGCTCTAGGAACGGGGCTTATTGCAGCAAGCGGGTATCCCTATTCTCGCTCTTAAAAGTCCAATCTGCGTTTCATTTAGCTTCCCTTGATCCATCGTGGTCTGTAGGTTGTCCCTTCAACCCAGTTCACCCGACTGCGTTTACGGGTTGTTCCCGCAAGGCAATCAGTACCTTTCTCTGGGAGCTTACGAACACGCACTGTCGAGCACCTTCTGCGCAACTCAACGAAGCTCGACACCATTTTTTGCAAAAAAGCAAGGCTAACCCCTCTGGATTTTTTTCATTTTCCTTCATCTCCTCGAATTGGCTGAAATCGCACTATTTGTAGCGACAGATGAAAGCTAATTCGTGTGCAAATTACAGCCTAATCGGTCCAGCCGTTTTAAAGTTATCGCACTTTAAATCTCTTAAATTCGCATCTTTATTTTTATTTTTTACTTATATTTCGCTTTTTCTCTTAGTTTTTCGTCGATTTTCGTGCAGCTTTCGACGGTTTTCACTTATTCGCATCGATCCTGTCTCAATTCAGATCGATTTAGAAAAAGTCCATTTTAGGCATTTTTTGCAAAAAAAAGCAAGGATTTTTCTCATTTTTTGCAATTTCCTTCATCTCCTAGAATTGGCTGAAACTCGCACCATTTGTAGGGACAGATGAAAGCTAATTCGTGCGAAAACTACAGCCCAATCGGTCCAGCCGTTTTGAAGTTATCGCACTTTTAATCTCTTAAATTCGCATCTTTTTTTTTTCACTTACATTTCGCTTTTTCTCTTAGTTTTTCGTCGATTTTCGCGCAGCTTTCGACGGTTTTCACTTATTCGCATCGATCATGTTTCAATTCAGGTAGATTTAGAAAAACTCCATTTTAGTCATTCTTTTGCCAAAAAAGCAAAGATTTTTCTCATTTTTGCAATTTTCTTCATCTCCTAGAACTGGCTGAAACTTGCACCATTTGTAGGGACAGATGAAAGCTAATTCGTGCGAAAACTACAGCCCAATCGGTCCAGCCGTTTTGAAGTTATCGCACTTTTAATCTCTTAAATTCGCATCTTTTTTTTTTCACTTACATTTCGCTTTTTCTCTTAGTTTTTCGTCGATTTTCGCGCAGCTTTCGACGGTTTTCACTTATTCGCATCGATCCTGTTTCAATTCAGGTAGATTTAGAAAAACTCCATTTTAGTCATTCCTTTGCCAAAAAAGCAAAGATTTTTCTCATTTTTGCAATTTTCTTCATCTCCTAGAACTGGCTGAAACTTGCACCATTTGTAGGGACAGATGAAAGCTAATTCGTGCGAAAACTACAGCCCAATCGGTCCAGCCGTTTTGAAGTTATCGCACTTTTAATCTCTTAAATTCGCATCTTTTTTTTTTCACTTACATTTCGCTTTTTCTCTTAGTTTTTCGTCGATTTTCGCGCAGCTTTCGACGGTTTTCACTTATTCGCATCGATCCTGTTTCAATTCAGGTCGATTTAGAAAAACTCCATTTTAGTCATTTTTTGCCAAAAAAGCAAGGATTTTTCTCATTTTTGCAATTTTCTTCATCTCCTAGAACTGGCTGAAACTTGCACCATTTGTAGCGACAGATGAAAGCTAATTCGTGCGAAAACTACAGCCCAATCGGTCCAGCCGTTTTGAAGTTATCGCACTTTAAATCTCTTAAATTCGCATCATTTTCTTTTTCTTATATATCGTTTTTTCTCTTAGTTTTTCATCGATTTTCGCGCAGCTTTCGACGGTTTTCACTTATTCGCATCGATCCTGTTTCAATTCAGGTCGATTTAGAAAAACTCCATTTTAGTCATTTTTTGCCAAAAAAGCAAGGATTTTTCTCATTTTTGCAATTTTCTTCATCTCCTAGAACTGGCTGAAACTTGCACCATTTGTAGGGACAGATGAAAGCTAATTCGTGCGAAAACTACAGCCCAATCGGTCCAGCCGTTTTGAAGTTATCGCACTTTAAATCTCTTAAATTCGCATCATTTTCTTTTTCTTATATATCGTTTTTTCTCTTAGTTTTTCATCGATTTTCGCGCAGCTTTCGACGGTTTTCACTTATTCGCATCGATCCTGTTTCAATTCAGGTCGATTTAGAAAAACTCCATTTTAGTCATTTTTTGCCAAAAAAGCAAGGATTTTTCTCATTTTTGCAATTTTCTTCATCTCCTAGAACTGGCTGAAACTTGCACCATTTGTAGCGACAGATGAAAGCTAATTCGTGCGTAAATTACAGCCCAATCGGTCCAGCCGTTTTGAAGTTATCGCACTTTAAATCTCTTAAATTCGCATCATTTTCTTTTTCTTATATATCGTTTTTTCTCTTAGTTTTTCATCGATTTTCGCGCAGCTTTCGACGGTTTTCACTTATTCGCATCGATCCTGTTTCAATTCAGGTCGATTTAGAAAAACTCCATTTTAGTCATTTTTTGCCAAAAAAGCAAGGATTTTTCTCATTTTTGCAATTTTCTTCATCTCCTAGAACTGGCTGAAACTTGCACCATTTGTAGCGACAGATGAAAGCTAATTCGTGCGAAAACTACAGCCCAATCGGTCCAGCCGTTTTGAAGTTATCGCACTTTAAATCTCTTAAATTCGCATCATTTTCTTTTTCTTATATATCGTTTTTTCTCTTAGTTTTTCATCGATTTTCGCGCAGCTTTCGACGGTTTTCACTTATTCGCATCGATCCTGTTTCAATTCAGGTCGATTTAGAAAAACTCCATTTTAGTCATTTTTTGCCAAAAAAGCAAGGATTTTTCTCATTTTTGCAATTTTCTTCATCTCCTAGAACTGGCTGAAACTTGCACCATTTGTAGCGACAGATGAAAGCTAATTCGTGCGTAAATTACAGCCCAATCGGTCCAGCCGTTTTGAAGTTATCGCACTTTTAATCTCTTAAATTCGCATCATTTTCTTTTTCTTATATATCGTTTTTTCTCTTAGTTTTTCATCGATTTTCGCGCAGCTTTCGACGGTTTTCACTTATTCGCATCGATCCTGTTTCAATTCAGGTCGATTTAGAAAAACTCCATTTTAGTCATTTTTTGCCAAAAAAGCAAGGATTTTTCTCATTTTTGCAATTTTCTTCATCTCCTAGAACTGGCTGAAACTTGCACCATTTGTAGGGACAGATGAAAGCTAATTCGTGCGAAAACTACAGCCCAATCGGTCCAGCCGTTTTGAAGTTATCGCACTTTAAATCTCTTAAATTCGCATCATTTTCTTTTTCTTATATATCGTTTTTTCTCTTAGTTTTTCATCGATTTTCGCGCAGCTTTCGACGGTTTTCACTTATTCGCATCGATCCTGTTTCAATTCAGGTCGATTTAGAAAAACTCCATTTTAGTCATTTTTTGCCAAAAAAGCAAGGATTTTTCTCATTTTTGCAATTTTCTTCATCTCCTAGAACTGGCTGAAACTTGCACCATTTGTAGCGACAGATGAAAGCTAATTCGTGCGAAAACTACAGCCCAATCGGTCCAGCCGTTTTGAAGTTATCGCACTTTAAATCTCTTAAATTCGCATCATTTTCTTTTTCTTATATATCGTTTTTTCTCTTAGTTTTTCATCGATTTTCGCGCAGCTTTCGACGGTTTTCACTTATTCGCATCGATCCTGTTTCAATTCAGGTCGATTTAGAAAAACTCCATTTTAGTCATTTTTTGCCAAAAAAGCAAGGATTTTTCTCATTTTTGCAATTTTCTTCATCTCCTAGAACTGGCTGAAACTTGCACCATTTGTAGCGACAGATGAAAGCTAATTCGTGCGTAAATTACAGCCCAATCGGTCCAGCCGTTTTGAAGTTATAGCACTTTAAATCTCTTAAATTCGCATCATTTTCTTTTTCTTATATATCGTTTTTTCTCTTAGTTTTTCATCGATTTTCGCGCAGCTTTCGACGGTTTTCACTTATTCGCATCGATCCTGTTTCAATTCAGGTCGATTTAGAAAAACTCCATTTTAGTCATTTTTTGCCAAAAAAGCAAGGATTTTTCTCATTTTTGCAATTTTCTTCATCTCCTAGAACTGGCTGAAACTTGCACCATTTGTAGGGACAGATGAAAGCTAATTCGTGCGAAAACTACAGCCCAATCGGTCCAGCCGTTTTGAAGTTATCGCACTTTTAATGTCTTAAATTCGCATCATTTTCTTTTTCTTATATATCGTTTTTTCTCTTAGTTTTTCATCGATTTTCGCGCAGCTTTCGACGGTTTTCACTTATTCGCATCGATCCTGTTTCAATTCAGGTCGATTTAGAAAAACTCCATTTTAGTCATTTTTTGCCAAAAAAGCAAGGATTTTTCTCATTTTTGCAATTTTCTTCATCTCCTAGAACTGGCTGAAACTTGCACCATTTGTAGGGACAGATGAAAGCTAATTCGTGCGAAAACTACAGCCCAATCGGTCCAGCCGTTTTGAAGTTATCGCACTTTAAATCTCTTAAATTCGCATCATTTTCTTTTTCTTATATATCGTTTTTTCTCTTAGTTTTTCATCGATTTTCGCGCAGCTTTCGACGGTTTTCACTTATTCGCATCGATCCTGTTTCAATTCAGGTCGATTTAGAAAAACTCCATTTTAGTCATTTTTTGCCAAAAAAGCAAGGATTTTTCTCATTTTTGCAATTTTCTTCATCTCCTAGAACTGGCTGAAACTTGCACCATTTGTAGGGACAGATGAAAGCTAATTCGTGCGTAAATTACAGCCCAATCGGTCCAGCCGTTTTAAAGTTATAGCACTTTAAATCTCTTAAATTCGCATCATTTTCTTTTTCTTATATATCGTTTTTTCTCTTAGTTTTTCATCGATTTTCGCGCAGCTTTCGACGGTTTTCACTTATTCGCATCGATCCTGTTTCAATTCAGGTCGATTTAGAAAAACTCCATTTTAGTCATTTTTTGCCAAAAAAGCAAGGATTTTTCTCATTTTTGCAATTTTCTTCATCTCCTAGAACTGGCTGAAACTTGCACCATTTGTAGGGACAGATGAAAGCTAATTCGTGCGAAAACTACAGCCCAATCGGTCCAGCCGTTTTGAAGTTATCGCACTTTTAATCTCTTAAATTCGCATCATTTTCTTTTTCTTATATATCGTTTTTTCTCTTAGTTTTTCATCGATTTTCGCGCAGCTTTCGACGGTTTTCACTTATTCGCATCGATCCTGTTTCAATTCAGGTCGATTTAGAAAAACTCCATTTTAGTCATTTTTTGCCAAAAAAGCAAGGATTTTTCTCATTTTTGCAATTTTCTTCATCTCCTAGAACTGGCTGAAACTTGCACCATTTGTAGGGACAGATGAAAGCTAATTCGTGCGAAAACTACAGCCCAATCGGTCCAGCCGTTTTAAAGTTATAGCACTTTAAATCTCTTAAATTCGCATCATTTTCTTTTTCTTATATATCGTTTTTTCTCTTAGTTTTTCATCGATTTTCGCGCAGCTTTCGACGGTTTTCACTTATTCGCATCGATCCTGTTTCAATTCAGGTCGATTTAGAAAAACTCCATTTTAGTCATTTTTTGCCAAAAAAGCAAGGATTTTTCTCATTTTTGCAATTTTCTTCATCTCCTCGAATTGTCTGAAACTTGCACCATTTGTAGAGACAGATGAAAGCTAATTCGTGTGCAAATTACAGCCCAATCGGTCCAGCCGTTTTAAAGTTATAGCACTTTAAATCTCTTAAATTCGCATCATTTTCTTTTTCTTATATATCGTTTTTTCTCTTAGTTTTTCATCGATTTTCGCGCAGCTTTCGACGGTTTTCACTTATTCGCATCGATCCTGTTTCAATTCAGGTCGATTTAGAAAAACTCCATTTTAGTCATTTTTTGCCAAAAAAGCAAGGATTTTTCTCATTTTTGCAATTTTCTTCATCTCCTAGAACTGGCTGAAACTTGCACCATTTGTAGGGACAGATGAAAGCTAATTCGTGCGAAAACTACAGCCCAATCGGTCCAGCCGTTTAAACGTTATAGCACTTTAAATCTCTTAAATTCGCATCATTTTCTTTTTCTTATATATCGTTTTTTCTCTTAGTTTTTCATCGATTTTCGCGCAGCTTTCGACGGTTTTCACTTATTCGCATCTATCCTGTTTCAATTCAGGTCGATTTAGAAAAACTCCATTTTAGTCATTTTTTGCCAAAAAAGCAAGGATTTTTCTCATTTTTGCAATTTTCTTCATCTCCTAGAACTGGCTGAAACTTGCACCATTTGTAGGGACAGATGAAAGCTAATTCGTGCGAAAACTACAGCCCAATCGGTCCAGCCGTTTTGAAGTTATCGCACTTTTAATCTCTTAAATTCGCATCATTTTCTTTTTCTTATATATCGTTTTTTCTCTTAGTTTTTCATCGATTTTCGCGCAGCTTTCGACGGTTTTCACTTATTCGCATCGATCCTGTTTCAATTCAGGTCGATTTAGAAAAACTCCATTTTAGTCATTTTTTGCCAAAAAAGCAAGGATTTTTCTCATTTTTGCAATTTTCTTCATCTCCTAGAACTGGCTGAAACTTGCACCATTTGTAGGGACAGATGAAAGCTAATTCGTGCGAAAACTACAGCCCAATCGGTCCAGCCGTTTTAAAGTTATAGCACTTTAAATCTCTTAAATTCGCATCATTTTCTTTTTCTTATATATCGTTTTTTCTCTTAGTTTTTCATCGATTTTCGCGCAGCTTTCGACGGTTTTCACTTATTCGCATCGATCCTGTTTCAATTCAGGTCGATTTAGAAAAACTCCATTTTAGTCATTTTTTGCCAAAAAAGCAAGGATTTTTCTCATTTTTGCAATTTTCTTCATCTCCTCGAATTGTCTGAAACTTGCACCATTTGTAGAGACAGATGAAAGCTAATTCGTGTGCAAATTACAGCCCAATCGGTCCAGCCGTTTTAAAGTTATAGCACTTTAAATCTCTTAAATTCGCATCATTTTCTTTTTCTTATATATCGTTTTTTCTCTTAGTTTTTCATCGATTTTCGCGCAGCTTTCGACGGTTTTCACTTATTCGCATCGATCCTGTTTCAATTCAGGTCGATTTAGAAAAACTCCATTTTAGTCATTTTTTGCCAAAAAAGCAAGGATTTTTCTCATTTTTGCAATTTTCTTCATCTCCTAGAACTGGCTGAAACTTGCACCATTTGTAGGGACAGATGAAAGCTAATTCGTGCGAAAACTACAGCCCAATCGGTCCAGCCGTTTAAACGTTATAGCACTTTAAATCTCTTAAATTCGCATCATTTTCTTTTTCTTATATATCGTTTTTTCTCTTAGTTTTTCATCGATTTTCGCGCAGCTTTCGACGGTTTTCACTTATTCGCATCGATCCTGTTTCAATTCAGGTCGATTTAGAAAAACTCCATTTTAGTCATTTTTTGCCAAAAACGCAAGGATTTTTCTCATATTTTGCAATTTTCTTCATCTCCTCGAATTGTCTGAAACTTGCACCATTTGTAGGGACAGATGAAAGCTAATTCGTGCGAAAACTACAGCCCAATCGGTCCAGCCGTTTTAAAGTTATAGCACTTTAAATCTCTTAAATTCGCATCATTTTCTTTTTCTTATATATCGTTTTTTCTCTTAGTTTTTCATCGATTTTCGGGCAGCTTTCGACGGTTTTCACTTATTCGCATCGATCCTGTTTCAATTCAGGTCGATTTAGAAAAACTCCATTTTAGTCATTTTTTGCCAAAAACGCAAGGATTTTTCTCATATTTTGCAATTTTCTTCATCTCCTCGAATTGTCTGAAACTTGCACCATTTGTAGAGACAGATGAAAGCTAGTTCGTGTGCAAATTACAGCCCAATCGGTCCAGCCGTTTTAAAGTTATCGCACTTTAAATCTCTTAAATTCGCATCATTTTCTTTTTCTTATATATCGTTTTTTCTCTTAGTTTTTCATCGATTTTCGCGCAGCTTTCGACGGTTTTCACTTATTCGCATCGATCCTGTTTCAATTCAGGTCGATTTAGAAAAACTCCATTTTAGTCATTTTTTGCCAAAAAGCAAGGATTTTTCTCATATTTTGCAATTTTCTTCATCTCCTCGAATTGTCTGAAACTTGCACCATTTGTAGAGACAGATGAAAGCTAATTCGTGCGAAAACTACAGCCCAATCGGTCCAGCCGTTTTAAAGTTATCGCACTTTAAATCTCTTAAATTCGCATCATTTTCTTTTTCTTATATATCGTTTTTTCTCTTAGTTTTTCATCGATTTTCGCGCAGCTTTCGACGGTTTTCACTTATTCGCATCGATCCTGTTTCAATTCAGGTCGATTTAGAAAAACTCCATTTTAGTCATTTTTTGCCAAAAAGCAAGGATTTTTCTCATATTTTGCAATTTTCTTCATCTCCTCGAATTGTCTGAAACTTGCACCATTTGTAGGGACAGATGAAAGCTAATTCGTGCGAAAACTACAGCCCAATCGGTCCAGCCGTTTTAAAGTTATCGCACTTTAAATCTCTTAAATTCGCATCATTTTCTTTTTCTTATATATCGTTTTTTCTCTTAGTTTTTCATCGATTTTCGCGCAGCTTTCGACGGTTTTCACTTATTCGCATCGATCCTGTTTCAATTCAGGTCGATTTAGAAAAACTCCATTTTAGTCATTTTTTGCCAAAAAGCAAGGATTTTTCTCATATTTTGCAATTTTCTTCATCTCCTCGAATTGTCTGAAACTTGCACCATTTGTAGAGACAGATGAAAGCTAATTCGTGCGAAAACTACAGCCCAATCGGTCCAGCCGTTTTAAAGTTATCGCACTTTAAATCTCTTAAATTCGCATCATTTTCTTTTTCTTATATATCGTTTTTTCTCTTAGTTTTTCATCGATTTTCGCGCAGCTTTCGACGGTTTTCACTTATTCGCATCGATCCTGTTTCAATTCAGGTCGATTTAGAAAAACTCCATTTTAGTCATTTTTTGCCAAAAAGCAAGGATTTTTCTCATATTTTGCAATTTTCTTCATCTCCTCGAATTGTCTGAAACTTGCACCATTTGTAGAGACAGATGAAAGCTAATTCGTGCGAAAACTACAGCCCAATCGGTCCAGCCGTTTTAAAGTTATCGCACTTTAAATCTCTTAAATTCGCATCATTTTCTTTTTCTTATATATCGTTTTTTCTCTTAGTTTTTCATCGATTTTCGCGCAGCTTTCGACGGTTTTCACTTATTCGCATCGATCCTGTTTCAATTCAGGTCGATTTAGAAAAACTCCATTTTAGTCATTTTTTGCCAAAAAGCAAGGATTTTTCTCATATTTTGCAATTTTCTTCATCTCCTCGAATTGTCTGAAACTTGCACCATTTGTAGAGACAGATGAAAGCTAGTTCGTGTGCAAATTACAGCCCAATCGGTCCAGCCGTTTTAAAGTTATCGCACTTTAAATCTCTTAAATTCGCATCATTTTCTTTTTCTTATATATCGTTTTTTCTCTTAGTTTTTCATCGATTTTCGCGCAGCTTTCGACGGTTTTCACTTATTCGCATCGATCCTGTTTCAATTCAGGTCGATTTAGAAAAACTCCATTTTAGTCATTTTTTGCCAAAAAGCAAGGATTTTTCTCATATTTTGCAATTTTCTTCATCTCCTCGAATTGTCTGAAACTTGCACCATTTGTAGAGACAGATGAAAGCTAATTCGTGCGAAAACTACAGCCCAATCGGTCCAGCCGTTTTAAAGTTATCGCACTTTAAATCTCTTAAATTCGCATCATTTTCTTTTTCTTATATATCGTTTTTTCTCTTAGTTTTTCATCGATTTTCGCGCAGCTTTCGACGGTTTTCACTTATTCGCATCGATCCTGTTTCAATTCAGGTCGATTTAGAAAAACTCCATTTTAGTCATTTTTTGCCAAAAAGCAAGGATTTTTCTCATATTTTGCAATTTTCTTCATCTCCTCGAATTGTCTGAAACTTGCACCATTTGTAGAGACAGATGAAAGCTAATTCGTGCGAAAACTACAGCCCAATCGGTCCAGCCGTTTTAAAGTTATCGCACTTTAAATCTCTTAAATTCGCATCATTTTCTTTTTCTTATATATCGTTTTTTCTCTTAGTTTTTCATCGATTTTCGCGCAGCTTTCGACGGTTTTCACTTATTCGCATCGATCCTGTTTCAATTCAGGTCGATTTAGAAAAACTCCATTTTAGTCATTTTTTGCCAAAAAGCAAGGATTTTTCTCATATTTTGCAATTTTCTTCATCTCCTCGAATTGTCTGAAACTTGCACCATTTGTAGGGACAGATGAAAGCTAATTCGTGCGAAAACTACAGCCCAATCGGTCCAGCCGTTTTAAAGTTATCGCACTTTAAATCTCTTAAATTCGCATCATTTTCTTTTTCTTATATATCGTTTTTTCTCTTAGTTTTTCATCGATTTTCGCGCAGCTTTCGACGGTTTTCACTTATTCGCATCGATCCTGTTTCAATTCAGGTCGATTTAGAAAAACTCCATTTTAGTCATTTTTTGCCAAAAAGCAAGGATTTTTCTCATATTTTGCAATTTTCTTCATCTCCTCGAATTGTCTGAAACTTGCACCATTTGTAGAGACAGATGAAAGCTAATTCGTGTGCAAATTACAGCCCAATCGGTCCAGCCGTTTTAAAGTTATCGCACTTTAAATCTCTTAAATTCGCATCATTTTCTTTTTCTTATATATCGTTTTTTCTCTTAGTTTTTCATCGATTTTCGCGCAGCTTTCGACGGTTTTCACTTATTCGCATCGATCCTGTTTCAATTCAGGTCGATTTAGAAAAACTCTATTTTAGTCATTTTTTGCCAAAAAAGCAAGGATTTTTCTCATATTTTGCAATTTTCTTCATCTCCTCGAATTGTCTGAAACTTGCACCATTTGTAGAGACAGATGAAAGCTAATTCGTGTGCAAATTACAGCCCAATCGGTCCAGCCGTTTTAAAGTTATCGCACTTTAAATCTCTTAAATTCGCATCATTTTCTTTTTCTTATATATCGTTTTTTCTCTTAGTTTTTCATCGATTTTCGCGCAGCTTTCGACGGTTTTCACTTATTCGCATCGATCCTGTTTCAATTCAGGTCGATTTAGAAAAACTCCATTTTAGTCATTTTTTGCCAAAAAAGCAAGGATTTTTCTCATTTTTGCAATTTTCTTCATCTCCTAGAACTGGCTGAAACTTGCACCATTTGTAGGGACAGATGAAAGCTAATTCGTGCGAAAACTACAGCCCAATCGGTCCAGCCGTTTTGAAGTTATCGCACTTTTAATCTCTTAAATTCGCATCATTTTCTTTTTCTTATATATCGTTTTTTCTCTTAGTTTTTCATCGATTTTCGCGCAGCTTTCGACGGTTTTCACTTATTCGCATCGATCCTGTTTCAATTCAGATTGATTTAGAAAAAGTCCACTTTAGGCATTTTTTGCCAAAAAAGCAAAGATTTTTCTCATTTTTTGCAATTTTCTTCATCTCCTAGAACTGGCTGAAACTTGCACCATTTGTAGCGACAGATGAAAGCTAATTCGTGCGAAAATTACAGCCCAATCGGTCCAGCCGTTTAAAAGTTATCGCACTTTTAATCTCTTAAATTTACATAATTTTTTATGCGTATTTCGCTGGCTTTTTTTCTGTTCTACGAATTTTAAAAAGAAAATTTTTTTCCCCTTCAAAGCTGACGAAATGGTAGAGAATCTGCAAGCTGCTGTCGGAACTGTTCAGCCCCTCGTTCAAAGAGAGCGCAAGCTACAAACGTTTAAAATAAAACCAAAAGAACATAATTTGAAGAAATTATTCAGTAAATCCCACTAATTATAACATCTAATTGCTAAAATTAAAGTCTACATTACTTAAATTATCTTAATTATGGACTATAACAAAAATTCAATGTGTCAACCTCTTAAATCGTAGAACTGTTCATGCAGCAATTTCTTCTCCTGCAGGACTAGGTTGAGCAGTTTCTCGCAATAATTGTAAAGAAGATGACGTTAAAAGAAATAATTGACGTTGAATTGTGAAGAAAAAAAGGGCAACATTTGTTGCTTATGTAACCATCAAATGTGTGCTGATTTTCGTTTTGGCAGTTTGAGTGGTACGAAAAGAATTGTTTTTTGTTTTTCTTCAACTTTCGGTTTTTCTCTAACTCCCTTAAAAATTAATTGCAGTTCCATAGCACCAATGCTGCCAACTTGAAAAACGCCCTCTGCATTCCGAAAACAATTGCCGAAGTCACCAAGGAACTGGAAATCGAATCGAAACAATTGACAGAGGCGATAAACCTGATGTTGGTCGTGTACTTGCAATTTGGGTGCCATCGATTTGGCTTTAAAACTATCGATAAAAAGCCTATTTGACGCTGTTCATCTAATAAAAGCCAACGTCCAAGTGGATAATCGCTGCTTGAGGAACCTTATGGAAAAGGCAAACTAATAAATAGAAAACATTATGCTTATCTTATATAAGTCTGCAGACTCTAACAATCAATAAACTAGCACGAGCAAACTAAACAAAACGCATTTTTTTCCTTCTTTGCAAAAAAAATAAAGCTGAAAGCGCTTGCCGTGTCTTTCACCCATCTATAGACTATCGTTTCAATCTATCTTCGGCTTTCGCAATCAATTTACTCGATTGGGAATAATTTCGATTGATAGAATTGCTAGAATTTGTTAAAAAGTATCTCGGCGAAAACGAAAGAAAATACCGTAGAGCCATCTTTTGGAACGCGCGCTAAACTGCAACATTCCAAATTGTTTTGGCAAAGTATGTACATTTGCGGCGATTCGAAAACAAACACAAGCGACACCTCTTGGCAAAATTTAATTACATTAGACAACAACAAAAAACAAAATAATCAATTTTCGCCACCATCCACCGTCCTCCTTAGCACGTCCATAACTTCCGCGCGAAACTTCCGATGCGAGAACGTCGACTCCATGCGCTCACGCCCTTTGGCGCCCATCTCGCTCGCCGCACGCCTATCGATCAGCACCTTGTACATGGCGTTCGTCACGCTCTCGCTCGTCGGCGGACACAAGTAACCGGTCACATTGTCGACGACGGTTTCGCGCGGTCCGCCCGAATCGCAAGCGATCACCGGCTTCGCGGCGGACATCGCCTCCAACGGCACGATGCCGAAGTGTTCGTTTGTCGGCGTGTAGATCAGACAATCGCAGGCCAGCAGCAGATCGACCTTCGTCGCATCCGACGGCGACTTCACGAAGACGACGTTCCGTGCGAGATCTTTCGCCTTCACGACGTCCGTCAATCTCGCGAAATACTTGGCGTTCACGTCCGACTCGGGATCGTAACCGCCGGCGACGATCAGATACGTTCGCTCCCATTTCGCCTGCGACATCTTCGCCTTGAGCGCGTCCATCGCGTCGATCGCCAGCTCCAAGTTCTTCGCCGGATGGAAGCGATTGATCGAGAGGAAGACGGTCGTCGAGTCGTCGCTTGCGTTAATCTCCGGTAGGAGCGCGGCGATCGGTTTCGCCGTCGACTCGCGCACTAGCGCTTGATGCGCCAACGAGATCGTCGGGTAGAGGACGCGACGCGGGATTTTCGCGTTCGGGAACGTTCGCGCGCACACGGCCGACGTGTATTCGCTGTTCACGAGTAAAACGCTCGATTTGCCGATGCCGCACGACTCGAGCCAATCGATCGGCGCCCGGTACGCGTTCTTCCAGAAGCCGTCGTGCGGACTCGCCAGTAAGTCCGGGTGATGGCAGTAGTAAATCGCTTTCTTGCCGCGAAGGCTAACGAACAAGTTGGCGATCGGGATTTGATCTACGAAATAAACGTCCGGTTTCGCGTCCGACGTGAAAAAGAGGCAGACTATCGACAGGTAGATCATCCGGAGGTAGGCGAAGAACGCGCGAAAACGGCCGAATGCGGCGCGAGGGAGCCAATCGCCGATCACGCGTATTGGGAATTGGCCGTGTTTCAATTCGTCGAACGCGTGTCGCTCGTTAAAGTGGTTCGTCACGAAGGAGACGTCGACGTCGTTGCCCGCCAGCACGATTGCCACGTCTAGTATTAGCCTTTCCGCGCCGCCGATTCCTAGATCTGGGTGCAGGAAACACACCTTCAGTTTCTTCTTGTCGTTGGCCTAAAAGGAAATTGGTTTGAGAAGGGTCGAAACAAATTTATAAATCACGCACCATCGATGCAAAGTTGTTGCTATAAGAACATTTAAGGCTTTAAATGAACGTGAATAATTCAATAAGATCTCTTTTGCTAGACACGTCACTCGTATCGGAAATTGCGATTGCGAACGTTTCTCGCTGCTTACGATACTTACTAATCGCTTATTAACGTAATAATCAGTTATTAAATGCAGACGACGTACACAAGTCGAAAATATAACCTACAAGCGAAGATAATAGGAAGATAACAGTTGTCAAACGAAATGTTATCCACCAAAATATGCTTACGATACTTACTAATCGCTCATTCATTTAATAATCAGTTATTAAACACAGACGACGTACACAATTCCAAAACATAACCTACGAAGCAAAGATAATAGGTCGATAACAGTTGTCAAATGAAATGTCACTCACCAAAATACGAAGTCTCGATATGTTTTTCGAAATTCGTGCTTTAATTGCGTATAATTTAAAAAGTAGATCGTGCAAATAAAACCGGGACAAATAAATCTGCGATCATTTAAAAATAGACAGTTCGCAAGTTTGGTTGCCAATAGCGCGTCCAAGCAATCAAAAGCCGCGGACAATACGTGAACTAAAACTTGTGTTTAGAACGTCTAATCGACGCACGGTCGTTTAAAAGGCGCAGTCAAAACAGAAATTAATACTAATAATAATTTTAACTAAGAATCAAACTAAAGTTCGCGATCATAATGAAAACAAATGATGAACGTATGTTTTAACAACCAAACGAAATAATAGAATGGATTAATACAAGAGAGCAAAATTGTACGTCTTTTCGTCTCTAAACTTGCGCGTTTGTTTATAGTTACCAACAAAGCGTTCTGTGTGGCGACCCCACTTATAAATATATTTTCTGTGTACGAAACAGCGCCATCTCACTTCTGTCAGCGCCTTTGTTGGATAGCTATCTTCAATAACGAATCGACCGATCAGAAAGGATGACGACGTTATCGACGTAACAAACATGTCAAACGGTCGCAGTGATTGCGGTGTTATTGACGTGCGATTGTTTTGATAATCGTCTAATTTACGTTTTTATCGCGAAATAAATAACGGCCGAGTGGCGGCGGTGGTGGTAAATATGGTAATCGAAAGCGCTCGTTTGCAATACTCGCCGTTATTAACTAGCGAAAATGTCTAAGCAGGTCAAGCGCAAAATAACGGTGAATATCGCGGCGAAGAACAAAACGTTGCCGAAGACGAGGCCGAGCGTGTTCGAGCGACTCGGCACGAAGGCAGGCGGCGGCGGCGGCGGCGCTTCGCAAGCGATCCACAAAGATTTCTGCCATCATTGGGCGCAAACTGGCACGTGTCCGTACGGGAAAAATTGCAAATACTCGACGACGCACACGCTGATCAGCCCGTCGAAGCAGCGGGCGGCGAAGAAGGAGAACGAGAAGAAGCGCCACAACGCGAAGAACAACGACAACAACGACGACGATAGTAATGCGCGCAAGCGATCGCACGCGATCGGCGTGAAAGCGACTGTAAACGACGGGGACGATGAATGGAACGAGGAATGGGACCCGGAGGAGCTAGAGGACGCCGACCCCGACGACTTGGAGAAACGCCGCCAGGAGTTGCAGCGCGAGCTCGAGCTGCAGACGAAGATGGACAACAAGACGCGCAAGAAGGACAAGAAGACGACGACGAAGAAGAAGGAGGAGGAGGAGAGCAGCCCGTCGTCGGAGGAGAGCTCGAGCAGCTCGTCCGAGTCGAGCTCGAGCAGCGACGAGTCGAGCTCGAGCAGCTCGTCGTCGGTCGACACGCGGCGCAAGAAGACGAAGAAGTCGACGAAGGCGAAGCGCGACGACAGCTCGTCGTCGTCCGACGATCGCGCGCAAAAGCGCAAGACGCGCAAGCGCAGTGCGATGGTCGCCGCCACCGGTGGCGGTGCTGCCGTCGCTTCCACGTCCTCCGCGAGCAAGAGCGACAAGTCGAAAAAGTTGCCGCTCCGGGCGAAGGCGGCGCCGAAGAGCCCGTCGCCGATCGCTCGCGCCGCGAGGAAGCAATCGCAAACGCCGCCGCCGAAGGCGAAGACCACGTCGACGACGACGACGCCGGCGAAGAAGGCCGAATGCGAGGCGAAATCGCCGCGAGCGGTCGCGCGAACGAACGCGAGTCGCGACAAGTATCGGACGCCGTCGCCGAGGGCGCCAAAGGACGCGGAGAAGAAGGAGGAGAGGGAGAAGGAGCGCGGCGACCGGGAGAGGGAGAAGGAGCGCGAGAAGAAGAAGGAGGAGAGGGAGAAGTTGCGCGCGAGGGCCGAACGCGAGAACAAGGATCGCAAGGGGAAAGAGATCAAATCGCCCAAGCACGATCAGCAGCAGCGGATGGGGCGCGACGCGAAGAAGAAGGACTCGCCGGATTCGTCGCACTCGCGCAAACCGTCGCCGAGTCGATCGCGCGGCAGCAGCAACAACGGGCGACGCGGCGGCGGCGACAACAACAACAACGCCAAGGATCGCGTCAGTCCGGCCGCCGTCGTCGCCGCCGCGCCGAAGGACGATCGTCGCGCGGACCGACGCGGCGACGAGCGCGACCGATCGCGGCCGAAAGACCGTTCGGACACTAGGAGCGGTTCGCGCGCGACCAAGGAGAAGCGCGACGCGAGTCGCGAGCGGGAACGGGAGCGCGAACGCGAGCGGCGGATCGCGCGCGAAGAGCGGGAGGCGGCGCGCGAGAAGGAGCGCGAGGAGGCGCTGGCGCGGTGCCAGGAGCGGCAGCGGGAGCGCGAGCGGTTGAAGGAGCTGGCGCGGAAGGAGGAGGAGGAGCAGCGGAACAATCGCAGTCGCGAGAGGAGCCGTCGCGACGAGCGCGGCGCCGATAAACCATCGTCGACGGATCGTTTGACGTCGTCGTCGTTGCGGAAGGCGAATTCGCTGGACAAGGAGCGCGCGGGCGATCGGCGCGAGCGTCGCGACCGCTCGGCGGAGCGGCAACGCGGCTCCGTCGCGCGCAAATCGCCCGAGCAACGCAACGAGCGCCGGTCGGAGCGCGTCGACAAGGGCGAGAAACACGATCGATACGAGAGGGGTTACGAGCGCGACGTCGACCGCGAGTTTCAGCGGTATCGCGAGATCGATCATCGCCCACATCATCACCACCACCACCATCATCAACAACAACAACAACAAGCCGACGAGAAGCGCTTCGACAGTCCGTACGAGAGAGGGCGCCACGAGGAGCGCGGCGGCCGCTACGTGGAGATCGATCGCTACAGCGAGACGTCGCGCGACGACCGATTGTCGCCGTTGAATGCCGCCGCCGCCGAGTACGGCGACGAGCGGCGGTCGCGTCGCGACGTGTGGGACGCGCGGAACAACGAGCGCGACTTGGATCGTCGTCGGTACGGAGCTCGCGAGGAGAGCGCGCGGACGTCGACGACGGCGGCGAGCGTGCAGCAAACGATGAAAGGTCGTGGCAACGAGTGGCCGAGCGACTACGGCGCCGACGGCGGCAACGAGTGGGATCGCGGCGCGGTCGTCGGACCGACGACGGGGTCGCGACGTGGTGCCGTCGATTGGGACGGGCGCGACACGTGGGATCGCGACCAACAGCAGCGTCACGATCGTCCGCCGATCGAGGACGAGTGGCGCCACTACGGCAATCGCTCGATGGACGCGTGGCCGCTGGAGGAGCGGAGACGTTGGCCGGCCGCCGATTGGCGGGAACGCTCCAGGAGCCGGACGTCGCATAACAGAGATGGTAAAAAAAAAACGCCCGCAGCAAGTTGTTACCTGAAAACCTGAATCCGTCCCACGAACCTTCGTAATTTGGTTCTTGACAACACGTCGAAAGTCCCCCCGTCGATCCAACGTTTACACGTGAGAGTTTCTCTTTCGTCAGAGTCCGCGGACGTTATTGCGCAGACTCCAATCATTTGAAACTCTTGCTCGGATATCATCGTGTGATATTCGCGTTTTACTTTTAGTTTAGTTTAGCTCGACTTGGATCGATGGCGACTTTTATAAGACTTTAATAGTAATACAACTCGATAAAAAGTTACCTGAAAACCTGAATCCGTCCCATGAACCTTCGTAATTTGGTTCTTCGTGAAACGTCAAAAGTTCCCGTCGATCCACGTCTGACGGCGCGTTTGCACACGAGAGAGTTTACTTGACGAGTCCGCGGACGTTATTGCGCAGACTCCAATCATTTGAAACTTATACTCGGATATCATCGTGTGATATTCGTGTTCAACCGTAACTCTCACGCGTAGAGACGAATACCATTAGCTCGACTCGGATCGATGGCGACTTTTAACGTTCACCCCGAACTCTGTGGCAAAAACGTTATTATAACTCGATCAAAAATTTCCTTAAAGCGATCGACGACAATAATACGCACGTGGACAATCGGCGAAAGGAACCGTTGCGACCGGTGGAACCGCACGTCGAACCGAAATCGACGCCCGTCGTCCACGAACCGGAACCGAAGAAGGAGCCCCCCATCGTCGCGGCGGCGGCGCCGTGCAAACGGATCGCCGACGTGCCGTTGGACGCGTGCGTCGAGCCGAAGAAGCCGTGCGTCGTCGTCAAGGAGATTCCGCTCGAGGACGATCTGAGCGAGATCAGCGACGACGCCGACGAGATTCTCAATAGGGACGAGGTAACCGTTGGCAAACGAAAATCGACGTATCGCGCCGGACTGAAGAGTCGTTTTTGCTTCCTTTTAGGAGATCTCCGAAGCCCCGATCGCGGACGCGCCGCCGCCTCCGGACGAAGCGGCGGCGAAACCGGCAGAAGCGACGAGCGAACAAGTTCAACAACAGACGGCGCAACAACCCGTTCAGCCGGTCGTCGTCGCGTCGGCGGAGAAATCGAACGGAAACGCCGCGACGCACGGCGTCGATAACGCGAAGGACGCGCTCGACGAGGAGAACATGGAGCTGGACTTTGAGGAGATCTCCGAGGACGAGCTGGAGGAGGAGACGCGCGTGAAAGGCATCGGCGACGCGTTGGGCGTCGACTGGTCGAGCCTGGTGGCGGAATCGCGACCGCGCACGAAACCGTCGGGCACGGCGAAGATCCGCTGGGACAGTAGCAACGTGCTGATCGAGTTGGGCGTGTCGATCGAGATGGCCGGCGCGAGGTTGGTCGCCGCGATCGCGAACGATTATCGCGAGCACAAGAAGCGCACGACGAAGCCCGAAGACGAGGAGGAGGAGGAGGACGCGATCGGCAAGACGGATGGTGACGGCATCAAAGCGGACGGCGAAGAATCGAAGACGATGCGGCGCGAAGAGAAAGTGGACGATTTGAACGACTTGGATCCGATCGCGGCGATACAGGTGGCGAAGCGCGAGCAGTCGGCCATCAGGCGAACGCTCTTCGCCAGCGCGGGGCCGTATCGTCGGGCGCTTTCGGCTCGGCGCGATCTCACGATCAGACGGCACCTCTGCAATCTGCCGGTCGTCGATACGTACGTCGAGGCGCCGAAGCGGCACGACGCGGAACTGTACAAATTGGCGACGCAATTGTTCGAGCGATGTCTTTGATAGAGATTGCGATTTCTTTCGCGTTGTGGATTTGTCTCTTCCTATTACTTTGCACTGATTACGTTCACGTTTTCCGGGTTTTTTTTTTCATGTACAGCAGCGGCAAAAGGAAGCATCGATGACTAAAATAACAATCGTTCATTGACACGTGGACGTTAATGGAAACTGAATAAATGATTGATGATTAATGTTAGGGTGAACCACATAAGGTTTTTCCGTTCTTTTTTTTTTTTGCTAAAAACGTAAATGTTAATTTTATTTAATAAGAAAAAACTAAGAACTATTTGAATATATTGTTTCAAGCCATTCAGCTGTGGTTTGCTGTCTTCAACAGCGATTTCAATTACACGCCACTTGTTTATAGCGTGGAGAAAATTACGGAAGTTACCTCCGCAGAGGAAGTGTACCATTGATGGGGAAAAGATGGCAGTCGGAGGATACGAGGCCTGAACGAAGAAGAAACTCCTCGATTGCGTCGTGTTCTTTGCACATTTCTCGAATTTTTTCGACTTGTGTGATTTGACATTGTTTTGCTGCAGAAGTACTATTCAACTCCGCATTTCGCAGTTCAGGGGTCCATTTGGATTGTTTGCATTTGGTTCCAAAAAATGATTGCATCCAAGTGCAGGCAATTTTTCTATGATTATTATTTGAAACCTACACCTAAACGCTTGCTTTACTGTGGCAGAAAAACCGTCCACGTTTAAACTTAAATTACAAGACTAAGGCAGGTCCGATTTGGATGTTTTTTTACCAAAAGATGGGGAATTTTGTGTCATTTTAGGTTTTTTGGTTTCAAAAAATGATTGCATCCTAGTGAAGACCGTTTTTCTTGATTATTTGTAACCCATGCCTAAATGCATGCGTTACTCCAGCAGCAAAACCTCCCACATTTTAAACTCAAATTACAAGACTAAGGTAGGTCCGTCGAATTGGAAGGGAAATGTAGAGGAAAAATAATAAACGTTTGTGAATTAAATTGATTTTTATTTAAAATAAACCGCCTAGAATCCAATACAATCTCATTGTTCATGTTATGTTTTACAATTTGGTCCATTTCCTTGTTGCTTCTCTTCGTTAGACGCGTGGGTTCTTGTGCTTCGTCAATAAAAAGCGATTGTGTTTAATTGCAAGTTCATCATTTATTCCTGTGTGAAACGGTGTAATTAAAATGCATATAATATTGTCAGAAGCAAGGAGTTTATTATTATGTTTCTTCAAATGGTATTAACCTTCTCGTAAACTCTTTCAACTACCTAAAACAAAGACGATTATTTAAAATTCACGCTCGTTTAATCGCAACATTGCCAATGGAACAGATCATCTAATAGAATTGATATTTATTTAGTTATTTCACAATTTGGTGCGATTAAATGATAATCTGTGTTGGTGGATTTAACTTCAGCTGTATCAGGTACAATTTATATCTTTCTCAGGCAAGATTAGAACTCAAGCCATCTGTCAAGTTGGTTGTATGAGCAAGAAATTTTGCTCATTTTTTTCACATTTCAACGTCAATTATTTCCTTTAACGTGCATCGTTTTATAATTTTGGCTGCATCATTAGAAGCTGTTGATCATATTCTTTACAATTATTGCGAGAAACTGCTCAACCTAGTCCTGCAGGAGAAGAAATTGCTGCATGAACAGTTCTACGATTTAAGAGGTTCACATATTGAATTTTTGTTATAGTCCATAATTAACATAATTTAAGTAGTGTAGACTTTAATTTTAGTAATTAGATGTTGTAATTAATACGATTTACTTAGTAAATTCTTCAAATTATATTATTTTTGTTTTATTTTAAACCTTTGTAGCTTGCGCCCTCTCTGAACCGTAGGCTGAACAGTTGCGACAGCAGCTTGCAGATTCTCTACCATTCCCTCAGCTTCGAGGGAAAATAATATTTTCTTTTTAAATTTGAAAATTCTTATAACAGAAAAAAAGGGAGCGAAATACGCAGATAAAAAAATTATGCAAATTTAAGAGATTAAAAGTGCGATTACTTTTAAACGGCTGGACCGATTTGGCTGTAGTTTTTGCACGAATTAGCTTTCATCTGTCCCTACAAATGGTGCGAGTTTCAGCCAATTCGGGGAGATGAAGGAAAATGGGAAAAATCCAGAGGGGTTGGCCTTGCTCTTTTTTTGCAAAAAATGACTAAAATCGACTTTTTCTAAATCGACCTGAATTGAAACAGGATCGATGCGAATAAGTGAAAACCGTCGAAAGCTGCGCGAAAATCGATGAAAAACTAAGAGAAAAAGCGAAATATAAATGAAAAAAATAATAATAATAAAGATGCGAATTTAAGAGAATAAAAGTGCGATAACTTTAAAACGGCTGGACCGATTGGGCTGTAGTTTTCGCACCAATTAGCTTTCATGTCCCTACAAATGGTGCAAGTTTCAGCAAATTCGAGGAGATGAAGAAAATTGCAAAAAATGAGAAAAATCCAAAGGTTTTTTTTGCAAAAAATTGCTAAAATCGACTTTTTCTAAATTGAATCAGGATCAATTCAAACAAGTTAAAAACACCGATAGCTTCGCGAAAATCGATGAAAAACTAAGAGAAAAAGCGAAATATAAATGAAAAAAATAATAATAATAAAGATGCGAATTTAAGAGATTAAAAGTGCGATAACTTTAAAACGGGTGGACCGATTGGTCCGGTAGTAACAAAGAACGCAAGGAATCACTTAACACTACGCCTAATTATTTTCGACGTCATTTACAAAAATACCGCGTAACCGTGCAAAATTTACTCAAAGCCGACCTATAAAAGCTGCGTTTTCTACCGTCCGATTGTTTATTTTACGGTTCTTTCTCTCTTTCCTTCCTTTTCGTTTTGTTTGGCTTTGTGGACTCGAGTTTATTAAAAGATCCGCCCGTTCGAAATCCAATTGGAATTTAATAGCGTTCGCCAAATTATTCGCGAAGGTTTTCATCGCGCTGCATTTTCGTGCTCGCTCGCCGATTGCCAAAACGAATTAAAATCGAATTAAACTCAAATTAGAAGCGACCGGGCGAACACTTTAGAACGAAAAGAAACCGATCGAAAATGAATAACAACCGCGAGACGATCGAGGCGACGAATCGCCTGTTACGCGACCACCTGCAAGAGCGCGATATCTACGCGTCGGACGCGCCG
Source organism: Hololepta plana (assembly GCA_963695495.1). Lineage (NCBI taxonomy): Eukaryota > Metazoa > Arthropoda > Insecta > Coleoptera > Histeridae > Hololepta > Hololepta plana. Next base: position 726,785 of record OY968838.1, on the reverse strand, counting down.
TGGACCGTCGACGAATCGCCGTCGAACGGCCGCGGAATATTCGCGACGCGTCGCATCCGCGCCGGCGAGATCATCTTCAAAGATAAACCGATCGTGTTCGGCCCGCGATTCGCCACCGATCCGCCGCACGCCGTTTGCGTCGTTTGCCACGACGAGTGCGTCGCTCCGTGCCCGAACGGTTGCGGTCTGTCGATGTGCGACGCGTGCAACGACAGCGAGAACAAAGAGAAACACGCGGCCGAATGCGAACTAGTGCGCAGGTGGCGAGGGAACGCGAGCGCCGCGCCGAACGCCGACGAAACGAATCTGTTGACGCGCTGCCTGTGCGCCGTGCGCGGTCTGACGTTGCGCGACGACGATATGCGACTGCTGCGCATGCTCACGGCGCATCACGACGAGCAGCGCCACGCCGTGGAGCTGCACGCGATCAAAGGTAAACTGCGCTACGCCGTCACGGACGACGACGAGCGCCGGTTGCGTTTGACGTGCGCCGTGTTGGACGCGAACGCGTTCGAGGTGCCGCTGAAGCGGAAGCTGAGCATGCGCGGCTTGTATCCGCTCGGCGCGCTGGCGAATCACGACTGCGCGCCGAACGCGATGCACCTGTTCGACGAGCGGCAAACGATGATCTTCAAGGCGACCGTCGACGTCGAGCGCGACGGCGAGATCCGCGCGTGTTACACGCGCCCGCTGTGGGGCACGTCGACGCGCCGCCACCATCTGGCCGCGACGAAGCACTTCGAGTGCGGGTGCGCGCGGTGCCGCGACGCGACGGAACGCGGCAGCCACTTGAACAGTTTCCGGTGTCAGCGTTGCGCCGACGGGCGGTGCGTGTCGACGGAGCCGTTGCGCACGGTCGCCGATTGGCGGTGCATCGCGTGCGGGAAGCGCGTCGAGGCGCGACGTATCGGCGTCATCATGTCGGTGCTCGGCGCCCGGTTGAAACGGTTCGAGGAGGTGGACGTGCAAGCGAAACTCGCGTTCCTCGACGACGCGTTGCCCGCGCTGGTGCCGGCCACCAATCAGATCGTCGTCCGCATCAAGTACGGGCTCGTGTGGACGCTCGGTTACGCCGCCGGGTACAGATGGCGCGGTAACGTAAAATTATAAGGGAAATTGTTGAACCAATCGGAAATGACTCGCATTGTAAATGTCCGTTTGTGCGCTTTTACGCTTTAAACTGCCGCACGTTCACTTAAACCATCATGATTCGCCAACACGCATTCATATTCCATAATTAACCGCCCTTTTATGTCAGTTTTCGTTGGTGCTGCCATTCAGAGACGAACGATTTAAACTTTAAGGCGGGATTCGTGCTTTAGCAACGGATAATATACTTTTACGGTCTCGACAGTGTTCGCTCATAAGCTGCAAAAGCATGAAAATTAAATTCACTTTGCTGCCATCGGCGGCACTACGGTCGTTCATATTTTTAGTTCCTAAAATTGGGCTGGTGTCGTCTTGAGGGATTTTTTTTACATGGAATTGATATGTCTCCATATATATTATCATTGCATGGCACGAATCAGGTGGGGAGCGTGACGTTTTAAGCAACCACGGTACTGGGATAAACTAAACACTAAACACCATTAACAAAAGCTAGCATTTCTTTTTCATCTTTTTTCTCGTGTTTTTTATCACTATTGTCGCATTTTCGTTTACGAGACACTTCTCGATATTTAGCTATCAGATATTTTAGTCTGATGTAGATTCGTTGAAGCACGAAGGCTTTAATTCTTACAATAGGAAAAGTACGCATCGATATATTCAAATCCCTCTGTTTTTATTCTGACAAACACTAACTGCACACACTGTTCCTGGCATTTTAATCGAATGGTGATACTTATTTCGATTACTCTTATAGACAATAATAATAATAATATTTAAAACATAATATAATTATTTAAAGAGCCGAAACGTCGAAGACGCATCTCGGAGAATATCTTCGATACGTTTATTAATGTTTAATTAACGAATATGCACTTCCTGTTGTATTCGTTTTTCGCGCCGGTTTCTTACGACGTCGTAATTTCGTGAATCCCTTCGAAAATTAGTCGCATGCTACGACCGTATTTAGTATATTATCCGTGGCTTTAGCCTCATCTCGGGCAATCATTTTGATTAATTTCGCTTTAAAGGATACGTTTACTTGGTTGCGCACAATCTTGAAACAGTTTTCTGCAAACCTCTTAATGCCCAAACTGACAGCACCCTCTCTTCACTGTCACACGAACTATATAGCTTTAATCAGAAGGTGGCACCATCTCGATTCCAAAATTCGAACTTGTAATACGATTTTTTTTTTAGAATTATCCGACGAACTGCTGGCAAGAAAACGACAATTCTGCTCGGACATTCTGAGTTTGGTCGACACGCTCGGCTTGGGATTGTGCGTGATCAAAGGATTAATGTTGAACGAATTGGGGTTCTGCTTGCGCGAACTGATCGCCAGGAAACAGTCGCGAAACGATGGTGAAACGCACGAACGGGACACGATAACGACCGACGGCGAAGGCGTCGATGGCTCGGTTCAAGTGAGTTACGCCGTCCGTCCACGTGCAATCGCTTTAAACGCGTTCGTTTCTAGGAGTTGGAGCGACTGATGAACGAAACGTTCTTGGAGGCTCGCGGCATATTATCCGGAGACGTTGGAACGCACGCCGAAGTGCTCGTTTATCCTTAATAACCGTCACGTTTTATGAATGTAGCCTACGAATTACAAATAAATCATTTGCAATCCATTCGATTTCGTCACAACCAAACAACGGGCGAATCCCTCTACAATTGGAGCGCCCGAAGCGGGCGCTTAGAAGGCCTAAAAGTCGACGTGCGTATTTAATAATTTGATATATTTCTATACTAGTTGAACTTAGACAAAACTCATTCGGCGGCTTTGACTAACGCGTCGGCCACTTCCACGGCGATCTCCGCCTCCGCTTTCGCAATGTCCGTCGTCGCCGCGGACAGTTCGCTCTGCGCCTTGCTCAAGAGGTCCCTGGCCGCCGACAGATCCAAACTGTCGACGGAATGCGCCTCTTCCGCCAAAATCTATTCGCAAACAGTTGGCAATTAGGTTCCGAAAGATCGTCATCGTCATCATCGACATACTTGCACCGAGGAGTCGTCGTTGATCGTGATTGTGCCGCTCGAAACGAACACCTTCTTCACGTCGCCGCCGTTCTCGAAGACGGTCACCACGCCCGGCTTCAGCACGGCCAACGTGGGCACGTGCTTCGGCAAAATGCCGAAACTGCCGGAGAACGAGGGCACGTCGACCTGTTTCACGTCGACGCCGTCGTAGAAGACCTACAATAAGTTTTTACGTTGGGCCGATCGTATATTAGACAATGCGGGAAACTCACCTGATTGCCGGCGGCCAAAGTGAAGCTCATCTCGTCGGCGTATCCGCGTCGGAAGATCGTGTTCATCGTCGATCGGCCGGTCAATAAGCGCGATACCGAACGAATTGCGGCCATTCTCTGTGTTCATCGATCGTCAAATTGTTACATAACCAAAATTGTCGTTGGTTATTGGAGGTTGAAGGTAAGCGAACGAGTATTTCGCATTGAAAATGATACTTAACAGAGTTAATACTCACGTGTAATTTGAATTGGTGCTTTTTGAGAATTAATGAAGTTCCGTGGAAATTAAACGGTCAGCCGATTCGCAGATGATGGAAGTGTCAAACGCGAACTGCCCCAGATAATATGATTAGACAACCAACATTATACTTATTGTACGTCTATTCGCCATCTAGCATTCATTTTTGATAATAATGATGATAGTAGCGATCGCTAGATGTCGCCATAATTGACTCATGCAGTTTCGTATTGAATAATTATATTCGACAAAGCCGTTTCTCGTTGCGAGATAAGGATTAGAAACGGGCTAATACGATTTAAGAGGCGACAGTACCAGTTGATTAACTCCGACTTAAACAAACAGTCGTCTTACGTCTCCATCGGAGACATATATCTTAGTCCTCGACCTGAAAAATGCTAAGCGATACGTCTCGCGCTCGGAGGCTCAAATACGCGCAGTAATAAAGGATAATCGGAGTTATTGTTGCTGGTGACTAAATCGATACGAATATGTGGAAGAAAATTGGCAACGTTACACGGTTCTTGATTACGAACACTCATTAAATTAATTACTTTTTGCGACTTTTATTTTATCGCACTTCCAACACTCTTACGATTTAATTTATGAAACTATTGCTGAACAATTATATTTTGATGTAATGCGCATAAAGTAGCGCATGAGATTTTAAATTCGAAAAAATTGTTACTTCTTCATTTATGAATTAATTTAATAAACTATATATATATATACGAAAGTCTAATTTTATAATAAAATTAACAGAATTTCACCACAAAATTAATTACTTAATTCAATAAAAATGGAGAAGATAATATCTGAACAAACTCAAATCCTACAGGACACACTAAAATTAAAGGAAGCTTCTAATGTTTCGTTGAAACAGTGTTAAGATGCTTTGAAATTAATTATTTATTACTTTAAGTAAATTATGCAATGTCGTATTCTTTTCGATTGTCCTGAAAAAATCTCAAAATATTTTTCATTTATTCCTTGTTTATGCTTCTATTTGAAACTACATTTCTTCATAAATTTTGTCAGAGTCCATATCTTTACTTACATCATTTAAATTCTTAGTTCCTTCGTTGATAAAAAAATATTTTAGAGGAATATTGAGCCATATAATTAATTAAAAACTTATTTTCCAGTTAAGAAAACATTTATCACGTATATTTCGTGACAACAGTCTTCATTAAAAGGAGAAGCAATCGCATTGTGAGATAGGTTTTTACCTAGTTGAACTTCTGCAAACTTTCTTAAGACAGTTCCTCTCAAATTCCCATTTCATATTAGAGAAGTTTAGTTTTTCTTATGGGCTTTTTGAGTATGTACACATTTTCAGTGAAATTATTGTACCAGATCTTGCAAATATTTCGCATAATTTTTAATATTCCCATTGAATTCAATGGGTAATTTCAATGCATGAATATAGGTTACTTCGTAATTGCAATTGTTTTACAAAACAGAAATGTTTTTAGTTATACTATTTTCATTAACAATTGTGTAACGTACGTTCTAAAGATCTTTTTTCCTCGAAACAGGTACATGAATAGGATAATTGCAATAATAGTATTTATTTCGTAATTAATTTGAATTTGTTCAATTGCGCGCAAATAAACATCTTTCCGGTGACGCAATATCCCTTTAGATCTGAAGGAATAGCGATAAGTAGTTGAAAGAATAATGTATTACAACCAGTGGAATAAAATTTATCAGAATTTCATTATTAGTTATATGCTGCCTTGCCAAATTTACATTTTGCATTTAAGTATCGAGAGATGGCAGCACTTTAGGGGATCAAATTATTTATTCAAAGGCACACAAACATCTCGATTAACTTAGAACTATTTTAAAAAGTACTTGCACTGAAATTCATTAAAAAAATCGCCCGTCTGGATGTAAAGACCCTTTTTTTTTGAATAAATTCAATTTAAGCGAAATCGGCATTTTTTTCGCTGTTTTCATTTAATTTCTCAATTTTGAAAGCGAAAATCAAAAATAGGTTCTTGATTATCTTTTGATTAGTGCGCATATTCGTAATTCCGAGCGCGAGACGTATCGCTTAGAATTGTTCGGGTCGTGGACTTGGGTATATGTCTCCGATGCAGACGTAGGACGACTGTTTGTTTACATCGGAGTTGATCAGCTGGTGTATGTAGGACTCTTAATTGTTTGATTGGTTAGCGAAAAACTTGGCTGCACGTAGTTTTAAAAATCGTGTAATAGATGGCGCTAGCCGTCTTGTAATAAGTTATAATACGCATATAATTTTTTAAAGAAAATATTTTCTATCACAAATGTAAAAAAAAACAAACTTAAATTCAAATTTCAACGGTATTTCATTAGTAGTGCTTTGCATTGAGACAATCGCTTATTTCTTCGAATAATAACGTTAGATTATTGCAAACGTTCGGCTTGGGCAGCCTGCTCACTTATCTCAGACAAGAACCATTGCTAGCCTAGACCGAAACCGCAGCTCCGTTCCTCATGATGATCCCTTCAATTTCCGAGGCCCGCAGTTATGATTATTAAATACGATCTGGTAGAAACAGCTGTTTGGCTGTTAATCTTGGTGGTGGTGGTAACCTATAATCAACTCGAATACAGAAAACCGGTCGTTAATTGCTGAAAGTCGATCTTCGATTACGATCGTTTATTTATCGTTGTGTTCGTCGGTTGTCCATATTCGTGTGCGTTACTCTTCGCCCCATCAAATGGACGATACGCACGTGACTGTTAACAATGCGTTCGAGTTTATCGAGCTCGTCCATCGATTGAAACATGTCACGCGAAAAGGCTGGGAACATTTCGACGTCGCGAAACCGGAACGTATCGCCGATCACATGTACGCAATGGCGATGATGACCTTCCTATTAGTCGACGACGACGACGATATTGTTGTTGATATCAAAGAAAAAGAAACGCCTGAAAACGCCCGGCAACAACATAAAGTTGAAGCAGGTGAAGTTGATGGGGGAGGAAGAGAACGCGGTGTCAAGCAGGAGAATGACGAACAAACTATAAAAAAAGTTAAGGAAAGCGAAGAAACTGCTGCTGAAAGCGTAGAAAACGCGAAGGATGCGCCGGAAATCGACGATAGTGGCGGCGGCGGCGGCGGCGCCACAACGAATTGTTCGAAATGTGCCGCGCAAAGTGAACGGCGCAAGCGACTGGACCGTTTGAAGTGCATGCAATTGGCGTTAGTTCACGATCTGGCCGAGTCGATCGTCGGCGACATAACGCCACGCGACAACGTGACCGACGCGGAAAAGTACCGATTGGAAGAGTCCGCGATGAGATCGATACGGGATCTAGTCGACGGACGACCGCACGACGACACACGATCGTCCAACGAATCCGCATCGCCGTCCGTCGGGCAACGATTGTACGATCTGTGGCGCGAGTACGAAACGCGACGCACGCCCGAATCGCGCTTCGTCAAGGATCTCGATCGCTTCGACCTGCTGATGACGGCGTACCATTACGAGCGACGCGACGCGACGCCCGGCAAATTGGAAGAGTTTTACGCGAGCACGTCGGGCAAGTTCGAGCATCCGTTCGTGAGACGATTGGTCGACGAACTCGTGCGAAGACGTCGACGAGAGCGAGCGCCGATCGAATCGACGGCGGACGACGGACGCACGTGAATTTCGTTTAAGCAAAAAAAAAAACGAAGAAAAGAATTCCGCTTGTGTTGTAATTCAATTTTTATCTTTATTTAATAATAAACCACCGAATTAGCGCACTTCTTGCATCTTCCTTCTTTGCGTTTTTTTCAATAGAGCAACCGTTCGGCGAGCTCGAAGATGCGCGACTCGTTCTCGATGACGCGCGACGTTACCGCGGCGATGTCGGCGCGTTCGCGTTCGATCTGACCGCTTAACGCGTCCAATTGGTGGCGCAACGGTCGCATCGATTCCTCGTCCAACCTGGAACGACGCCAAGAGTAATAGCGGAAGAACGAAGAATAAATGGCCGATTAGCCACTGATTTCGTGTCACTTTTGTCGTTTCTCGATCTCCATAATCGTCCGCTTGCGATCGTCGATCCACGACATCCGTTCGGTTTGCATCGCGTCCATGTCCTCCTGCAGACGATTCAATAGTTTCCCGAGCGGATTCGCCGATCGGGTCAACGATTGCACGGCACCGCGTAACGATTCGATCTCGTCGACGAGCGGTTTCATTGCTAAAAGATGGAAGAAAACAACATAAAAATAGGGGCGAAATACGCTAGATTGGCAAAAGTTTAAGGGCAGATATTTATCGGTGAATGCGTGTGCAGGGCGTTTAAGAAAAAGTGTCACAAAGGGATGATAAGGAGAAAAGTCGGAGATGGACGGTTTCGGAGATGCGACACTTTTGCAACTTTTATGTTATTTACAATTACGTGCAAACAATAAAGAAAAAACAAGAAGACGTTGAAAGTGTCCTTCTTCCGTTTCGCGGCAACCTCGATGTCTTTGCCGCAGAGCCTTTGGAACTCTTTTGACAGTCATTGACAATCAAGCTTTGGCTGTTGTGATCTATTCGTTGCTTCAGTTCTTCACTAAGCTCTTAAAATCTACCGAAAGAAAGAAATCTGAAGGGTTTCAATCTGGCGATTTTGCCTACCCAACTTCCTTTAACAATTATGTGTCAATGTTCTCTAAAAAAAAAGAAGAGCGAACTGAAGGAATCTGACGGTTGACATCAACTTCTCATGCATTTCCCATTAACACGACGATAGTTAAGCTCTTGCCAAAGACTTAATATCAACTACAAACTACATAAAAAAGCATCTATTAACTACGATAGGAAAATGCAAGTTTTGTGAATCTAAAGGGCGAAAACCGAAGATGTGTTACACAAAAGTTCAATCCTCCGTGTCTTTGAAACCGTCCATTTCCGGACCCACGTTCATTGAGTCTTGTGCGTTTGTAACACTTCTTTTTAAACATTATTTATACCCAATAATGCGGGCTCGAATGATCGCGTCCAAACGGTTGACTTTAAACGGAAATTTTTCGGTTACCAAAAGGCCTTCCCTCGGGGAGGACCACAATAGTTTCCAAGATAAACCGGAAACTAATACTTGCTCGATTGTTTTTAATTTAATGGTGCAGTATCTCTCATTGAATGTTGAGATCGCTTGTCAAATTTTAAAGAGCTACCAGACATCTGAAATGTGCAACTTTCAAGTTACCTCAACAATTTCTCGCAGAATTGCTCTTGAAAGTTGGAAATTCGCAAACTGTTTAAGATAGAGCGTCGATTGAAAGTAAATCGAACGAAAATGGATGGAAAATGGATGTAAATAATCGCAAATCGAAGCAATATCAACGTAAATCAAGCAATATGACGGAAAATCGAAGTAAATCGAACGAAAGATTTTTTTTTTTGATCCGAAACATTTCCCTCTAGTCAACCGTTTCGCCGCAATCATTGGAATGACACGTTGCATAAACGACGACGATTCGAACGACATTTTTACCGTCGCGATCCCAATCGATTCCGTACGACGACGAATGTTTCTTCGTCGCGTCGTTTCGCTCGTTCCCCTCGATCTGTTCGAGAATCTGCTCGACCAAGTGACCTTTATTGTTATTGCCATCGTTAACAACGCCCATCTTCGACTCTTGCATCGTTATCGTCGGGTCATCGGCATTGGCGTCATCTTCATCGGCACCGCCACCACCACCTCCAGTGATTACGACCACCGTCTCTTCGTCTTCGTCGTTGTTGTCGCCATCTGCGCGATCGCGATTACCATCGAAATTCTCGATGATGACGGCGATCTTCTTGCCCATCGTTCCAGCTGCGTCGTCGTACATGCGGTCGTCGTCGTCTTGCTGCTGTTGGCGAAGACGCGGCGCTCCAGGTCGCGCACTCGATGGACGGACGCTCGGCGGTCGTAGCGAAGTTTTCGGCCGCACTGATGGCGGGTAATAATGAAAAAAAAGGCAACAAGAAGAAATGTTATTGTTTGATTTGCTGCTACGGGGAATTTATATATATATATAAATAAAAGAGAGAATTTTGTTTTTCTTGATAGAAGATTTTTTTTTCTTGTTACAGAAAGGAATTTATTTAGTTTTTTGTTACGCGAAGAAATTAAATCTTTTTGTTACAAGAAGAAATTTAGATTTTTGTTACGAGAAATTTTGTTTTTCTTGTTGCAAGAAGAAATTTATTTAGTTACTTGTTACGAGAAGAATTTAAATTTTGCTTGTTACAAGAAAGAATTTTGTTTTTCCTGTTAGAAAAAGAAATTTTGTTTTTCTCATTGCAAGAAGAAATTTATTTCGTTTTTGTGACGAGAAGAATTTAAATTTTGCTTGTTACAAGAAAGAATTTTGTTTTTCCTGTTATAAGATGAAATTTTGTTTTTCTTATTGCAAGAAGAAATTTATTTAGTTACTTGTTACGAGAAGAATTTAAATTTTGCTTGTTACAAGAAAGAATTTTGTTTTTCCTGTTAGAAAAAGAAATTTTGTTTTTCTCATTGCAAGAAGAAATTTATTTCGTTTTTGTGACGAGAAGAATTTAAATTTTGCTTGTTACAAGAAAGAATTTTGTTTTTCCTGTTATAAGATGAAATTTTGTTTTTCTTATTGCAAGAAGAAATTTATTTCATTTTTGTTAGGAGAAGAATTTAAATTTTGCTTGTTACAAGAAAGAATTTTGTTTTTCCTGTTAGAAAAAGAAATTTTGTTTTTCTTATTGCAAGAAGAAATTTATTTCATTTTTGTTAGGAGAAGAATTTAAATTTTGCTTGTTACAAGAAAGAATTTTGTTTTTCCTGTTATAAGATGAAATTTTGTTTTTCTTATTGCAAGAAGAAATTTATTTCATTTTTGTTAGGAGAAGAATTTAAATTTTGCTTGTTACAAGAAAGAATTTTGTTTTTCCTGTTAGAAAAAGAAATTTTGTTTTTCTTATTGCAAGAAGAAATTTATTTCATTTTTGTTAGGAGAAGAATTTAAATTTTGCTTGTTACAAGAAAGAATTTTGTTTTTCCTGTTATAAGATGAAATTTTGTTTTTCTTATTGCAAGAAGAATTTTATTTCGTTTTTGTGACGAGAAGAATTTAAATTTTGCTTGTTACAAGAAAGAATTTTGTTTTTCCTGTTATAAGATGAAATTTTGTTTTTCTTATTGCAAGAAGAAATTTATTTCATTTTTGTTAGGAGAAGAATTTAAATTTTGCTTGTTACAAGAAAGAATTTTGTTTTTCCTGTTATAAGAAATTTTGTTTTTCTTGTTACAAGAAGAAATTTATTTATAGTTTTTTGTTATGAGCAGAAATTTAGTTTTGTTTGTTAGAAGAAGGAATTTTGTTTTTCTGGTTACAAGAATAAATTTTGTTTTTCTTATTTCAAAACGAAATTTTGTTTTTCTTGTTTCAAGACGAAATTTTGTTTTTTTTTTAGTTACAAGAATAAATTTTGGTTTGCCTGTTTCAAGACGAAATTGTTTTTTTTTTCGTTAGAAGAATAAATTTTGTTTTTCTTGTATCAAGACGAAATTTTGTTTTCTAGTTACAAGATGAAATTTTGTTTTTCTTGTTTCAAGGCAAAATTTTGTTTTTCAAGTTCCAAGAATAAATTTTGTTTTTCTTGTATCAAGACGAAATTTTGTTTTCTAGTTACAAGATGAAATTTTGTTTTTCTTGTTTCAAGACGAAATTTTGTTTTTGTAGTTCCAAGAATAAATTTTGTTTTTCTAGTTACAAGACGAAATTTTGTTTTGCTTGTTTCAAGACGAAATTTTGTTTTTCTAGTTCCAAGAATAAATTTTGTTTTTATTGTATCAAGACGAAATTTGTTTTTTTTTTCGTTGCAGAAGAACTAAAATGTTTTTGTTACAAGAAGAATATTAGATTTTTGTTACAAGAAATTTTGTTTTTCTTTTTACAAGAGGAAATTTAGTGTTTCTCTTGCAAGAAGAAATTTAAATTTAGTTTTTTTTGTTACAAGAAATGATTTAATTTTGTTGTTACAAGAAGAAATTTAATCTTTTTGTTAAAAAAATAAATTTATTTAGTTTTACGTTACGAGAAGAAATTAAATATTTTTGTTAGAAGAAGAAAATTAGATTTTTGTTACAAGAAGAAGTCTTGTTTTTCTTATTAGAAGTAGAAATTTCCTGTTTCTGTTGCAAGAAGAAATTTATTTAGTTTTTTGTTACCAGAAGAATTTTTGTTTTTCTTGTTACGAGAAGAATTTTTTGCTTTTCTTTTGTTAGAAGAAATTTTGCGCTTTTTTGTTACAAGAAGAAAGTTACTTTTTTACAAGAAAAAACATGTTTTTTTTGCTGGAAGAAGAAATTTTGCTTTTTTGTTAGAATAAGAAATTAATTTTTTTGTTACAAGAAGTAATTTTGTTTCTTATTATGTGACGAAATGTGTTTTTTTGTTAATAGCAGAAACTGTGTTTCTTTTTTTTTGTTATAACAAGAAACATGCTCTTTTCTACCGAAAACGAATTAGCTTTTTCCTATAGCAACAAAAATCGACTGCTTTTCTCATTACTCACTGGGAACGACAGATGGCGCCATCGCCGTTTCCGTCTGCTGGCCGCCTCGCGTTTTACCGCTTCCCGCTGCCTCGCCATCGATCGTCGAGCGTTTCGATTGACTCTGCATCGCTGCTGCCGCATCGCCGCCGCCGCTACGTGGCCTCGCCGATTTCGGCCTTTCCGACCGATCTCGAACGCCCGACTTAACAATCACCTCCCGTTTAACATCGACGACCGCATCCGGTTTATCTTCGACGACAATCGACGGCTCCGTCACCGCTGCGCTCTTAATAACGCTCTCCTCCACTTCAACATCGTCCGAAGGAGCGCGCGTTGATTCCTCCTTATTAACAACTTCTTCTGGCGCCAACTTTAAAGCGCCCGTCATAATACCATCGTCAGCAATCGATTCAACTTCTTCGATTGCCGCTTGCAGCGGCGACGGTTCGAGCGGCGTCGCTTCATTAATTGCCTCCTTCTTCTTCTTATTCGACTCCCTCCTTTTGCCCTTCGCAGCTTCGTCGTGCGCGTCCGTTCGCGCCGATCGTTTCTTCTCGTCCGCCTTCGGTTTCCGCTCGTTTTTAGTCGCCGGTTTCGCCGCGCGACTCGTCCTCGTCTCGCTATTGATCGACTCGCTTCGTTTCTTCTTCGTGCTCGCGTTGCTCAACGAACGCTCTTTCGCGCCAGCGGCGCGCACGTACGATCGCGTATCGATTTTGGCGGCGATCGCGTTCCCGATCGCCTGCAACATCAGATTCGTCTCGGCCGGTTCGAGGCCGGCGATTATCTTGTTCGGGCGCGCTTTCACCTCTTTGCCGGTTACCGCCTCTGGAACGAAGATTGTATAAAACGAAATTGCGAGCGAAAGAAACGAAAAACAAACAAACAAAAACACTCACTGAGAGCGTCGATCAGTTTGGCGAGGAAGGCGATTTTCGCGTCGCGGTCGCGCACCGTGTCGCCGTCGAGTTCCGGTTCCGCGTAGAGGCCGCGCAAGAAACCGTGTTCGCGCACGCACACGGTGACGGCGTCGTGCACGAATCGAAACGGCGGCCGTTTCAACAGTTTCGCCGTCAACGGCGGCCTCTTCACGTACTTGCCCAGGATCCGTTGCGTGTTCGCGACAATTTGATCCAGTTGTTCTTCGTCGATCGATGCCATTCTTCTGCTTCTTCTTTTGTTGTTGTGATGTTTGATTTAGTTTTTGCAACAAGAAACAATCGAAATCGCCTCCTTTTCCTCCTCAGGGCCTTCTCTTGCAACAGTTAGCGTTGTTAATATGACTTATAGGTTATCAGTTGTTGTTATTTCGCCCGGTTACCGTGGCAACCGGATGCAATCGATAACGTTTGAAGAAAGAAGCGATGGCGCGCAAATCAAAATGTTTTCGATAAAACAGTTTTCTCTTGGAAAGCATTCCAACGTAAAAGTATTATCCGACATGGCGCACTTCCGGTTATGCACAGAACCGATACGTTGCCTCGTTATTTTAAATGGAATGGTATCTTTTTTATGCTATTTTTGGATTCCTCGTCGCATTTTAGGGGGCGTTTGTGAAAACAATCACATATTTGAAATGCACCATTTCGGAGTTATTTCAGTATTTTTCCCAAAAAAATTTCATTTGAAAGTTACAAAGTTTAAAAGGCCACAAATCGAAGCTGGCGCCACTTTAAATTAAATGTAAACAGTGTAGAATTTTCTTAAAATTCGAAGGGAAGTCCAAAAATGGAAACAAAAACACATCATTCCTTGCAAAATAATTGAGTAAGATATTAGTTTGATATGTCCGGAAGTACGCCATCTAGAAAAAAAAAATTACATTGTATTGCTTTCCAAGAGAAAACTTTTTGATCTGCAACATTTTTCCTAACCCTGCTGTAGGTTTCATATCGAATAACTTTCGCTATTTGCTACAAACCCAACTGCAAGAGCGCGAAAATTTCGTACGGCCATCGCTCGTCCGCGAATAAAAATGGACGATCGGCATTAAGGCCGCCAAATTCAATTTGAATCGATCGAATTATACTCCTGCAATTGTATCATTCGAATTTATTAATCAACTAATAACACGTTTAAATATAATGTGTCACATAATAATACAAAAATAATAATAATAATAATTATCCACTTGAATTCCAATAATCGACAAGAGTTGATGCAGCCGCCGATTGGTTAACTGCATGAACAGAAACGCTAATAAACGAAATATATAAAAAAATAATAATAGTGGATTGACGGAATAGTAACTAAAAAAAATCGGAACGAAAATAACTAAAACAGCAACGAGAGATAAAGAAATTGAAGAGAAAACAATTAATTAAAAAAAAAAACGCTCTCGCAAACATAATCTCCTTAACGCAATTCCATCTTCTTCATTCTTGTTTCCTCTTCATTCTCTTCGCATCCAACCACTTGTTACGCCCCCGTCAAATCCTAACAAAGAAAGAAAGAAAGAAAAAAACTCGTCGTCTACCGTTACTACTACACGAGTTTCTGCATGATGGCCGAATTCAAGATGCCCGCATCGACGAGCGTCTGCTTGTCGTCGTCGAGCTCGCGCGACGGATACGCGCTCAATAACGCGAAGTCGCGCGTCTCGTACTGCGGCCGCGCGGCCCTAATGTAACCGCGCACCTGAGCGACGGTGTGGTCGTGATTGAATTGGCCCACTAAACGGCTGCCGTCCGCCAAACGGATCTGCAAACTGATCGGAGAAGAGCGTTAACGATACGGGCTCGAGCGACAAGCAATAGAGGGCACTAAATGAAGAGTGTCGCATGCTTTAAGGGGTCTTAAAATGCCGCCTAAGATAAGGCAGAAAAGTCTGAATGAACATGGGGCCGGAAATGGACCGTTGCAAGGATTTGTGGCATATTTCCGGTCTTCGCTTTCTCATACACCGTGATCCTTAAGAGTTTTCCGCTCATCTTGGGCCATCTATTAACACCCCTTAAAGTTAACACTCTGCATATTAAGTAAGGTAACTGACCGAAATTATTTATTATATTATAGGAATGAATTGAGATGATTAACATTGTCTTGTAATGTTTTATGTTACGCAGTAACAAAATCAGATTTTCAAAAGTGGAAGAATAACTTCTTTAAAAAGCTGTGCAGTAGGTCTTGTTTTTAACATGTGCTTTTAATAAGGCCCAGCCATGAAAAACACAACAATCGGTTGGAAAATTGTCCGAAATTTGTTTTAGCATAAGGAAACTTTTTATGTAATGCACATTACGTAATCCTATGTTGTAAAGTTGAGACATTTTTCTTTGCGTATGTCCGGGTTTTATTCCTTTATAGACTTATGGATGACCAAGATTCACGTTTCTTGTATGTTTCAACATTTTTGCTGGCAAAAAACAAAAAAATGACCATCCCCAAAAAATGGCTCACCCCATGGATATTATATTAGTTTGAGGAGTAAGTGCTCGCGGTTTTTCATTAACACATTTTATTGACAATTACGTAGATTATAAGCAAATATTTGTAAGATATGTCTTCGGTATATCTTCAACCTCCCCCACCAATTATCTTTTGCCATTTTGGAGGAAAAACCCCTATTTCGGACCCCTAAAATGGAGCGCCGCTTAGCAAAAATTTGAATTCTTCGTCGTTCTCAAAGATAAAACTATATGATACTAATTTTGAAAAGGATTAACTTAATTATCACCTCATATGGAACCAGCACGAAAATGTCAATTTCATGTTTGCGTAAAACCGTTATTGATATAAAATTACATCAATTTGTATTATGTTTTAAATAATATCATTGTCTAAGAGTTATTAAAGTCGAGTTACCTGCATTAAATAAAATGCTCGCAAAAGTGTGTGCAGTTGGCGTTTGTAAGAATAACTTTGGCAGAACAAAAAAGAGGAACTTCTTCAAAATTAATTTAAAAAGTCAATTGCTACAAGACAAAAACTGAAACCGGAACGTTTTCCTTAAATTAGTTGTGAAAAAATATTAGTTTCCATTATTAGTCATGCTTGTCCTGATTTATAGCTACACCAACGAAATTGTTAAGAGAACCACAATCTCATACCATCTTGGAAAAAATTAATACCCACTTTACTAAATAATTCATCTGAAGAATCCCTACAATTTAAATATAACCAATTATTGAAGATTCACGTTGATTTAATAAGGGAATATGAAGAACTAGAAAGAGCAAATAACAAACAAGCCCATGCGATATTGAAAAAGGAGAAAATAACTTCATAATCAAGGCGTGAAATCGAGAAACTTAGCAAAATCCTTCAAAATCAATTTAGTAATACACAGACGGATTTCTTTTACATGAAAAAAAAATTACTTGAGTACTGATGATATAAACAAAGCATTTCAATCAGAAATTTAAACAAAAGATATTACAGTTTAAGAGTTAAGCTACAAGAACCACTACGCAATATAACAACAATATTGATAAAGAAACACAAGAAAACAATGGAAATGAATGATAAGTCAATTAATTCTGTTTAGTGCATTGTCGAGTACAATATAAAATAAGTAAATAGCGTACGGTTTCTTATGCCGTCACGCTCCCCACTTGATTCATGCCATTCTGCGACCCTTTATCCGAAGTGGCCCTTTACTAAATTGCATGTTAACTTTCGAAGAAGACTGCTGTGTATTTAATCAACGGTGATAAACAATGAATTTTGGCTAATAATAGGAAAGTGAACATGTCTGAGAGCTGACTGATTTAAGGTGAACTCAAATCGGCCGATACCTTTGATTGACTTTGGACAAGAATTTAAAAAGTTGACAATTTGCTTCACGCCTGAATAAATGACCCCGTGAGGAGATTTTGCTGATCCGCAGAGTTGTGCAAACCCTACAAAAGATTCTCAGCTCAACCCAAAGAACGATTATCTTCCTGGTATATTTCTAAATTATCACCTGCGAGTTCTTTAAGATTACGCGCTGAACCTTGTTTGATCCAGATACCTTATGGTGCGTCTACGCGCGAGAGTTTCTCTTACGTCCGAGTATTCGGACGTTATTGCGCAGACGCTAATCATTCGAAACGTACATTCGGACGTCATCGTGTGATACTCGTGTTCCACCGTCTCCTACTGCACATGCGCGTACCGATTCGTTGGAAAACTCGCGCGTAAACGCACCGTTAGAAAAGAAAAACAGTCAAACTCACTTGGTCACCGGTCGACTCGGATCGACGTGCAACAAACGACGCGCGTTTGCCTCGTTCACGGCGCGATCTTCTTCGCGCGTGGCGCCGACGATCGGCGGCGTCGGATTGCCCAGCACGTGCCCCTGGCCGGCGAACGGACGACGGCGATGGTTGCAAACGCCGCCGCCGCGGCGATTCGTCGCACTTCGCGTCTCGCCGAACGATTCGGCCCGATGGTCCTCCATGCTCAGATGGATCTAGAAGCAATAAAATTTTTCTCGTTCAAATACGCATGTCTCGCTCCTTCGAATTGCTTCTCTCCGCTTATTTTCTGCGTCTTATACCTCGGCGCCGCCCTCTCGCAATTCGGGCGGAATCTCGCCGCGACGGATGCACTCGAGGAATTCGCGATTGGCCGCATCAGCGTACGGACGCAACTCGCCCTCGACGATGTCGTCGTTGGCGCCGTCGTCGCTAGTCGGGCCGTCGTCGTCGACGCGTTCGCGACGACGCTGACGATCGACGCTGAATCCGTCGCGCCACAATTTCAACGTCACCTGACGGGCGCCGCTGCCTCCGCCGCCACGTCCTCTGTTGGCGCCCGGTTGCACTATCGCGACGGTGTCGTCGTCGGTTTGGCCCAATTTGTAACCGGTGCCGCCGAAATAGCGGTGACGACGATTATTCGCGGCGGACGAACTCGCACCGGTATCGATTATTTCGACGCCGTGTCTGCGGCGGAGGAAAAATGGTTTTTGTTTAGTATAATGCCGAGGGGTTGTCGCGGTAAGTGCGCGGCAAGCGGAGGATTAAGTCCAAACCGGCGACTTAAGGCGAAAATGTTTTAAATAAAAAAAAATAAAGCTCCTCTCCGGTAGGACTACAATGTAAAAGTACTTTCCAACATGGCGTTTCGGAGTTAGTCGAGGGTTTTCCCGGAGAAAATGTCACCTTGCAAAGTCATAGAAAATTGTATATATTCCTGTAACTATTTGCGATAGAGCGTTGAATTGCTTTTTAATTGTTTTAAGCTTGAATTTATTAGGTTTTTGCACTACTGAAATGTTATTAAAAGCGTTACGAACTGCGATTTGTGACGTTAAATTTCGCTTAATTTCAAATGTGCGAAACTTGTTTTTTTTTCTACCAGCGCAAAAAAGTCCAGTTTCTTTCAGTGATTTTGTTTTGTTTACGTTATCGATAATGCAGACCAAACTTATGGTGGGTTAAAATAACTCAATAGTTTTATTGTTAGTAACGGACTAGACTGTGATGTGCGTAATAATATCCTTTTATTCTTGCAATTTATTATAGTTTTGCTAATCCTTTGCAATATTTCCATGCGTCCGTGGAAAAAATGTTCTATGTAGCTAAATTAGTGGAACTAATCATTTTCTTATTGCGAAATCAGTCTGTTACTTTCGATTTGCGTTTTTTTAATTTCAGAGTCGGTTCTTTTGCATTTATTTTCCTTTAATTTGCTCTAGATTGTGGTTAATTTTACATAAATCTCCTTCAATTTGCGATTATTTTCGGTTATTTTCATTAAAATTCGTTTGATTTACTTTGACTTTCTGTTATATTTGATTTAGTGATTTTCTTTCATTTCGCTTAATTTTCCGCATCTTTATGTTCATTATCCACCAATTTCCTTAGATTTGCGATTATTTTTTCAACAACTTTCGTTAGTTTTCGATCAATGCGCTTCCATTTACATTGACATTCTTTGAATTATTTGCATTGATCTTTGTTCAATTTTCATTCATTTTCCATCAATTTCCTTCGATTTGAGATCATGTACATTAATTCTTCGTCCTCGTTTTCGTTGTTTTTTTTCAATTTCGTTCGTATTGCGTGCATTTTCTATAAATATTCTTCCATTTACGATTATTTTCGTTTACTTTCAATTTCCCTTTCAAATAACTCGAAAACCGTCGTAGACCAAATAATATCTAATATGACAATAAGAATCATATGGTTCCAATTAAGTAAATAAAGTTGCACACTTTGAGATTTAGTCAAAGTTTAACAGGCCACAAATCAAAGTCCATAAACCATCTAATGATGCTTTATGCTTAAAACAACTAAAAAAAAAACTCCAATACTCTATAGCAAATAATTGCGTAGATATAAGTGAATTTTCACCATCTTCCAAATGCCATTTCTTCTTCTTCACCTGGCATTTTTTAATAAAATCCGCTTGAAATTCATACCATTTGAAATAACGAAGCAAGTATCACTTTCTGTAGCATATCACGAAGATATTAAGTTTTACATTGTAGACCCACTCGAACGAAACTTTTTATCTGAAACACTTCCATTAGAAGTAAACGGTTTGTGCGTAATCCTCCTCCCTCTACAGGGTTTTAAAAAAAAGCTGTCACAAACTTTAAGGGCCGATAATACGGCCCAAAATAAGCTGAAAAGTCTTAATGAACATGGGGCCGGAAATGGACGGTTTCGGAGATACGGAACATTTTCCAACTTTGATATGATTTACAATCTATGTACACAAAATGCAAACTATGAGCAAAAAAACAAAACAAAAGTAACTCAAATAAGAGGTCCAAAGTGGCCTGCTTCCATTTCACAAACGCGACGACATCTTTGCCGCGAGGACCTTCGAACTCTTTCGAAAATCATTGCCAATCGAGTATGTTCATTATGACTTTTCTGTATATTTTGGGCCATATTATCGCCCCCTTAAAGTTTGTGCCACTTTTTTAAAACCCTAAATGACGACGAAGCATAGGCTTAGAGAGATCGCTTACTCTCTGACCGACTTGAACATGTCGGCGACGATGTCGCGTCGCGGCGGCCCCAGCACCTGTTGCCCGCTATGTTCCGAGCCGCCCGCATAAAACGCCTGCCCCTCCTCCTCGTCGTCGTTGTTCTTCTTCTTCCGCGAACCACGCGCGCCATCTGTACCGTTGCTATCGTCGTCGTCGTCGTCGCTACTGCTGCTCGCGTTCAACGTATGAACGGTACCGAATCGCGTCTGGCGCTGCTTGCTCTTCGTCTTCTTCTTTTGTCTCGTCTGCGACGTGTCGTCCAGCGATGGCGACATCGCCGACGAAGATGCAGGATCCGTGCCAGCGCCGACCACCACCTCTTCGACATCGTCGTCGTCCAAGTCCGCGCCGCCGTATTGACGACGACGCTGACTTCGGCGGCGTCGTATCGCCTCGTCGCCGATCGTCGTATCGACGATTTCTTGGACGTCCGGCTCGCTGTCGTTCTCGTAGAAGCTGGCCAGCGCCACCTGTTGGATTCACAATGCACGATGTAGTCTTTGAAAAAAAAAAAGATAGTGACTAAAACATTCAAAACAATGGCGGCGACGCAGAGCTGTCAATTCACGCTTAAAAGAGTGTAAACATTTAAGGCGGTAGTTACGAATGGAAAGTTAATGAATCGAGGAGCAAAGTTTCATTTAGTTACTAACGTGCATTCGAATAAACTCTCGCTAGAGTGCGTTTGAAAACAGTCGATCAAAAAACATATTTCTGACCGTCACAACAACCTCAAGTCTGACATACATTTCTTTGTTTCATTTGTTCCATGGATGACTAGAGATTTTGTTTTGTTTTAAAAGATTACGTACTCTTTTATAATAGTGTAGCGAAACAGAAAAATTAGTTGGCTGTGTTGGTAACGATAAACAAAAGGGAGTTACGCGAAAAATTTGAAAAAAAAAAGGAGTACAATTTGGCTCTCTTAAATTTCGTCATAAAATCCGTTGTTTCGTTTGATTATTAAATATACTTTCATTATTTGTTTTCATTAAGTTCACGCGTTTTATGTATAATTATTATATGTGGAATATCCCCACAATAGTAACTACTATTGATTTACCGGAAGGTCTATTAACTAAAGCTTTTTTCCTTTGCCCCAGATATTTTTTAAATTTAAAACTAGTAAATATTACATATTAACCATAATTATGCGCAATAAAAAAATTGATCTTATAAATTCTATTTAATTAAAATAATTGTTTATTAAGTGGTAAAAACAGCCACCCATAGTCCAGCCTTAAATTTAAAATTTTTTGTCTCCTAATGATTGCATCAATAAAAAATAGGGTTGCAATTGTCCACAGTGTCAGAAGAAATATACATAGTCACCGCATGAAAAAAAGAATGAACAGCGGCATCTATTGACGGATAGATAAAACAATCACTCCGTTTAGCATTAAATGGCGTTTTTTACTTGGCGAAGGAACGTCGGAAATGAGGTTAGGAAAACAAAGTTTACAAGCCGGAGAAAACGATAGAACAATGCGGAAAAAAAAGATTGACGGGGCGAAAATTGCAATTTTTTTGGAACGAACCTAACCTCCAATTGCCCCGCCGACGATTCCATGTAGAATCGGGCACGTTCCTCGTCGACGCCGGTTACGGTCATGAATTGTTGAACCTTGTTATCGTCAGCATCGGCGTCCGCCATTCTCGCGTTCCCACTTTTTTATTGGCCCCCCACAAACAGAAAACAAAACGAAAAAACACCGAACGTTCACCTGCTTCCTTCCTTCGATTTGTTTTCTTTCGTCTAATTATGACAAACTGACGATGACGGTTCATCAACTAACTGTCACGAAAGGATAGCGAAAGTAGTGTGCTGCAGGAAGCGCCACCACTACGACTCACTAGTTTTATTTGTTATTAGGATTTTGTAAATTTCGAATGTTGCGCCATCTGTAGGCTGGGGTCGGCGCGCACAGCAATTTCTTATTCTGGTTACAGTGACTGCGACATGTTGTGGCGGTCATGCCCGAACTTCGGCCAACGGCCACGAGAGGCATGGCGATGCGAGGTTCGACAGTTGGTACACGAAGAAGAGGAAGAAGAACAACATGTTCGCCGTTATCATTATATGTTTGTTGAGCTAGTTAAAGTTGTTGTATTGGGTTGTTGTAGTATTAAGGTTAATAAAAAATAATAAAAAAATCTGTTCTAATTGAGCGAAGACTCTAAATAGTTGCACAGTAGCTATAATTTACGACAAGGTACAGCCATCTACCGGCGAGTTACCTCACTGCCCTTGCGACAGCTCTGTTATAAACCAACGCTTCTTTACTACTCGTGAACATAACCCCCGAATTATCAATTCGATCGTAATTTCGGATTGGTTTGAATACGTTCGTAATTATAAAAAAATTTAAAAAAAAAACATGTCGAAAGCAACGAGTCGCCTGAAATCCGCCAAAAAGCTGGTGGACAAGATCAATCACGGCAAACTGAAGACGAACATCCCCGCGGGATTGGCAGCTGCGGGCCCCCCGTTAGGTCCGATGCTAGGGCAAGTTAGTATTAAAAAACAATTCGTTTCGTTTGTTATTTATGTTGTTTGTTTGTAGCGCGGCATCAACATAGCCGCATTTTGCAAAGACTTTAACGAACGAACGAAAGATATCAAAGAAGGCATTCCGTTGCCGTGTCGCGTCACCGTGAATCCGGACCGTAGTTACGTGCTGGAAATTAACAAGCCGCCGTGTGTTTACTATTTAAAGCAGGCGGCCGGCATTCAAAGGGGCGCAATGCACGGCAACGAAATCGCCGGGAAGGTCACGTTGAAACACGTCTACGAGATTGCGAAGATCAAGCGGGAGGATCCGATGCTGAGCGTCAAAAGTATGTTGGAAATGTGCAACATGATCGTCGGCGTGGCGAAATCGTGCGGCATCCAAGTCGTCCGCGATCTGGATCCGAAGGAATACGGCCAGTTCCTGATCGAACGCGCGGCCATCGTCGAACAGCAGAAGAAGGAGTTACAGGAGCGGAAAGAGGCGAAGATGTTGCGGACGGCCACGTAACTGAACTGTTTGTCGTGGGGCCAATTTGTTATTTAGTCGTATTTTAGTTTTAAATCATAAGTCATCGTTAATCGCCTAGTGTAAATCCAAATCTTCAACATAAATGAATAAAGATTCTAAACGCGCAAATTGAGATACATACATTTTCTAGTTCTCAATGAACAATCTTACAACGTTAAACAAACTTTATACACCTGCCTTATTTATATTATAAACTAAAGAAACTGCTCATTTTCGTATATAAAGTTTCTAAATTAATCTAATGCGAATAATAATAATAATGGTGGGCGAAAATTAAATCCAATTTCTCATCAATTCCAACTGATTCCTTTTGCTGTTTAACCAACGTAATACTCTCAGCTGCAGCAAAAGATAAAATCGGATTTAAGCTGTCGACGATACAGCCAACTTCTTCAAATGGTCCATAAACACTTGCAGCGACACGTCATCGGTTAATACTGGAGCCCCGCCATCCTAAAACAAAAAAACAAACGAAAAGCATCATCAGACTATTGAATTAACAAATAACGTTGCTATAGAAGCGTTTTGATTTGACGAAGCCTTAATGATTGATGATGATAATAGCGGGATCCCTGAACCTGAAGAGTGTAAAGGGAACGGGAGGAAACCGTGCAGGTACATTTTTAAAGCTAGAACCGAGATGAGACATAGGGTTGAAGCCGCCACCCGATCAACATAAACGACCCCAATCTATAAATTACGAGCAAGAGAAGCGTTTGTCTTGTTTTCAAATACGAACCGGACCGCTCGCCATTGTTCCCGGCATCATCGACTAAACACGCGAAGTCGACGGGATAAAACACAAAAATATTAGAAACAGAGATTAAATGATTGCACGAGTTTTGACAAAGAACAACAACTTTGTGTTAACTAGCGAACAACTTATTGTTGTTCAAACGTCTCTAAGCAAAAAGGACCTCTGGCAATCTACCAGTTTGGAAAGCCCCAAGTTTTGCCTAGAGATGGGTAGAGCTATACTAAGCTGTGAGGCAGCCAAGGGAGCTATAGCAACTAATCCAAGGGACTGATGAATCAACATCGATTCCTCCACTTCTTGTCGCTGTTGTTCTTTGTCCAATCGACTCAAACTTACGCCGCCGTACGAGTACATGTTGTTGTGCGTTTGGCTGGGATTGACTTTCGACAGCAGGAAGCGGGCCTGCGAGCCGCCCTGCTCGGTGTCGATGTAGCGCGGCATCGGGAACCGCGTCATCAGTATCTCTTGCGCGTCGTCGACGGGCGCCTGCAACAGTTGCCGGAAGTTCTCGTACTCCGGCAGGTCCTGGTAGCGCAAGTTACGCCACTGGGCGATGATCTGAAACGGAGTCGAGGCGTAAACGACGATGTTTAAAAAAAAAAAAAAAATTCGAGAGTCGAGTGGAACCTCGCCGTGGAAGATGAGTATTTGAAAGAACGTGTCCATCAAGAGGATGCGATCCGGTTGAATCGAACTCGTGTCCAATAGCACCGGCTCGGGCGGTCCGTTGAAACTGTAACTGTACAATATCGGCTGTATCATGATGAGCGACTGCGTCAGGTCCTCGCGCATCAGCATGTGCCGGTAGAAGGACGTCTCGTCCGGCGAGTTGTTGAACACTTGCAGAAAGTGCGAACGGCGCAGATGGTACATAAACTGCGGATAGAGGCTAAAGTTCTCGCCCAGTCGGAAACTGCTCGGATCGTCCTTGTTGTACTCGCCGAACTTCTGGCACAGGCGTATCAGCATGCGGTCGACCCAGCGCAGCACGTCCGGCCCGTCGTCGCTTTCGGCGCGATAGACGGCCGTGCGGGCCATCAGCACGGCGGCGGACTCCTGATCGAAACCGGTGACGATCGGCGCTATGTTGACGCTCGCGTCCGCCCAATTGCGGGCGATCGTCGTCACGCGGATGCGCCGCTGACCGCTCGAGTGCTGTCGAGGGGAGAATCGAAAAATAGTGAGACGTAACTCGATGGGAAGATGACGGTTAATCTACTTGGTATTGCGTGATGAATTGTAGGCAACCGCGGCCGCCCTGCGGTATCGGCGCCGAGTGCTGATTGACCACTTCGAAGAAGAGCGCCATCGTCGTGCTCGGCGTCAGCGTGCACATCTTCCATTGGACGGTGTTGCCCATGCCGATCTCCGTGTCCGAAACGAATTGATTCTTCACGTTCAACGAGACGCACGCACCGATACCGCCTTGGACTGCAACGAAAAAAAAAAAAAAACGGAAATCGATACAAAACAATTAATTAATTCGCCGGCTAACAGCGACTTGATTGAACAGAAGTTGGTAATTGTTAAATCAAAAGAAAGTTAATTACGACAAGAAGTAAATTAGCATTGACGAAGCGCAAATTTCGAGTAGTTAGCAGTTTTAAATACGAAATTGAACTTCTTCTTTAATTAGGGGCTACATACACCTAGCGCTAGTAAAAAGATGGCAAATTTCTATATTTTTTCTCCACCTTCTGATTAACTTATCACTAAAATTACTGAATATATATGTAATTATGCACCTTTCGCTGTGTATACACAAATTGAAAAAAAAAAAAAGAAAAATGCAGCCTGTGGACGTAATTTTCTGGGGACATTAAGCGGAGGACGAGTTCCACGGTACCCAATGTAGCTCCTTGGTTTATGATCCGAATTTTATAAATTTGACATTTTCTTAAAGCCAACGAAAAAACGAAGTTTTTGTCGTACCCGTTTCTTTGATTTGTTTTTAGTTTTCAAACGGCAGCTTGTTAAAGTTGGATGTATGGTTTTTGCGTACAATTTCGATGCTTCATTATTTATTTTCTCTCGAACTAATTATGATATTTAAAAAAACCTACGATACGTACTATATTTTCGTATAGTGAAGCTCTGTGCAAAATTTGCATCAAATCGGACGATTAGTTTTCGAGATATAATGGGTACCGATTTCAGAAATTGAGTTTGGAGAAAATGACGTTTAAAGTTTGATGTTTGGATATCGTGCATGATGCAAAGGACCGTGGTTCGATACCGGGTACGGCGGAACGTACCAGTTAAAATTTTTTTAAACATTTGATATTTTCATAATGTAATGTTAAAAATAACGTTGAGACCGAGGGAGGATAGCAGTATATTCAGAGAAAGTTTAACAAGAAAAGCATTACGGAAATCATCCAAATAAGTCGGCACTGTCACTACTCGTATTTTGATACTTTTTGCATTGAGTGTACGAAAGAGTGTCACTTCACTACTGTCAGGGTTTTTGATTGTTTGGACGAGCTATAATTATCGTACGACTAAAATCAATTAAAAATTTGTTTCAAAATTTGCAGAGGGCTTCATTATGCAAAAAATTAGTAAACCTCGTAGGATTTTTGGATTAAAATAATCAGTTCAAAAGAAGAAAAAAATGAAAAATGGAAATTATACTCAAAAACCATACATCCAACTTCAACAAGCTGCCATTTGAAAACTAAAAATAAAACAAAGGAACGGCTACGATAAAAACATCGTTCACCTCAGAAACACTAAATACTCGTAAACTTAGAAGAATGAACTATGGATTACCTTAACTGATGCGAAATAATCGCGATTTTAGAAAAGTTGTCTAACTTTTGACGCGTTAAATTTAGTTTTGTGCTATTTTCCAAAAATGTGTTTAATTTATATGAAATTTCGTTGGAAAATCAAATTGTGCATTCAATAAGGATTAAAATTATGAAAATTTAATTACACTAATTTAAACGAAAGTTATGGATAAAAATGAAAGTTGTCAAGCTTATGTCCGATACTGTACTTACGACTAGGATGTTTACTACCACCTATTTTAGGACTTCAATGCACAAAAGCAGGTGTAACTTCGTTCCCTTTAGGAATTTTTGCATAAAATCTTCAGGGAATATAGTTCAAAGTTGTTACAATCGATTAAACTTATTTTCGAAAATTCGATTTTTTTGACCAACCTAGATGTATGTAACCCCTTAATACGTTTCAGTGACCATTAAGTGAATTACAGCCAAATATTTGTGAAGTATGTCTTCTCAAAGGTTGTATTCGATATATTTTCAACCCCTCCGCCAATTTTTTTTGGCGTTTCGGAGGAAATCGCCCCTATTTTGGGACCCCTAAAATGGACTGCCGCGCCCTTAAAAAAAAGGTGTTTTTTTCCTTTATTTCGATTTTGGCCATTATTAAGGAAGTCTGACAAAGCCTTTCGGTGCATTTGCGACTTTTACGGATTGACGGAGGAACGGTTGACGCTGTTTTTTTTTCTGCCAGCGCGAAAAAAAGTCCACTTTCTTTCAACGATTTCCGCGCGCAAATCATCACTTTGGTTTTGTTTACTTTAACGCAGTTAAAGAGTTAGAGTAACTTTCAGTAGTTTTAGCAACGGACTAGACTGTGATCTTTTTATTTTTGCATTTTATTATAGTTTTGCTATATGTTTTGCAACATTTTAATGCCTCTGTAGAAAAAATTTTGTGCGAGTGCGAAATAAATTTTTTTTTGTCGAGGCGATAGCACGAAGTTTAATTTCGCGCCCTATTTAGATAAATAGCTATTTAGTGGAACTAAGTGTATTCTTATTGCGAAATCAGTCTATTGCTTTGGATTTGTGTTTATTCAATGTTTAGTGTCGGTTCTTTTGCATTTATTTTCCTTTAATTTGCTCTAGATTGTGGTTAATTTTGTATAAATGTCCTTCACTTTGCGATTACTTTCGGTAATTTTCATTCAAATTCGTTTGATTTACTTTGACTTTCTGTTATATTTGATTTATTATAGTTATTTTCTTTCATTTCGTTTAATTCTCCGCACCTTTATGTTCATTATCCACCAATTTCCTTAGATTTGCGATTATTTTTTCAACAACTTTCGTTAGTTTTCGATCAATGCGCTTCCATTTACATCGACTTTCGTTGAACGGCGCTTTATTTGCATTGATCTTCGTTCAATATTCGTTCATTTTCCATCAATTTCCTTCGATTTGAGATCATATTCATTAATTCTTCGTCCTCCTTTTTTTTCAATTTCGTTCGATTTACGATTATTTTCGTTTACTTTCAATTTCCCTTTCAAATAACTCGAAAACCGTCATAGACCAAATGATATCTAATGTGATCCAAAGAGAATTATTTTTTCCCATCTCATGCGATAATAAAAATTATACGGTTCCATTTCAGAAAATAAAGTTACACACACTTTTGAAATTAGTCAAAGTTTAACAGGCCACAAATCCAAGTCCATAAACCACCTAATGACGCTTTATGCTTAAAACAACTAAAAAAAAAAACTCCAATACTCTATAGCAAATAATTGCGTAGATATAAGTGAATTTCCACCATCTTCCAAATGCCATTTCTTCGCGACATCCGGCATTTTAAATAAAATCCGCTTGAAATTCATTCCACTTGAAATAACGAAGCAAGTATCAGTTTTCTGTAGCATATCACGAAGATTAGTTCGTCGTTCTCAAAGATTAAATGGATTTCTTCAGAAATTCGAAACATTGATGCCACGCGAGCTCACAGAATTGCACGAGGCTC
Organism: Hololepta plana; assembly: GCA_963695495.1. Taxonomy (NCBI): domain Eukaryota; kingdom Metazoa; phylum Arthropoda; class Insecta; order Coleoptera; family Histeridae; genus Hololepta; species Hololepta plana. The sequence goes on along the minus strand of OY968838.1, from coordinate 698,211 downwards.
ACAAGGAGTTCAAATGGGACGTTGTGCAACATCCATTTTACTCTCCGGACCTCGCACCAATTGATTTTCACCTGTTCCGCTCGGGATCGAACCAGGTGCGTCTTCGAAAACGACGAAGAACTAAAATTTTGGGGTGCGACAGTCCATTTCAGGGGTCCGAAATTGGGGCGATTTCCGCCGAAATGGCAAAAGATAATTGGCGGAGGGGTTGAAAATATATCGAAGACAACCATTGAGAAGAAGGAAGCTCCTCCTCAGCCTAACAAGTTTTGAGACTAGAAATATTCATTTTTAGCACTCTCAAAATTCCTTTCCTCGCCCCGTGCATTAACCATCTCGAGACGATCCCTCGCGTTACCTTTCAATTCCCTGGAGCACTTCACCTCCAGCGTCGCATTGAACGCCATCTTCAGCGTGTCTTTCGCGGGGTCGCGACCGAACACGCGCTGGAACGTTTGCTTGAAAAGCGACGAATTGAAGGAGTCGCCCATCACCATGTGACCACTAAAAACAACCCAGCATTAAATTCATAAATTAACAATCGTCGCAATTGCAAATCGCAAATTGATGGCGAATCTTATGGTGCGTCCACGGGCGAGAGTTTACTCGAGAGTTTCTCTTGCGCAGACTCTAATCATTCGAAACGCACATTCAGGACGTCTTCGTGCGATATTCGTGTTCTATCGCCTTCTACTGCGCATGCGCGTACCGCTTCGTTGGATAACTCGCGCGCGAGTGACTCTCTCGCGCGTGTAAACGCACCGTGAAACAAACGAAAAACGTGTACCCGGTCGAGTTGCAACATTGCTTCATCTCCATCAGCCCCGTCTGATCCAGCGCGCACGAATAGATGTCGATGCAGTGGCCGTTCGTGGCCGCGCGCATCGCCAGCGCCTCGTAGTGCTTGATCGCCTTCTTCATGTACTTGGCGTTGTCCTTGTGGATGTCGTGATGCGATCGGATCGGTTGCTTCAGGTCGTCGTTGACGACCTGGCCGGGACCTTGCGAACACGGCCCGCCCAAGAACGTCATGATGCGCGCCCCCGTGTTCGGGTACGTGCACTCCAGCAGGCCGACGGCGATCGACAGCGCCGCCCCCGTCGAACGTAGGGACCGTTTGCCCTGAGGCACCGGCCACGGATCGCGTTGTAGTTCGCCTGATTCGAAAAATTACGAGGTCAGCGCCTTTGGTCGCTCGTGAACTGATTCGTTACCAATCAAATCGGTTAAACTCATGTCGCAATTGGCGACCGGTTGGAGGAAGCGACTCGCCGCCGGCAACTGTTGCTGCGGCTGTTGCTGCTGTTGGTTCGGGCCCATTTGCGGACCGCGCATTTGTGGTTGTTGTTGTTGTTGCTGTTGCATGGGGGCCACTTTGCCGATGCCCAACATGTCTTGGATCTGTTTGGCCGTCAGGTCCTTGGTGCCGCGGAATACGTAAGACTTGCTGCATCCTTCGGTGCCTAAAATGATGTGCACAATATGCAAGTTGCCCATCTCGAATACACAAGTGCGAGGTTATGTGCTATTAACCTAGTTCATGGACTTGGACCATTTTGCCGAAGGTGATGAGGCCCACGAGCGCCGTCTGGGGTAACAGGCTGAGGGACATTTGCAAGGAATCCTTCAGCGCAGTGAGCTCTTCGTCCTCCATGCACGTGTCGACCACGAAGAGGAAGATGGGCATCATGCATTGGGCCCTCGTGATGGTGTATTCGATGGTCGAGAACGGGGGCAACAGTTCGGCCGGTTGGTGTTGCTCGGATATGGCCGCATATTGCGGTGGAAACTAAAACAAATCCGCAATTGGTAAAGAATATTAGAAAGCAGAGTCATCGTCAGAATGGATTATGACATCAACTTACCGGGTTCCTTTGGAAACAAAAGTTGCACACCCACAGTTTGGCGCGATAGTCGACTTGACACAACGGATTGAGAATTGCTCTGCAATTGCTTCTCGTGCACAGGACGGGATCGTATTGAATCGGCGGTAGATCCGGACGTTCCTTAATCGGCTGATACAAACAGCCCAACGGCACGACCAATCTGGTCGCCTCGATTCGGCTCGAGGGCCACACGTTCCACGTAAACCTAATGCCGTCGCGATCCTCGTTCTGTTGGATGTAGTCCTCGAACGTCGCCATGATTTCGCAAAATCGATCGCGCCTTGTCGTCGCCCCTTGAAATCGATCACAAAAGAACGATTTAATTCAATTTAATTGGTTTGACATGTATTATTATAAGAAAAGACAAGTAAACAACACGTACACTTCGAATGCCAACGGTGTAATCGTCTGTCAGTCACCACGTCACCTTCGTGTTGTTGGCGTTGGAGGTTAGGCATTTAACGACGCTTAAAAGTCGTATACACCGAAAATGCAACCATGAATACACTATGAATCTTCCATAATAAACCATTGAAACGTATGGGAGCAAAAATAGCCCTTAATATGGACTTAATCTTTTATGAACCTGTACTAAGTTTTTCAGGAGGTAATTCCGGCGGGCCACTCACAGCCCGATTTTTGATTATCGCTTTCATAGTTGAGAAATTAAAAGAAAATGGCGCAAAAGAAGTCGATTTCGCTTAAATGGAATTTATTCAAAAAAAGGGCTGTGAACAGGTCGTGGGCGATTTTTTTAATGAATTTTGGTGCAAGTACTTTTTAAAATAGTTCCAAGTTAATCGAGATTTTTGTGTACCTTTGATTAAATAATTTTACCCTGTAAAGTGCTGCCATCTCCCCATATTTAAATGCAAATTGTAAATTTGGCAAGGCAGCTTGTTATTAATAATGCAATTCTTAGAAATTTTATTCCGCTGGTTATAATACATTAATCTTTCAACTTCTATCGCTACTTCTTCACATCTAAAGGGATATTGCGTCACCGGAAAGATGTATATTTGCGCGCAATTGAACAAATTTAAATTCAAATTAATTACCAAATAATTACTATTATGGCAATTATGCTATCCATGGACATGTTTCGAAGAAAAGAGATCTTTAGAATGTATGTTACACAATTGATAATGAACATAGTATAACTAAAAACATTTGTATTTAGTAAAACAATAGCAATTAGCAAGTAACCTTTATTCGTGCATTGAAATTACTCTTTCATTTCATTGGAAATATTAAAAATTATGCGAAATATTTGCAAGATCTCGTACAATAATTTCACTGAAAATTTGTACATACATCAAAAGTCCCTAAGAAAAACCAAACTAAACTGCTAATATGAAATAGACATTTAAGGGCAAATATTTTAAGAAAGCTTGCAAAAGTTCTACCGGATTAAAGTCCATCTCACAGTGGGTTTGGTTCTCATTTTAATGAAGATTGTTTTCATGAAACGTAGATGATAAATATTCTCATAACATAAGTCAAGAGTTAAAATAAGTTATTAATTATTAATATTGATTTATGTTCTTTGAAAGGATACTGTCCTGCTATTTAAAATCATTTTTCAATAAACGAACGCCTCAAATTTAAATTACGTAAATAAAGATATGGACTTTAACAAAATTGGTGAAGAAATGTAGTTTCAAATATAAACAAGGAATAAATGATAAATTTGAGTAATTTGGTGAAGAATATTTTAAGAGAGTTGCTCAGAACAATCGAGAAAAATTTAATAATACAGCATCGCATGGATTACTTAAAGTAATAAATAATTTAAAAACATCTTAACATTTATCTCAATGAAACATGAGAAACTTTCCTTATTTTTTGTTTGTCCTGTAGAATTTGAGTTTATTTAGATGTTATCTTGACCATTCTTACTGAATTAATTTTGTGAAGAAACTGTTATTTTATTATAAAATTATAGCGTCATATATATGTAATTTATTAAGTTAATTTCATAAATGAACAAGTAACAATTATTTCGAATTTAAAATCTCATGCGCTACTTTATGCGCGGTACGTTGAAATATAATGTTCAGCAATAGTTTCGTGAATTAAATCGAAAGATTGTTGGAAGTGCGATAAAATAACACTCGCAAAAAGTAATTAATTTAATGAGTGTTCGTAATCAAGAACCGTGTAACGTTGCCAATTTTCTTCCACATATTCGTATCGATTTAGTGACCAGCAACAATAACTCCGATTATCCTTTGTTAGTGCGCGTATTCGTAATTCCGAGCGCGAGACGTATCGCTTAGAATTGTTCAGGTCGAGGACTTGTGTATATGTCTACGATGGAGACGTAAGACGACTGTTTGTTTACATCGGAGTTGATTAGCTGGTAGTGTCGCCTCTTAAAAGTCGTATACACCGAAAATGCAACCAGGAATACACTATGAATCTTCCATAATAAACCATTGAAAGCTTAGGGGCAGGATTTTCCCTTCATTTCACACTGAATCCCTACAAATAATGAATTAAATTGTTCATAAACGAAATCTTACGCTGTTGTCACCGCCCATTTTTTAAGTTTCGCTTTCATAATTGAGACATTTTAAAAAAATGTGGTGAAAAAAGGTTGATTTCGCTTAAATGGAATTTATGCAAAAAGGGCTTCCGACAAGGGAACAGGCGATTTTTTTAATGAATTTTGGTACAACTACTTTTTAAAATCGTTAACGATTAAGGGAGAAATGTTGCCCCAAGCGAATAAAAAATTTGGCCCCGTAAACTGCTGCCATCTCTGCGAATTAAAATGCAAATTGTAAATTTGTCAAGGCAGCTAATGTTTCATAAGGCAATTCTGATATATCATTTTCTGCTGGATTATAAAACTATTCTTACGACTTCTTATCGGTATTTCATCAGATCGAAAGGGAAATTACGTCACCGGAAGAATGTGAATTTGCGCGCAATGAAACAAATTTAAATTCAAATTGATAACAAAATTAACAATTATGCGAAATATTAAAATTATTTCCTACGCAATCATCTCACCGTAAATTTGTAATAAAACAATCTTAAGTATAAGCCAACATAAACTTCTAATATGCATCTCTGTTGTGTTGTTGAAAATAATTTTTTATGGCATGTTTACTACAAAATTCACGTAGAAATTTCACGTTTCAAATTTTAAAACAAAATGGGATCAGCAGCTTCTTATGATGAAAATGTCTCAAATAGTCCATTCTAAATTGCAGCAACTATAGATTACTTAACATCGGGTTATTTTAAATTGATATCATTTATGACGAAGAATCCTATTTTAAATTTGAAAGAAATAATATCTATATTATAAAATTAATATCATTACGCAGAAAACAAGCAAAACATTACGGGTGAAAATCGTGCATTAAAAGTTGAAACGTATTCAAAATCGTTTGTAGTACAACTCAAAAAAGAATTGATGCTACGATAATAGTCAAATTCTAAGCATCTGTTGCTCATATTTTTGGTTTGATTGATAAATAGATTTTGCAAATAGTCGCAATCTTTAATTAGCAAAAACAAGATTCGAATTTCAGACATTCAAAGTGCGATAACTTTTAAACGGCTGAATCGATTGGGCTGTAATTTTCGCACGAATTAGCTTTCATCTGTCCCTACAAACGGTGCGAGTTTCAGCCAATTCGGCGAGATGAAGGAAAATGCGAAAAATCAAAAGTTTTTTTTAGCAAAAAATGGCAAAAATCGACTTTTTCTAAATCGAGCGGAATTGAATCAGGAGTGAAAACCATCGAAAACTTTGCCAAAATCGATGAAAGACTAAGAGAAAAAGCGAAATATTCGTTCAGCTTGTAATACGAATGTACTATTAGTATTTTCTGAAAATTATTTCAAAGATACTTCATTAGAAATATTCTTTGAAATTTGCTTTCAATATTGAATTTGAGATGAAATAGATGATTTTTTCAGGACAATTCTATATATTATTGTACTTTCTTGTCCATTTCGATTGAATTTATAAATTTATATAAAACTAGTAGATGTGGCAAAAATTCGCATTTTTTGCATGAATCTTTGTTTTGTGATCAGCCTCGTTTTGCAATTAAACGCATTTGTTTTTGTGAATCTTGAGAAATGCTGCAATTCGGAAGCGCGGCATAATTGTCTGAATTAGTTTTCGCTAATCCTTAAAGTTATTGCTCAAATAATTGATAAGTAGCGTTGATATTGATAGAAATCTGTGCGAATATTCTCTTTTTGCGCCCTTCATATAATCCTTCTGCCATCTCAGATGGCCTCTGCAACAGCAACCAACATTAACTTCGACAAAAAGCATTTTTGCCACGTTCCGGTCTCAAGTTGAAAAGAAAGTCGATTTGTACCTAAAATGTTTGCATTATTTTTATTAGCCTCCCCATTGCATGCATATGACTGGCATTTTGGAAAAACGATTCTTGCATAAACTCTTTTCCCAAATTTCATTCATAATTCCATTAATTTTGATCGCTCTTAATCGTTACTTTCATCCCTAGTAACTTCATTATTCTTAGCATCCGCTTAAGTTTGAATGGTACAATTACAAAGGGCGGCAATTTCTTCAATACAAAATATTAAAATAACCGAATGGCTGTAAATTATTTTTTTAAATGCGGCTTATTAAAATTTAAATAAACAGATCTTAATTTTAATAAACACAAATAATTGGTCTAGTAGTTGTTAACTGTTTACCCAAATTCAATGTATGAATGAATTATTTGAAACAAAAATTCCCTCACTTCTAATAATTCGGAGCGAATTGTTCAATTGTAAATCATTGCTTTTGAAAGTTATATTTTAAGTAGTTCGGAACAAAAAAAAATATTAGCATTAAGGCTAAAACCGTTTTCTGAGGTGTTAAATATTGTTAAAATGCGGAAAATTGGAAATAATTGTCGAGTAATAATTTTGTGGTGGATGCGCCAGGTTATTCTATTTATCTGCGCCACGAATATTTTGCAGTTTTCGTTTTAATTAATATAACACGAAAGTAATTATAAGTTTCTTTCTTCCTTCCTCGAATCCAATTTGCATAATTATAATATTCAAGAGGAATTCCTTTTATAAAATTAATACGAATGTTTAATTAAAAAAAAAAAAAGAAATATTTACATTCAGGTAGAAGAAACTTGCGATAAAAGTTGCTAACAATTACAATAAAATAATTGGCAAAGTCATTATTTTTAATTAAATTTTAATGTTAAAAGAATTCGCTGCATGTTAATTACAAATTTGCAATTATTGTCAATAATAATAAACAAGGGAGAGGGGCGATTATGTTGTTAAATTCTGTAAGGTTTCGCGTGTTATAACACATTAATAAATATTATGCTTCAGCACGTGAAAATTCGCCGTTTCCCTCAATATCATCTCGCAGCAAAAGAAGAAAATGATTGATTGAGATTGATAATACTTTGTCTCTTTTCTTTTGTTCGATGCGACGCCAAATGATATCTTCACGATCGATATTATTTAATCGAAACCTTTAATTAATCAAATCAAGTTTCTTCCCAATCAAATTTCTATTATGTTGAATGGAGTGGAAATTGATAAGCTCCCAGATGCCTAACGGCATAATTACGATTCCATTGATACGAGGGTGGTTTGATAAATAACTTGCTTTTGACAAACAGGATGTTAAAAAAAGTGTCACGAACTTTAAGGGGTGGCCTAAGATAAGCAAAAAAGTCTTAATGAACATGTGTCCGGAAATGGACGATTTCGAAGATACGGAGGATTGAACTTTTTTGTAGCATATCTTCGTTATATCGGTGCATAATTATCCGCCGTTTTCGAAAGTTATTTTTTAAGTAGTTCCGAACAAAAAAAAATATTGTAAAGACACTCAACTTATTAATAAAGGTCCAAATTATCATCCATTTCAATTGTAGCCTCCTATTTGCTTGCTAGATGGTCCATTCCACGTGTACAAAAGAGCTAAAAATTTGCAGCTATGAACACCCAAACATCGGTTACCAAGTAAATAAAATTTTCGTACACTTTACCAGTTTTTCAGCGAATGATTTATATGGAATTTGTGAAATAGAAATGCGAATAATCAATTCATTCCGCGTATGTGGATGAAAAGTTTATTTTCAAACAAAATATGCGGAAATTATTCATCTTTGTGCATTTTCTTCTCAAAAGAAATCATATTGGGGAGATAGTGATGCGAGTAAGTAATTAATTATTTAAAATATATTTAGAGGGACATTTAGCCACATATCGTAGGGAAGCAATGATTTTTTATTGACCTCTCCTTAATTTACATATTTCCGGTTATTGTAACATTTTGTATTGAAGAACTTTCCTCTCTTTTCGATTTCGCGGTTAAAACTCAACTGAATGATAAGAATAATGAAGTTATTAGGGACGAAAGTAACGATCAAGTTCGATTTAAATTGATGCAAGTAGGTAACAATGAAAATTGGTGAGAAATTTGCAGTAATAATCATTTTCCAAAAGTTCATTTACGCTCAGTTTTCTGCACAGTTATCTGCATGAAATAACTGGGTGAGATATTGAAATATTAACGTAAATTAGAAGTGCCAATAATTCGCATTTTTGGGTGAATCTTTGCTTTGTGATCAACCTCGTTTTACAATCATACGCAATTTTGGGGAGAATTTTGCGACATAACGCGATTCGGAAGCGTCTGAATCGGTTTTCGCTAATGCTCATTCGTTCAAGTTACTGCTCCAAATACTTGATGATTTGCTTCGCCAGATTCTAATAAATTCGCATCAATATTCCCTGTTTGCATCCTTCACGTAGCCTCTGTAACAGTAGCCAACATTCTCTAGAATTATGATCCGTTCTCAAAATTAGAAAAAATCGATTTGTGCCTCAACTGTTTTTATTATTCTCGTTAGTGGAATCTTTGTTTTGCGTTCAACCTCGTTTTAGAATTATACGCACTTTTTGGCGAATATTGAGGAATTTGGAAGCGCGACATAATTATCTTCATCGATCTTCTTCACTCAAGTTATTAGGTAGTCAATCCTTGATTATTTACATTGGATATGTTCTAATAGCAATTCGCATTTTGATTCCCATTTTTAACACTTCATGTTTCCCTTTTGGAATCTCACGTGGCCTACGTAACAGCCGTCAACATGCTCTACGATTTAAAACAAATAATTGCCACGTTCCTTTCGCAAATTAGAAAAAATCGATTTGTGTCTCAATCGTTTGCATTATTTTCGTCAGTTTCGCAATTGTACTTATGCATATGAATGCATTTTTGGAAAAACGATTATTGCATGAACTTTTTTCCCAATTTTCATTGATAATTCCATCAATTTAATTTACTTTTATGCAATGAGAGAATTAACTAGGGGATCGAACATACTTCGCCATCTGTCCTGTGATTTGGTTTTTGCTTTTGCTTCATTCAAATCTCTGTTTGATATCGATCATAAAGATTTAACAGTTTTAAAACTGAGATGACGAATGTAATTACGTGCTTAATCGTATTGTTCGATGTCGATCACTTGCTGCGACGGAGAATAATGCAACAATCCAACTCTCTCTTCTTCGGGACCACGCGGTTGGCTTTTAAACGGAGGGATTTTTAGAACGCCCTTTATTATTATAGTTCCTTAATTAAATGGAAGGATCTTCATTTTAAATAACAAATTATTGCTAACCAATGGTATCTAATGGCGCACCCAAATTCAAAATATTTATTGCTTGAAACAAAAATCCCACAAATATAATAATTCTGACCTAATTATATTGAATAAAAACCATTATTTTCGTAAAAAATTAGCCAAATATTCCGAAATGTCCCCTACATGTATCGTAAATAGTTTATTATTCAGCGTCACTATTTCCCCAGTAGGATTTTTTCATTTAAAAAATCGCCAAGAGGAATAATTACCCACGTCTTTTGCTTCAAAGCAAATTTTTCACCTACATACAGTGTATGAATTAATTATTGGCATCGATATTTCTCTAATTCCTTTCCTTTGCATGCACATTTCCCCAATTTTCATTGATAACTACATCCATTTCTGCGGATTATCCTCCTCCTCCTTTTATTTTTACCTCTTTTGTACACGTGGAGTCGACCATTTAGCAAGCAAATAGGAGGCTGCAATTGAAATGGATGATAATTTGGACCTTTATTAATAAGTTAATGGTGTTTTCGATGAATTTTTGTGTTGCGAACTGCCCAAAAGGTAGCTTTGAAAAACGGCGGATAATTATGCACCGACCTAATATTTATACTTATGCTTAAAATTCATGAAAAAGTGCAATCATTCATGAAATCTGAAATGTGGCATCTTTAGCTATGCTAACTGTACAATTAGCTGTGTTGACTGTGCAGTTCGTCGTTCCAAAAGAGGGCCCCTTTCACACTTCAAATAACTGAATAAAAAAAATCATACGTGTGCAGTTACAGCAGTCATACGCACGGACCCGAGCGTTTAGAACCCCGTTTAAAATTAAATCTTTATTATCGATATCGAAAAGAAATCTGAACCAAGTTAAAAGAAAAGTCAAATGGAAATTGGGAAATAATTTGATACTAAGTCATCAAATTGGGCTAATATCGATATAAATGATTTGATATTAGAATATCTCAATGCATTAGAGAACAGCAGATAATCAATTACCTATTTTAATGAAATCCCGCCCTTACAAATCGCATTCTACACGTACAAAAGAGTTTTTCGAGACTAATAAAAATAATGCAAACGATTGAGGGACACATCGATTTCGTTTTACCTTAAGAACGGAACGTCCCAAAATAATGATTTTTATTTTTAATCGTAGAGAATGTCGATCGCTGATACATAGACTACGTGATAATACAAAAGCGCTGCATGAAGGATGCAGATTCATGCAAATTTCTATCAATATCAATGCAAATTATCAACTATTTTGAGCAATAATTTGAACGAATGAGCATTAGTGAAAACCGATTCAGATAATTATGCTGCGCCTCCGAATTTTTGAGGCACAAACTTTATCTTGAGAATGGAACGTGGCAAAAAATGATTTTTTTATCGTAATAAATGTTGGTTACAGAGGCTGGCATAGCAAAAGGGCTACATGAAGGGCGAATAGAATATTAATGCGAATTTCTATTATAAGGGTGTGTGATCGTTGGACAAATCTTGGCTGATTTGTATTCCCGATGCTTTTTTTGTTGCTGGTTGTCGAGAAAATGTTGTGTTCTTCTTTGCATATTTGACAAGACTTCGGTTGAGTTGTTGTCGCAAACGTTCTCGGAACGCTTTTTTGATATTGTGGATTGAGCGGATGATTTGATGTTTTAATAATATCTGTTGTATTTGACTTTTCTAATAAAAACGATAACATTGTGTCGTATGTGGGCAATTCGTCGTCGATGACTGTATCTTTCGGTTACAAGATTCCAGGCTATCCGATAATTTACGTATGTTGTCTCTAGTGCTTGAATGACATTGTACGCCTCTCCCTTTAGCGAGGATTTCAAGTAGCAAAGCTTCTGCACAGAGTTGAGCGAATCGTTTCGATCGATTAAAGCCAAAAATGTATCCTCGAATGCACGCCACTCAGTGAATTGACCACTAAAAGAGGGTAATTCAATCGTTGGCAATTTAATGTTTTGTGGTTGACTTAAACTGAAAGATTGCCTAGGTGAAATACTCTCTATATTTGTAATGTTTTTATTGTGTTTGCCTATATAATCACGTGCTTCGCCCACTAAATTGTGATAACGCGACTCAAACTCATCTCTTCTCTTATATTCCTCCTCCACATCGCTTGATGCTATCTCAATCGCAGTTTGTGTAGACTCAAATTTGTTAAAATTTTCTTCTAGTTTCTCTAATCGCGATTTTAAATTCTCGATATGTTTCTCTGATATTTCTATCGTTGCAAATTCGTTAATAAAATTTTCAAAATTAATTATTTGCCTCAAAAATGCCATACGACTACCGTTGAGTTGTCTTGCAGTGGGTTCAGCCATTTTACCGCAAATAGATACGAGATTTTATACGATAGGAAATGCAAAAACGGATAGAAAAAAATAAAGGATGACTCAATTTGATGATGTTCGACCTCGCTGTTGCTTCTCGAACGGCTTCTGCTGATGGTTCACCTGCTGGAACGCCTGATGATGGTTCACCTGGTGGAACGCTTGACGTTGATTTCCACGCTGGAACGCTTGATAATTTTCCTTTTCTTCCTATCCGGCTCGAAGGACCATTTTATATGTGATCGTTGGACAAATCTTGGTTAATTTGTATTCCCGATGCTTTTTTTGTTGCTGGTTGTCGAAAAGGGTTTTAAGAGAAAAGCTGGTTGTCTCTTAACAACTACTTTATTTTCTACGTTGATGTTTTGTGATTGATGATTACTTTACAACTCTGGTTCTTTCAATTATTTCGATAAAAAGAAAACTTCGTTTGAGGGTGGGGTAACGTCCCTTTCCTCCTGATGTAACGAATTAATTTTGCTGACATTTTTTCTCATGAGAATTTCCCCGACCGCATCAACTAAAAGATGTACGTGCCTTTTTAATATCGAAATAATCGCTTCACATTACGTGAAGGAATGCAGATTATAAAAATATAGGAATGCGAAATGAATAACAGGAATAAACGTATCAATTTACAATAACAATATATCGGTCAAGGTTCGAGTATTAAATCTTTCTAACTTAATACTTCGCGGAGCCTTTGTCAATGTTGCGGGACGAACAAGGGTGCGTTTACACGTGAGAGTAACTAACAGCTATTTTACTCGCCAAAGACTCGCGATAGTTGGACTCTCAGGATTTCTCGCAGAAGCGTTTACACGTGAGAGTTTACTTGCGAGTTACTCTCGAGAGTAACTGGCAGGTGCGTTTACACGTGAGAGTAACTAACAGCTATTTTACTCGCCAAAGACTTGCGATAGTTGGACTCTCAGGATTTCTCGCAGAAGCGTTTACACGTGAGAGTTTACTTGCGAGTTACTCTCGAGAGTAACTGGCAGGTGCGTTTACACGTGAGAGTAACTAACAGCTATTTTACTCGCCAAAGACTTGCGATAGTTGGACTCTCAGGATTTCTCGCAGAAGCGTTTACACGTGAGAGTTTACTTGCGAGTTACTCTCGAGAGTAACTGGCAGGTGCGTTTACACGTGAGAGTAACTAACAGCTATTTTACTCGCCAAAGACTCGCGATAGTTGGACTCTCAGGATTTCTCGCAGAAGCGTTTACACGTGAGAGTTTACTTGCGAGTTACTCTCGAGAGTAACTGGCAGGTGCGTTTACACGTGAGAGTAACTAACAGCTATTTTACTCGCCAAAGACTCGCGATAGTTGGACTCTCAGGATTTCTCGCAGAAGCGTTTACACGTGAGAGTTTACTTGCGAGTTACTCTCGAGAGTAACTGGCAGGTGCGTTTACACGTGAGAGTAACTAACAGCTATTTTACTCGCCAAAGACTCGCGATAGTTGGACTCTCAGGATTTCTCGCAGAAGCGTTTACACGTGAGAGTTTACTTGCGAGTTACTCTCGAGAGTAACTGGCAGGTGCGTTTACACGTGAGAGTAACTAACAGCTATTTTACTCGCCAAAGACTCGCGATAGTTGGACTCTCAGGATTTCTCGCAGAAGCGTTTACACGTGAGAGTTTACTTGCGAGTTACTCTCGAGAGTAACTGGCAGGTGCGTTTACACGTGAGAGTAACTAACAGCTATTTTACTCGCCAAAGACTCGCGATAGTTGGACTCTCAGGATTTCTCGCAGAAGCGTTTACACGTGAGAGTTTACTTGCGAGTTACTCTCGAGAGTAACTGGCAGGTGCGTTTACACGTGAGAGTAACTAACAGCTATTTTACTCGCCAAAGACTCGCGATAGTTGGACTCTCAGGATTTCTCGCAGAAGCGTTTACACGTGAGAGTTTACTTGCGAGTTACTCTCGAGAGTAACTGGCAGGTGCGTTTACACGTGAGAGTAACTAACAGCTATTTTACTCGCGAAAGACTCGCGATAGTTGGACTCTCAGGATTTCTCGCAGAAGCGTTTACACGTGAGAGTTTACTTGCGAGTTACTCTCGAGAGTAACTGGCAGGTGCGTTTACACGTGAGAGTAACTAACAGCTATTTTACTCGCCAAAGACTCGCGATAGTTGGACTCTCAGGATTTCTCGCAGAAGCGTTTACACGTGAGAGTTTACTTGCGAGTTACTCTCGAGAGTAACTGGCAGGTGCGTTTACACGTGAGAGTAACTAACAGCTATTTTACTCGCGAAAGACTCGCGATAGTTGGACTCTCAGGATTTCTCGCAGAAGCGTTTACACGTGAGAGTTTACTTGCGAGTTACTCTCGAGAGTAACTGGCAGGTGCGTTTACACGTGAGAGTAACTAACAGCTATTTTACTCGCCAAAGACTTGCGATAGTTGGACTCTCAGGATTTCTCGCAGAAGCGTTTACACGTGAGAGTTTACTTGCGAGTTACTCTCGAGAGTAACTGGCAGGTGCGTTTACACGTGAGAGTAACTAACAGCTATTTTACTCGCCAAAGACTCGCGATAGTTGGACTCTCAGGATTTCTCGCAGAAGCGTTTACACGTGAGAGTTTACTTGCGAGTTACTCTCGAGAGTAACTGGCAGGTGCGTTTACACGTGAGAGTAACTAACAGCTATTTTACTCGCCAAAGACTCGCGATAGTTGGACTCTCAGGATTTCTCGCAGAAGCGTTTACACGTGAGAGTTTACTTGCGAGTTACTCTCGAGAGTAACTGGCAGGTGCGTTTACACGTGAGAGTAACTAACAGCTATTTTACTCGCCAAAGACTTGCGATAGTTGGACTCTCAGGATTTCTCGCAGAAGCGTTTACACGTGAGAGTTTACTTGCGAGTTACTCTCGAGAGTAACTGGCAGGTGCGTTTACACGTGAGAGTAACTAACAGCTATTTTACTCGCCAAAGACTCGCGATAGTTGGACTCTCAGGATTTCTCGCAGAAGCGTTTACACGTGAGAGTTTACTTGCGAGTTACTCTCGAGAGTAACTGGCAGGTGCGTTTACACGTGAGAGTAACTAACAGCTATTTTACTCGCCAAAGACTTGCGATAGTTGGACTCTCAGGATTTCTCGCAGAAGCGTTTACACGTGAGAGTTTACTTGCGAGTTACTCTCGAGAGTAACTGGCAGGTGCGTTTACACGTGAGAGTAACTAACAGCTATTTTACTCGCCAAAGACTTGCGATAGTTGGACTCTCAGGATTTCTCGCAGAAGCGTTTACACGTGAGAGTTTACTTGCGAGTTACTCTCGAGAGTAACTGGCAGGTGCGTTTACACGTGAGAGTAACTAACAGCTATTTTACTCGCCAAAGACTTGCGATAGTTGGACTCTCAGGATTTCTCGCAGAAGCGTTTACACGTGAGAGTTTACTTGCGAGTTACTCTCGAGAGTAACTGGCAGGTGCGTTTACACGTGAGAGTAACTAAGAGCTATTTTACTCGCCAAAGACTCGCGATAGTTGGACTCTCAGGATTTCTCGCAGAAGCGTTTACACGTGAGAGTTTACTTGCGAGTTACTCTCGAGAGTAACTGGCAGGTGCGTTTACACGTGAGAGTAACTAACAGCTATTTTACTCGCCAAAGACTTGCGATAGTTGGACTCTCAGGATTTCTCGCAGAAGCGTTTACACGTGAGAGTTTACTTGCGAGTTACTCTCGAGAGTAACTGGCAGGTGCGTTTACACGTGAGAGTAACTAACAGCTATTTTACTCGCCAAAGACTCGCGATAGTTGGACTCTCAGGATTTCTCGCAGAAGCGTTTACACGTGAGAGTTTACTTGCGAGTTACTCTCGAGAGTAACTGGCAGGTGCGTTTACACGTGAGAGTAACTAACAGCTATTTTACTCGCCAAAGACTTGCGATAGTTGGACTCTCAGGATTTCTCGCAGAAGCGTTTACACGTGAGAGTTTACTTGCGAGTTACTCTCGAGAGTAACTGGCAGGTGCGTTTACACGTGAGAGTAACTAACAGCTATTTTACTCGCCAAAGACTTGCGATAGTTGGACTCTCAGGATTTCTCGCAGAAGCGTTTACACGTGAGAGTTTACTTGCGAGTTACTCTCGAGAGTAACTGGCAGGTGCGTTTACACGTGAGAGTAACTAACAGCTATTTTACTCGCCAAAGACTTGCGATAGTTGGACTCTCAGGATTTCTCGCAGAAGCGTTTACACGTGAGAGTTTACTTGCGAGTTACTCTCGAGAGTAACTGGCAGGTGCGTTTACACGTGAGAGTAACTAACAGCTATTTTACTCGCCAAAGACTTGCGATAGTTGGACTCTCAGGATTTCTCGCAGAAGCGTTTACACGTGAGAGTTTACTTGCGAGTTACTCTCGAGAGTAACTGGCAGGTGCGTTTACACGTGAGAGTAACTAACAGCTATTTTACTCGCCAAAGACTCGCGATAGTTGGACTCTCAGGATTTCTCGCAGAAGCGTTTACACGTGAGAGTTTACTTGCGAGTTACTCTCGAGAGTAACTGGCAGGTGCGTTTACACGTGAGAGTAACTAACAGCTATTTTACTCGCCAAAGACTTGCGATAGTTGGACTCTCAGGATTTCTCGCAGAAGCGTTTACACGTGAGAGTTTACTTGCGAGTTACTCTCGAGAGTAACTGGCAGGTGCGTTTACACGTGAGAGTAACTAACAGCTATTTTACTCGCCAAAGACTTGCGATAGTTGGACTCTCAGGATTTCTCGCAGAAGCGTTTACACGTGAGAGTTTACTTGCGAGTTACTCTCGAGAGTAACTGGCAGGTGCGTTTACACGTGAGAGTAACTAACAGCTATTTTACTCGCCAAAGACTCGCGATAGTTGGACTCTCAGGATTTCTCGCAGAAGCGTTTACACGTGAGAGTTTACTTGCGAGTTACTCTCGAGAGTAACTGGCAGGTGCGTTTACACGTGAGAGTAACTAACAGCTATTTTACTCGCCAAAGACTTGCGATAGTTGGACTCTCAGGATTTCTCGCAGAAGCGTTTACACGTGAGAGTTTACTTGCGAGTTACTCTCGAGAGTAACTGGCAGGTGCGTTTACACGTGAGAGTAACTAACAGCTATTTTACTCGCCAAAGACTTGCGATAGTTGGACTCTCAGGATTTCTCGCAGAAGCGTTTACACGTGAGAGTTTACTTGCGAGTTACTCTCGAGAGTAACTGGCAGGTGCGTTTACACGTGAGAGTAACTAACAGCTATTTTACTCGCCAAAGACTCGCGATAGTTGGACTCTCAGGATTTCTCGCAGAAGCGTTTACACGTGAGAGTTTACTTGCGAGTTACTCTCGAGAGTAACTGGCAGGTGCGTTTACACGTGAGAGTAACTAACAGCTATTTTACTCGCCAAAGACTTGCGATAGTTGGACTCTCAGGATTTCTCGCAGAAGCGTTTACAGGTGAGAGTTTACTTGCGAGTTACTCTCGAGAGTAACTGGCAGGTGCGTTTACACGTGAGAGTAACTAACAGCTATTTTACTCGCCAAAGACTTGCGATAGTTGGACTCTCAGGATTTCTCGCAGAAGCGTTTACACGTGAGAGTTTACTTGCGAGTTACTCTCGAGAGTAACTGGCAGGTGCGTTTACACGTGAGAGTAACTAACAGCTATTTTACTCGCCAAAGACTCGCGATAGTTGGACTCTCAGGATTTCTCGCAGAAGCGTTTACACGTGAGAGTTTACTTGCGAGTTACTGTCGAGAGTAACTGGCAGGTGCGTTTACACGTGAGAGTAACTAACAGCTATTTTACTCGCCAAAGACTTGCGATAGTTGGACTCTCAGGATTTCTCGCAGAAGC
The DNA here is from genome assembly GCA_963695495.1 of Hololepta plana. Classification (NCBI taxonomy): domain Eukaryota; kingdom Metazoa; phylum Arthropoda; class Insecta; order Coleoptera; family Histeridae; genus Hololepta; species Hololepta plana. The sequence goes on along the minus strand of OY968838.1, from coordinate 680,505 downwards.
GTTTACACGTGAGAGTTTACTTGCGAGTTACTCTCGAGAGTAACTGGCAGGTGCGTTTACACGTGAGAGTAACTAACAGCTATTTTACTCGCCAAAGACTTGCGATAGTTGGACTCTCAGGATTTCTCGCAGAAGCGTTTACACGTGAGAGTTTACTTGCGAGTTACTCTCGAGAGTAACTGGCAGGTGCGTTTACACGTGAGAGTAACTAACAGCTATTTTACTCGCCAAAGACTTGCGATAGTTGGACTCTCAGGATTTCTCGCAGAAGCGTTTACACGTGAGAGTTTACTTGCGAGTTACTCTCGAGAGTAACTGGCAGGTGCGTTTACACGTGAGAGTAACTAAGAGCTATTTTACTCGCCAAAGACTCGCGATAGTTGGACTCTCAGGATTTCTCGCAGAAGCGTTTACACGTGAGAGTTTACTTGCGAGTTACTCTCGAGAGTAACTGGCAGGTGCGTTTACACGTGAGAGTAACTAACAGCTATTTTACTCGCCAAAGACTTGCGATAGTTGGACTCTCAGGATTTCTCGCAGAAGCGTTTACACGTGAGAGTTTACTTGCGAGTTACTCTCGAGAGTAACTGGCAGGTGCGTTTACACGTGAGAGTAACTAACAGCTATTTTACTCGCCAAAGACTCGCGATAGTTGGACTCTCAGGATTTCTCGCAGAAGCGTTTACACGTGAGAGTTTACTTGCGAGTTACTCTCGAGAGTAACTGGCAGGTGCGTTTACACGTGAGAGTAACTAACAGCTATTTTACTCGCCAAAGACTTGCGATAGTTGGACTCTCAGGATTTCTCGCAGAAGCGTTTACACGTGAGAGTTTACTTGCGAGTTACTCTCGAGAGTAACTGGCAGGTGCGTTTACACGTGAGAGTAACTAAGAGCTATTTTACTCGCCAAAGACTTGCGATAGTTGGACTCTCAGGATTTCTCGCAGAAGCGTTTACACGTGAGAGTTTACTTGCGAGTTACTCTCGAGAGTAACTGGCAGGTGCGTTTACACGTGAGAGTAACTAACAGCTATTTTACTCGCCAAAGACTCGCGATAGTTGGACTCTCAGGATTTCTCGCAGAAGCGTTTACACGTGAGAGTTTACTTGCGAGTTACTCTCGAGAGTAACTGGCAGGTGCGTTTACACGTGAGAGTAACTAACAGCTATTTTACTCGCCAAAGACTCGCGATAGTTGGACTCTCAGGATTTCTCGCAGAAGCGTTTACACGTGAGAGTTTACTTGCGAGTTACTCTCGAGAGTAACTGGCAGGTGCGTTTACACGTGAGAGTAACTAACAGCTATTTTACTCGCCAAAGACTTGCGATAGTTGGACTCTCAGGATTTCTCGCAGAAGCGTTTACACGTGAGAGTTTACTTGCGAGTTACTCTCGAGAGTAACTGGCAGGTGCGTTTACACGTGAGAGTAACTAAGAGCTATTTTACTCGCCAAAGACTTGCGATAGTTGGACTCTCAGGATTTCTCGCAGAAGCGTTTACACGTGAGAGTTTACTTGCGAGTTACTCTCGAGAGTAACTGGCAGGTGCGTTTACACGTGAGAGTAACTAACAGCTATTTTACTCGCCAAAGACTCGCGATAGTTGGACTCTCAGGATTTCTCGCAGAAGCGTTTACACGTGAGAGTTTACTTGCGAGTTACTCTCGAGAGTAACTGGCAGGTGCGTTTACACGTGAGAGTAACTAACAGCTATTTTACTCGCCAAAGACTCGCGATAGTTGGACTCTCAGGATTTCTCGCAGAAGCGTTTACACGTGAGAGTTTACTTGCGAGTTACTCTCGAGAGTAACTGGCAGGTGCGTTTACACGTGAGAGTAACTAACAGCTATTTTACTCGCCAAAGACTTGCGATAGTTGGACTCTCAGGATTTCTCGCAGAAGCGTTTACACGTGAGAGTTTACTTGCGAGTTACTCTCGAGAGTAACTGGCAGGTGCGTTTACACGTGAGAGTAACTAAGAGCTATTTTACTCGCCAAAGACTCGCGATAGTTGGACTCTCAGGATTTCTCGCAGAAGCGTTTACACGTGAGAGTTTACTTGCGAGTTACTCTCGAGAGTAACTGGCAGGTGCGTTTACACGTGAGAGTAACTAACAGCTATTTTACTCGCCAAAGACTTGCGATAGTTGGACTCTCAGGATTTCTCGCAGAAGCGTTTACACGTGAGAGTTTACTTGCGAGTTACTCTCGAGAGTAACTGGCAGGTGCGTTTACACGTGAGAGTAACTAACAGCTATTTTACTCGCCAAAGACTCGCGATAGTTGGACTCTCAGGATTTCTCGCAGAAGCGTTTACACGTGAGAGTTTACTTGCGAGTTACTCTCGAGAGTAACTGGCAGGTGCGTTTACACGTGAGAGTAACTAACAGCTATTTTACTCGCCAAAGACTCGCGATAGTTGGACTCTCAGGATTTCTCGCAGAAGCGTTTACACGTGAGAGTTTACTTGCGAGTTACTCTCGAGAGTAACTGGCAGGTGCGTTTACACGTGAGAGTAACTAACAGCTATTTTACTCGCCAAAGACTTGCGATAGTTGGACTCTCAGGATTTCTCGCAGAAGCGTTTACACGTGAGAGTTTACTTGCGAGTTACTCTCGAGAGTAACTGGCAGGTGCGTTTACACGTGAGAGTAACTAAGAGCTATTTTACTCGCCAAAGACTTGCGATAGTTGGACTCTCAGGATTTCTCGCAGAAGCGTTTACACGTGAGAGTTTACTTGCGAGTTACTCTCGAGAGTAACTGGCAGGTGCGTTTACACGTGAGAGTAACTAACAGCTATTTTACTCGCCAAAGACTCGCGATAGTTGGACTCTCAGGATTTCTCGCAGAAGCGTTTACACGTGAGAGTTTACTTGCGAGTTACTCTCGAGAGTAACTGGCAGGTGCGTTTACACGTGAGAGTAACTAACAGCTATTTTACTCGCCAAAGACTCGCGATAGTTGGACTCTCAGGATTTCTCGCAGAAGCGTTTACACGTGAGAGTTTACTTGCGAGTTACTCTCGAGAGTAACTGGCAGGTGCGTTTACACGTGAGAGTAACTAACAACTATTTTACTCGCCAAAGACTCGCGATAGTTGGACTCTCAGGATTTCTCGCAGAAGCGTTTACACGTGAGAGTTTACTTGCGAGTTACTCTCGAGAGTAACTGGCAGGTGCGTTTACACGTGAGAGTAACTAACAGCTATTTTACTCGCGAAAGACTCGCGATAGTTGGACTCTCAGGATTTCTCGCAGAAGCGTTTACACGTGAGAGTTTACTTGCGAGTTACTCTCGAGAGTAACTGGCAGGTGCGTTTACACGTGAGAGTAACTAACAGCTATTTTACTCGCCAAAGACTCGCGATAGTTGGACTCTCAGGATTTCTCGCAGAAGCGTTTACACGTGAGAGTTTACTTGCGAGTTACTCTCGAGAGTAACTGGCAGGTGCGTTTACACGTGAGAGTAACTAAGAGCTATTTTACTCGCCAAAGACTCGCGATAGTTGGACTCTCAGGATTTCTCGCAGAAGCGTTTACACGTGAGAGTTTACTTGCGAGTTACTCTCGAGAGTAACTGGCAGGTGCGTTTACACGTGAGAGTAACTAAGAGCTATTTTACTCGCCAAAGACTCGCGATAGTTGGACTCTCAGGATTTCTCGCAGAAGCGTTTACACGTGAGAGTTTACTTGCGAGTTACTCTCGAGAGTAACTGGCATGTGCGTTTACACGTGAGAGTAACTAACAGCTATTTTACTCGCCAAAGACTCGCGATAGTTGGACTCTCAGGATTTCTCGCAGAAGCGTTTACACGTGAGAGTTTACTTGCGAGTTACTCTCGAGAGTAACTGGCATGTGCGTTTACACGTGAGAGTAACTAACAGCTATTTTACTCGCCAAAGACTCGCGATAGTTGGACTCTCAGGATTTCTCGCAGAAGCGTTTACACGTGAGAGTTTACTTGCGAGTTACTCTCGAGAGTAACTGGCATGTGCGTTTACACGTGAGAGTAACTAACAGCTATTTTACTCGCCAAAGACTTGCGATAGTTGGACTCTCAGGATTTCTCGCAGAAGCGTTTACACGTGAGAGTTTACTTGCGAGTTACTCTCGAGAGTAACTGGCAGGTGCGTTTACACGTGAGAGTAACTAACAGCTATTTTACTCGCCAAAGACTCGCGATAGTTGGACTCTCAGGATTTCTCGCAGAAGCGTTTACACGTGAGAGTTTACTTGCGAGTTACTCTCGAGAGTAACTGGCAGGTGCGTTTACACGTGAGAGTAACTAACAGCTATTTTACTCGCCAAAGACTCGCGATAGTTGGACTCTCAGGATTTCTCGCAGAAGCGTTTACACGTGAGAGTTTACTTGCGAGTTACTCTCGAGAGTAACTGGCAGGTGCGTTTACACGTGAGAGTAACTAACAACTATTTTACTCGCCAAAGACTCGCGATAGTTGGACTCTCAGGATTTCTCGCAGAAGCGTTTACACGTGAGAGTTTACTTGCGAGTTACTCTCGAGAGTAACTGGCAGGTGCGTTTACACGTGAGAGTAACTAACAGCTATTTTACTCGCGAAAGACTCGCGATAGTTGGACTCTCAGGATTTCTCGCAGAAGCGTTTACACGTGAGAGTTTACTTGCGAGTTACTCTCGAGAGTAACTGGCAGGTGCGTTTACACGTGAGAGTAACTAACAGCTATTTTACTCGCCAAAGACTCGCGATAGTTGGACTCTCAGGATTTCTCGCAGAAGCGTTTACACGTGAGAGTTTACTTGCGAGTTACTCTCGAGAGTAACTGGCAGGTGCGTTTACACGTGAGAGTAACTAAGAGCTATTTTACTCGCCAAAGACTCGCGATAGTTGGACTCTCAGGATTTCTCGCAGAAGCGTTTACACGTGAGAGTTTACTTGCGAGTTACTCTCGAGAGTAACTGGCAGGTGCGTTTACACGTGAGAGTAACTAACAGCTATTTTACTCGCCAAAGACTTGCGATAGTTGGACTCTCAGGATTTCTCGCAGAAGCGTTTACACGTGAGAGTTTACTTGCGAGTTACTCTCGAGAGTAACTGGCAGGTGCGTTTACACGTGAGAGTAACTAAGAGCTATTTTACTCGCCAAAGACTTGCGATAGTTGGACTCTCAGGATTTCTCGCAGAAGCGTTTACACGTGAGAGTTTACTTGCGAGTTACTCTCGAGAGTAACTGGCAGGTGCGTTTACACGTGAGAGTAACTAACAGCTATTTTACTCGCCAAAGACTCGCGATAGTTGGACTCTCAGGATTTCTCGCAGAAGCGTTTACACGTGAGAGTTTACTTGCGAGTTACTCTCGAGAGTAACTGGCAGGTGCGTTTACACGTGAGAGTAACTAACAGCTATTTTACTCGCCAAAGACTCGCGATAGTTGGACTCTCAGGATTTCTCGCAGAAGCGTTTACACGTGAGAGTTTACTTGCGAGTTACTCTCGAGAGTAACTGGCAGGTGCGTTTACACGTGAGAGTAACTAACAACTATTTTACTCGCCAAAGACTCGCGATAGTTGGACTCTCAGGATTTCTCGCAGAAGCGTTTACACGTGAGAGTTTACTTGCGAGTTACTCTCGAGAGTAACTGGCAGGTGCGTTTACACGTGAGAGTAACTAACAGCTATTTTACTCGCGAAAGACTCGCGATAGTTGGACTCTCAGGATTTCTCGCAGAAGCGTTTACACGTGAGAGTTTACTTGCGAGTTACTCTCGAGAGTAACTGGCAGGTGCGTTTACACGTGAGAGTAACTAACAGCTATTTTACTCGCCAAAGACTCGCGATAGTTGGACTCTCAGGATTTCTCGCAGAAGCGTTTACACGTGAGAGTTTACTTGCGAGTTACTCTCGAGAGTAACTGGCAGGTGCGTTTACACGTGAGAGTAACTAAGAGCTATTTTACTCGCCAAAGACTCGCGATAGTTGGACTCTCAGGATTTCTCGCAGAAGCGTTTACACGTGAGAGTTTACTTGCGAGTTACTCTCGAGAGTAACTGGCAGGTGCGTTTACACGTGAGAGTAACTAAGAGCTATTTTACTCGCCAAAGACTCGCGATAGTTGGACTCTCAGGATTTCTCGCAGAAGCGTTTACACGTGAGAGTTTACTTGCGAGTTACTCTCGAGAGTAACTGGCATGTGCGTTTACACGTGAGAGTAACTAACAGCTATTTTACTCGCCAAAGACTCGCGATAGTTGGACTCTCAGGATTTCTCGCAGAAGCGTTTACACGTGAGAGTTTACTTGCGAGTTACTCTCGAGAGTAACTGGCATGTGCGTTTACACGTGAGAGTAACTAACAGCTATTTTACTCGCCAAAGACTCGCGATAGTTGGACTCTCAGGATTTCTCGCAGAAGCGTTTACACGTGAGAGTTTACTTGCGAGTTACTCTCGAGAGTAACTGGCATGTGCGTTTACACGTGAGAGTAACTAACAGCTATTTTACTCGCCAAAGACTTGCGATAGTTGGACTCTCAGGATTTCTCGCAGAAGCGTTTACACGTGAGAGTTTACTTGCGAGTTACTCTCGAGAGTAACTGGCAGGTGCGTTTACACGTGAGAGTAACTAACAGCTATTTTACTCGCCAAAGACTCGCGATAGTTGGACTCTCAGGATTTCTCGCAGAAGCGCTTACACGTGAGAGTTTACTTGCGAGTTACTCTCGAGAGTAACTGGCATGTGCGTTTACACGTGAGAGTAACTAACAGCTATTTTACTCGCCAAAGACTTGCGATAGTTGGACTCTCAGGATTTCTCGCAGAAGCGTTTACACGTGAGAGTTTACTTGCGAGTTACTCTCGAGAGTAACTGGCAGGTGCGTTTACACGTGAGAGTAACTAACAGCTATTTTACTCGCCAAAGACTTGCGATAGTTGGACTCTCAGGATTTCTCGCAGAAGCGTTTACACGTGAGAGTTTACTTGCGAGTTACTCTCGAGAGTAACTGGCAGGTGCGTTTACACGTGAGAGTAACTAACAGCTATTTTACTCGCCAAAGACTTGCGATAGTTGGACTCTCAGGATTTCTCGCAGAAGCGTTTACACGTGAGAGTTTACTTGCGAGTTACTCTCGAGAGTAACTGGCAGGTGCGTTTACACGTGAGAGTAACTAACAACTATTTTACTCGCCAAAGACTCGCGATAGTTGGACTCTCAGGATTTCTCGCAGAAGCGTTTACACGTGAGAGTTTACTTGCGAGTTACTCTCGAGAGTAACTGGCAGGTGCGTTTACACGTGAGAGTAACTAACAGCTATTTTACTCGCCAAAGACTTGCGATAGTTGGACTCTCAGGATTTCTCGCAGAAGCGTTTACACGTGAGAGTTTACTTGCAAGTTACTCTCGAGAGTAACTGGCAGGTGCGTTTACACGTGAGAGTAACTAACAGCTATTTTACTCGCCAAAGACTTGCGATAGTTGGACTCTCAGGATTTCTCGCAGAAGCGTTTACACGTGAGAGTTTACTTGCGAGTTACTCTCGAGAGTAACTGGCAGGTGCGTTTACACGTGAGAGTAACTAACATCTATTTTACTCGCCAAAGACTCGCGATAGTTGGACTCTCAGGATTTCTCGCAGAAGCGTTTACACGTGAGAGTTTACTTGCGAGTTACTCTCGAGAGTAACTGGCAGGTGCGTTTACACGTGAGAGTAACTAAGAGCTATTTTACTCGCCAAAGACTTGCGATAGTTGGACTCTCAGGATTTCTCGCAGAAGCGTTTACACGTGAGAGTTTACTTGCGAGTTACTCTCGAGAGTAACTGGCAGGTGCGTTTACACGTGAGAGTAACTAACAGCTATTTTACTCGCCAAAGACTTGCGATAGTTGGACTCTCAGGATTTCTCGCAGAAGCGTTTACACGTGAGAGTTTACTTGCGAGTTACTCTCGAGAGTAACTGGCAGGTGCGTTTACACGTGAGAGTAACTAACAGCTATTTTACTCGCCAAAGACTTGCGATAGTTGGACTCTCAGGATTTCTCGCAGAAGCGTTTACACGTGAGAGTTTACTTGCGAGTTACTCTCGAGAGTAACTGGCAGGTGCGTTTACACGTGAGAGTAACTAACAGCTATTTTACTCGCCAAAGACTTGCGATAGTTGGACTCTCAGGATTTCTCGCAGAAGCGTTTACACGTGAGAGTTTACTTGCGAGTTACTCTCGAGAGTAACTGGCAGGTGCGTTTACACGTGAGAGTAACTAACAGCTATTTTACTCGCCAAAGACTTGCGATAGTTGGACTCTCAGGATTTCTCGCAGAAGCGTTTACACGTGAGAGTTTACTTGCGAGTTACTCTCGAGAGTAACTGGCAGGTGCGTTTACACGTGAGAGTAACTAACATCTATTTTACTCGCCAAAGACTCGCGATAGTTGGACTCTCAGGATTTCTCGCAGAAGCGTTTACACGTGAGAGTTTACTTGCGAGTTACTCTCGAGAGTAACTGGCAGGTGCGTTTACACGTGAGAGTAACTAACAGCTATTTTACTCGCCAAAGACTTGCGATAGTTGGACTCTCAGGATTTCTCGCAGAAGCGTTTACACGTGAGAGTTTACTTGCGAGTTACTCTCGAGAGTAACTGGCAGGTGCGTTTACACGTGAGAGTAACTAACAACTATTTTACTCGCCAAAGACTCGCGATAGTTGGACTCTCAGGATTTCTCGCAGAAGCGTTTACACGTGAGAGTTTACTTGCGAGTTACTCTCGAGAGTAACTGGCAGGTGCGTTTACACGTGAGAGTAACTAAGAGCTATTTTACTCGCCAAAGACTCGCGATAGTTGGACTCTCAGGATTTCTCGCAGAAGCGTTTACACGTGAGAGTTTACTTGCGAGTTACTCTCGAGAGTAACTGGCAGGTGCGTTTACACGTGAGAGTAACTAACAGCTATTTTACTCGCCAAAGACTCGCGATAGTTGGACTCTCAGGATTTCTCGCAGAAGCGTTTACACGTGAGAGTTTACTTGCGAGTTACTCTCGAGAGTAACTGGCGGGTGCGTTTACACGTGAGAGTAACTAACAGCTATTTTACTCGCCAAAGACTCGCGATAGTTGGACTCTCAGGATTTCTCGCAGAAGCGTTTACACGTGAGAGTTTACTTGCGAGTTACTCTCGAGAGTAACTGGCGGGTGCGTTTACACGTGAGAGTAACTAACAGCTATTTTACTCGCCAAAGACTCGCGATAGTTGGACTCTCAGGATTTCTCGCAGAAGCGTTTACACGTGAGAGTTTACTTGCGAGTTACTCTCGAGAGTAACTGACAGGTGCGTTTACACGTGAGAGTAACTAACAGCTATTTTACTCGCCAAAGACTCGCGATAGTTGGACTCTCAGGATTTCTCGCAGAAGCGTTTACACGTGAGAGTTTACTTGCGAGTTACTCTCGAGAGTAACTGGCGGGTGCGTTTACACGTGAGAGTAACTAACAGCTATTTTACTCGCCAAAGACTCGCGATAGTTGGACTCTCAGGATTTCTCGCAGAAGCGTTTACACGTGAGAGTTTACTTGCGAGTTACTCTCGAGAGTAACTGGCGGGTGCGTTTACACGTGAGAGTAACTAACAGCTATTTTACTCGCCAAAGACTCGCGATAGTTGGACTCTCAGGATTTCTCGCAGAAGCGTTTACACGTGAGAGTTTACTTGCGAGTTACTCTCGAGAGTAACTGGCGGGTGCGTTTACACGTGAGAGTAACTAACAGCTATTTTACTCGCCAAAGACTCGCGATAGTTGGACTCTCAGGATTTCTCGCAGAAGCGTTTACACGTGAGAGTTTACTTGCGAGTTACTCTCGAGAGTAACTGGCGGGTGCGTTTACACGTGAGAGTAACTAACAGCTATTTTACTCGCCAAAGACTCGCGATAGTTGGACTCTCAGGATTTCTCGCAGAAGCGTTTACACGTGAGAGTTTACTTGCGAGTTACTCTCGAGAGTAACTGGCAGGTGCGTTTACACGTGAGAGTAACTAACAGCTATTTTACTCGCCAAAGACTCGCGATAGTTGGACTCTCAGGATTTCTCGCAGAAGCGTTTACACGTGAGAGTTTACTTGCGAGTTACTCTCGAGAGTAACTGGCAGGTGCGTTTACACGTGAGAGTAACTAACAGCTATTTTACTCGCCAAAGACTCGCGATAGTTGGACTCTCAGGATTTCTCGCAGAAGCGTTTACACGTGAGAGTTTACTTGCGAGTTACTCTCGAGAGTAACTGGCAGGTGCGTTTACACGTGAGAGTAACTAACAGCTATTTTACTCGCCAAAGACTCGCGATAGTTGGACTCTCAGGATTTCTCGCAGAAGCGTTTACACGTGAGAGTTTACTTGCGAGTTACTCTCGAGAGTAACTGGCAGGTGCGTTTACACGTGAGAGTAACTAACAGCTATTTTACTCGCCAAAGACTCGCGATAGTTGGACTCTCAGGATTTCTCGCAGAAGCGTTTACACGTGAGAGTTTACTTGCGAGTTACTCTCGAGAGTAACTGGCAGGTGCGTTTACACGTGAGAGTAACTAACAGCTATTTTACTCGCCAAAGACTCGCGATAGTTGGACTCTCAGGATTTCTCGCAGAAGCGTTTACACGTGAGAGTTTACTTGCGAGTTACTCTCGAGAGTAACTGGAGGTGCGTTTACACGTGAGAGTAACTAACAGCTATTTTACTCGCCAAAGACTCGCGATAGTTGGACTCTCAGGATTTCTCGCAGAAGCGTTTACACGTGAGAGTTTACTTGCGAGTTACTCTCGAGAGTAACTGGCAGGTGCGTTTACACGTGAGAGTAACTAACAGCTATTTTACTCGCCAAAGACTCGCGATAGTTGGACTCTCAGGATTTCTCGCAGAAGCGTTTACACGTGAGAGTTTACTTGCGAGTTACTCTCGAGAGTAACTGGCAGGTGCGTTTACACGTGAGAGTAACTAACAGCTATTTTACTCGCCAAAGACTCGCGATAGTTGGACTCTCAGGATTTCTCGCAGAAGCGTTTACACGTGAGAGTTTACTTGCGAGTTACTCTCGAGAGTAACTGGCAGGTGCGTTTGCACGTGAGAGTAACTAACAGCTATTTTACTCGCCAAAGACTTGCGATAGTTGGACTCTCAGGATTTCTCGCAGAAGCGTTTACACGTGAGAGTTTACTTGCGAGTTACTCTCGAGAGTAACTGGCAGGTGCGTTTACACGTGAGAGTAACTAACAGCTATTTTACTCGCCAAAGACTCGCGATAGCTGGACTCTCAGGATTTCTCGCAGAAGCGTTTACACGTGAGAGTTTACTTGCGAGTTACTCTCGAGAGTAACTGGCAGGTGCGTTTACACGTGAGAGTAACTAACAGCTATTTTACTCGCCAAAGACTCGCGATAGTTGGACTCTCAGGATTTCTCGCAGAAGCGTTTACACGTGAGAGTTTACTTGCGAGTTACTCTCGAGAGTAACTGGCAGGTGCGTTTACACGTGAGAGTAACTAACAGCTATTTTACTCGCCAAAGACTTGCGATAGTTGGACTCTCAGGATTTCTCGCAGAAGCGTTTACACGTGAGAGTTTACTTGCGAGTTACTCTCGAGAGTAACTGGCAGGTGCGTTTACACGTGAGAGTAACTAACAGCTATTTTACTCGCCAAAGACTTGCGATAGTTGGACTCTCAGGATTTCTCGCAGAAGCGTTTACACGTGAGAGTTTACTTGCGAGTTACTCTCGAGAGTAACTGGCAGGTGCGTTTACACGTGAGAGTAACTAACAGCTATTTTACTCGCCAAAGACTCGCGATAGTTGGACTCTCAGGATTTCTCGCAGAAGCGTTTACACGTGAGAGTTTACTTGCGAGTTACTCTCGAGAGTAACTGGCAGGTGCGTTTACACGTGAGAGTAACTAACAGCTATTTTACTCGCCAAAGACTTGCGATAGTTGGACTCTCAGGATTTCTCGCAGAAGCGTTTACACGTGAGAGTTTACTTGCGAGTTACTCTCGAGAGTAACTGGCAGGTGCGTTTGCACGTGAGAGTAACTAACAGCTATTTTACTCGCCAAAGACTTGCGATAGTTGGACTCTCAGGATTTCTCGCAGAAGCGTTTACACGTGAGAGTTTACTTGCGAGTTACTCTCGAGAGTAACTGGCAGCTGCGTTTACACGTGAGAGTAACTAACAGCTATTTTACTCGCCAAAGACTCGCGATAGTTGGACTCTCAGGATTTCTCGCAGAAGCGTTTACACGTGAGAGTTTACTTGCGAGTTACTCTCGAGAGTAACTGGAGGTGCGTTTACACGTGAGAGTAACTAACAGCTATTTTACTCGCCAAAGACTCGCGATAGTTGGACTCTCAGGATTTCTCGCAGAAGCGTTTACACGTGAGAGTTTACTTGCGAGTTACTCTCGAGAGTAACTGGCAGGTGCGTTTACACGTGAGAGTAACTAACAGCTATTTTACTCGCCAAAGACTCGCGATAGTTGGACTCTCAGGATTTCTCGCAGAAGCGTTTACACGTGAGAGTTTACTTGCGAGTTACTCTCGAGAGTAACTGGCAGGTGCGTTTACACGTGAGAGTAACTAACAGCTATTTTACTCGCCAAAGACTCGCGATAGTTGGACTCTCAGGATTTCTCGCAGAAGCGTTTACACGTGAGAGTTTACTTGCGAGTTACTCTCGAGAGTAACTGGCAGGTGCGTTTACACGTGAGAGTAACTAACAGCTATTTTACTCGCCAAAGACTCGCGATAGTTGGACTCTCAGGATTTCTCGCAGAAGCGTTTACACGTGAGAGTTTACTTGCGAGTTACTCTCGAGAGTAACTGGCAGGTGCGTTTACACGTGAGAGTAACTAACAGCTATTTTACTCGCCAAAGACTCGCGATAGTTGGACTCTCAGGATTTCTCGCAGAAGCGTTTACACGTGAGAGTTTACTTGCGAGTTACTCTCGAGAGTAACTGGCAGGTGCGTTTACACGTGAGAGTAACTAACAGCTATTTTACTCGCCAAAGACTCGCGATAGTTGGACTCTCAGGATTTCTCGCAGAAGCGTTTACACGTGAGAGTTTACTTGCGAGTTACTCTCGAGAGTAACTGGCAGGTGCGTTTACACGTGAGAGTAACTAACAGCTATTTTACTCGCCAAAGACTCGCGATAGTTGGACTCTCAGGATTTCTCGCAGAAGCGTTTACACGTGAGAGTTTACTTGCGAGTTACTCTCGAGAGTAACTGGAGGTGCGTTTACACGTGAGAGTAACTAACAGCTATTTTACTCGCCAAAGACTCGCGATAGTTGGACTCTCAGGATTTCTCGCAGAAGCGTTTACACGTGAGAGTTTACTTGCGAGTTACTCTCGAGAGTAACTGGCACGTGCGTTTACACGTGAGAGTAACTAACAGCTATTTTACTCGCCAAAGACTCGCGATAGTTGGACTCTCAGGATTTCTCGCAGAAGCGTTTACACGTGAGAGTTTACTTGCGAGTTACTCTCGAGAGTAACTGGCAGGTGCGTTTACACGTGAGAGTAACTAACAGCTATTTTACTCGCCAAAGACTCGCGATAGTTGGACTCTCAGGATTTCTCGCAGAAGCGTTTACACGTGAGAGTTTACTTGCGAGTTACTCTCGAGAGTAACTGGCAGGTGCGTTTACACGTGAGAGTAACTAACAGCTATTTTACTCGCCAAAGACTCGCGATAGTTGGACTCTCAGGATTTCTCGCAGAAGCGTTTACACGTGAGAGTTTACTTGCGAGTTACTCTCGAGAGTAACTGGCAGGTGCGTTTACACGTGAGAGTAACTAACAGCTATTTTACTCGCCAAAGACTTGCGATAGTTGGACTCTCAGGATTTCTCGCAGAAGCGTTTACACGTGAGAGATTACTTGCGAGTTACTCTCGAGAGTAACTGGCAGGTGCGTTTGCACGTGAGAGTAACTAACAGCTATTTTACTCGCCAAAGACTTGCGATAGTTGGACTCTCAGGATTTCTCGCAGAAGCGTTTACACGTGAGAGTTTACTTGCGAGTTACTCTCGAGAGTAACTGGCAGGTGCGTTTACACGTGAGAGTAACTAACAGCTATTTTACTCGCCAAAGACTCGCGATAGTTGGACTCTCAGGATTTCTCGCAGAAGCGTTTACACGTGAGAGTTTACTTGCGAGTTACTCTCGAGAGTAACTGGCAGGTGCGTTTACACGTGAGAGTAACTAACAGCTATTTTACTCGCCAAAGACTTGCGATAGTTGGACTCTCAGGATTTCTCGCAGAAGCGTTTACACGTGAGAGTTTACTTGCGAGTTACTCTCGAGAGTAACTGGCAGGTGCGTTTGCACGTGAGAGTAACTAACAGCTATTTTACTCGCCAAAGACTTGCGATAGTTGGACTCTCAGGATTTCTCGCAGAAGCGTTTACACGTGAGAGTTTACTTGCGAGTTACTCTCGAGAGTAACTGGCAGGTGCGTTTACACGTGAGAGTAACTAACAGCTATTTTACTCGCCAAAGACTCGCGATAGTTGGACTCTCAGGATTTCTCGCAGAAGCGTTTACACGTGAGAGTTTACTTGCGAGTTACTCTCGAGAGTAACTGGCAGGTGCGTTTACACGTGAGAGTAACTAACAGCTATTTTACTCGCCAAAGACTTGCGATAGTTGGACTCTCAGGATTTCTCGCAGAAGCGTTTACACGTGAGAGTTTACTTGCGAGTTACTCTCGAGAGTAACTGGCAGGTGCGTTTGCACGTGAGAGTAACTAACAGCTATTTTACTCGCCAAAGACTTGCGATAGTTGGACTCTCAGGATTTCTCGCAGAAGCGTTTACACGTGAGAGTTTACTTGCGAGTTACTCTCGAGAGTAACTGGCAGGTGCGTTTACACGTGAGAGTAACTAACAGCTATTTTACTCGCCAAAGACTCGCGATAGCTGGACTCTCAGGATTTCTCGCAGAAGCGTTTACACGTGAGAGTTTACTTGCGAGTTACTCTCGAGAGTAACTGGCAGGTGCGTTTACACGTGAGAGTAACTAACAGCTATTTTACTCGCCAAAGACTTGCGATAGTTGGACTCTCAGGATTTCTCGCAGAAGCGTTTACACGTGAGAGTTTACTTGCGAGTTACTCTCGAGAGTAACTGGCAGGTGCGTTTACACGTGAGAGTAACTAACAGCTATTTTACTCGCCAAAGACTTGCGATAGTTGGACTCTCAGGATTTCTCGCAGAAGCGTTTACACGTGAGAGTTTACTTGCGAGTTACTCTCGAGAGTAACTGGCAGGTGCGTTTACACGTGAGAGTAACTAACAGCTATTTTACTCGCCAAAGACTTGCGATAGTTGGACTCTCAGGATTTCTCGCAGAAGCGTTTACACGTGAGAGTTTACTTGCGAGTTACTCTCGAGAGTAACTGGCAGGTGCGTTTACACGTGAGAGTAACTAACAGCTATTTTACTCGCCAAAGACTTGCGATAGTTGGACTCTCAGGATTTCTCGCAGAAGCGTTTACACGTGAGAGTTTACTTGCGAGTTACTCTCGAGAGTAACTGGTAGGTGCGTTTACACGTGAGAGTAACTAACAGCTATTTTACTCGCCAAAGACTTGCGATAGTTGGACTCTCAGGATTTCTCGCAGAAGCGTTTACACGTGAGAGTTTACTTGCGAGTTACTCTCGAGAGTAACTGGCAGGTGCGTTTACACGTGAGAGTAACTAACAGCTATTTTACTCGCCAAAGACTTGCGATAGTTGGACTCTCAGGATTTCTCGCAGAAGCGTTTACACGTGAGAGTTTACTTGCGAGTTACTCTCGAGAGTAACTGGCAGGTGCGTTTACACGTGAGAGTAACTAACAGCTATTTTACTCGCCAAAGACTTGCGATAGTTGGACTCTCAGGATTTCTCGCAGAAGCGTTTACACGTGAGAGATTACTTGCGAGTTACTCTCGAGAGTAACTGGCAGGTGCGTTTGCACGTGAGAGTAACTAACAGCTATTTTACTCGCCAAAGACTTGCGATAGTTGGACTCTCAGGATTTCTCGCAGAAGCGTTTACACGTGAGAGTTTACTTGCGAGTTACTCTCGAGAGTAACTGGCAGGTGCGTTTACACGTGAGAGTAACTAACAGCTATTTTACTCGCCAAAGACTCGCGATAGTTGGACTCTCAGGATTTCTCGCAGAAGCGTTTACACGTGAGAGTTTACTTGCGAGTTACTCTCGAGAGTAACTGGCAGGTGCGTTTACACGTGAGAGTAACTAACAGCTATTTTACTCGCCAAAGACTTGCGATAGTTGGACTCTCAGGATTTCTCGCAGAAGCGTTTACACGTGAGAGTTTACTTGCGAGTTACTCTCGAGAGTAACTGGCAGGTGCGTTTGCACGTGAGAGTAACTAACAGCTATTTTACTCGCCAAAGACTTGCGATAGTTGGACTCTCAGGATTTCTCGCAGAAGCGTTTACACGTGAGAGTTTACTTGCGAGTTACTCTCGAGAGTAACTGGCGGGTGCGTTTACACGTGAGAGTAACTAACAGCTATTTTACTCGCCAAAGACTCGCGATAGTTGGACTCTCAGGATTTCTCGCAGAAGCGTTTACACGTGAGAGTTTACTTGCGAGTTACTCTCGAGAGTAACTGGCGGGTGCGTTTACACGTGAGAGTAACTAACAGCTATTTTACTCGCCAAAGACTCGCGATAGTTGGACTCTCAGGATTTCTCGCAGAAGCGTTTACACGTGAGAGTTTACTTGCGAGTTACTCTCGAGAGTAACTGGCAGGTGCGTTTACACGTGAGAGTAACTAACAGCTATTTTACTCGCCAAAGACTCGCGATAGTTGGACTCTCAGGATTTCTCGCAGAAGCGTTTACACGTGAGAGTTTACTTGCGAGTTACTCTCGAGAGTAACTGGCAGGTGCGTTTACACGTGAGAGTAACTAACAGCTATTTTACTCGCCAAAGACTTGCGATAGTTGGACTCTCAGGATTTCTCGCAGAAGCGTTTACACGTGAGAGTTTACTTGCGAGTTACTCTCGAGAGTAACTGGCAGGTGCGTTTGCACGTGAGAGTAACTAACAGCTATTTTACTCGCCAAAGACTTGCGATAGTTGGACTCTCAGGATTTCTCGCAGAAGCGTTTACACGTGAGAGTTTACTTGCGAGTTACTCTCGAGAGTAACTGGCAGGTGCGTTTACACGTGAGAGTAACTAACAGCTATTTTACTCGCCAAAGACTCGCGATAGCTGGACTCTCAGGATTTCTCGCAGAAGCGTTTACACGTGAGAGTTTACTTGCGAGTTACTCTCGAGAGTAACTGGCAGGTGCGTTTACACGTGAGAGTAACTAACAGCTATTTTACTCGCCAAAGACTCGCGATAGTTGGACTCTCAGGATTTCTCGCAGAAGCGTTTACACGTGAGAGTTTACTTGCGAGTTACTCTCGAGAGTAACTGGCAGGTGCGTTTACACGTGAGAGTAACTAACAGCTATTTTACTCGCCAAAGACTTGCGATAGTTGGACTCTCAGGATTTCTCGCAGAAGCGTTTACACGTGAGAGTTTACTTGCGAGTTACTCTCGAGAGTAACTGGCAGGTGCGTTTACACGTGAGAGTAACTAACAGCTATTTTACTCGCCAAAGACTTGCGATAGTTGGACTCTCAGGATTTCTCGCAGAAGCGTTTACACGTGAGAGTTTACTTGCGAGTTACTCTCGAGAGTAACTGGCAGGTGCGTTTACACGTGAGAGTAACTAACAGCTATTTTACTCGCCAAAGACTCGCGATAGTTGGACTCTCAGGATTTCTCGCAGAAGCGTTTACACGTGAGAGTTTACTTGCGAGTTACTCTCGAGAGTAACTGGCAGGTGCGTTTACACGTGAGAGTAACTAACAGCTATTTTACTCGCCAAAGACTTGCGATAGTTGGACTCTCAGGATTTCTCGCAGAAGCGTTTACACGTGAGAGTTTACTTGCGAGTTACTCTCGAGAGTAACTGGCAGGTGCGTTTGCACGTGAGAGTAACTAACAGCTATTTTACTCGCCAAAGACTTGCGATAGTTGGACTCTCAGGATTTCTCGCAGAAGCGTTTACACGTGAGAGTTTACTTGCGAGTTACTCTCGAGAGTAACTGGCAGGTGCGTTTACACGTGAGAGTAACTAACAGCTATTTTACTCGCCAAAGACTTGCGATAGTTGGACTCTCAGGATTTCTCGCAGAAGCGTTTACACGTGAGAGTTTACTTGCGAGTTACTCTCGAGAGTAACTGGCAGGTGCGTTTACACGTGAGAGTAACTAACAGCTATTTTACTCGCCAAAGACTCGCGATAGCTGGACTCTCAGGATTTCTCGCAGAAGCGTTTACACGTGAGAGTTTCCAATGTTCTCGCGCAGACTCGAATCATTTATCATATATTTCATTTGATGCTCGGATTAGCGTGGTCCAATTGTATGACTTGCGCATTCCGATTCATTGTAAAACTCGCGCGAGAAACTCTCAGATGCGTTTACACGTGAGAGTTATATCTTTCCCACCGATCATCCGGCGCAGAATCTGCACATCTTCCAGCCCGTTCTAGGGAGCTCTCTGTTTTTAAATCTTATGCAGTTTTGCACGTGAAAAGCTTAGAGTTCCCTTCAGGTTCCCCTCAGTTGTGCTAGTTTGCCTGCTAGTATATAAAATAGGCGGGCACATGACAATTTCATCAACTCGCCGCTAGTTTTGGAAACTCTCAGATGCGTTTACACGTGAGAGTTTACTGTAGTATTTTAAATGGGACTTGCGCGAAAACTCGCAGAAACGACGCATTCTCGCGCTAGTTTGCGAATAGCGTCTACACGTGAGAGCTGAGAGTTTTCGAGCGGCGAAAAAACTAAACTCTCAGGGGCGTTTACACGTGAGAGTTTGACTCTCCGATAGTAAACTCGCGCGAGAAACTGTCACGTGTAGATGCACCCTAAAACACCAATGCAAACATCAAATACTTTGCCGCACTTCTGAATTGCATTATTTCCCAAAATTCACAACAAAAATGCATATAATTGTAAAACGAGGTTGAACACAAAACAAAGATTCATGCAAAAGTGCGAATTTTTGCCACTTCAACTAGTTCTTAACATAATACAACAGTATAACAACAAATCAATGGGCCATGGATCTATATTATTATGTTAGCATGCATTCTTGCAGCATTTGTAACCATAACTATTTAACAATGGATTAATGCCTAACAATAAAGATCTACAAAATTTAAACGAAAGCAATAAGTTCGTTCCTTTCATCGTCATTAGCCATTGTTCAGTTTGTTTTAAGAGGCGACACTACCAGCTGATCAACTCCGATGTAAACAAACAGTCGTCTTACGTCTCCATCGGTGACATATATCTTAGTCCTCGACCTGAACAATTCTAAGCGATACGTCTCGCGCTCGGAATTACGAATACACGCACTAATAAAGGGATAATCGGAGTTATTGTTGCTGGTCACTAAATCGTTATGAATATGTGGAAGAAAATTGGCAACGTTACACGGTTCTTGATTACGAACACTCATTAAATTAATTACTTTTTGCGACTTTTATTTTATCGCACTTCCAACACTCTTTCGATTTAATTTACTAAACTATTGCTGAACAATTATATTTCGACGTACCGCGCATAAAGTAGCGCATGAGATTTTAAATTCGAAATAATTGTTACTTGTTCATTTATGAAATTAACTTAATAAATTACATATATATGACGCTATAATTTTATAATAAAATAACAGTTTCTTCACAAAATTAATTCAGTAAGAATGGTCAAGATAACATCTAAATAAACTCAAATTCTACAGGACAAACAAAAAATAAGGAAAGTTTCTCATGTTTCATTGAGATAAATGTTAAGATGTTTTTAAATTATTTATTACTTTAAGTAATCCATGCGATGCTGTATTATTAAATTTTTCTCGATTGTTCTGAGCAACTCTCTTAAAATATTCTTCACCAAATTACTCAAATTTATCATTTATTCCTTGTTTATATTTGAAACTACATTTCTTCACCAATTTTGTTAAAGTCCATATCTTTATTTACGTAATTTAAATTTGAGGCGTTCGTTTATTGAAAAATGATTTTAAATAGCAGAACAGTATCCTTTCAAAGAACATAAATCAATATTAATAATTAATAACTTATTTTAACTCTTGACTTATGTTATGAGAATATTTATCATCTACGTTTCATGAAAACAATCTTCATTAAAATGAGAACCAATCCCACTGTGAGATGGACTTTAATCTGGTAGAACTATTGCAAGCTTTCTTAAAATAATTGCCCTTAAATGTCTATTTCATATTAGCAGTTTAGTTTGGTTTTTCTTAGGGACTTTTGATGTATGTACAAATTTTCAGTGAAATTATTGTACGAAATCTTGCAAATATTTCGCATAATTTTTAATATTTCCATTGAAATGAAAGAGTAATTTCAATGCACGAATAAAGGTTACTTGCTAATTGCTATTGTTTTACTAAATACAAATGTTTTTAGTTATACTATGTTCATTATCAATTGTGTAACATACATTCTAAAGATCTCTTTTCTTCGAAACATGTCCATGGATAGCATAATTGCCATAATAGTAATTATTTGGTAATTAATTTGAATTTAAATTTGTTCAAATGCGCGCAAATACACATCTTTCCGGTGACGCAATATCCCTTTAGATGTGAAGAAGTAGCGATAAGAAGTTAAAAGATTAATGTATCATAACCAGCGGAATAAAATTTCTAAGAATTGCATTATTAATAACAAGCTGCCTTGCCAAATTTGCAATTTGCATTTAAATATGGGGAGATGGCAGCACTTTACAGGATAAAATTATTTAATCAAAGGTACACAAAAATCTCGATTAACTTGGAACTATTTTAAAAAGTACTTGCACCAAAATTCATTAAAAAAATCGCCCACGACCTTTTCACAGCCCCTTTTTTGAATAAATTCCATTTAAGCGAAATCGACTTTTTTCCGCCATTTTCATTTAATTTCTCAACTATGAAAGCGAAAATCAAAAATCGGGCTGTGAGTGGCCCGCCGGAATTACCTCCTGAAAAACTTAGTACAGGTTCATAAAAGATTAAGTCCATATTAAGGGCTATTTTTGCTCCCATACGTTTCAATGGAGTCTTATGGAATTTTGAAGGTGTATTCCTGGTTGCATTTGAGGTAGTGTCGCCTCTTAACAACAACACTTATAAACGATGCACTATATACGAGAAATGCCATCTGTAAAGACAGCGGACGCGCCAGCTCTCGATCAGTACTCGAACTATTTAGATCGCTGAACATTGATGGATCATTTGGGGCCCGTTCGCGTGATTTAAATGAACCCTTTGAAAAGCAACATGGATCTGCCGACTTGTTTGTATCGGTTGAGACGCACGATTTCTCTTTTCCTTGTCTCACAGCCTGCTCCTGACTTGCCACTTACTACTTTATGACCATTAAATGTAGGCAAATTACCATTGAACAATTTATTTCGACTTTGCCGGCTGACTGTTGGCTATTTGTGCTCGATTGAATTTTTCGTTAATGTCCGATGTCAGGCGATGGTATGACTCGTCACACTTGTCCTATGCGTCGTCATCAATATCGACGGAAGTTTCATCTGTTTGCGATTAAATGGAATAGAATTCATCGCTTCATTCTCTCGCCGGTCACGCTGGCCGCAACTTAACTCGAAATGTTATACGTTAGCTCTAAGATTCTCGAATCGAGCGAAGAATCCGAAATGAGTGGGACAAGACAAGAGTTTCTCATTATGCTTTACATCTTTCTCTAAGACGTTGTTTTATGGCATCAAAACTTTAATGATGGCGGGAACGTCCGTTTGGAAAGATTTCTTGATAAAATCGTCGAGCTTGACGAGAATCACCATGAGCCCTTCCTAACATTAAGGCTTTATCAGTCATTTCGCCATTTGAATAGCGATTCATAATTGAATTAAATAATTTAAAGTTTCGATAAAAGGCAACAATTAAATAAACACTAGCAGTAATTAATAAGTACTATTACGTAAGTGATGGAATTAACAAACGAATAACACGAAAAATCATCCTAATAAGGCGTTACGATCCGAATTGCGTATCTACAACCTTTGATCTGCTTAAAGAATGCTTTTGCCTAAGAAAATGACTTGGAAATTCGAGAAATTGCACTCGTTTTGATGCCATAAAGTTGCGTATTACATACGTTAGTACGTAAATATCTAAATATGTGACCATCTTAATAAGTAATATAAGCCTACTAGATAATTGGAGGTGGGCAATTGTTTAAACTTCGAAATGCATGGTCTTACAAAGCATTAAATATCTCGAGAATGGTGCAAGATAGCGCTATCCAGCAAGAGTACCGTTTCGATTCAGAAGACATGAGGGATCCTACTTACCCATTCTAAATTTTCAAAACTCTAAAGGCAAAAAAGTTCTGGCTTCTGGAAAGCAGGAGGCCATCGAGAACACCACTTTCCAGAAGTTTTTCAAAGTATGAAATTACATCAAAAGAAGCTCCTTAACATGAAAATAAGATGCCCCAAAGCCCAAAAGAAAATATGCTTTCGTTTATTTTTATGAATAAAATTGTGATTTTAAAATCGCTCTTTGACGGTCGATATCTCGAAGATCGAGCACTTTCGGACCACGATCCATAGGAACTTTTCGGCTTATTTTAACGAGATGAATCAACCGTTAAGCGCTGCCGGTGCTATATTGAATCATCCTGTATATAATAATAATAATTAAAGTAATAGTTAATAAAATCAAAACTTTTCAAGGGGATCCGTTACGACACCAACTAAATTCCGATATCGTTTCGATAAAATAGATGCCGAACGTTTTGCTTAAAATTAATTTCGTAAATAATCGCTCTTCGTGTCTTCGGCCGAATTAAATCGCAAAACCATGAAGCGACCTCTTGTCTTGCTAAAAGGAACCTTTAACTTTTCGTAAATGACGAATTAAGATTGTTTCAGCAAATGTTTATTTGTTCGATTGGAATTAAATTACAAATGATTTACGATCGAAAACGAAACGTTAATTGCTGGCACGAGAATCGCCAATTCAGTGCCAATCGAAGAGAAATTGCAATAATCTGCGCTACAGTTTTTGCAATTATACACGCTACAATTCAACTTAATGCCCGGTTTTTGCATTAATAGCAATTCGCATCAATATTCCCTTTTTGTACCATTCATGCAGCCGTTTTGCAATCTCATGTAGCCTTTGTAACAGTCACCGTTCTCAAGTGAAAAAAAAAAATCGATTTGTGCCCGAATCGTTTGCATTATTTTGGTTAGTTCGCAATTGTGCGTTATCACTCGCTTCGACTCGCTTTTCTGCGGCTATTCGTGGACAAATCGACGCATTTTGCAAATCACCTTTTCGCACCCTTCGCGCAACCCTCGCGGATTTCCTTTAACCTATTCCATTGGTACGAATGTGTCCTTGACTGCAAACAAAATCCAGTCGCCTACGTGCAGCCATTCTCCCCGTACTTTCGACAGCATCAAGTCGTTTTCTTCAGAGGGCCAGAAACAATCAGCGATCACTTCATATTGTTAGTATTAATAATAATAATAATGTCCTACATTGATCGTATATAACAGTGATGGAATACGGAACAATAAAAGAATTCTTAACGTGATTCGCGATGACGATGGTGCCATCGTTGTTAATCGATTCTAGTTGTTGGATGCGGGCGTGGACGAAACAACAACGCTACCGGAATTGCAATTGTCTCCATCGCACAAAGTGCACTCGATCTCAGCGGGGCTAACGTCACAACCATAATCAAGGCTGCAAGCTCGGGATACAATTTCGGTACCGTTCACTCGTGCACACAAAACGATGCAATTTGTGCATGCAGCGGGACACTCTATGCTATTCATTTTTTCAGGGTCTCCCACGAAGCAAGGATCATCCTTGCCTCCTCTGGATATGCAACTGTAACACGTTAGAGCTAGAGCTGAATGGGGGGGGGGGGGGGGGGGGAAATAGAGAAGAAAAATATTAGCAAAATCGAAAAATTTAGGTTTAAAGTAGGATTTTAATTGGCAGAACACTTACTGTCTTCGATGCAGCCGATGGCTATCGTCAAAATGAATATTGGCAAAAATCCCATTTTCTTTACAAGCAAGTAACACCGTTTAGCAAACGTATGAATCGATCGTCATTAAATTGATCCTTTATATACGTGGGCGTAATACTTTGAATCGAGATGATAAGGCTAAAATTCAATAGTTTGGGTGACAAGTTTAAGTAGATAATTAGAGCTGATCAAATCGATTATGGAAAGGGAATATTTTCTCGTAAACACTTCTGCGATTTATTTATTTTTTTATGGCGAAATTACGCAACCGCAAAATTGATTATAGACGGAAAGTAACTAATGTTTTGGCACAATATATTTATTTGTTTATTTTTAACATACTGGGCGTTAAAAAAAGTGTCACAAACTTTAAGGGTTGATAATATGGCGCAAGATACGCAGAAAAGTCTTAAGGAACATGGGGCCGGAAACGGACCGTTTTCGCCTTCTTCATTCACGAAGCTCGCATCTTCGTATCGTAATTAACAGTTGTATGGTCACACATGGAGTTTGCAGTTGATATTTGTGACAATTTTACGCATTTTCGCGACGCCTTTTTACTCAAATGCTGCGTTTGCCGACGTGCATTTCATTTATGGTCGTGCTAATGGGAAATGCTGCATTTTCATGTTGAAGCTCATCGCAATCGTCAGATTTCTTCAGCTCGTCTTCGTAGAGAACATTTACGCAGAATGTTTAAAGGAAGCTGGATAGAAAGTCGCAGATCTGCATGAAGATTTGCAAAATCGCCAGATTTAAACCCTCTAGATTTCTTGCTTTCGGGATATTCCAAGAAATGTTTTTGCTTGTAAATGACCTCGAGGAACTGAAACATCCAATAGATCAAATATGTCGCAGAAGCCGAATCAACGCTTGATTGTCAATGATTGTCGAAAGAGTTCGAATGTCTTTGCGGCAAAGATGTCATGAAATGGAAGCAGGGCACTTTGATCATCTTATTTGAGCTATTTTTCCCTTGTTTTTTTTGTTCATAGTTTGCATCGTTTGTGCATAATTGTAAATAATATAAAATTTGCAAACTGTTTCGTATTTCCGAAACCGTCCATTTCCGGCCCCATTTTCATTAAGACTCTTCTGCTTATCTTACGCCATATTATCAACCCTTAAAGTTTGTGACACTTTCTTTTTGACGCCCTGTTTTATAGTACTTTGCATGATGAATAATTAAATATATAGACATTGGATAATATGGTGTTGGTACGTCTTCCGGTGCATATAACAACAATGAAAAAGAAAACAACATTAAATCTTCTTAACGTACGAACGCGATTAAGATGGCGAAGAGCGTTAACGATGGTGCCATCGTTAATCGATTCGTGTTACCGCTAGCGGCATTGCAATTGTCTTCATCGCACAAAGTGCACTCGATCCCATCGGGGACATTGTCACAAGCAAAATCGCGGCTGCATGTGCGGTAAACAACTTCGATAACTATCCCTGGTGCACGGAAAACGGCGCAGTTTGTAGCTGCAGGAGGACAATCGAAGCTACGCATTTTCTCGGGATTTCCTACTGTGCAAGGATCATCTTCGTCTGCGCCAGATGTACAACCGTAACACTTTAGAGCTAGAGCTACTCGGAAAAAAATGGAAAGCAAAAATATTAAGAAAACCGAAAAATTTAGGTTTAAAGTTGAATTTTAATTAGCAGAACACTTACTGTCTTCGATGCAACCGATGGCTATCGTCAAAATGAATATTGGTAAAAATCTAATTTTCTTTACAACGAACTGACTCCGTTTAGTAAACGCATGAATCGATCAATTTTCTCTATCAACACTAAGTTAGTGCTTCATATACATGAGCAAAATAGTACTCATATATTTGAATCTGAATCATAAAGATATAATCTAATTGATTGGCTGACAAATTTAAGTAGATAATCAGAAATGATAAAATCAATTATTGAAGAGAACTATTTTCTCCACGATTAGACGATATAGACGTGATGTGAACATCTCTTAATTTGCGAATCTTTTCGATAATTGTCAACTGAAGAATTCCCAAAACAGAAAAAAGTAAATCATTTAGACACCACGTAAATGTTTCCATACAATATATTTATATTCAATTTCGAGGACGAGCCATTTTAGTATAGGATCATGAATAATAATTAAATAGATCAAATCATTATTCTATTATAAAAATAAAGAATGATTGGAAGTTGATAAATTGATAATAATATTTTTAAAGCAAAACCAAAGATTGCGAATGTCGACGAAAGAAATACCGCTAGCGGAATCGCAATTGTCGCTGTCGCATAAACTGCACTTCAACTCATCGGGGATTTTTTC
The DNA here is from genome assembly GCA_963695495.1 of Hololepta plana. Classification (NCBI taxonomy): domain Eukaryota; kingdom Metazoa; phylum Arthropoda; class Insecta; order Coleoptera; family Histeridae; genus Hololepta; species Hololepta plana. The sequence continues at coordinate 654,070 of OY968838.1, read as the reverse complement.
GCGAGCATTTGCAATTATGCATTTGTCGGATTACAACTTCAAGATCGTTCACCGATGCAGGCAAACCAACACATTTTGTAGGTAACTCATCGCAGTTTGCTTTTAATTTCTTTAGAATTTCCTATTTTGCAAGCATCATCGCGAGTCCTCATTTACAGCTGTAACAATTTAGAGCTAATGCTATTCGTAAAAGATAGTAAAAGAAAAACAATAGCAAAATCGATAAATTAAATTTTAAAACAGGATTTTAATTAGCAGAACATTTACTGTCTTCGATGCAGCCGATAGCTATCGACAAAATTAATATTGGTAAAAAGCTAATTTTGTCTACAAGCATCTAACACCGTTTAGTAATAAACGTATGAATTGATGAATCTCTTCGATCAACTTTGCTTCATGTACGTAGACAAATTTATACTCATTTGAATCGAGATGACAAATATGAAATCTAATAGATTCGGTGACACATTTAAGTAAATACTCCACTAAAATTTATCATATGACAAAATTATTAAAACGAGATACCTAATGCTCATGAACATCGCTGCTATCTAGCATTTTTACATTGAAATTACACAACCGCAAAGTTAATTAAAGGTGCAAAGGGTATCTTTTTTAATAATTCGCAAGTTTTTACGATAATTGTTATGCCAAAAATTCGCATTTTAGGGCGAATCTTTGTTTTGTGTTCAACCTCATTTTATAATTATACGCATTTTTGGCGTGAATTTTGGGAAATAATGCAATTCGGAAATGCAGCATAAATGTCTGAATCGGTTTGCACTAACGCACATTCGTTCAAATTATTGCTGAAAATACTTGATTTTTTGCATTGACGTGTTCTAATAGAAATTCGCATTAATATTCCCTCTTGGCACCCTTCATGTGGCCCTTTTGCAATCCAATCTCTGCGAATTAAAATGCAAATTGTAAATTTGGCAAAGGCATTTACTAACGCAATTCTGATATATTCTTTTCTGCTGGATTATAAAACTATTCTTACGACTTCTTATCGGTATTTCATCAGATCGAAAGGGAAATTACGTCACCGGAAGAATGTGAATTTGCGCGCAATGAAACAAATTTAAATTCAAATTGATAACAAAATTAATGCAATCGCTACCAAAATGCCATCCTTGTACATATTTGGAGGAATAGAAATCTTTAGAATGTATATTGTACAGTTGATAATGCGATTAATATGATTCAAAGCATTTTAGAATTAATTTGTTACGTAATGCACCCGATTATGCGAAATATTAAAATTATTTCCTACGCAATCATCTCACCGTAAATTTGTAATAAAACAATCTTAAGTATATCCGATGTAAACTTCTAATATGCATCTCTGTTATGTGTGAAAATATTTTTTTATGGCATGTTTACGACAAAATTCACGTAGAAATTTCACGTTTCAAATTTTAAAACAAAATGGGATCAGCAGCTTCTGATGATGAAAATGTCTCAAATAGTACATTCTAAATTGCAGCAACTATAGTTTACTTAACATCGGGTTATTTTAAATTTTAAATTAATAATATGGGATCTTCTCCGTCTCTCCCTGGCAAGAGCTATCCCATTGTGTGGGAATGTACGAGCGAACGGCTGCACGTAGGAATCTGGATCTTTTTTTTTAAATAAAGGGCAAATTTTCGGGCTTCCGGTAGTCTACTCGAAAATCCGAAACGGTTACGGGAAGGGTGCGAGATGGAATTAAAAAGAACGCGTCAAATTCTCCTTCTAACGCCTCGAGTCTCACGTTCGGGAAGTGGGGTCGAACGCTCGCACGAAAGAGAATCGAAGAATCATGCGAGTGGGAGCAACCACGCGATTACGTCATCGCTTCATTCTCTCGCCGGTCTTGCTGGCTGTAACTTAACTTGAAATGCACACGACGCATTTAAAATGTATATGAACCAAAGGAGTGGGACAGCAAATGGAGCGATACCGTGCGTGCGGTAAAGACCCGAGGAAAATCGGCCATCCTAGAAAATTTATGAAAAAAAATGTTTTCAGATAATGAATGTTTCTGATAGGAAATTTTCTGCGCTTTACGATGGTACCATTCAAACTTCGTTCACGATTATAATTATGGAGATAATTGGGGAAAAGTGAGGAGGATGATCCGTAGAAATTGAAAGAATTATGAATGAATATTGAGGAAATGTGCACGGCAGTAAATGAAATTAGAGAAATATCGATGCCGCTAATTAATTCATTCCGTTGCATGTAGGTAAAATAGTTCATTTTAAAGCAAAAAATGTATTACTGATGATTATTCATGTTGATGCAATTTCTTTTCGAAATAAATTGTATTGATGCTGACTAATTAACTATTTACGATATATGTAGGGGACATTTCGGAATATTTGGCAAATTTTTTGCGAAAATAATGATATTTTATTGAATATAATTCGGTCAGAATTATTATATTTGAGGGATTTTTATTTGATAAAATTAATGCTTTCAATTTTGGTGCGCCATTAAATATCATAAATTACCAATTATCATATTATTTAAAATGAAGATCCATTTCATTAATAAACTTTAAAATACACGACATTTAAAAATTTCTCTGCTTACAAGCCAACCGCGTGGTCCCCATGAAGAGAGAGATGGATCTTGTTGCATTATTCTCCATCGCTCAACATCGAACAATAAGCACGTAATTACATTCGGCAACTCGCTGTTCTTAAGATTAGTAAATCTTTATTATCGATATCAAACAGAGATTTGAACCATGCAAAAATAAAAGCCAAATAACGGGACAGATGGCGAAACATGTACGATTCTCTAATTAATTATCGCATTCCGTAAATTAAATTGATGGAATTATCAAAGAAAATTGGAAAGAAAGTTCATGTTGTTTAGTCACTTAGAGACATTTTAAATATTTTATTTTAATTGTTAGATTTTAGGTATAATTGAGGCTATTTGTCATTCTAGTCTTATTTTATTGCTATTTTAATTTCTTATGTTGAATTGATTACTTTCATTTTTATTAGTTTTTGTCGCAGCCGCTTTCTCTTAAGAAAGCATTGTTATATTTTAAAAACTGAATCTTTTCATATGCGTATAAATATTGTACATTATTATAAAGGAAATAAATAGCAATCGATGGACTCTCTTGTTGCAATGAACCGTTTGTTCATACATGGAAAGAAACAAACGCTATTGAAGGTTCATTGCAACAAGAGAGTGACTGTCGTGTTATATGTTGAGACAAAGCTGCCAACCAATAAAATCTGGTTTTGGGCAGTTTTGTCTCACAAAGGGCACACTCTCCCCGAATTGGAAGGGGAGAGATAAGTGCCCGTATAAATTTAGTAACATTTGCATTTTATACAGATTTTTGTCTTGAACGTTTAGTAGTTCGCTTCAGAGTTTACGTCAATTCGGACGTAACAGATTAGTAGAAAAGCAATAGATCGATAGATAGTATTCACCGCGACATTATAGTTGGAAGTCGCGAATTATAGCAACATTTGTTAGAAGTTATGCAGTTTTATATTAATATACTATTAATTAAAAACGGTTGTTTTACTTGAACCAGCGACAACCAGAACGGTCCTTCGAAACGCAACAGATGCAATAATCGTTTTTCCAAAAATGTTTTTCAATGCATATGTAAAATTGCGAAATTAACGAAAATAACGAAAATGATTCCAGGCACAAATCGATTTTGAGAACGGAACGTGTAAATATTTTTTTAACGTAGAGAATGTTGATGCCTGTTAGATAGGCTACGTGAGATTCCAAAAGGGAAACATGAAGTGTTAAAAAAAATGCGAATTTCTATTATAATATATCCAATGCAAATAATCAACTAATTTGAGCAATAACTTGAATGAAGAAGATTTAGTGAAGATCGGTGAAGAATTTTATGCCGCGCTTCCAAATTCCTCAATATTCACCAAAAAGTGCGTATAACTCTAAAAGGAGATTGAACGCAAAACAAAGATTCAACTAAGAAAAATAATAAAAACAGGCACAAATCGATTCTTTCTAACTTGAGAACGGATCGTGGCAAAATATTTTCTAATCGCAGAGAATGTTGGTCGCTGTTACATAGGCTATGTGTTGCCCATCGCAAATGGGGCTACATGAAGGGTGCAAAATGGCAATATTCATGCAAATTTCTATTAGAGTATAGTAATGCAAATAATGAAGTATTTTCAGGAATTACTTGAACGAATTAGTGGTATCCGATTCAGACAATTATGCCGTGTTTCCGAATTGCATCATTTCCTAAAATTCACACCAAAAAGTGTTGTAAAACGAGGTTGAACACAAAACAAAGATTCACCCAAAAATGCGAATTTTTGGCGGTACAACTAGTTTTAAATTGATATCATTTATGACGAAGAACCCTATTTTAAATTTGAAAGAAATAATGTCTAAATTATAAGAAAATTAGTATCATTATGCAGAAAACAAGCAAAACATTACGGGTGAAAATCGTGCATTAAAAGTTGAAACGTATTCAAAATCATTTGTAGTACAACTCAAGAAAGAATTGATGCTACGATAATAATCAAATTCTAAGCATCTGTTGCTCATATTTTTGATTTGCTTGATAAATAGATTTTCCAAATGGTCCCAATCTTTAATTCGTTTAGCTTGTAATACGAATGTACTATTAGTATTTTCTGAAAATTATTTCAAAGATACTTCATTAGAAATATTCTTCGAAATTTACTTTCAATATGGAATTTGAGATGAAATAGATGATTTTTTCAGGACAATTCTATATTTTATTGTACTTTCTTATCCATTTCGATTGAATTTATAAATTTCATAATCCAATTTTGTAGATTTTATTATAAAATTATACTTATATTTAGTGTAATAGGTTAATTTAAGGGAATAATTTCGCAAATGAGCAATTAATAATTATTTCGAATTTAAATTCAATGCGCCACATCATGCGCCTTTCGTTGAGATTTAATTGTTGAGAATTAGTTTCGTAAAGTACATCGAAAGATTGTTCGAAGTGCGATAAAATAAAAGTCTCAAAGGGGAGTGCGCAATATGGTACCAACCCATTCCATTGAAATTTTAGTATGTTGTAGGGTATATGCCCCTAATTAATATTGCAAAATACTAAAACGCAATTTGCTTTCGTTTTTGAGAAAAATCAATTCAAAATTTTTGAATTTTTCACGTATATATTTGCATGACGTTATGCTTACGTCGTCAGAATGGCAGTGGCGTATCTTAATGGTCGTGCGCTCGCTTAGTAACCGTGCGGTCGACGGTTCGTGTCCGTACGACGAACACTATTTTTTCTTAATTTTTCTTCTCAATAAGTAATTAATATGAGATGTCTGTGAAATATAATTAAAAGGTCATTGAAAAAAGATAAGACTTATGTAGGAATAATGATATTTATTAAAAAAATTATTGCATTTTACGTTATAACTTTGGTTTTGCTGCCATGTTTTTTATGTGCCAACTTCTGCAATTTGAACAGAACGAAAGCCACGACAATTTGTGCGCTTTAATTGAATAACTTAAGTACATTCGAAACATTTAATTAATTGTGATTCACAAAGTAGATTTATCGAACAACAAAGTGGTAATACTTTAACAATTATTATTACCGAACGTACTTAAATTATTCAATTAAAGAGCACAAATTATCGGAACTTTCGTTCTGTTCAAATTACAGAAGTTGCCACATAAAATATTTGGCAGCAAAACCAAAGTTATTCCTGCATAATTAATGTATCTTTTCAATGATCTTTCAATTATATTGCATAATCATCTCATATTATTTACTTATTGAGATGAAAAATTAAGAAAAAATAGTGTTCGTCGTACGGATTCGATCCGCCGATCGCACGCTTACAAGGCTAGCGCACGACCATTAGGATACGCCACTGCCATTGCAAGAATGCAAGCATGACGTCACAAACATATGATAAAATTGAAAACTTTGAATTGACTTTTTCTCAAAAACGAAAGCAACTTGCGTCTTAGTATTTTCCAATATTTATTAGGGGCAATTTAAATTTCAATGGAATCGGTTGGTACCATGTTGTGCACTCCCCTCAGAAAGTAATTAATTTAATGAGTGTTCGTAATCAAGAACCGTGTAACGTTGCCAATTTTCTTCCACATATTCGTATCGATTTAGTCACCAGCAACAATAACTCCGATTATCCTTTATTACTGCGCGTATTCGAGCCTGCGAGCGCGAGACGTATCGCTTAGAATTGTTCAGGTCGAGGACTAGGGTATATGTCTCCGATGGAGACGTAAGACGACTGTTTGTTTACATCGGAGTTGATCAGCTGGTGTATGTAGGACTCTTAAATAGCAATTGCAGAGATAGCAGCCCGCTATTGGCCTATTAACTGTAGCCTTTTTAATATAAAACTTGTAAAGCTCTTAATCATAAGTAGGCGCAATAAAATATTGATGCATTAAATCGAATATAATTGAAATAATTGTTGTGGTCGAAATTAAAAAGCTTTGAAGAGCAAAACAGAGTTCGATATATCATCGTATGGTTTCGAATGTACCCATCGCTAATTTAGATAATATCGGGCAAATATCAGATGGTTTTCAAGTTATTAGCAATTTTTAAAAATTATGATGTATGATTTATTATGCAACAAGAAACTAAGAATGATGAAACAGTTGAAATAATATTGTACAATAAAGTTGGATTCAATTAGACAAAATAATTTTGATTATCAGGGATTTTTTTTTTATCTTGAGATGGATAATTTTTTGAACTAATTAGTTGCTGTAATAACTAATCATTTAAACAATGACTTTCCAAAATGAGCATACAACGCAAATATAATTGATTTTCAACTGTTTACGTTTTAATTTGGATTATTATCATTAAGCGTCTGTAAATAACACACCAAACATCGATTAATTGGAAATAAGTCGAAAAACGTCAACAATAGACCCAATAATACATTAATATGATCAAAACTGATTCATTTTCCGCATTTAATGCCGTAATAAAAATAGAGAACACTTCAGTAACTCCAAAAGCGTAGATTTTAAGCATCAACTACCCTCAAAAATGTGAACGACTACAGTGCCGCCGCTGACAATAATTCACTGGGTGCACAAATTCTCCCTTAATCCTTAACGATTTTAAAAAGTACTTGTACCAAAATTCATTTAAAAAAATCGCCCGTTCCTTTGTCGCAAGCCTTTTTTCGAATAAATTCCATTGAAGCGAAATCAACCTTTTTTCACCACATTTTTTTAAATTTCTCAATTATGAAAGCGAAACTCAAAAAAAGGGCTGTGACAGCCCCGTGAGATTTCATTTATGAACAATTTGATGAATTATTTTAATGGATTCAGTCTGAAATGAAGGAAAAATCCTGCTCGAAAGCTTTAAATGGTTTCTTATGGAAGATTCATAGTGTATTTTGCATTTTCGGTGTAAAAAGAAAAAATATATAATAACAAACGTATAAATAATCATAACAAGAATTTGCGTCGCATGTATTAAAATCGTATATTCGTATAAAGAAAAGAGAAATCTAATATAATACTAAGAAATCGAATTTGACAATACAAATTACTGTTGACGCCGCCATCTACCCATTAATAGCTTCACGACTCTAGCTACAACCCACATCTGCTGGTCGGAACGCCAACTACATCATCCTGAATCTAAGCAGTTTATTTGACAGTTTCGTAGACGCTTCGGTGAAAGACGATAATCGTCAGTTAGTCCGTTTCGACTGGTCGAATTTAAGAGGAACGGTGAATTAAATTCGCAATGAACCTGCCGCAAAAGGTAAGATACTTTCACGTACAATCCCGCAGCAAAATAATCGCAATTGTTTTCTCGCTGGCACTGCGGAACAGAACGAGAATTCGACTAATAACGGCAAAGGCGTCGGACGCGGCCGCGGATGGTTGAAAATGAACGATGCACCGGTTCACGAGACGCTGATGAAATCGCCGGGCGGCTTGCAAGAGTTGAACGTAAACGACGCCAGCGACAACGACGAGAACGAGCAACAAGTGGTCGGCAGGATGATCGACATTATCGATCAAACGGTCGATCTGTACGATGGCAAGAAGAGCATGTTATCGATGCCGAGTGGACAGAAGGAATTCGATCAGTTGTACTTGAATCTCACGGAACCGCAGTAAAATAGAATGAGTTTGACCCAATTGTCACGTCGGTTACGTGAGTGCCGTTGATTTTAGGAACATCTTCAAGAAGCTACACGAGCACGCACTCGCCAACACGGCGTTCGCACTGAAATACGTCGTATTCAACTGTTTGTACGTCAAGCATTCGACCACGAGCGTGCAACCGACCGACCGGCATTTCATCACGAATTGCCAGAACAGTCACGAGAGTGAGTAGGAAATCGAAATTTGCACGTACGTCCATTCGCGATTTCTCTTCTCTCGCTCGCCGCAGGCATGGACGCCATATACGAATCGAACGAACGGCAACTGCACAACGCCATCCTGATGCTCGTCTGTTGGGTCCTCTCGCGTAGACGCATCATTTTCTGCAAACCGATCGCCAAGTATTTCACCAACACGCTACTGCGACCGCCACTGACGGAAAGCGGTTGCCGCTTGTTCGCCAAACTGTTCGCGCGCATCTGCCGCATATCGAACGAGCCGGACGTCTGGCACGGCTGCGTAGTCCAGGTGCACAAGGTGCTGGGCGACGTAAGCGACGCGGAAGTGACCGGCGGAGCGAGAAAATGGCTGGCACTGGCGCTGGAATGTCGCGGTAGAACGATCGAGAAACCGATATTCGACTATTACGCGAGCGTGTTTGGCAAACAGGAAATGTCCTTCTTCGAGGTAGCCTACGATTTAAACGAGGCGGAAAACAGCCTTTTTAGAGTTCTTCTTTTGTAGGACGACTCGCACAACGAGAACGGCGACGTGAAATTCGTCCAGACTGTCGTTAGGTACTTCAAGAGCGAATCGGCGTTGCACGATCGCGAGTTCAACGCGAAGATGGCAAACGACGAAAGCCAGCAAGAGCAACAGCATCAGCAGCTGGCCGAGAAGAGCAAGAGTAAACTGCAGCAGGGCCGACCGATTCTGGGGGTCGGCATGTCGGCCAAATAAGCAATCGTGAAGAGCAACGAGTGCGACGTCGAACAAACGAGAGAGATCAAGAAGCGATTTTATTTATTTTTTTTATTTTTTTATTTGTTTAAATTGTGATCGATTAATTATATCAACGCTTCGTGGATCGAAGCAGTCGTCCGGGCGGCCGCGGACGACGATTTTGTGTTTTATTTCACCGTTGTCAAAATTTAATATTAAATATATTGGAACCGACGACGGCGCGCAGTAGCGGCGATGGAATGGTTCCGTATCGTTCACGACGGCCCGCAAATTCCGCTCGAAGATATCGTGCGAGACGATTACAGGGAACCGTGCGAGCCGATCGATCTGATCGAACAATACGAGCAAGAAGGTGGCGAAATCGGTCTCTAACGGTGCGTTTACACGCGAGAGAGTCTCTCGTTCGAGTTTTCCAACGAATCGGAATGCGCACGTGCAATAGAAGACGGTGAAACACGAGCAGCACACGAATAGCGCACGATGACGTCCGAATATACGTTTCCGATTACTAGAGTCTGTGCAATAACGTCCGAGAACTCTGACGTAGGAGAAACTCTCACGTGTGGACGCACCATAACGATTCCGATCACCTTCATTAATTCCGTCGTATTTTCGAATCTGCGAAAAAGGTAAACGGTCGGCGACGATGAAAAGTCTACCGGAACTGATGGCGAAATTGGACTGTCACGTGGGCCACGCGGACGGTTTCGCGTACAAATCGTACGATCGATTGGTGCGCACGCGTAAGAAAGGCGTGACTAAACCGGTCGGGCCGATCGACGTCTATCGTCGTCCGGCGACGACGTCGATGGATTACGGCTGGTTGACGACGGACGAACGATTATTGCGCAGTCGGTGGCATCGCACCCTCGCGGAGTATCGCAAGAGGCCGACAGATGTCACTAGGTGCCGTCACGTAGCGTTAACGCGATTCGTTTCTCTCTCCTTCCGATTGCGTTGTCGATCGTTGTTTATCGATTATTGTTTTAACGCGTTGACCGTTTTCTTCTATTGTAGATACTATCTGGAAGCGTTGCTGATCGATCGATGTTTCAAGTTTTAGTAGAAATGTTTTTTTTTTTTAACAATAAAATGCACACTTTCGAATTTAGCGTCTATAATTTACATCGAATGTCGAAATTTTTCGAATAATAGTTTAGATGAAAAAAAGTTTCTCTTGGGTAAAACTACAACTGAATCATATTTTCTAACATTGCGCATTTCCTGATGAATCTGTTATTTTAAGAGAAATTATATTCTTTGTATTGATTTTTCTGTTTCCTTGTCGAATTTTAAGCGTGATTAATTACAATTCGCATATAAGACGCATCTCTTCATATGTTGCTGTCTCTGAATTCAGGGTGCGTCTTATATTCGATGGCGACTTACCAGGACAAATTTACTTTAATTTTTAATAAAACTCTTTTAACCTTTACTTGTTTATTCATTTAAAACGTATTGGTACACATCTTTGTACGGAACACATGTATTTTTTTAAGGTATCGGGGTAGCCAATTTGTCTACTTCTTCGTTCCACATTAGTTTTGTGTTAAATTCCAGATTTGTTGTTACGTTTAGGGATTTGATTTGGGTGGTCAATGTGTCGTCCTTTTTCGAAAAATTAGCTTGGAGTTTTATCATGGAAGAGAGCGAGTCGGAGCGGAGCGTTTTATTAGGTCGACGCATAATTTCGTGCGGTTTTTTTAGATTAACTTGTTTTTAATTTTAAGCAAAAAAAAAACAGGAGGAATTAATCAATGATACATATTCTTTATCGTTGTTAATGACTTCCTCCCAACGTTCGATAACTTTCCTGATGTCTCAGCGACAAGAATCTTTCATTATCATGAATATTGAATGATATGTCAAGCAAAGCGTTCGAACGAGATGGAAAAATGTGAAAATCTGATCATTTTTCATCGTCGGTGATTATCGATGAAGAAAACGTTGCCTGCGACCGCATGTTGAACGATTACGGACAAGCAAAACGTCGGCAATCGTAGAGCGTTGATGTTTGTTGTTTTGGTTCTTAAAATGTGGCACCCAAGAACCGAGTTTCTGGGCCTCACCCATTTAATGCTAGGGGCGAACAACCGTTGATTGGCCACAATCCATTTACTTAACGAACTCTCTTGTTGTTTGATTCGCATTTTCGTGGTTAACGTGGTTCAATCGCTCTTCATCAAACCCAGATGGTCCACCCGTATGGGTTAGGTTCTGGATGTCGAAATCAACTTAAAAAAAAGAACACAGTCTTCTAGAGCGAGAAATCCTCTATCGAATAGCATATAACAAATTGCAAAATTATTTTATTTATTTAGCGCAATTTTCTATCAACGGAGGACTCCGTCTGTTACTGGAATTGCCACGTTGTTGTAATGTAGTCGGTTGAAATATCAGTGTAATCATCGGGCATGCACGAGCAAAAACTTGCCCCCAGAATCTGTCTCCGTTATTCAATAGGTAATTCTGCCGCTGCGGATACTATAATGTGGATTGGTGTAGATTTCATGTATCCTAAACATAGCGGCTAGCGGAAAACTAAAAAGAAATAAGTGAACGTAAACGTCGCTCATTAGTAAGAACATCGTTCATTATTCCATTTTCATTTAATTGTTTTTAATCTCTGCTTAAAAGTGCGTTATTATAATTGTAAACGCGTTTTGTAAACTGAGTTTTCGTAACGTTAGGAAGTAGACGAAATAAAACAAATAGTGATTGCACTTAAACGGTAAATTCTTTACTTGACAATCCGGCCTGCAACAAAATTGGCGCAGTCGGCGGGAACCGGTGAAACTTTTTGCGAAAAGTTTTTGGCTTCAAAGCCAACCACAACCGGAAGAAAAGCAAGTCCAGATTCCAGAAGAAGTTATCGTCGCCTCCCCAGCAGATTCCACGTCGTCGTCTTGGTCCATATAGGCAAGAAATCTGAAAAGTCAGTTCATTTAAATTATCGATTCCTTTGTGCGAATAATATATTTATCTTTTAATAAAAAGAGGAAAGAGAGTAACAAAATGAAAAATTTATTAATCTTATTCAAAATGGTAACATCGGATGTATCCCCAATCAAAAATCAAACGTTAACTCTAGAATTTATATGCAGACTAATTCCCAAAGTATTTTGTGGAAGCCGCTATTAATTAGGTGAATTTATGGCAAATTGGAACAACGCGAACGAATTGGCCGCATTAGATCAAAAGATCCCACGATTATGTTACACTCTATCAAAAACATCTGGTCGTGCAAAGCAGCAATTGACGCTCCATCCCTTCCGAACATGGGAACAATTAAAAGAAAGAATAAAAATGATGTCGTTAGATTACTGTCGTTGTCGTGAGATTGTTGTCGTTATTGTCATATTGTCCTTCGAACATTGCCGTTAGTGTAATATTGTCGATCATTGTCGTTGTCGTATCATATTGTCAAATTGTCGTTAGGTTACTGTCGTTGTCGTGAGATTGTTGTCGTTATTGTCATGTTGTCCTTCGAACATTGTCGTTAGTGTAATATTGTCGATCATTGTCGTTGTCGTATCATATTGTCAAATTGTCGTTAGATTACTGTCGTTGTCGTGAGATTGTTGTCGTTATTGTCATATTGTCCTTCGAACATTGTCGTTAGTGTAATATTGTCGATCATTGTCGTTGTCGTATCATATTGTCAAATTGTCGTTAGGTTACTGTCGTTGTCGTGAGATTGTTGTCGTTATTGTCATATTGTCGTTCGAACATTGTCGTTAGTGTAATATTGTCGATCATTGTCGTTGTCGTATCATATTGTCAAATTGTCGTTAGATTACTGTCGTTGTCGTGAGATTGTTGTCGTTATTGTCATATTGTCCTTCGAACATTGTCGTTAGTGTAATATTGTCGATCATTGTCGTTGTCGTATCATATTGTCAAATTGTCGTTAGGTTACTGTCGTTGTCGTGAGATTGTTGTCGTTATTGTCATGTTGTCCTTCGAACATTGTCGTTAGTGTAATATTGTCGATCATTGTCGTTGTCGTATCATATTGTCAAATTGTCGTTAGGTTACTGTCGTTGTCGTGAGATTGTTGTCGTTATTGTCATGTTGTCCTTCGAACATTGTCGTTAGTGTAATATTGTCGATCATTGTCGTTGTCGTATCATATTGTCAAATTGTCGTTAGGTTACTGTCGTTGTCGTGAGATTGTTGTCGTTATTGTCATGTTGTCCTTCGAACATTGTCGTTAGTGTAATATTGTCGATCATTGTCGTTGTCGTATCATATTGTCAAATTGTCGTTAGGTTACTGTCGTTGTCGTGAGATTGTTGTCGTTATTGTCATGTTGTCCTTCGAACATTGTCGTTAGTGTAATATTGTCGATCATTGTCGTTGTCGTGTCATATTGTCAAATTGTCGTTAGATTACTGTCGTTGTCGTGAGATTGTTGTCGTTATTGTCATATTGTCCTTCGAACATTGTCGTTAGTGTAATATTGTCGATCATTGTCGTTGTCGTATCATATTGTCAAATTGTCGTTAGGTTACTCGTTATTGTCATGTTGTCCTTCGAACATTGTCGTTAGTGTAATATTGTCGATCATTGTCGTTGTCGTATCATATTGTCAAATTGTCGTTAGGTTACTGTCGTTGTCGTGAGATTGTTGTCGTTATTGTCATGTTGTCCTTCGAACATTGTCGTTAGTGTAATATTGTCGATCATTGTCGTTGTCGTATCATATTGTCAAATTGTCGTTAGATTACTGTCGTTGTCGTGAGATTGTTGTCGTTATTGGCATATTGTCCTTCGAACATTGTCGTTAGTGTAATATTGTCGATCATTGTCGTTGTCGTGTCATATTGTCAAATTGTCGTTAGATTACTGTCGTTGTCGTGAGATTGTTGTCGTTATTGTCATATTGTCCTTCGAACATTGTCGTTAGTGTAATATTGTCGATCATTGTCGTTGTCGTATCATATTGTCAAATTGTCGTTAGATTACTGTCGTTGTCGTGAGATTGTTGTCGTTATTGTCATATTGTCGTTCGAACATTGTCGTTAGTGTAATATTGTCGATCATTGTCGTTTTCGTATCATACTGTCAAATTGTCGTTAGATTACTGTCGTTGTCGTGAGATTGTTGTCGTTATTGTCATATTGTCCTTCGAACATTGTCGATCATTGTCGTTGTCGTATCATATTGTCAAATTGTCGTTAGATTACTGTCGTTGTCGTGAGATTGTTGTCGTTATTGTCATATTGTCGTTCGAACATTGTCGTTAGTGTAATATTGTCGATCATTGTCGTTGTCGTATCATATTGTCAAATTGTCGTTAGATTACTGTCGTTGTCGTGAGATTGTTGTCGTTATTGTCATATTGTCGTTCGAACATTGTCGTTAGTGTAATATTGTCGATCATTGTCGTTGTCGTATCATACTGTCAAATTGTCGTTAGATGACTGTCGTTGTCGTGAGATTGTTGTCGTTATTGTCATATTGTCGTTCGAACACTGTCGTTAGTGTAATATTGTCGATCATTGTCGTTGTCGTATCATATTGTCAAATTGTCGTTAGATGACTGTCGTTGTCGTGAGATTGTTGTCGTTATTGTCATATTGTCGTTCGAACATTGTCGTTAGTGCAATATTGTCGATCATTGTCGTTGTCGTATCATATTGTCAAATTGTCGTTAGATTACTGTCGTTGTCGTGAGATTGTTGTCGTTATTGTCATATTGTCGTTCGAACATTGTCGTTAGTATAATATTGTCGATCATTGTCGTTTTCGTATCATACTGTCAAATTGTCGTTAGATTACTGTCGTTGTCGTGAGATTGTTGTCGTTATTGTCATATTGTCCTTCGAACATTGTCGTTAGTGTAATAGTGTCGATCATTGTCGTTGTCGTATCATATTGTCAAATTGTCGTTAGATTACTGTCGTTGTCGTGAGATAGTTGTCGTTATTGTCATATTGTCCTTCGAACATTGTCGTTAGTGTAACATTGTCGATCATTGTCGTTGTCGTGTCATATTGTCAAATTGTCGTTAGATTACTGTCGTTGTCGTGAGATTGTTGTCGTTATTGTCATATTGTCGTTCGAACATTGTCGTTAGTGTAATATTGTCGATCATTATCGTTGTCGTATCATATTGTCAAATTGTCGTTAGATTACTGTCGTTGTCGTGAGATTGTTGTCGTTATTGTCATATTGTCGTTCGAACATTGTCGTTAGTGTAATATTGTCGATCATTGTCGTTGTCGTATCATATTGCCAAATTGTCGTTAGATTACTGTCGTTGTCGTGAGATTGTTGTCGTTATTGTCATATTGTCGTTCGAGCATTGTCGTTAGTGTAATATTGTCGATCATTGTCGTTGTCGTATCATATTGTCAAATTGTCGTTAGATTACTGTCGCTGTCGTGAGATTTTTGTCGTTATTGTCATATTGTCGTTCGAACATTGTCGTTAGTGTAATATTGTCGATCATTGTCGTTGTCGTATCATATTGTCAAATTGTCGTTAGATTACTGTCCTTGTCGTGAGATTAATGTCGTTATTGTCATATTGTCCTTCGAACATTGTCGTTAGTGTAATATTGTCGATCATTGTCGTTGTCGTATCATATTGTCAAATTGTCGTTAGATTACTGTCGTTGTCGTGAGATTATTGTCGTTATTGTCATATTGTCCTTCGAACATTGTCGTTAGTGTAATATTGTCGATCATTGTCGTTGTCGTATCATATTGTCAAATTGTCGTTAGATTACTGTCGTTGTCGTGAGATTATTGTCGTTATTGTCATATTGTCCTTCGAACATTGTCGTTAGTGTAATATTGTCGATCATTGTGGTTGTCGTATCATATTGTCAAATTGTCGTTAGATTACTGTCGTTGTCGTGAGATTATTGTCGTTATTGTCATATTGTCCTTCGAACATTGTCGTTAGTGTAATATTGTCGATCATTGTCGTTGTCGTATCATATTGTCAAATTGTCGTTAGATTACTGTCGTTGTCGTGAGATTATTCTCGTTATTGTCATATTGTCCTTCGAACATTGTCGTTAGTGTAATATTGTCGATCATTGTCGTTGTCGTATCATATTGTCAAATTGTCGTTAGATTACTGTCGTTGTCGTGAGATTGTTGTCGTTATTGTCATATTGTCCTTCGAACATTGTCGTTAGTGTAATATTGTCGATCATTGTCGTTGTCGTATCATATTGTCAAATTGTCGTTAGATTACTGTCGTTGTCGTGAGATTTTTGTCGTTATTGTCATATTGTCCTTCGAACATTGTCGTTAGTGTAATATTGTCGATCATTGTCGTTGTCGTATCATATTGTCAAATTGTGGTTAGATTACTGTCGTTGTCGTGAGCTTATTGTCGTTATTGTCATATTGTCCTTCGAACATTGTCGTTAGTGTAATATTGTCGATCATTGTCGTTGTCGTTTCATATTGTCAAATTGTCGTTAGATTACTGTCGTTGTCGTGAGATTGTTGTCGTTATTGTCATATTGTCCTTCGAACATTGTCGTTAGTGTAATATTGTCGATCATTGTGGTTGTCGTATCATATTGTCAAATTGTCGTTAGATTACTGTCGTTGTCGTGAGATTATTGTCGTTATTGTCATATTGTCCTTCGAACATTGTCGTTAGTGTAATATTGTCGATCATTGTCGTTGTCGTATCATATTGTCAAATTGTGGTTAGATTACTGTCGTTGTCGTGAGATTTTTGTCGTTATTGTCATATTGTCCTTCGAACATTGTCGTTAGTGTAATATTGTCGATCATTGTCGTTGTCGTATCATATTGTCAAATTGTCGTTAGATTACTGTCGTTGTCGTGAGATTTTTGTCGTTATTGTCATATTGTCCTTCGAACATTGTCGTTAGTGTAATATTGTCGATCATTGTCGTTGTCGTATCATATTGTCAAATTGTCGTTAGATTACTGTCGTTGTCGTGAGATTTTTGTCGTTATTGTCATATTGTCCTTCGAACATTGTCGTTAGTGTAATATTGTCGATCATTGTCGTTGTCGTATCATATTGTCAAATTGTGGTTAGATTACTGTCGTTGTCGTGAGATTATTGTCGTTATTGTCATATTGTCCTTCGAACATTGTCGTTAGTGTAATATTGTCGATCATTGTCGTTGTCGTTTCATATTGTCAAATTGTCGTTAGATTACTGTCGTTGTCGTGAGATTGTTGTCGTTATTGTCATATTGTCCTTCGAACATTGTCGTTAGTGTAATATTGTCGATCATTGTCGTTGTCGTATCATATTGTCAAATTGTCGTTAGATTACTGTCGTTGTCGTGAGATTATTGTCGTTATTGTCATATTGTCCTTCGAACATTGTCGTTAGTGTAATATTGTCGATCATTGTGGTTGTCGTATCATATTGTCAAATTGTCGTTAGATTACTGTCGTTGTCGTGAGATTATTGTCGTTATTGTCATATTGTCCTTCGAACATTGTCGTTAGTGTAATATTGTCGATCATTGTCGTTTTCGTATCATACTGTCAAATTGTCGTTAGATTACTGTCGTTGTCGTGAGATTGTTGTCGTTACTGTCATATTGTCCTTCGAACATTGTCGTTAGTGTAATATTGTCGATCATTGTCGTTGTCGTATCATATTGTCAAATTGTCGTTAGATTACTGTCTTTGTCGTGAGATTGTTGTCGTTATTGTCATATTGTCCTTCGAACATTGTCGTTAGTGTAACATTGTCGATCATTGTCGTTGTCGTTTCATATTGTCAAATTGTCGTTAGATTACTGTCGTTGTCGTGAGATTGTTGTCGTTATTGTCATATTGTCCTTCGAACATTGTCGTTAGTGTAATATTGTCGATCATTGTCGTTGTCGTTTCATATTGTCAAATTGTCGTTAGATTACTGTCGTTGTCGTGAGATTGTTGTCGTTATTGTCATATTGTCCTTCGAACATTGTCGTTAGTGTAATATTGTCGATCATTGTCGTTGTCGTATCATATTGTCAAATTGTCGTTAGGTTACTCGTTATTGTCATGTTGTCCTTCGAACATTGTCGTTAGTGTAATATTGTCGATCATTGTCGTTGTCGTATCATATTGTCAAATTGTCGTTAGGTTACTGTCGTTGTCGTGAGATTGTTGTCGTTATTGTCATGTTGTCCTTCGAACATTGTCGTTAGTGTAATATTGTCGATCATTGTCGTTGTCGTATCATATTGTCAAATTGTCGTTAGATTACTGTCGTTGTCGTGAGATTGTTGTCGTTATTGGCATATTGTCCTTCGAACATTGTCGTTAGTGTAATATTGTCGATCATTGTCGTTGTCGTGTCATATTGTCAAATTGTCGTTAGATTACTGTCGTTGTCGTGAGATTGTTGTCGTTATTGTCATATTGTCCTTCGAACATTGTCGTTAGTGTAATATTGTCGATCATTGTCGTTGTCGTATCATATTGTCAAATTGTCGTTAGATTACTGTCGTTGTCGTGAGATTGTTGTCGTTATTGTCATATTGTCGTTCGAACATTGTCGTTAGTGTAATATTGTCGATCATTGTCGTTTTCGTATCATACTGTCAAATTGTCGTTAGATTACTGTCGTTGTCGTGAGATTGTTGTCGTTATTGTCATATTGTCCTTCGAACATTGTCGATCATTGTCGTTGTCGTATCATATTGTCAAATTGTCGTTAGATTACTGTCGTTGTCGTGAGATTGTTGTCGTTATTGTCATATTGTCGTTCGAACATTGTCGTTAGTGTAATATTGTCGATCATTGTCGTTGTCGTATCATATTGTCAAATTGTCGTTAGATTACTGTCGTTGTCGTGAGATTGTTGTCGTTATTGTCATATTGTCGTTCGAACATTGTCGTTAGTGTAATATTGTCGATCATTGTCGTTGTCGTATCATACTGTCAAATTGTCGTTAGATGACTGTCGTTGTCGTGAGATTGTTGTCGTTATTGTCATATTGTCGTTCGAACACTGTCGTTAGTGTAATATTGTCGATCATTGTCGTTGTCGTATCATATTGTCAAATTGTCGTTAGATGACTGTCGTTGTCGTGAGATTGTTGTCGTTATTGTCATATTGTCGTTCGAACATTGTCGTTAGTGCAATATTGTCGATCATTGTCGTTGTCGTATCATATTGTCAAATTGTCGTTAGATTACTGTCGTTGTCGTGAGATTGTTGTCGTTATTGTCATATTGTCGTTCGAACATTGTCGTTAGTATAATATTGTCGATCATTGTCGTTTTCGTATCATACTGTCAAATTGTCGTTAGATTACTGTCGTTGTCGTGAGATTGTTGTCGTTATTGTCATATTGTCCTTCGAACATTGTCGTTAGTGTAATATTGTCGATCATTGTCGTTGTCGTATCATATTGTCAAATTGTCGTTAGATTACTGTCGTTGTCGTGAGATAGTTGTCGTTATTGTCATATTGTCCTTCGAACATTGTCGTTAGTGTAATATTGTCGATCATTGTCGTTGTCGTATCATATTGTCAAATTGTCGTTAGATTACTGTCGTTGTCGTGAGATTGTTGTCGTTATTGTCATATTGTCCTTCGAACATTGTCGTTAGTGTAACATTGTCGATCATTGTCGTTGTCGTTTCATATTGTCAAATTGTCGTTAGATTACTGTCGTTGTCGTGAGATTGTTGTCGTTATTGTCATATTGTCCTTCGAACATTGTCGTTAGTGTAATATTGTCGATCATTGTCGTTGTCGTTTCATATTGTCAAATTGTCGTTAGATTACTGTCGTTGTCGTGAGATTGTTGTCGTTATTGTCATATTGTCCTTCGAACATTGTCGTTAGTGTAATATTGTCGATCATTGTCGTTGTCGTATCATATTGTCAAATTGTCGTTAGGTTACTCGTTATTGTCATGTTGTCCTTCGAACATTGTCGTTAGTGTAATATTGTCGATCATTGTCGTTGTCGTATCATATTGTCAAATTGTCGTTAGGTTACTGTCGTTGTCGTGAGATTGTTGTCGTTATTGTCATGTTGTCCTTCGAACATTGTCGTTAGTGTAATATTGTCGATCATTGTCGTTGTCGTATCATATTGTCAAATTGTCGTTAGATTACTGTCGTTGTCGTGAGATTGTTGTCGTTATTGGCATATTGTCCTTCGAACATTGTCGTTAGTGTAATATTGTCGATCATTGTCGTTGTCGTGTCATATTGTCAAATTGTCGTTAGATTACTGTCGTTGTCGTGAGATTGTTGTCGTTATTGTCATATTGTCCTTCGAACATTGTCGTTAGTGTAATATTGTCGATCATTGTCGTTGTCGTATCATATTGTCAAATTGTCGTTAGATTACTGTCGTTGTCGTGAGATTGTTGTCGTTATTGTCATATTGTCGTTCGAACATTGTCGTTAGTGTAATATTGTCGATCATTGTCGTTTTCGTATCATACTGTCAAATTGTCGTTAGATTACTGTCGTTGTCGTGAGATTGTTGTCGTTATTGTCATATTGTCCTTCGAACATTGTCGATCATTGTCGTTGTCGTATCATATTGTCAAATTGTCGTTAGATTACTGTCGTTGTCGTGAGATTGTTGTCGTTATTGTCATATTGTCGTTCGAACATTGTCGTTAGTGTAATATTGTCGATCATTGTCGTTGTCGTATCATATTGTCAAATTGTCGTTAGATTACTGTCGTTGTCGTGAGATTGTTGTCGTTATTGTCATATTGTCGTTCGAACATTGTCGTTAGTGTAATATTGTCGATCATTGTCGTTGTCGTATCATACTGTCAAATTGTCGTTAGATGACTGTCGTTGTCGTGAGATTGTTGTCGTTATTGTCATATTGTCGTTCGAACACTGTCGTTAGTGTAATATTGTCGATCATTGTCGTTGTCGTATCATATTGTCAAATTGTCGTTAGATGACTGTCGTTGTCGTGAGATTGTTGTCGTTATTGTCATATTGTCGTTCGAACATTGTCGTTAGTGCAATATTGTCGATCATTGTCGTTGTCGTATCATATTGTCAAATTGTCGTTAGATTACTGTCGTTGTCGTGAGATTGTTGTCGTTATTGTCATATTGTCGTTCGAACATTGTCGTTAGTATAATATTGTCGATCATTGTCGTTTTCGTATCATACTGTCAAATTGTCGTTAGATTACTGTCGTTGTCGTGAGATTGTTGTCGTTATTGTCATATTGTCCTTCGAACATTGTCGTTAGTGTAATATTGTCGATCATTGTCGTTGTCGTATCATATTGTCAAATTGTCGTTAGATTACTGTCGTTGTCGTGAGATAGTTGTCGTTATTGTCATATTGTCCTTCGAACATTGTCGTTAGTGTAACATTGTCGATCATTGTCGTTGTCGTGTCATATTGTCAAATTGTCGTTAGATTACTGTCGTTGTCGTGAGATTGTTGTCGTTATTGTCATATTGTCGTTCGAACATTGTCGTTAGTGTAATATTGTCGATCATTATCGTTGTCGTATCATATTGTCAAATTGTCGTTAGATTACTGTCGTTGTCGTGAGATTGTTGTCGTTATTGTCATATTGTCGTTCGAACATTGTCGTTAGTGTAATATTGTCGATCATTGTCGTTGTCGTATCATATTGCCAAATTGTCGTTAGATTACTGTCGTTGTCGTGAGATTGTTGTCGTTATTGTCATATTGTCGTTCGAGCATTGTCGTTAGTGTAATATTGTCGATCATTGTCGTTGTCGTATCATATTGTCAAATTGTCGTTAGATTACTGTCGCTGTCGTGAGATTTTTGTCGTTATTGTCATATTGTCGTTCGAACATTGTCGTTAGTGTAATATTGTCGATCATTGTCGTTGTCGTATCATATTGTCAAATTGTCGTTAGATTACTGTCCTTGTCGTGAGATTAATGTCGTTATTGTAATATTGTCCTTCGAACATTGTCGTTAGTGTAATATTGTCGATCATTGTCGTTGTCGTATCATATTGTCAAATTGTCGTTAGATTACTGTCGTTGTCGTGAGATTATTGTCGTTATTGTCATATTGTCCTTCGAACATTGTCGTTAGTGTAATATTGTCGATCATTGTCGTTGTCGTATCATATTGTCAAATTGTCGTTAGATTACTGTCGTTGTCGTGAGATTATTGTCGTTATTGTCATATTGTCCTTCGAACATTGTCGTTAGTGTAATATTGTCGATCATTGTGGTTGTCGTATCATATTGTCAAATTGTCGTTAGATTACTGTCGTTGTCGTGAGATTATTGTCGTTATTGTCATATTGTCCTTCGAACATTGTCGTTAGTGTAATATTGTCGATCATTGTCGTTGTCGTATCATATTGTCAAATTGTCGTTAGATTACTGTCGTTGTCGTGAGATTATTCTCGTTATTGTCATATTGTCCTTCGAACATTGTCGTTAGTGTAATATTGTCGATCATTGTCGTTGTCGTATCATATTGTCAAATTGTCGTTAGATTACTGTCGTTGTCGTGAGATTGTTGTCGTTATTGTCATATTGTCCTTCGAACATTGTCGTTAGTGTAATATTGTCGATCATTGTCGTTGTCGTATCATATTGTCAAATTGTCGTTAGATTACTGTCGTTGTCGTGAGATTTTTGTCGTTATTGTCATATTGTCCTTCGAACATTGTCGTTAGTGTAATATTGTCGATCATTGTCGTTGTCGTATCATATTGTCAAATTGTGGTTAGATTACTGTCGTTGTCGTGAGCTTATTGTCGTTATTGTCATATTGTCCTTCGAACATTGTCGTTAGTGTAATATTGTCGATCATTGTCGTTGTCGTTTCCTATTGTCAAATTGTCGTTAGATTACTGTCGTTGTCGTGAGATTGTTGTCGTTATTGTCATATTGTCCTTCGAACATTGTCGTTAGTGTAATATTGTCGATCATTGTGGTTGTCGTATCATATTGTCAAATTTTCGTTAGATTACTGTCGTTGTCGTGAGATTATTGTCGTTATTGTCATATTGTCCTTCGAACATTGTCGTTAGTGTAATATTGTCGATCATTGTCGTTGTCGTATCATATTGTCAAATTGTGGTTAGATTACTGTCGTTGTCGTGAGATTTTTGTCGTTATTGTCATATTGTCCTTCGAACATTGTCGTTAGTGTAATATTGTCGATCATTGTCGTTGTCGTATCATATTGTCAAATTGTCGTTAGATTACTGTCGTTGTCGTGAGATTTTTGTCGTTATTGTCATATTGTCCTTCGAACATTGTCGTTAGTGTAATATTGTCGATAATTGTCGTTGTCGTATCATATTGTCAAATTGTCGTTAGATTACTGTCGTTGTCGTGAGATTTTTGTCGTTATTGTCATATTGTCCTTCGAACATTGTCGTTAGTGTAATATTGTCGATCATTGTCGTTGTCGTATCATATTGTCAAATTGTGGTTAGATTACTGTCGTTGTCGTGAGATTATTGTCGTTATTGTCATATTGTCCTTCGAACATTGTCGTTAGTGTAATATTGTCGATCATTGTCGTTGTCGTTTCATATTGTCAAATTGTCGTTGGATTACTGTCGTTGTCGTGAGATTGTTGTCGTTATTGTCATATTGTCCTTCGAACATTGTCGTTAGTGTAATATTGTCGATCATTGTCGTTGTCGTATCATATTGTCAAATTGTCGTTAGATTACTGTCGTTGTCGTGAGATTATTGTCGTTATTGTCATATTGTCCTTCGAACATTGTCGTTAGTGTAATATTGTCGATCATTGTGGTTGTCGTATCATATTGTCAAATTGTCGTTAGATTACTGTCGTTGTCGTGAGATTATTGTCGTTATTGTCATATTGTCCTTCGAACATTGTCGTTAGTGTAATATTGTCGATCATTGTCGTTTTCGTATCATACTGTCAAATTGTCGTTAGATTACTGTCGTTGTCGTGAGATTGTTGTCGTTATTGTCATATTGTCCTTCGAACATTGTCGTTAGTGTAATATTGTCGATCATTGTCGTTGTCGTATCATATTGTCAAATTGTCGTTAGATTACTGTCGTTGTCGTGAGATTGTTGTCGTTATTGTCATATTGTCCTTCGAACATTGTCGTTAGTGTAACATTGTCGATCATTGTCGTTGTCGTTTCATATTGTCAAATTGTCGTTAGATTACTGTCGTTGTCGTGAGATTGTTGTCGTTATTGTCATATTGTCCTTCGAACATTGTCGTTAGTGTAATATTGTCGATCATTGTCGTTGTCGTTTCATATTGTCAAATTGTCGTTAGATTACTGTCGTTGTCGTGAGATTGTTGTCGTTATTGTCATGTTGTCCTTCGAACATTGTCGTTAGTGTAATATTGTCGATCATTGTCGTTGTCGTATCATATTGTCAAATTGTCGTTAGATTACTGTCGTTGTCGTGAGATTGTTGTCGTTATTGTCATATTGTCCTTCGAACATTGTCGTTAGTGTAATATTGTCGATCATTGTCGTTGTCGTTTCATATTGTCAAATTGTCGTTAGATTACTGTCGTTGTCGTGAGATTGTTGTCGTTATTGTCATATTGTCCTTCGAACATTGTCGTTAGTGTAATATTGTCGATCATTGTCGTTGTCGTTTCATATTGTCAAATTGTCGTTAGATTACTGTGGTTGTCGTGAGATTGTTGTCGTTATTGTCATATTGTCCTTCGAACATTGTCGTTAGTGTAATATTGTCGATCATTGTCGTTGTCGTATCATATTGTCAAATTGTCGTTAGATTACTGTCGTTGTCGTGAGATTGTTGTCGTTATTGTCATATTGTCCTTCGAACATTGTCGTTAGTGTAATATTGTCGATCATTGTCGTTGTCGTTTCATATTGTCAAATTGTCGTTAGATTACTGTCGTTGTCGTGAGATTGTTGTCGTTATTGTCATATTGTCCTTCGAACATTGTCGTTAGTGTAATATTGTCGATCATTGTCGTTGTCGTTTCATATTGTCAAATTGTCGTTAGATTACTGTCGTTGTCGTGAGATTGTTGTCGTTATTGTCATATTGTCCTTCGAACATTGTCGTTAGTGTAATATTGTCGATCATTGTCGTTGTCGTATCATATTGTCAAATTGTCGTTAGATTACTGTCGTTGTCGTGAGATTGTTGTCGTTATTGTCATATTGTCCTTCGAACATTGTCGTTAGTGTAATATTGTCGATCATTGTCGTTGTCGTTTCATATTGTCAAATTGTCGTTAGATTACTGTCGTTGTCGTGAGATTGTTGTCGTTATTGTCATATTGTCCTTCGAACATTGTCGTTAGTGTAATATTGTCGATCATTGTCGTTGTCGTTTCATATTGTCAAATTGTCGTTAGATTACTGTCGTTGTCGTGAGATTGTTGTCGTTATTGTCATATTGTCCTTCGAACATTGTCGTTAGTGTAATATTGTCGATCATTGTCGTTGTCGTATCATATTGTCAAATTGTCATTAGATTACTGTCGTTGTCGTGAGATTGTTGTCGTTATTGTCATATTGTCCTTCGAACATTGTCGTTAGTGTAATATTGTCGATCATTGTCGTTGTCGTTTCATATTGTCAAATTGTCGTTAGATTACTGTCGTTGTCGTGAGATTGTTGTCGTTATTGTCATATTGTCCTTCGAACATTGTCGTTAGTGTAATATTGTCGATCATTGTCGTTGTCGTATCATATTGCCAAATTGTCGTTAGATTACTGTCGTTGTCGTGAGATTGTTGTCGTTATTGTCATATTGTCGTTCGAACATTGTCGTTAGTGTAATATTGTCGATCATTGTCGTTGTCGTATCATATTGTCAAATTGTCGTTAGATTACTGTCGTTGTCGTGAGATTGTTGTCGTTATTGTCATATTGTCGTTCGAACATTGTCGTTAGTGTAATATTGTCGATCATTGTCGTTGTCGTATCATATTGTCAAATTGTCGTTAGATTACTGTCGTTGTCGTGAGATTGTTGTCGTTATTGTCATATTGTCCTTCGAACATTGTCGTTAGTGTAATATTGTCGATCATTGTCGTTGTCGTATCATATTGTCAAATTGTCGTTAGATTACTGTCGTTGTCGTGAGATTGTTGTCGTTATTGTCATATTGTCGTTCGAACATTGTCGTTAGTGTAATATTGTCGATCATTGTCGTTGTCGTATCATATTGTCAAATTGTCGTTAGATTACTGTCGTTGTCGTGAGATTGTTGTCGTTATTGTCATATTGTCCTTCGAACATTGTCGTTAGTGTAACATTGTCGATCATTGTCGTTGTCGTTTCATATTGTCAAATTGTCGTTAGATTACTGTCGTTGTCGTGAGATTGTTGTCGTTATTGTCATATTGTCCTTCGAACATTGTCGTTAGTGTAATATTGTCGATCATTGTCGTTGTCGTATCATATTGTCAAATTGTCGTTAGATTACTGTCGTTGTCGTGAGATTGTTGTCGTTATTGTCATATTGTCCTTCGAACATTGTCGTTAGTGTAATATTGTCGATCATTGTCGTTGTCGTATCATATTGTCAAATTGTCATTAGATTACTGTCGTTGTCGTGAGATTGTTGTCGTTATTGTCATATTGTCCTTCGAACATTGTCGTTAGTGTAATATTGTCGATCATTGTCGTTGTCGTTTCATATTGTCAAATTGTCGTTAGATTACTGTCGTTGTCGTGAGATTGTTGTCGTTATTGTCATATTGTCGTTCGAACATTGTCGTTAGTGTAATATTGTCGATCATTGTCGTTTTCGTATCATACTGTCAAATTGTCGTTAGATTACTGTCGTTGTCGTGAGATTGTTGTCGTTATTGTCATATTGTCGTTCGAACATTGTCGTTAGTGTAATATTGTCGATCATTGTCGTTGTCGTATCATATTGTCAAATTGTCGTTAGATTACTGTCGTTGTCGTGAGATTGTTGTCGTTATTGTCATATTGTCGTTCGAACATTGTCGTTAGTGTAATATTGTCGATCATTGTCGTTGTCGTATCATATTGTCAAATTGTCGTTAGATTACTGTCGTTGTCGTGAGATTGTTGTCGTTATTGTCATATTGTCGTTCGAACATTGTCGTTAGTGTAATATTGTCGATCATTGTCGTTGTCGTATCATATTGTCAAATTGTCGTTAGATTACTGTCGTTGTCGTGAGATTGTTGTCGTTATTGTCATATTGTCGTTCGAACATTGTCGTTAGTGTAATATTGTCGATCATTGTCGTTGTCGTATCATATTGTCAAATTGTCGTTAGATTACTGTCGTTGTCGTGAGATTGTTGTCGTTATTGGCATATTGTCCTTCGAACATTGTCGTTAGTGTAATATTGTCGATCATTGTCGTTGTCGTATCATATTGTCAAATTGTCGTTAGATTACTGTCGTTGTCGTGAGATTATTGTCGTTATTGTCATATTGTCCTTCGAACATTGTCGTTAGTGTAATATTGTCGATCATTGTCGTTGTCGTATCATATTGTCAAATTGTCGTTAGATTACTGTCGTTGTCGTGAGATTATTATCGTTATTGTCATATTGTCCTTCGAACATTGTCGTTAGTGTAATATTGTCGATCATTGTCGTTGTCGTATCATATTGTCAAATTGTCGTTAGATTACTGTCGTTGTCGTGAGATTGTTGTCGTTATTGTCATATTGTCGTTCGAACATTGTCGTTAGTGTAATATTGTCGATCATTGTCGTTTTCGTATCATATTGTCAAATTGTCGTTAGATTACTGTCCTTGTCGTGAGATTATTGTCGTTATTGTCATATTGTCCTTCGAACATTGTCGTTAGTGTAATATTGTCGATCATTGTCGTTGTCGTATCATATTGTCAAATTGTCGTTAGATTACTGTCCTTGTCGTGAGATTGTTGTCGTTATTGTCATATTGTCGTTCGAACATTGTCGTTAGTGTAATATTGTCGATCATTGTCGTTGTCGTATCATATTGTCAAATTGTCGTTAGATTACTGTCGTTGTCGTGAGATTGTTGTCGTTATTGTCATATTGTCGTTCGAACATTGTCGTTAGTGTAATATTGTCGATCATTATCGTTGTCGTATCATATTGTCAAATTGTCGTTAGATTACTGTCGTTGTCGTGAGATTGTTGTCGTTATTGTCATATTGTCGTTCGAACATTGTCGTTAGTGTAATATTGTCGATCATTGTCGTTGTCGTATCATATTGTCAAATTGTCGTTAGATTACTGTCGTTGTCGTGAGATTGTTGTCGTTATTGTCATATTGTCGTTCGAACATTGTCGTTAGTGTAATATTGTCGATCATTGTCGTTGTCGTATCATATTGTCAAATTGTCGTTAGATTACTGTCGTTGTCGTGAGATTGTTGTCGTTATTGTCATATTGTCGTTCGAACATTGTCGTTAGTGTAATATTGTCGATCATTGTCGTTGTCGTATCATATTGTCAAATTGTCGTTAGATTACTGTCGTTGTCGTGAGATTGTTGTCGTTATTGGCATATTGTCCTTCGAACATTGTCGTTAGTGTAATATTGTCGATCATTGTCGTTGTCGTATCATATTGTCAAATTGTCGTTAGATTACTGTCGTTGTCGTGAGATTATTGTCGTTATTGTCATATTGTCCTTCGAACATTGTCGTTAGTGTAATATTGTCGATCATTGTCGTTGTCGTATCATATTGTCAAATTGTCGTTAGATTACTGTCGTTGTCGTGAGATTATTGTCGTTATTGTCATATTGTCCTTCGAACATTGTCGTTAGTGTAATATTGTCGATCATTGTCGTTGTCGTATCATATTGTCAAATTGTCGTTAGATTACTGTCGTTGTCGTGAGATTATTGTCGTTATTGTCATATTGTCCTTCGAACATTGTCGTTAGTGTAATATTGTCGATCATTGTCGTTGTCGTATCATATTGTCAAATTGTCGTTAGATTACTGTCGTTGTCGTGAGATTGTTGTCGTTATTGTCATATTGTCCTTCGAACATTGTCGTTAGTGCAATATTGTCGATCATTGTCGTTGTCGTATCATATTGTCAAATTGTCGTTAGATTACTGTCGTTGTCGTGAGATTTTTGTCGTTATTGTCATATTGTCCTTCGAACATTGTCGTTAGTGTAATATTGTCGATCATTGTCGTTGTCGTTTCATATTGTCAAATTGTCGTTAGATTACTGTCGTTGTCGTGAGATTATTGTCGTTATTGTCATATTGTCCTTCGAACATTGTCGTTAGTGTAATATTGTCGATCATTGTCGTTGTCGTATCATATTGTCAAATTGTGGTTAGATTACTGTCGTTGTCGTGAGATTATTGTCGTTATTGTCATATTGTCCTTCGAACATTGTCGTTAGTGTAATATTGTCGATCATTGTCGTTGTCGTTTCATATTGTCAAATTGTCGTTAGATTACTGTCGTTGTCGTGAGATTGTTGTCGTTATTGTCATATTGTCCTTCGAACATTGTCGTTAGTGTAATATTGTCGATCATTGTCGTT
This sequence comes from Hololepta plana, assembly GCA_963695495.1. Lineage (NCBI taxonomy): Eukaryota > Metazoa > Arthropoda > Insecta > Coleoptera > Histeridae > Hololepta > Hololepta plana. The sequence continues at coordinate 624,552 of OY968838.1, read as the reverse complement.
GTCGTTTCATATTGTCAAATTGTCGTTAGATTACTGTCGTTGTCGTGAGATTATTGTCGTTATTGTCATATTGTCCTTCGAACATTGTCGTTAGTGTAATATTGTCGATCATTGTCGTTGTCGTATCATATTGTCAAATTGTCGTTAGATTACTGTCGTTGTCGTGAGATTGTTGTCGTTATTGTCATATTGTCCTTCGAACATTGTCGTTAGTGTAATATTGTCGATCATTGTCGTTGTCGTTTCATATTGTCAAATTGTCGTTAGATTACTGTCGTTGTCGTGAGATTGTTGTCGTTATTGTCATATTGTCCTTCGAACATTGTCGTTAGTGTAATATTGTCGATCATTGTCGTTGTCGTATCATATTGTCAAATTGTCGTTAGATTACTGTCGTTGTCGTGAGATTGTTGTCGTTATTGTCATATTGTCCTTCGAACATTGTCGTTAGTGTAATATTGTCGATCATTGTCGTTGTCGTTTCATATTGTCAAATTGTCGTTAGATTACTGTCGTTGTCGTGAGATTGTTGTCGTTATTGTCATATTGTCCTTCGAACATTGTCGTTAGTGTAATATTGTCGATCATTGTCGTTGTCGTTTCATATTGTCAAATTGTCGTTAGATTACTGTCGTTGTCGTGAGATTGTTGTCGCTATTGTCATATTGTCCTTCGAACATTGTCGTTAGTGTAATATTGTCGATCATTGTCGTTGTCGTATCATATTGTCAAATTGTCATTAGATTACTGTCGTTGTCGTGAGATTGTTGTCGTTATTGTCATATTGTCCTTCGAACATTGTCGTTAGTGTAATATTGTCGATCATTGTCGTTGTCGTTTCATATTGTCAAATTGTCGTTAGATTACTGTCGTTGTCGTGAGATTGTTGTCGTTATTGTCATATTGTCCTTCGAACATTGTCGTTAGTGTAATATTGTCGATCATTGTCGTTGTCGTATCATATTGTCAAATTGTCATTAGATTACTGTCGTTGTCGTGAGATTGTTGTCGCTATTGTCATATTGTCCTTCGAACATTGTCGTTAGTGTAATATTGTCGATCATTGTCGTTGTCGTATCATATTGTCAAATTGTCATTAGATTACTGTCGTTGTCGTGAGATTGTTGTCGTTATTGTCATATTGTCCTTCGAACATTGTCGTTAGTGTAATATTGTCGATCATTGTCGTTGTCGTTTCATATTGTCAAATTGTCGTTAGATTACTGTCGTTGTCGTGAGATTGTTGTCGTTATTGTCATATTGTCCTTCGAACATTGTCGTTAGTGTAATATTGTCGATCATTGTCGTTGTCGTATCATATTTTCAAATTGTCGTTAGATTACTGTCGTTGTCGTGAGATTATTGTCGTTATTGTCATATTGTCCTTCGAACATTGTCGTTAGTGTAATATTGTCGATCATTGTGGTTGTCGTATCATATTGTCAAATTGTCGTTAGATTACTGTCGTTGTCGTGAGATTATTGTCGTTATTGTCATATTGTCCTTCGAACATTGTCGTTAGTGTAATATTGTCGATCATTGTCGTTTTCGTATCATACTGTCAAATTGTCGTTAGATTACTGTCGTTGTCGTGAGATTGTTGTCGTTATTGTCATATTGTCCTTCGAACATTGTCGTTAGTGTAATATTGTCGATCATTGTCGTTGTCGTATCATATTGTCAAATTGTCGTTAGATTACTGTCGTTGTCGTGAGATTGTTGTCGTTATTGTCATATTGTCCTTCGAACATTGTCGTTAGTGTAACATTGTCGATCATTGTCGTTGTCGTTTCATATTGTCAAATTGTCGTTAGATTACTGTCGTTGTCGTGAGATTGTTGTCGTTATTGTCATATTGTCCTTCGAACATTGTCGTTAGTGTAATATTGTCGATCATTGTCGTTGTCGTTTCATATTGTCAAATTGTCGTTAGATTACTGTCGTTGTCGTGAGATTGTTGTCGTTATTGTCATATTGTCCTTCGAACATTGTCGTTAGTGTAATATTGTCGATCATTGTCGTTGTCGTATCATATTGTCAAATTGTCGTTAGATTACTGTCGTTGTCGTGAGATTGTTGTCGTTATTGTCATATTGTCCTTCGAACATTGTCGTTAGTGTAATATTGTCGATCATTGTCGTTGTCGTTTCATATTGTCAAATTGTCGTTAGATTACTGTCGTTGTCGTGAGATTGTTGTCGTTATTGTCATATTGTCCTTCGAACATTGTCGTTAGTGTAATATTGTCGATCATTGTCGTTGTCGTTTCATATTGTCAAATTGTCGTTAGATTACTGTCGTTGTCGTGAGATTGTTGTCGTTATTGTCATATTGTCCTTCGAACATTGTCGTTAGTGTAATATTGTCGATCATTGTCGTTGTCGTATCATATTGTCAAATTGTCGTTAGATTACTGTCGTTGTCGTGAGATTGTTGTCGTTATTGTCATATTGTCCTTCGAACATTGTCGTTAGTGTAATATTGTCGATCATTGTCGTTGTCGTATCATATTGTCAAATTGTCGTTAGATTACTGTCGTTGTCGTGAGATTGTTGTCGTTATTGTCATATTGTCCTTCGAACATTGTCGTTAGTGTAATATTGTCGATCATTGTCGTTGTCGTTTCATATTGTCAAATTGTCGTTAGATTACTGTCGTTGTCGTGAGATTATTGTCGTTATTGTCATATTGTCCTTCGAACATTGTCGTTAGTGTAATATTGTCGATCATTGTCGTTGTCGTATCATATTGTCAAATTGTCGTTAGATTACTGTCGTTGTCGTGAGATTATTATCGTTATTGTCATATTGTCCTTCGAACATTGTCGTTAGTGTAATATTGTCGATCATTGTCGTTGTCGTATCATATTGTCAAATTGTCGTTAGATTACTGTCGTTGTCGTGAGATTGTTGTCGTTATTGTCATATTGTCCTTCGAACATTGTCGTTAGTGTAATATTGTCGATCATTGTCGTTGTCGTATCATATTGTCAAATTGTCGTTAGATTACTGTCGTTGTCGTGAGATTGTTGTCGTTATTGTCATATTGTCCTTCGAACATTGTCGTTAGTGTAATATTGTCGATCATTGTCGTTGTCGTATCATATTGTCAAATTGTCGTTAGATTACTGTCGTTGTCGTGAGATTGTTGTCGTTATTGTCATATTGTCCTTCGAACATTGTCGTTAGTGTAATATTGTCGATCATTGTCGTTGTCGTATCATATTGTCAAATTGTCATTAGATTACTGTCGTTGTCGTGAGATTGTTGTCGTTATTGTCATATTGTCCTTCGAACATTGTCGTTAGTGTAATATTGTCGATCATTGTCGTTGTCGTATCATATTGTCAAATTGTCGTTAGATTACTGTCGTTGTCGTGAGATTATTGTCGTTATTGTCATATTGTCGTTCGAACATTGTCGTTAGTGTAATATTGTCGATCATTGTCGTTGTCGTATCATATTGTCAAATTGTCATTAGATTACTGTCGTTGTCGTGAGATTGTTGTCGTTATTGTCATATTGTCGTTCGAACATTGTCGTTAGTGTAATATTGTCGATCATTGTCGTTGTCGTATCATATTGTCAAATTGTCGTTAGATTACTGTCGTTGTCGTGAGATTGTTGTCGTTATTGTCATATTGTCCTTCGAATATTGTCGTTAGTGTAATATTGTCGATCATTGTCGTTGTCGTTTCATATTGTCAAATTGTCGTTAGATTACTGTCGTTGTCGTGAGATTGTTGTCGTTATTGTCATATTGTCCTTCGAACATTGTCGTTAGTGTAATATTGTCGATCATTGTCGTTGTCGTTTCATATTGTCAAATTGTCGTTAGATTACTGTCGTTGTCGTGAGATTATTGTCGTTATTGTCATATTGTCCTTCGAACATTGTCGTTAGTGTAATATTGTCGATCATTGTCGTTGTCGTTTCATATTGTCAAATTGTCGTTAGATTACTGTCGTTGTCGTGAGATTGTTGTCGTTATTGTCATATTGTCCTTCGAACATTGTCGTTAGTGTAATATTGTCGATCATTGTCGTTGTCGTATCATATTGTCAAATTGTCGTTAGATTACTGTCGTTGTCGTGAGATTGTTGTCGTTATTGTCATATTGTCCTTCGAACATTGTCGTTAGTGTAATATTGTCGATCATTGTCGTTGTCGTTTCATATTGTCAAATTGTCGTTAGATTACTGTCGTTGTCGTGAGATTGTTGTCGTTATTGTCATATTGTCCTTCGAACATTGTCGTTAGTGTAATATTGTCGATCATTGTCGTTGTCGTTTCATATTGTCAAATTGTCGTTAGATTACTGTCGTTGTCGTGAGATTGTTGTCGCTATTGTCATATTGTCCTTCGAACATTGTCGTTAGTGTAATATTGTCGATCATTGTCGTTGTCGTATCATATTGTCAAATTGTCATTAGATTACTGTCGTTGTCGTGAGATTGTTGTCGTTATTGTCATATTGTCCTTCGAACATTGTCGTTAGTGTAATATTGTCGATCATTGTCGTTGTCGTTTCATATTGTCAAATTGTCGTTAGATTACTGTCGTTGTCGTGAGATTGTTGTCGTTATTGTCATATTGTCCTTCGAACATTGTCGTTAGTGTAATATTGTCGATCATTGTCGTTGTCGTATCATATTGTCAAATTGTCATTAGATTACTGTCGTTGTCGTGAGATTGTTGTCGCTATTGTCATATTGTCCTTCGAACATTGTCGTTAGTGTAATATTGTCGATCATTGTCGTTGTCGTATCATATTGTCAAATTGTCATTAGATTACTGTCGTTGTCGTGAGATTGTTGTCGTTATTGTCATATTGTCCTTCGAACATTGTCGTTAGTGTAATATTGTCGATCATTGTCGTTGTCGTTTCATATTGTCAAATTGTCGTTAGATTACTGTCGTTGTCGTGAGATTGTTGTCGTTATTGTCATATTGTCCTTCGAACATTGTCGTTAGTGTAATATTGTCGATCATTGTCGTTGTCGTATCATATTGTCAAATTGTCGTTAGATTACTGTCGTTGTCGTGAGATTATTGTCGTTATTGTCATATTGTCCTTCGAACATTGTCGTTAGTGTAATATTGTCGATCATTGTGGTTGTCGTATCATATTGTCAAATTGTCGTTAGATTACTGTCGTTGTCGTGAGATTATTGTCGTTATTGTCATATTGTCCTTCGAACATTGTCGTTAGTGTAATATTGTCGATCATTGTCGTTTTCGTATCATACTGTCAAATTGTCGTTAGATTACTGTCGTTGTCGTGAGATTGTTGTCGTTATTGTCATATTGTCCTTCGAACATTGTCGTTAGTGTAATATTGTCGATCATTGTCGTTGTCGTATCATATTGTCAAATTGTCGTTAGATTACTGTCGTTGTCGTGAGATTGTTGTCGTTATTGTCATATTGTCCTTCGAACATTGTCGTTAGTGTAACATTGTCGATCATTGTCGTTGTCGTTTCATATTGTCAAATTGTCGTTAGATTACTGTCGTTGTCGTGAGATTGTTGTCGTTATTGTCATATTGTCCTTCGAACATTGTCGTTAGTGTAATATTGTCGATCATTGTCGTTGTCGTTTCATATTGTCAAATTGTCGTTAGATTACTGTCGTTGTCGTGAGATTGTTGTCGTTATTGTCATATTGTCCTTCGAACATTGTCGTTAGTGTAATATTGTCGATCATTGTCGTTGTCGTATCATATTGTCAAATTGTCGTTAGATTACTGTCGTTGTCGTGAGATTGTTGTCGTTATTGTCATATTGTCCTTCGAACATTGTCGTTAGTGTAATATTGTCGATCATTGTCGTTGTCGTTTCATATTGTCAAATTGTCGTTAGATTACTGTCGTTGTCGTGAGATTGTTGTCGTTATTGTCATATTGTCCTTCGAACATTGTCGTTAGTGTAATATTGTCGATCATTGTCGTTGTCGTTTCATATTGTCAAATTGTCGTTAGATTACTGTCGTTGTCGTGAGATTGTTGTCGTTATTGTCATATTGTCCTTCGAACATTGTCGTTAGTGTAATATTGTCGATCATTGTCGTTGTCGTATCATATTGTCAAATTGTCGTTAGATTACTGTCGTTGTCGTGAGATTGTTGTCGTTATTGTCATATTGTCCTTCGAACATTGTCGTTAGTGTAATATTGTCGATCATTGTCGTTGTCGTATCATATTGTCAAATTGTCGTTAGATTACTGTCGTTGTCGTGAGATTGTTGTCGTTATTGTCATATTGTCCTTCGAACATTGTCGTTAGTGTAATATTGTCGATCATTGTCGTTGTCGTTTCATATTGTCAAATTGTCGTTAGATTACTGTCGTTGTCGTGAGATTATTGTCGTTATTGTCATATTGTCCTTCGAACATTGTCGTTAGTGTAATATTGTCGATCATTGTCGTTGTCGTATCATATTGTCAAATTGTCGTTAGATTACTGTCGTTGTCGTGAGATTATTATCGTTATTGTCATATTGTCCTTCGAACATTGTCGTTAGTGTAATATTGTCGATCATTGTCGTTGTCGTATCATATTGTCAAATTGTCGTTAGATTACTGTCGTTGTCGTGAGATTGTTGTCGTTATTGTCATATTGTCCTTCGAACATTGTCGTTAGTGTAATATTGTCGATCATTGTCGTTGTCGTATCATATTGTCAAATTGTCGTTAGATTACTGTCGTTGTCGTGAGATTGTTGTCGTTATTGTCATATTGTCCTTCGAACATTGTCGTTAGTGTAATATTGTCGATCATTGTCGTTGTCGTATCATATTGTCAAATTGTCGTTAGATTACTGTCGTTGTCGTGAGATTGTTGTCGTTATTGTCATATTGTCCTTCGAACATTGTCGTTAGTGTAATATTGTCGATCATTGTCGTTGTCGTATCATATTGTCAAATTGTCATTAGATTACTGTCGTTGTCGTGAGATTGTTGTCGTTATTGTCATATTGTCCTTCGAACATTGTCGTTAGTGTAATATTGTCGATCATTGTCGTTGTCGTATCATATTGTCAAATTGTCGTTAGATTACTGTCGTTGTCGTGAGATTATTGTCGTTATTGTCATATTGTCGTTCGAACATTGTCGTTAGTGTAATATTGTCGATCATTGTCGTTGTCGTATCATATTGTCAAATTGTCATTAGATTACTGTCGTTGTCGTGAGATTGTTGTCGTTATTGTCATATTGTCCTTCGAACATTGTCGTTAGTGTAATATTGTCGATCATTGTCGTTATCGTATCATATTGTCAAATTGTCATTAGATTACTGTCGTTGTCGTGAGATTATTGTCGTTATTGTCATATTGTCGTTCGAACATTGTCGTTAGTGTAATATTGTCGATCATTGTCGTTGTCGTATCATATTGTCAAATTGTCATTAGATTACTGTCGTTGTCCTGAGATTGTTGTCGTTATTGTCATATTGTCCTTCGAACATTGTCGTTAGTGTAATATTGTCGATCATTGTCGTTGTCGTTTCATATTGTCAAATTGTCGTTAGATTACTGTCGTTGTCGTGAGATTGTTGTCGTTATTGTCATATTGTCCTTCGAACATTGTCGTTAGTGTAATATTGTCGATCATTGTCGTTGTCGTATCATATTGCCAAATTGTCGTTAGATTACTGTCGTTGTCGTGAGATTGTTGTCGTTATTGTCATATTGTCGTTCGAACATTGTCGTTAGTGTAATATTGTCGATCATTGTCGTTGTCGTATCATATTGTCAAATTGTCGTTAGATTACTGTCGTTGTCGTGAGATTGTTGTCGTTATTGTCATATTGTCGTTCGAACATTGTCGTTAGTGTAATATTGTCGATCGTTGTCGTTGTCGTATCATATTGTCAAATTGTCGTTAGATTACTGTCGTTGTCGTGAGATTGTTGTCGTTATTGTCATATTGTCCTTCGAACATTGTCGTTAGTGTAATATTGTCGATCATTGTCGTTGTCGTATCATATTGTCAAATTGTCGTTAGATTACTGTCGTTGTCGTGAGATTGTTGTCGTTATTGTCATATTGTCGTTCGAACATTGTCGTTAGTGTAATATTGTCGATCATTGTCGTTGTCGTATCATATTGTCAAATTGTCGTTAGATTACTGTCGTTGTCGTGAGATTGTTGTCGTTATTGTCATATTGTCCTTCGAACATTGTCGTTAGTATAACATTGTCGATCATTGTCGTTGTCGTTTCATATTGTCAAATTGTCGTTAGATTACTGTCGTTGTCGTGAGATTGTTGTCGTTATTGTCATATTGTCCTTCGAACATTGTCGTTAGTGTAATATTGTCGATCATTGTCGTTGTCGTATCATATTGTCAAATTGTCGTTAGATTACTGTCGTTGTCGTGAGATTGTTGTCGTTATTGTCATATTGTCCTTCGAACATTGTCGTTAGTGTAATATTGTCGATCATTGTCGTTGTCGTATCATATTGTCAAATTGTCGTTAGATTACTGTCGTTGTCGTGAGATTGTTGTCGTTATTGTCATATTGTCCTTCGAACATTGTCGTTAGTGTAATATTGTCGATCATTGTCGTTGTCGTATCATATTGTCAAATTGTCGTTAGATTACTGTCGTTGTCGTGAGATTGTTGTCGTTATTGTCATATTGTCCTTCGAACATTGTTGTTAGTGTAATATTGTCGATCATTGTCGTTGTCGTATCATATTGTCAAATTGTCATTAGATTACTGTCGTTGTCGTGAGATTGTTGTCGTTATTGTCATATTGTCCTTCGAACATTGTCGTTAGTGTAATATTGTCGATCATTGTCGTTGTCGTTTCATATTGTCAAATTGTCGTTAGATTACTGTCGTTGTCGTGAGATTGTTGTCGTTATTGTCATATTGTCGTTCGAACATTGTCGTTAGTGTAATATTGTCGATCATTGTCGTTTTCGTATCATACTGTCAAATTGTCGTTAGATTACTGTCGTTGTCGTGAGATTGTTGTCGTTATTGTCATATTGTCGTTCGAACATTGTCGTTAGTGTAATATTGTCGATCATTGTCGTTGTCGTATCATATTGTCAAATTGTCGTTAGATTACTGTCGTTGTCGTGAGATTGTTGTCGTTATTGTCATATTGTCGTTCGAACATTGTCGTTAGTGTAATATTGTCGATCATTGTCGTTGTCGTATCATATTGTCAAATTGTCGTTAGATTACTGTCGTTGTCGTGAGATTGTTGTCGTTATTGTCATATTGTCGTTCGAACATTGTCGTTAGTGTAATATTATCGATCATTGTCGTTGTCGTATCATATTGTCAAATTGTCGTTAGATTACTGTCGTTGTCGTGAGATTGTTGTCGTTATTGTCATATTGTCGTTCGAACATTGTCGTTAGTGTAATATTGTCGATCATTGTCGTTGTCGTATCATATTGTCAAATTGTCGTTAGATTACTGTCGTTGTCGTGAGATTGTTGTCGTTATTGTCATATTGTCGTTCGAACATTGTCGTTAGTGTAATATTGTCGATCATTGTCGTTGTCGTATCATATTGTCAAATTGTCGTTAGATTACTGTCGTTGTCGTGAGATTGTTGTCGTTATTGGCATATTGTCCTTCGAACATTGTCGTTAGTGTAATATTGTCGATCACTGTCGTTGTCGTATCATATTGTCAAATTGTCGTTAGATTACTGTCGTTGTCGTGAGATTATTGTCGTTATTGTCATATTGTCCTTCGAACATTGTCGTTAGTGTAATATTGTCGATCATTGTCGTTGTCGTATCATATTGTCAAATTGTCGTTAGATTACTGTCGTTGTCGTGAGATTATTATCGTTATTGTCATATTGTCCTTCGAACATTGTCGTTAGTGTAATATTGTCGATCATTGTCGTTGTCGTATCATATTGTCAAATTGTCGTTAGATTACTGTCCTTGTCGTGAGATTATTGTCGTTATTGTCATATTGTCCTTCGAACATTGTCGTTAGTGTAATATTGTCGATCATTGTCGTTGTCGTATCATATTGTCAAATTGTCGTTAGATTACTGTCGTTGTCGTGAGATTGTTGTCGTTATTGTCATATTGTCGTTCGAACATTGTCGTTAGTGTAATATTGTCGATCATTGTCGTTGTCGTATCATACTGTCAAATTGTCGTTAGATTACTGTCGTTGTCGTGAGATTGTTGTCGTTATTGTCATATTGTCGTTCGAACATTGTCGTTAGTGTAATATTGTCGATCATTGTCGTTGTCGTATCATATTGTCAAATTGTCGTTAGATTACTGTCGTTGTCGTGAGATTGTTGTCGTTATTGTCATATTGTCGTTCGAACATTGTCGTTAGTGTAATATTGTCGATCATTGTCGTTGTCGTATCATATTGTCAAATTGTCGTTAGATTACTGTCGTTGTCGTGAGATTGTTGTCGTTATTGTCATATTGTCGTTCGAACATTGTCGTTAGTGTAATATTATCGATCATTGTCGTTGTCGTATCATATTGTCAAATTGTCGTTAGATTACTGTCGTTGTCGTGAGATTGTTGTCGTTATTGTCATATTGTCGTTCGAACATTGTCGTTAGTGTAATATTGTCGATCATTGTCGTTGTCGTATCATATTGTCAAATTGTCGTTAGATTACTGTCGTTGTCGTGAGATTGTTGTCGTTATTGTCATATTGTCGTTCGAACATTGTCGTTAGTGTAATATTGTCGATCATTGTCGTTGTCGTATCATATTGTCAAATTGTCGTTAGATTACTGTCGTTGTCGTGAGATTGTTGTCGTTATTGGCATATTGTCCTTCGAACATTGTCGTTAGTGTAATATTGTCGATCACTGTCGTTGTCGTATCATATTGTCAAATTGTCGTTAGATTACTGTCGTTGTCGTGAGATTATTGTCGTTATTGTCATATTGTCCTTCGAACATTGTCGTTAGTGTAATATTGTCGATCATTGTCGTTGTCGTATCATATTGTCAAATTGTCGTTAGATTACTGTCGTTGTCGTGAGATTATTATCGTTATTGTCATATTGTCCTTCGAACATTGTCGTTAGTGTAATATTGTCGATCATTGTCGTTGTCGTATCATATTGTCAAATTGTCGTTAGATTACTGTCCTTGTCGTGAGATTATTGTCGTTATTGTCATATTGTCCTTCGAACATTGTCGTTAGTGTAATATTGTCGATCATTGTCGTTGTCGTATCATATTGTCAAATTGTCGTTAGATTACTGTCGTTGTCGTGAGATTGTTGTCGTTATTGTCATATTGTCGTTCGAACATTGTCGTTAGTGTAATATTGTCGATCATTGTCGTTGTCGTATCATATTGTCAAATTGTCGTTAGATTACTGTCGTTGTCGTGAGATTGTTGTCGTTATTGTCATATTGTCGTTCGAACATTGTCGTTAGTGTAATATTGTCGATCATTATCGTTGTCGTATCATATTGTCAAATTGTCGTTAGATTACTGTCGTTGTCGTGAGATTGTTGTCGTTATTGTCATATTGTCGTTCGAACATTGTCGTTAGTGTAATATTGTCGATCATTGTCGTTGTCGTATCATATTGTCAAATTGTCGTTAGATTACTGTCGTTGTCGTGAGATTGTTGTCGTTATTGTCATATTGTCGTTCGAACATTGTCGTTAGTGTAATATTGTCGATCATTGTCGTTGTCGTATCATATTGTCAAATTGTCGTTAGATTACTGTCGTTGTCGTGAGATTGTTGTCGTTATTGTCATATTGTCGTTCGAACATTGTCGTTAGTGTAATATTGTCGATCATTGTCGTTGTCGTATCATATTGTCAAATTGTCGTTAGATTACTGTCGTTGTCGTGAGATTGTTGTCGTTATTGGCATATTGTCCTTCGAACATTGTCGTTAGTGTAATATTGTCGATCATTGTCGTTGTCGTATCATATTGTCAAATTGTCGTTAGATTACTGTCGTTGTCGTGAGATTATTGTCGTTATTGTCATATTGTCCTTCGAACATTGTCGTTAGTGTAATATTGTCGATCATTGTCGTTGTCGTATCATATTGTCAAATTGTCGTTAGATTACTGTCGTTGTCGTGAGATTATTGTCGTTATTGTCATATTGTCCTTCGAACATTGTCGTTAGTGTAATATTGTCGATCATTGTCGTTGTCGTATCATATTGTCAAATTGTCGTTAGATTACTGTCGTTGTCGTGAGATTATTGTCGTTATTGTCATATTGTCCTTCGAACATTGTCGTTAGTGTAATATTGTCGATCATTGTCGTTGTCGTATCATATTGTCAAATTGTCGTTAGATTACTGTCGTTGTCGTGAGATTGTTGTCGTTATTGTCATATTGTCCTTCGAACATTGTCGTTAGTGCAATATTGTCGATCATTGTCGTTGTCGTATCATATTGTCAAATTGTCGTTAGATTACTGTCGTTGTCGTGAGATTTTTGTCGTTATTGTCATATTGTCCTTCGAACATTGTCGTTAGTGTAATATTGTCGATCATTGTCGTTGTCGTTTCATATTGTCAAATTGTCGTTAGATTACTGTCGTTGTCGTGAGATTATTGTCGTTATTGTCATATTGTCCTTCGAACATTGTCGTTAGTGTAATATTGTCGATCATTGTCGTTGTCGTATCATATTGTCAAATTGTGGTTAGATTACTGTCGTTGTCGTGAGATTATTGTCGTTATTGTCATATTGTCCTTCGAACATTGTCGTTAGTGTAATATTGTCGATCATTGTCGTTGTCGTTTCATATTGTCAAATTGTCGTTAGATTACTGTCGTTGTCGTGAGATTGTTGTCGTTATTGTCATATTGTCCTTCGAACATTGTCGTTAGTGTAATATTGTCGATCATTGTCGTTGTCGTTTCATATTGTCAAATTGTCGTTAGATTACTGTCGTTGTCGTGAGATTATTGTCGTTATTGTCATATTGTCCTTCGAACATTGTCGTTAGTGTAATATTGTCGATCATTGTCGTTGTCGTATCATATTGTCAAATTGTCGTTAGATTACTGTCGTTGTCGTGAGATTGTTGTCGTTATTGTCATATTGTCCTTCGAACATTGTCGTTAGTGTAATATTGTCGATCATTGTCGTTGTCGTTTCATATTGTCAAATTGTCGTTAGATTACTGTCGTTGTCGTGAGATTGTTGTCGTTATTGTCATATTGTCCTTCGAACATTGTCGTTAGTGTAATATTGTCGATCATTGTCGTTGTCGTATCATATTGTCAAATTGTCGTTAGATTACTGTCGTTGTCGTGAGATTGTTGTCGTTATTGTCATATTGTCCTCCGAACATTGTCGTTAGTGTAATATTGTCGATCATTGTCGTTGTCGTTTCATATTGTCAAATTGTCGTTAGATTACTGTCGTTGTCGTGAGATTGTTGTCGTTATTGTCATATTGTCCTTCGAACATTGTCGTTAGTGTAATATTGTCGATCATTGTCGTTGTCGTTTCATATTGTCAAATTGTCGTTAGATTACTGTCGTTGTCGTGAGATTGTTGTCGCTATTGTCATATTGTCCTTCGAACATTGTCGTTAGTGTAATATTGTCGATCATTGTCGTTGTCGTTTCATATTGTCAAATTGTCGTTAGATTACTGTCGTTGTCGTGAGATTGTTGTCGTTATTGTCATATTGTCCTTCGAACATTGTCGTTAGTATAATATTGTCGATCATTGTCGTTGTCGTATCATATTGTCAAATTGTCATTAGATTACTGTCGTTGTCGTGAGATTGTTGTCGTTATTGTCATATTGTCCTTCGAACATTGTCGTTAGTGTAATATTGTCGATCATTGTCGTTGTCGTATCATATTGTCAAATTGTCATTAGATTACTGTCGTTGTCGTGAGATTGTTGTCGTTATTGTCATATTGTCCTTCGAACATTGTCCTTAGTGTAATATTGTCGATCATTGTCGTTGTCGTTTCATATTGTCAAATTGTCGTTAGATTACTGTCGTTGTCGTGAGATTGTTGTCGTTATTGTCATATTGTCCTTCGAACATTGTCGTTAGTGTAATATTGTCGATCATTGTCGTTGTCGTTTCATATTGTCAAATTGTCGTTAGATTACTGTCGTTGTCGTGAGATTGTTGTCGTTATTGTCATATTGTCCTTCGAACATTGTCGTTAGTGTAATATTGTCGATCATTGTCGTTGTCGTTTCATATTGTCAAATTGTCGTTAGATTACTGTCGTTGTCGTGAGATTGTTGTCGTTATTGTCATATTGTCCTTCGAACATTGTCGTTAGTGTAATATTGTCGATCATTGTCGTTGTCGTATCATATTGTCAAATTGTCGTTAGATTACTGTCGTTGTCGTGAGATTATTGTCGTTATTGTCATATTGTCGTTCGAACATTGTCGTTAGTGTAATATTGCCGATCATTGTCGTTGTCGTATCATATTGTCAAATTGTCATTAGATTACTGTCGTTGTCGTGAGATTGTTGTCGTTATTGTCATATTGTCCTTCGAACATTGTCGTTAGTGTAATATTGTCGAACATTGTCGTTGTCGTATCATATTGTCAAATTGTCGTTAGATTACTGTCGTTGTCGTGAGATTGTTGTCGTTATTGTCATATTGTCCTTCGAACATTGTCGTTAGTGTAATATTGTCGATCATTGTCGTTGTCGTTTCATATTGTCAAATTGTCGTTAGATTACTGTCGTTGTCGTGAGATTATTGTCGTTATTGTCATATTGTCCTTCGAACATTGTCGTTAGTGTAATATTGTCGATCATTGTCGTTGTCGTATCATATTGTCAAATTGTCGTTAGATTACTGTCGTTGTCGTGAGATTGTTGTCGTTATTGTCATATTGTCCTTCGAACATTGTCGTTAGTGTAATATTGTCGATCATTGTCGTTGTCGTTTCATATTGTCAAATTGTCGTTAGATTACTGTCGTTGTCGTGAGATTGTTGTCGTTATTGTCATATTGTCCTTCGAACATTGTCGTTAGTGTAATATTGTCGATCATTGTCGTTGTCGTATCATATTGTCAAATTGTCGTTAGATTACTGTCGTTGTCGTGAGATTGTTGTCGTTATTGTCATATTGTCCTCCGAACATTGTCGTTAGTGTAATATTGTCGATCATTGTCGTTGTCGTTTCATATTGTCAAATTGTCGTTAGATTACTGTCGTTGTCGTGAGATTGTTGTCGTTATTGTCATATTGTCCTTCGAACATTGTCGTTAGTGTAATATTGTCGATCATTGTCGTTGTCGTTTCATATTGTCAAATTGTCGTTAGATTACTGTCGTTGTCGTGAGATTGTTGTCGCTATTGTCATATTGTCCTTCGAACATTGTCGTTAGTGTAATATTGTCGATCATTGTCGTTGTCGTTTCATATTGTCAAATTGTCGTTAGATTACTGTCGTTGTCGTGAGATTGTTGTCGTTATTGTCATATTGTCCTTCGAACATTGTCGTTAGTATAATATTGTCGATCATTGTCGTTGTCGTATCATATTGTCAAATTGTCATTAGATTACTGTCGTTGTCGTGAGATTGTTGTCGTTATTGTCATATTGTCCTTCGAACATTGTCGTTAGTGTAATATTGTCGATCATTGTCGTTGTCGTATCATATTGTCAAATTGTCATTAGATTACTGTCGTTGTCGTGAGATTGTTGTCGTTATTGTCATATTGTCCTTCGAACATTGTCGTTAGTGTAATATTGTCGATCATTGTCGTTGTCGTATCATATTGTCAAATTGTCGTTAGATTACTGTCGTTGTCGTGAGATTGTTGTCGTTATTGTCATATTGTCCTTCGAACATTGTCGTTAGTGTAATATTGTCGATCATTGTCGTTGTCGTTTCATATTGTCAAATTGTCGTTAGATTACTGTCGTTGTCGTGAGATTGTTGTCGTTATTGTCATATTGTCCTTCGAACATTGTCGTTAGTGTAATATTGTCGATCATTGTCGTTGTCGTTTCATATTGTCAAATTGTCGTTAGATTACTGTCGTTGTCGTGAGATTGTTGTCGTTATTGTCATATTGTCCTTCGAACATTGTCGTTAGTGTAATATTGTCGATCATTGTCGTTGTCGTATCATATTGTCAAATTGTCGTTAGATTACTGTCGTTGTCGTGAGATTATTGTCGTTATTGTCATATTGTCGTTCGAACATTGTCGTTAGTGTAATATTGCCGATCATTGTCGTTGTCGTATCATATTGTCAAATTGTCATTAGATTACTGTCGTTGTCGTGAGATTGTTGTCGTTATTGTCATATTGTCCTTCGAACATTGTCGTTAGTGTAATATTGTCGAACATTGTCGTTGTCGTATCATATTGTCAAATTGTCATTAGATTACTGTCGTTGTCGTGAGATTATTGTCGTTATTGTCATATTGTCGTTCGAACATTGTCGTTAGTGTAATATTGTCGATCATTGTCGTTGTCGTATCATATTGTCAAATTGTCATTAGATTACTGTCGTTGTCGTGAGATTGTTGTCGTTATTGTCATATTGTCCTTCGAACATTGTCGTTAGTGTAATATTGTCGATCATTGTCGTTGTCGTATCATATTGTCAAATTGTCGTTAGATTACTGTCGTTGTCGTGAGATTGTTGTCGTTATTGTCATATTGTCGTTCGAACATTGTCGTTAGTGTAATATTGTCGATCATTGTCGTTGTCGTATCATATTGTCAAATTGTCGTTAGATTACTGTCGTTGTCGTGAGATTGTTGTCGTTATTGTCATATTGTCCTTCGAACATTGTCGTTAGTGTAATATTGTCGATCATTGTCGTTGTCGTTTCATATTGTCAAATTGTCGTTAGATTACTGTCGTTGTCGTGAGATTGTTGTCGTTATTGTCATATTGTCCTTCGAACATTGTCGTTAGTGTAATATTGTCGATCATTGTCGTTGTCGTTTCATATTGTCAAATTGTCGTTAGATTACTGTCGTTGTCGTGAGATTGTTGTCGTTATTGTCATATTGTCCTTCGAACATTGTCGTTAGTGTAATATTGTCGATCATTGTCGTTGTCGTATCATATTGTCAAATTGTCATTAGATTACTGTTGTTGTCGTGAGATTGTTGTCGTTATTGTCATATTGTCCTTCGAACATTGTCGTTAGTGTAATATTGTCGATCATTGTCGTTGTCGTATCATATTGTCAAATTGTCGTTAGATTACTGTCGTTGTCGTGAGATTATTGTCGTTATTGTCATATTGTCGTTCGAACATTGTCGTTAGTGTAATATTGTCGATCATTGTCGTTGTCGTATCATATTGTCAAATTGTCATTAGATTACTGTCGTTGTCGTGAGATTGTTGTCGTTATTGTCATATTGTCGTTCGAACATTGTCGTTAGTGTAATATTGTCGATCATTGTCGTTGTCGTATCATATTGTCAAATTGTCATTAGATTACTGTCGTTGTCGTGCGATTATTGTCGTTATTGTCATATTGTCGTTCGAACATTGTCGTTAGTGTAATATTGTCGATCATTGTCGTTGTCGTATCATATTGTCAAATTGTCATTAGATTACTGTCGTTGTCGTGAGATTGTTGTCGTTATTGTCATATTGTCCTTCGAACATTGTCGTTAGTGTAATATTGTCGATCATTGTCGTTGTCGTATCATATTGTCAAATTGTCATTAGATTACTGTCGTTGTCGTGAGATTGTTGTCGTTATTGTCATATTGTCCTTCGAACATTGTCGTTAGTGTAATATTGTCGATCATTGTCGTTGTCGTATCATATTGTCAAATTGTCATTAGATTACTGTCGTTGTCGTGAGATTATTGTCGTTATTGTCATATTGTCGTTCGAACATTGTCGTTAGTGTAATATTGTCGATCATTGTCGTTGTCGTATCATATTGTCAAATTGTCATTAGATTACTGTCGTTGTCGTGAGATTGTTGTCGTTATTGTCATATTGTCCTTCGAACATTGTCGTTAGTGTAATATTGTCGATCATTGTCGTTGTCGTATCATATTGTCAAATTGTCATTAGATTACTGTCGTTGTCGTGAGATTGTTGTCGTTATTGTCATATTGTCCTTCGAACATTGTCGTTAGTGTAATATTGTCGATCATTGTCGTTGTCGTATCATATTGTCAAATTGTCGTTAGATTACTGTCGTTGTCGTGAGATTGTTGTCGTTATTGTCATATTGTCCTTCGAACATTGTCGTTAGTGTAATATTGTCGATCATTGTCGTTGTCGTATCATATTGTCAAATAGTCGTTAGATTACTGTCGTTGTCGTGAGATTGTTGTCGTTATTGTCATATTGTCCTTCGAACATTGTCGTTAGTGTAATATTGTCGATCATTGTCGTTGTCGTATCTCGAGAGTCGTGTCGAATACAGATTTATGTCGGTCGGCCTACGAAATGCAGCCCAAACGTTTCAGCGTTTCATGAACGCAGTGACACGTGGGCTCGATTTCTGTTTCGCCTACATCGATGACATATTGGTCGTACACCTGGAGCAACTTTTCGAGCGCTTCTCCCGAAAACTATAAGAGAGCTCCGGAGTTTTTTTTAGGCCTAGTAAACTTCTACAGGCGTTTTATCGCTCGAGCAGCACACCTTCAGGCACCGCTCGCGTCACTATTGTTCGGGCTCAAAAACAGTAACAAGCCAATAGAATGGACACAGGAAGCCACATAAGCATTTAACAACATAAAGCGCATACTTACAAAAGCAACGTTATTGGTCGGTCCTAACGACAAGGCTGCATTGTCAGTCGCGGTGGACGCATCTTACTAACGTAGCAGTAGGTGCAGTGCTGCAACAGCTGGTGGATGGAATATGGAAACCGCACGCATTCCATTCACAGAAGTTAAACCCAGCACAATGTCGATAGAGTACCTACGATCGAGAACTTTACGCCGCCTATTCTGCAATTCAAATATTCTGGCATTACGTAGGAGGAAGACATTTCACCTTACACGCTGACCACAAGCCACTTACGTTTGCCCTAATGCAAAAACCAGAGCGAGCATCGCCTAGACAATTCAGGCACTTGGATTTCATTGCACAATTCACAAATCACATACAATACATTCTAGGAAAAGATAACATCGTGGCGGACATGTTATCAAGAGTTGAAGCAATTGAACAAGGCGAGATAAACTATGAAGCGAACGACACGGAATTCAACAAAGTTTTGTTAACCAATAACACAAATCTACATTTGAAATCGCTTCAAGTACCAAATTTCAACAAGAAGATATACTGCGATACATCAACAGCCGACGTCAGACCTTATTTAACTACTGAATACCGACAGGCAGCATTCAACAAAATTCATAATCTCGCTCATCCTGGAATAAAGGCAACTACTCAACTAATCAAAAAGCATTTTGTATGGCCACGAATGGAGCGCGATTGCAAGAATTGGACAAGGGCATGCATTCCTTGCCAACAAAACAAAATACAGAGACATACCGTACCACCTATTAAGAAATTTGAAACACCATCCATTCGTTTCGAACATGTCCACTTGGACATAGTTGGACCATTGCCCAGCTATCGAGGCAACCTGCTCACATGTATCGACAGGTTCACCCGATAGTTGGAGGCTATTCCCATGGCCAACATCGAAGCGCAGACAGGGTAGCTAGATTTGGAGTGCCTCTGCGAATTCCAACAGACAGAGGCAGGCAATTCGATTCTCAACTCTTCAGCACGCTAACAAGATTCCTTGGGTCAGAGCACATCCTGACAACGCTATACCATCCACAGGCGAACGGAGTCATAGATATACATGCCTTTATTGGGATTTCATATGCTCGTGGAGCATACGAGGCAAAAATTTAAAACTGAATTACTTATGGTCAACAAAGTAGGGTCTTGAATTTTTTAGAAAAACTATGGCCAGAGAAAGAGAAAGTTCAAGCAAATCCTACGATTTATTCGTTTTCACAAAAGAACCGAAAGAAGTAGGCACCTACAAACAAATAAGTCTGCCCTGGTTCCGGAAAAATGGGACAAGTTCATTGAAAATAGTCAAGTTCGCTATCAACCAGGGCAAAGTATAACAGTTGACGAGCAATTATTTCCGTCAAACGCTAGGTGCAGGTTTAGAGAGTATATGTCTAATAAACCCAACAAATTTGGCATCAAATTCGGAACTCTTCCAAAATCTCCTTCATTCGTTGTATAAGTTGGAAGAATGTATAAAAATTCTATTTTAAGGTTGTGTCACGCTTACGTTATACAGGGCCTGAATTTTATAGGCCATAGTAAAATAATAATGTAACGAAGAATGAATGAGATGAGAGTGGGAGAGGTCCACCATCGAATTTGCTATTTAAGAAGCAAATCCGATGGAGTTACTTGATAAAAGTGACTAGTGCCTTGATGAGTGGATGTTTTGTGTGTGCGTCCCGGTGTGAAGCGGCCTCACCCTCTGGGACAAGGTAGGTGGCAAGCTTAATCAAAAGAAGGAAGCCATCTTCCACAGCAAGAAGCGTAACACAGAAAGGACATCAGCATCCGTAAGGCCACCAGCTGGTTGCACATAGCAGCAGAATTTCTCAGTTCAAAATTACTAAACCATTTACTTTTCCAAATATTTCGCATCTGTCCGTTGTATCCCTTGTCCGTAATTGACAAATGCTTCACAATGGAGTCACTAAACGTAAGACAATTAATCAGCAAACGTTTTGCGTTTCGTAGTTCAATCACAGCACTTAGTAATGATTTTGAATCGTTGCATAACATATAAATCTCTCAAATAGAGTTTGAAGAGCTACAGCTAAAATTAAAGCGTGTCGACAACAAATATGCAGATTATGAAGTAATACAGGAATTAATTGAAGACATGTCAGACGAAGAAGCAGTTGAAATTCAATTTAAAATTCATACAGAAATAGAAAATGAACATGACAAACAAAAGGCGAGTGCACTATTGTTATTAAAGTCGTATGAAGCAAAAAATCAATCATTAGTTGATACAAAGACGGAAACAAATAAAACAAGCTTCATACAATTGCCGACCATTGAGTTACCATCCTTCGACGGTAATTTCACAAAATGGCGATCATTCGAGGATTCCTTTATGGCGTTAATAGTCAAAAACCAAGCACTATCAAACGTTCAAAAATTGTGCTATCTCAGGTCATCACTAAAGGGCGACGCATTAACCATCATTCGACCGAAGCGAACTAAGATATTAAATTTTAAAAAATAGGTTCGATAACCTCCGAAGTATTGTGTATAGCCATATAAATTGCATCTTAAAATGAAAAGTTCAATCATTGATACCTTGGAACAGCACTTTCAAAATTTGATCTTGTTGAGCGTAGACATCAGCAGTTGGTATGCCATTTTTGTTCCTATAATCTTATCAAAAATTGACTTGAAAATCAATCGTGATTGGGAAAATCACATCAATTTAACCATGAATAGAAATATCATTCCATCATACAAAGAGTTATTTACGTTTCTATTTCAACGCGCTGACAGTTTTGAATCGTTAAAAACAACGAACGAAATCAGGTTTAAGCCGCAAACCAAATCATTTGCCACAGCAACAAAATCCAGCGATTCTGGTTAATGCTTATTGTGCAGCAAAGAGCATTTCATATTCTGATGCAAAGAGTTCCTCGACAAGGAAATTGACAAGAGGAAGGAAACGGTTAGATCACTAAAACTGTGTATAAATTGTTTAAGAAAGGGACACTTACCAAGAGAGTGCAAATCTTCAAAATGCAGACATTGTCACGAAGCTCCTATGTGCCAAATCAAATTCTAAGAAGATCAGTCAACAACAGTCGACTACAATTGGAATAAGTCCAGTGAAAGTGATGTGTTCTTAGGCTTAAAAATATTTTGGGAAGCCTTAGAAGACGACAAGAGGGAATTACACATGAAGCAAGTCCTTCTAAGAAGGACTAAGCTTGGCTGCGTCATCGCTGGTCAAGTTATTCACAATCAGAACATACAAATACAATTGTCCTATCTATCATTAAACGAAAATGTTGAGAAATTTTCACATGTGGAAGAAGTTGATTACAGCGGAAGGATTCTAAGCAATGAGGACATCGTGCGAGAACATATTCAAAAGCACGATCACAAGAGACGACACGGGGCGATTCATCGCCGTAATACCATTGAAGGAAAACATGCCTATGCTGGCTGACTCAAGGAAAGGAGCAATTCAGCGATTTTATGCATAAGATCGCTCGGCTACAGAAACAACTGGACATAAGAAAACAATATTGTTAACATATGAGTGAATATGAAGAATATGACCAAAGTGAGTTCTGAAGTAAACTGCAATTTTTACTTGCCTCATCACAACGTGATGAAGGCATCAAGTGTCGCAGCTCGCATTATTAGCGGCGGTCGAGATTATAATTTTCGATTACAAGAGGCGCGGTCACAACGCCACAGCTCTTTTAGATTCAGCGTCGCAATCACATTTTATTCAAGAATCGTTTGTTAAAAGAATCGGTTTTAAATTGAATGAATTAAAACTAAACATTAGTGGCGTAAATCGTGACTTAACCACAGTCAAACATTATACCAACCTCACAATCGGGTCGAAACTCAACTATTTCCTAACGTCTATACATGCGATACCGTTGAAAGAAATCATTCATAATCTGCCACAAAATTCATTCGACAAATCATCACTAAAGCCTCCACAATAGGTACAATCAGAAATCGCTCATGAATCTTTCAATATATCAGGCAACATCGACGCTTTAATAGGCGCGTCGATATTTTGGAATATCGTCGAATCGGAGCAAATGTCACTTAACGAAACTTGGCTCGTATCCGATCAAATCCCATCAACGCAAAGTTACAATAACAAAACGAAAATATTAAAAACATATTGTCTGTTACGTACAGCAACGTAATCCATTTTCGTTTTGGAATTCCGGCACGTCCGGTCCACCAACGAAAAGAACATCGATGGGAACGGAAGAAAAAACTATCGCGGAGAAGAGAGAACTAGATCCATCGCCGAACAATCATCATCAGTTGATATTTAGAAAAACGTATTTTTTCAAATTTCTCTCTTCAATCATTCTTTCATTTGTCCGTTTCCAAAACGCTTTAATTAATAAGGTGCTTTTTATCGCAAAATAGCAACAAATTCAGGAATAAACGATTTAATTTCGAGGCGTACAACGCTTAGGCAACAGTTGCCGCGCCATAAAGATCAAATTAATTTCTATAACAATTCATTCCAAAAAATGCAACATATTTGAGGCAACCAACGATAATTACGATAAAATTCCGAAAATTGCAAGTACAAAAGGAGAATATAGGAAAGAACCCAAGAAAATATTTGTCCCAATAAAGTCGGATACTGAAAACCATTGTCAGATGTGTTCATCGGCACATAAAATATATAATTGCAGCAAATCTCTGAAAATCACGCCACAAGCAAGATTTGAATTTTGCAAATCAAAACGATTATGTGTCAATTGTTTAAAAGATGGAGGATTTGACGAAGAGACACGTGATGGGCGTAACGATAGCGTACCTGTACGTTATCGAGTTCCAGAAGCGAAGATTGCCGCACGCGCACATCCTGCTGAGCATGCGTGGCGAAGATAAACCGAAAGAGTGTCTGAGAATAGATCAGCTGGTGGTAGTGCGAAGGAACAACGTGTCGTATACCGTCGATAACGGTTTCTTACTTCCCTACAACCCCTACCTGCTGCTGACATATCGGGCGCATATAAACGTGGAAGTTTGCGTCAACGTCGGAATGGTGAAGTACCTCTACAAGTACTTCTTCAAGAATCCCGACCAAGCGGCGTTGCAGATCGTCGAGCAACAACCGCATGCGGACGCCGCCAATGAGAGCACGGTCGGTGGCCGTGTTGAATACCGCGAGATCAAGTCGTATTTCAGCGGCCGATACATGATGCCACCGGAAGCTTCTTGGCACATTTTAGAGAAAGAGATGCACGACAGCTTACATCACCTCGAGCCATTGGCAGTACATCCGCCCAGACGGCAACGCGTCAACTTCCGCAGCGGAGAGGAAGCGAGTGACGCGCTGAGAAACGCCAAGACGCAGTTGACGTCGTGGTTCAATACGAACCGCGCGGACCCGAGCGTAGCCGTCAATTACTTATACACAGAGTTCCCGCAGCACTATGCGTGGAACAGAGACGCCGATCTGTGGCGGAGGAGGCAACAGTTAAATAAGCCAGTAGTGTCGCGTATGTACAACATCTCCATCGGGCAGGGAGAGTTGTACTATTTGCGCCTACTGCTCCTCAACGTGCGAGGTGCAACGTCCTTCGAGACGTAGCGTGCGGTGAACGGCGTTGTGGTTCCCAGTCTTGGTATCATCTTGGCAAGAATGCAAGAAAAAAGTAATTACAAAGGATGCAGATAAATGCTCCGACAGCATTTGTACGAAATTGGGTTCTCCTTCAAAAAGTGCATTGACAAGCGTAAATTGCTTATGGAGCGCAACGATATAATTGCATGGAAATCCAGGTATCTTCGTTTAATGAGGTATAATCGAAAACCGCCAAAAGCAAAACCCGTTATATATCTCGACGAACACTTACATTCATCCTTCGCACGGTGTTTTGAAATGTTGGCAAAGCAAGACAGAATTGGGAGTACACAGACAAAGTCGAAATGGAGAACGTCACATTATTGTAACCAAATGGTCTTGTACCAAATCCTCTACTTATTTTCAAGTCGCCAACAAAATCAGGTGACTCTCATGAAGCTATGAATCACCAAAATTGTATAGAATTGTTAAGAACGCAATTCATTCCAAATTTGCCTACGAATGGAATAGAGATTTTGAACAATGCAACCGGCTGCAGTGTTGAAGTGAATTAAGCACCAACCCAAACTAACCGCAAACGAGAAATTTTAAGTTGGCTATACGAAAATGAAATCCCTGCAAAATCGGACATGAAGAAGGCTGATTTACTAGATCTTGTGAAATTAATGTTCAGCTAAATGCTTTCACGTTGATGAACTAGTAAAGCTACATGGCCATACAACAGTAAATGCTAACGCCATACCATTGCGAGTTAAACCCAATTGAGCAAGTCTGGAGTCTCATGAAACACAAAACAATGAGAAACATCGAAAAAATAGTGCAAATATAGAGACATTTCTGGAAAGTTCCAGTTCCTTCAGTGATGACCCCGTCGCGATAGTGAAACCAGCGTGATCGTCAAAACCGACGTGATCGTGAAAACAACCTGTGAGTGAAACCGACGTAGTGAGACCGTCAAGCAAATGGCCCCAACCGGGAACACTCCTGCGAATACCGCGACGCAAATCGTCGATCGAGTTACAATGCTACCAGTGCCGATCATGGCAAACGACCCGGCGCTCTGATTTGCGCTATAAGAAGGGAACTTCATAGCGTCAAACATAACGTCAGACGACATAAAGTACGCCTTGGTACTAACCGCGTTAAGCAGTGCGTATGCGAGTGAGGCACACGATATTATTGCAAATCCACCAGCAAGTAAGAAATATCGAGCAATCAAGACTGAAGTAATAAAACGAATAGGGACGTGACGGGAAAACAAACAATTGTTCTGCTGTGGATGAGACAACTGCCAACTAACGTTCTTGCACCGCCTTACAACGGTCCTTAGCGGATAACATCGAAAACCGACCAGACGGTTACTATGGACTGCGACTTGAAAACCACAACCGTCTACATAGACAGGCTCAAGCCAGCATTTACTCAGTCCGAAAACATTGAGACTTCTGCAGAGAATCCGCACACAACAACCACCATCGGGCTCCCTAGGAACAACAACAACAACCCCTAAGACCATGCAGAGTATCGTGCCCGCTCTGGAAGAAGAGTCTGCGTCATTAGCAACATCCTCACTGGCAATGGGTGATGTGGCGCTTAATGGCTTTCCACCGCCAAACGGCACGAAACCATTGCCTCCCAAAAGCGAGGAGAATTACATGTTGAAACGGCCGTGTAGCACAGTGCCAGGGAGAGCATTTTTTAGAAATATTTTATCGTGTTGTTTATGTGGAGCGTTATTTATAAAGTGTTACATTTGTAAACTTATATTTCCTCCAGTTACTTCAGTTCAATTGGCTTAGTCGCACATTACTAAAATGTGTTGCATCTAGAAATATACCTTCTACATGTTTTTAAATATTCACCAAAAATTGTTAAGACATTAATAATTACTATATGTAACTAGTACTTGATATGTACTTTTCTTTTTTTCTGGCTGCTTCAGATATACATCTGCGGTAGTTGATTATGCCTAAGAAACGTCATAATTCAGACGAAACATGAATATGACGACAAAATCAGGGGGCTTTTACGTTCAGGTCGTCGGTTGACGGTCAAAATAAACTGCGAGTTACTCGATTTCAGTCACAGCACCGTTAATCAAATTTTAACCAATCAGTTGGAGACGAGAAAAATTTGCTCGAACATGGTGAACCAAAATATTTCCCATTAAAAAAGGTTATCGGGAAGAAACTCTACCATGACATTTTGCAATCGATTGAAACGAAGGGTCTATAACACCCAACCACCCTATGACCGCGCAATTCGACCCTTGCCATAAATATAGGTCACATATTACGAAGACGAATGAACTGTAATTGAAAGAGAATAAATTTCATAGTCACAAACCAACAATCATCAGATGTAAGATTTGATATCGCAGTAGACAGACAGATTGTTATCGCCTTGGCGAAGAGGAAGTAGCAAATAAAATTGGCAATGCTTTAGTGTTATGTTCGCAAGATTCACCCAAACCTTTCTCATTAATAAAGCTGCAAACGATAGGTTTCGAAACAGTAACAGTGAACTATTTGAGAGCGCATCGAAACTCTTCGAAAATGTACGTGTCCTCTTACTAAGAGACAAGAATTCAGGCTAGACCCATTAGTCCTGGAAAGTTTGTATATAACTTGATGTATATAAGGTTAGAAATTCAATCTATGAATGAATAAAAGGTCCATGCAGGGTCCCCAAGAGGGCAAAAACTGCACAGATGACCTAACCTTCCCAAAGATTTACCAAATACAAAATTCAATGTTTTAAATTGTGTCGGTGATACTGTCAGTATATGATACAATTGATATGAATTTCGATAAGAAATTGATATAATACTTTGCGCCTTCGATTAAATATTGATAATATGCAGCGACATTAAAAAACTGTGACGAAAATCCCAGTTATATTGCATAATTTGAGGTCAATTGAAGATATTGTTAGTAAAATTAAAGGCGATCCTAATGTACTCTTTAATATGGAAAACGCATCATCATCCTTAAAAGTGTACACAACACAAAAATCATAGGACGGTTTATAGACTCATTTAGATTGATGAGTTCATCCATTAATTAGCGTCATATCTGTCTGCTTATACCATTTTAAGGTATGAGCTCAGTGATATAACTAATTATGATGGATAGTTCAGACTTTTATGTATGAGTGGCCATGTTTTAATGGCATTGCAAAGAGCGAAACGTTCTTTAATAGAAAATGTTACGACACAGGACCAGAAAATGAAGAGGAAATATGTGAATTATGGAAAGTTTTTTTCTGTTGCATTGCGAGACCGCCGAAAATGTGTTCCCCATGTCGAAATCCATCCTCTCGGTCAATTTTCATGCCGCAATTTGCGAATCACTTTTGCACGCATTTGCGGATTTCATGCTTTATAAACACGAGGCGAATTCGCGTGGATATTGTGCCCAGAAGAGACCGCTTCATTCAGCGGTGGCGTTTGAGAATACTTTCGCAGAAAGAAGTAGAAAAATGCAAAAATTGTATGAATGTCAACAAAAATACAAATCTCGTGATGAAGGAGCCGCTTAAGGGTTGAAATATGTTGGCCAATGCGTTCCCAGCACTAATTTTAACTACTTCGCACGCCAACTTCCAAGAATGCGAACATTTCTAAAAATGTTTCCTTTTTCACTACGTAGAGTAAGAAGTTGGTTTTCTGAGGCTAAAGGATGCAAATTTCAAGAGACTTTGCAAGTGTAGTACATCAAATTGTTCGTCCTCGCGAACCCAGTCCAACGGTTTATATTATATTTGGGAGGAAATTTATTTGTGTCTATTCATATAAAGAAATAAAATTGTAAATAAATGCGGTAGAACGCCGATAATTCGAACACTCTCATAATAGTAAACAGCTAAATCAGAAAAATAGTTGCCAGTGATGGAAAAGAAACTTCTTTTGCCAAAAATATAAATAAAATCAATGAAAATAATGTTTGCAAGTTCACACAACTATATGCAATTTTGTAGATCTTGTTAAACTCATAATATAATAATCGTAAAAACTTCATTTTGTATATCAGTAATAGCCTTATTTGCAATTGCAACTAAAGCACTGGTTGGGAAAGCGGTTAAACTTTTATCTGCGAATTAAACGCGCAGAAGATTGTTAATAAATATCAACACTGAAATTGTCGGTGAAATAAGTATAAAGTAGTTGTCACGGTGCATCTCCTAAAAAGGAGCAGCAAAATCCGGTTCAGGACACTTGGCGTCCGCGCCAAAAAAAAAATTTAGAGCTTTTCTACGTGTCTGTCGCCATTTCAAGACGGGAGTTTTGTAGTCAGACCCTTTGCATGAAATTTCATCGAAACGGTCGCCCCCGGAAAGAAAGAATATAAATAAATGTTGAAAAATAAATCCAAAATCGTCATACATCACCGAGTTAACGGCGAAACGTTTTCGAGTGAAGCAGACGCGTCCGGCTGCAATTGTTATTTCGCAGCTTTTCGTGGGAGGATATTGTGTCCGCCCGCTTCACAACATTTTACTGAGAGACAACGTTTGGATATAGAAATAACGGACGCAAACGATGCAATTGACGAGATGCAGCGTTTGCCAAAAGTTACCGTCATTCGTGACGAAAACAAGCGGAATCTCTAGGTGATTTTGACAGTGAGGAGAGGAACGTTTACTTCAGAATAACGTTGCCAACG
This sequence comes from Hololepta plana, assembly GCA_963695495.1. Lineage (NCBI taxonomy): Eukaryota > Metazoa > Arthropoda > Insecta > Coleoptera > Histeridae > Hololepta > Hololepta plana. Next base: position 595,622 of record OY968838.1, on the reverse strand, counting down.
TGCTCCACGGCGACAAAGAGATTTTCGTCGTTCCGTCGTTTTGTCCTCGCAAGCTGCAGCCGACGAGAAAGTGCTCGATGACGATCGCGGTTTCGTGAACGGATGCACCGGAACCTCCGTCAGAGTAGTTAATGACATCTATGAATTTAAGGATAGTATTCAGGTGGAGCAGTTGGCAATTGAACACCATGAGGATGTTTATACGTCGCGGGCCAAATTACATGTTGGCGACGCAGTGAGTCGATATTGAGGAGATTCAACATGGCAACATGAGTCGAGTAAGTGAGAAATGCGAGGGAACGTATTTCGACGCCGAAAAGACAACGCGGAACAAGTACACAAAATGTTAAGCAGACGGAAAAGTCGCGCTTCCGCCGCTTAGAGCGTACCGCGGCCTGCCGATGCCCATGCCGGGAGGTCGTCCACAAGTCAACGCTTTGATGTGATAGATGTGACTATATCGCACTGTTTTGCTACTTGTACTGCTAGCGTCTTTTTGTAAACATAGCAACAACAACAGGAAATATGTGCAGTTCATTGAACATTCAGAGGAAACATGAATTTGAAATGGATTTTGCTGCTACAAGTTTCACATCTTGCAAGCAGTAAGAAGTAATAAAAGGGTTTTTTATTGAGTTGTGTTGGATAGAAAATAGATAAATTGTCATTATGGAAAAGAATTAGCTTTGTTTGTGTCTCATTATCCGATATAATAATTTTTTTTAAAATCGATTAATTTGCTAAATTCTTTCATGGATTAAATTTTCCTCTTTCTTTTCCAGTTTGTAATGCCGAGAAGGAAAAGCCGTTTGACCGCGAAGAAAGGACGACGAATTCACGGTCGGGGAGATTCTGCGGCTTCAAGCAGGTATTTTAATTGCAAAAAAAATGGATTAAAAATAATATAATTCATAATTTTAATTAAATATAATTCCTAATAATAATTGATGCTTTTGTTTTAGGAATGATGGCGATTCAAGCGTGAGCCCCGCACCGAAGGTTCCCCGAACGGAGACGGAGGAAAGCGACGATTCTTCCGTTCCGGTGGCGGGACCTTCGACGCTGACGACGACGGCGGTTGCGGCAAAGTTAAGTGGAAACAATTTTCCATTGAGCAACGTTGCCGCGAACGAGGAAAATCTCGATGCAAGCGTTGGCAGCGCGAGTCGCGGAATCGCCGCGGAACCATCCGTTCCCTCGCGTGCGGCTAATGCGACTAAAATGATTTTCATCGTCACCGGACGCGTCCGACTGCAATTGCAATTTCGCAGCGCCGTCGACGTCGCGTATCTGTCCGCTTCACAACATCTTGATGTACGACGACGGTAACTTGGACGTAGATATTACGGACGGAGACGATTCAATTGGCGACATGCAACAGTTGCTAGAGAATGTCGCAATTGACGTGAAAGGCGAGGGAAATCTCGGCACGAACGTTGGCAATGACGCCGTCGTCGCCGTTGTGGAAGGGGAACCTTCAGTTTTCGCCGACGTTGCCAACGTGCTTCACGGCGACAGCGAGATTTCCGCCGATGCGTGTGACACGGCCACCGAACGGCCGTGTGGTTGTCCGCGTGTTTCATGCTCCTTACAGGCTCTAGCTGCCGACTTAATGCTCGATGACGAACGCGGTTTCGTGGATGGATATATCGAAACCGCCGTCAGAGTAGTCGACGAGGTGCACGATCAGAATTATCGCTTGCACCTGGAGGAGTTGGCGATTGAACGCCAGGAAGACGTGATACGTCGCGGGCCCAACTACATGTTGGCGACCCAACGAGCCAATGTATAGAAGATTCAATTTGGCAGCATGAGCCGATCGTGCGAGAAATGCCGGGCCATGTACTTCGAGCCCGAAACGACAACGCGAAATAAGTACACAAAATGTTAAGCAGACGGAAAAGTCGCGCTTCCGCCGCTTAGAGCGTACCCCGGTTTCTTGATGGAGTTGTTCGGAGGAGAACATTTAAGGGCGAACGAGTTCAGAAGGAACGTAATGGCATATAATCACGCATTTCAGTTCGTAAGCGTAAAAGCTAACCTCCGATCAATACCGGGAAGTGGTCCGCAAGTGTACGCCATTCAGGGTGGAATTTACCATCATTACTCCGACGTGAATCTGAATAGACAAGACTAGAGTTACAGGCCTTTGTAATTTCTGGATCCCGAGGATGCGGCACGACAGAGATCCGCAGCGAACATGAGACTTTCGCACGACCTATTGAGAGCCATAGGTGACGTGTTGAACGCTGTAAATCCCTTTGCACACCAGTATCGTCACTTGTGTGACGTTTACGAAGAGCAAAGTAAACGCAACCATGGCGAGATGCCGAGAGTTTGCTTAGAATTCGTGGGCCGCGATATGGATCCTGCAAACAGAGAGAGCGATTTGACTCAGATACGCGAGGTGGCGGCCGTCGTAGAATACGATTAAAATAGGCCGCCGAACCCAAATATGCGCGTGTTCTTGAAGGATCACGATTCGGGTTTGAGGACGATATACCCAGAGAGCCAGTATTGCGATCCGCTCGTATTCCCGCTGTTGTTCTCCAACGGAGAATTGGGTTGGCATTACAGAATGCAATTGGTAGCTCAAGAAAGAAGGGCCGATCAAGTACAAGTGCGAGATCGAAAGTCTCCATATGCCAGTACTACGCGTACAGATTGGCTTATCGGTCGAACAGATCGAATGCCCTCTTGCTCGCTGCCACATTGTCGCAGCAATACATAGTGAGTGCGTACTTGAAGATCGAAGCGAACCGCATTCGATACTTTCCAGCGAACCAGCATCTGTTCAGGGCGGGGAATACTCTGGGTTGGTCGATTACATTCGTCAGAGAGGCGAGCAGGAGAATGTACCCATCGGAAGGTTGGTCATACCGCCCTCTACATTTGCAATGTCCCCCCGATCGCAAATGCAGCGCTTCCAGGACGCGATGGCCATTGTAAACAAAATGGGTTATCCATCGCTGTTCATCACGTTCACGTGTGTTAACGCCGCAGTGAATAACTCATTGTGCCTTATAAAAGTGAATTGCATATAGCCATTGTACATTTATTACTATTGTACATTGATTAGTGTTGTACATTATTCTAAAAGAAATAAACAGCAATCGACAGACTCTCTTGTTGCGATGAACCGTTTGTTCAAACATTGAAAGAAACAAACGCTAAATTGAAGGTTCATTGCAACCAGAGAGTGACTGTCGTGTTATTTGATTGAGACAAAGCTGCCAACCAATAAATCTGGTTTTGGTCAGTTTTGTCTCAACAAAGGGCACACTCTCCCCGAATTGGAAGGGGACAGAAAAGTGCCCGTATAAATTAAGTAACATTTGTAATTTAGAAAGAATTTTTGTATTGAACGTTCAATCGTTTGCTTCGAGCACAACAGAAGTTTTGTATCGTTTCGTTCTCGTTGTTTCTTAGTCAACATCGTTTTTAAATTATCGTTGTCTTTGAATATTATCATGTATTAGTGTCGAATTATGGTTGTGTATATAACTGTAAATAGTTGTAAATAAAGGTTAAGTTTATTGTACAACTTGGTCCTTCGAAAAAGAAAAAAGTAGTACTACATCGAGTACCAAACAACGTGCAACCCCAATTGGAGGAAGATCCGCGAAAATATAGCGGCGCACGAGCAGCCTTCGAATCATCCGCTCCTCATCTCCAGAGTGTTTCACATGAAACTGAAAGAGCTTATGGAGGATTTGACGAAGAGACACGTGATGGGCGTAACGATATCGTACCTGTACGTTATCGAGTTCCAGAAGCGAGGATTGCCGCACGCGCACATCTTGCTGATCATGCGTGGCGAAGATAAGCCGAAAGAGTGTCTGAGAATAGACCAGCTGGTCAGCGCCGAGATACAGGATCCGGTCGCGGAGCAAACGCTGGCAGAATTAGTTATACACGGAATTCCCACAACATTATGCGTGAACAGAGACGCCGATCTGTGGCGGAGGAGGCAACAGTTCAATAAGCCAGTGGTGTCGCGTATGTACAACATCTCCATCGGGCAGGGAGAGTTGTACTACTTGCGCCTACTGCTCCTCAACGTACGAGGTGCAACGTCCTTCGAGACGTAGCGTGCGGTGAACGGCGTTGTGGTTCCCACTCTTGGTATCATCTTGGCAAGAATGCAAGAAAAAAGTAATTACAAAGGGTGCAGATAAACGCTCCGACAGCATTTGTACGAAATTGGGTTCTCCTTGAAAAAGTGCATTGACAAGCGTAAATTGCTTATGGAGCGCAACGATATACTTGGATGGAAATCCAGGTATCTTCGTTTAATGAGGTATAATCGAAAATCGCCAAAAGCAAAACCCGTTATATATCTCGACGAGACTTACATTCATCCATCGCATGGTGTTTTGAAATGTTGGCAAAGCAAAACAGAATTGGGAGTACACAGACAAAGTCGAAATGGAGAACGTCACATTATTGTAACCAAATGGTCTTGTACCAAATCCTCTACTTATTTTCAAGTCGCCAACAAAATCAGGTGACTATCATGAAGCTATGAATCACCAAAATTTTATAGAATGGTTAAGAACCCAATTCATTCCAAATTTGCCTACGAATGGAATAGAGATTTTGAACAATGCAACCGGCTACAGTGTTGAAGTGAATTAAGCACCAACCCAAACTAACCGCAAACGAGAAATTTTAAGTTGGCTATACGAAAATGAAATCCCTGCAAAATCGGACATGAAGAAGGCTGATTTACTAGATATTGTGAAATTAAGATGTTCAGCTAAATGCTTTCACGTTGATGAACTAGTAAAGCTACATGGCCATACAACAGTAACGCTAACGCCATACCATTGCGAGTTAAACCCGATTGAGCAAGTCTGGAGTCTCATGAAACACAAAACAATGAGAAACATCGAAAAAATAGTGCAAATATAGAGACATTTATGGAAAGTTCCAGTTCCTTCAGTGGTGACCCAGTCGTGATAGTGAAACCAGCGTGATCGTCAAAACCAACGTGAGCATGAAACCAACGTGTTTGCGAATCACTTTTGCAAGCATTTGCGGATTTCATGCTTTACAAACACGAGACGAATTCGCCGGCAATGAGGCTTTTTCTTGGGTGGATATTGTGCCCACAAGAGACCGGTTCGGCGGTGGCGTTTAAGAATACTTTCGCAGAAAGAAGCAGAAAAATGCAAAAATTGTATGTCAGCAAAAATACAAATTTTGTGGTGAAGGAACCGCTTAAGGGTTGAAATGTGTTGGTCAATGCGTTCCCAGCACCAACTTTAACTACTTCGCACGCCAACTTCCAAGAATGCGTACATTTCTAAAAATGTTTCCTTTTTCACTACGTAGAGTAAAACTTGGTTTTCTGAGGCTAAAGGGTGCAAATTTCAAGAGACTTTGCAAGTGTAGCACTTCAAATTATTCGACCTCGCGAGCCCAGTCCAACGGTTTATATTATATTTGGGAGAAAATTCATTGGTGTATATTCAAATAAAGAAATAAAATTGTAAATAAATGCGGTAGAACGCCGATAATCCGAACACTCTCTTAATAGTAAACAGCTAAATCAGAAAAATAGTTGCCAGTGATGGAAAAGAAACTTCTTTTGCCAAAAATATAAATGAAATCAATGAAAATAATGTTTGCAAGTTCACACAACTATATGCAATTTTGTACATGTTGTTAAACTCATAATATAATAATCGTAAAAACTTCATTTTGTATATTAGTAACAAATTTATTTGCAATTGCAACTAAAGCACTGGTTGGGAAAGAGGATAAACTTTTATCTGCGAATGAAACCCACAGAAAAGTGCTAATAAATATCAACATTGAAACCGTCGGTGAAATAAGTATAAAGCAATTGTGAGATCGTTCTGTCATGGTGCATCTCCTAAAAAGGAGCAGCAAAATCCGATTCGGGCACTTGGCGTCCACGCCAAAAAATATAGTGCCTTTCTATTTTTTTCTCGCCATTTTAAGACGGGAGTTTTGTAGTCAGACCCTCTGCATGAAACTTCAGCGAAACGTTCGCCCACCAAAATAAAAAAAATAAATAAATCTTTAAAACTAAATCCCATTAAACTTTCTAGTAATAAATAAATAAAACCACCAAAATTCCAATCAATAAAGCCCGCGAGCTCCCCAAAACTCCCCCTCAGACCGTCAATATCGCGAATAATGATAACAACTGCACCGCCTTCAACACTGTCCATTCCTTCGCTCGAGTGTCGCTAATGCCAGTAAAAAGTCTCAAAGTCATATATAACCGAGTTATTTTACTGAGAGATCATATTTGGATGTAGAAATAACGGATGTAAACGATGCAATTGACGAGATGCAACTTTTGCTAAAAGTTCTCGTCATTCGTGACGAAAACGAGGGAAATCTGGATGCGAGAGTTGACAATGAGCAGAGCGCCGTCGTCGTTGCGGAAGAGAAACATTGAGTTCCGAATAACGTTGCCAACGTGCTCCACGGCGCAAAAGAGATTTTCGTCGGTCCGTATGACGCGGCTATCGAACGACCGCAAGTTTTCCGCCTGTTTCGTCCTCGCAAACTGCAGCCGGCGAGAAAGTGCTCGATGACGATCGCGGTATCGTGAACGGATGCACCGGAACCGCCGTCAGAGTGGTTAATGACGTCTATGAATTTACGGATAGTATTCAGGTGGAGCAGTTGGCAATTGAACAGCATGAGGATGTTTATACGTCGCAGGCCAAATTAAATGTTGGCGACCCAGCGAGTCGATATTGACGAGATTCAACATGGCAACATGAGTCGAGCAAGTGAGAAATGCGAGGGAACGTATTTCGACGTCGAAACGACAACGCGGAACAAGTACACAAAATGTTAAGCAGACGGAAAAGTCTCGCTTCCGCCGCTTAGAGCGTACCGCGGCCTGCTGATGGAATTTTTCAGGGGAGATAATCATGTCTTTCAGGTAACGAAAAGAAGATGTCGATGCAAAAAAAAGGGCAATGACGAAAGATTCCTTTTTGAAGAGAAGCAATTTAATCGTGCAGCAGATGCTGCTGATAATTTACGATTGCCGCTTTAATCACCCGCACAGCGAGATTGTCAGAGTGCCTCACAAACGGTGGTGGACCGTGGCAATTTCTCTGGAGAAGTGTACTCTCGCGCAATTAGAGATACAAAGACAATCGCCGGCATCAACTGTGACCGCATCTTAATCGTGGTCGGGATGGACGAGAGTCAGTTCTTGCGTAGCAAGTATCATCGAGGACAATATAGTGAGGGTGGTGGATGTAGCAGATAAGACTGTAAGCACGTTGGAAACGTTAGTCCAAACGTAAAAACATCTTACTGCAAGAATTTTGCTTATTCGTAAGATTTTATAGAAAATGCCACTGGACTTTTTTTTCAAATAAGCTTTGATAAACATATTCTTGTGGTAATTATTAATCAAGTTAACACTGACTATGACCTTATTGTTTTTTGTCTTTGAGTCGTGAGTTGCCAGAAACCAACAATTTTTGGCATTCTTTAAATTGCACCAGCTGCAACTATACCGAGTGTTCAATTTCGGTTTCTTACTTTTGCTACGGGAGAAGCTAATTGGAAGAGCGAAACCCGAGAAATCACATTGCATTCTTTAAAAAAAAATCATAAAAATCTCAGATCATAGAAAGGACAATTGAACAATTCAAAATAAAACGAATTTGGTCAACTGCAAAAGAATGCATGAAAAAAGGAGGAACTTACAAAAATCGTTTACACAGAAATGTTAATAAATGCTATAGAACCAAAATGGCCATTTGGGATGAAGAATATCATCATTCAGCATGATAATGCTAAGCCACTTTTAATAAACTTTTGAAGAGCAACGCCTGACTGACGAGTGTCATAGCGGTAGATGGAATATCAGTGTTCGTTATCAACCACCCGATAGTCCAGATCTCAACGTTCTGGAGCTACGATTTTTTTATTCCATACCATCTATCCAATACCAACAATCACCCAAAAGTATTGAAGAGCTTATTGAAGTAGTGCAAAAGTTTTTTGGGGACGTTACAAGAACTGCTACTTGCAACTGGCAATGGAGAGTATTATGAATTGTGGTAGCAATAACAATTATAAACTGGCGCACATGTCAAAAGAAAAACTTCGTCGATATAGACGATTACCTGTAAGCATTCGCTGCAAAAAGGATGCTTGTTCGCTTACACGAAAAAAGTACAAGTCCAAACAATAATTTTATTTGTATCCATTCATTTTTTTATTTCACCGTAGGAATTGATCATTCATTTATGTTATAACTACTCAGTTATTTTATTATTTCATTTTAAGTGTTACGGCATTGTTACCGTATATTATAAACATTCTCTTTCAATGTAATCCTACTGTTGTCGTTTCAAATATTTAATAGTATCCCACAATATGTATAGTATGTGATTATATTTGCCTGCGGTCTTTTAACTAGCTCTTGTTGCGATGAACCATTCGTTCATTGCAACAAGGGAGGTGCTGTCGATAGAATTGTGCCAGATTAAGAGAGACAAAGCTGCCAACCGATAAGATCTGGTTTGAGGCAGTTTTGTCTCTCAATGGCACACACTCTCCTCCTGCAGAAAGGAGGAGAGAAATTCCAAAATAAAAGGCAAGGAACTCCTTGCAAATTCATTCATTGCTATTTTTATTGTCGTCGCTGTCAGTCTGGCAGAACTTAATCCGTTTTCTTCGTGATCAATTTATATGCATATTCGTTAATGATAGTTCAATCACCAAGTGTTTGTAAATAAATGTAAATACAGTTAGGAGTAAACCACCAGCGTCTTTATTTTATTCCACACTTAATCGCTACGTTCGCGAAACCTTTAATTGAGTCGACAAAAGGTGATGCCGGCATCCGTTTGGCATCCCGAATCGCAACAATGCTATTGTTGTTGCTCAAGACATTTTGTTTTTTATTTACATTAACTACTATTATAATTAAAAAATATTATTTCCGATTACTTAACCACTGACTGTTTCTATAACCTTATTAATCAAATGGCTCACTTGTTTTGCCATTCTTGCAAATCGCTAATGGATCACTTGATATGGAACAGAGGTAGTTTTGCTGGTGGAATTTACGGGCACCAGCAGGTGATTCACCAGCAAAATTTCGTAAGTCCACGCTCCGAACATGAAAAATATGTGGATGAGCGTAAAAGGAAAATTGCGGTGGCACTGTGGGCACGTCAGGCGAGCTTTTTCCCGACCATCTCCAGAAACTTGAGTGGCGCGCAGCTGAAGGACGGTTTCAATTGTGCTTGTAAGAACTGCACGAAGAGGGTGATCATCCGGAAGGGTTGGCTATTGGCAAGAAGCAACCCCTGGCCAAAGCGCTTGTACAAAATTGTTTGCGGATGGTGCAGCGATATAGTGATTGATGGGCAGCCTACACCAATGTTGGCTCAATAGATGGCGGCGTCTACGAACAGGATATCGTGATCTGTGAGAGGAATTTCGTGAACCCGCAGAACTTGTGGATGCGGGCCAAGGCGAAACGGCGGAGGCAGTAAGGGCCTATTTTCGACCTACTTAGCCGAATTTACGTGGAGGAACAAGCAGAGAGAGAAAAAATACATTTTCAACTCGTTCATAATTTGTGTTGCAAAGCAATACAACTTAGTTTGAATTGCGAGTTTTGTCAAAGTTTTTTTGTATTGTTTGTGTTTTTTCACACCGTCGTCATATTAGCGTTAATGTCTTGGTTATCACTAGACCTTGTGCATTCTTTAAATTGTAAATACCCATTGTACGTTTTTTGATTTGCGAATTTGATAAACACATTGTACATTATCGTAAAATATACTGATTGAGGTCGCGATTTCATCCAGTTGCAAAAAGAGTGCGAAAAAAATTGAAAATGGCGGTAGAGTTTTCAGAGATCGTTTTCGGCCGTTAGAGTTTCAAATTGAAATTATTCGGCTCCGGTGAATGGAATCGAGGTGGTAAAAAAAGAGTTTGAAAGGTCATCACAATGCGAATCAAAGTGCTGAGGTCGCGATTTCATCCAGTTGCAATATAGGTTGCGAAGTAATTGAAGGAAAACATTTTCTTAACATGTCGCTTTTCGCTGTTCGAATTTCGAAATAAAATAGCTCCGCCGCATGAAGAGATAAATTGATTTCCAACAAACCACTCGAAAGAGCGGGAAAATCTGAAGAGGCGGAACACTTTTGCGATCACCACAATTTTTCCGCCCGGAACCGCTCCCACATTTTCCGCAATATCTCCGTTATTTCTGCTTCAAACTATCAACCTTGATATTCCGTTGGAATCGCAACGAAATTTCCTATCCAAATGTGCCACTGAATTGCCAGAATTCGAAAATCGCATTTATCCGAAAAATTTCCAAATGGCAAATATATTTGCAAATTTTTCGAAAATTGGCAAATCTAACCGTGACAAAGGAAAAAGCAGGAAATTTAGAGCAGGGATTATTTACATTGCTTGGAAGTTGAGTGACAATTAAGTCGCAAAATTAATTGCAAAATTTGAAAGCGGCTTACGGTTTTGCTCAATTTCTTCCTATTCGCAATGGAAATTGAGAAATTTGCAATAACGCCTTAGAAAGGACAGGAATTTCTCTATAAAATTGCTATAAAAGGTTTGCGAAAAAAATTGAAATAACAAAAAATTACCCTTCGGAGTTTTATCCCTTTTTTAAAGCAGAGCGAAAAGACTGAATTTTCCATTCTACGTAGTGGGAGCAAAAAAAAAAAGATTTTCACGAATTTTCGCATTCTTGCGATTTGACGTGCTAAAATGATTCATTAAGGGTAATTTTGGGTCGGGCAGCTCATTCCCGACCCCGACGCGGCCCCACGTCGCCTCTTTCGCCGTCCAGCAGGGAAAAAATAAGAATTTTCATCATTTATCCCTCTACGTAGTGGTTACGTAGAGTGAAAAGAAAGATTGGCATAAAATTTCGCAATGTTGCGAATCGATTGGGGAAAACCCTCTAATAAGGGTAATTTGGGGCCGGGCAGCTCATTCCCGGACCACTGGCGCCGCTAAGATTTCGCCTTCCAGCAAAAATACAAATCTTGTGATGAAGGAGCCGCTGTATGGTTGAAATATGTTGGCCAATGCGTTCCCAGCACCAACTTTAACTACTTCGCACGCCAACTTTCAAGAATGCGAACATTTCTAAAAATGTTTCCTTTTTCAATACGTAGAGTAAAACTTGGTTTTCTGAGGCTAAAGGGTGCAAATTTCAAGAGACTTTGCAAGTGTAGCACATCAAATTATTCGACCTCGCGAGCCCAGTCCAACGGTTTATATTATATTTGGGAGAAAATTCATTGGTGTATATTCATATAAAGAAATAAAATTGTAAATAAATGCGGTAGAACGCCTATAATTCGAACACTCTCTTAATAGTAAACAGCTAAATCAGAAAAATAGTTGCCAGTGATGGAAAAGAAACTTCTTTTGCCAAAAATATAAATGAAATCAATGAAAATAATGTTTGCAAGTTCACACAACTATATGCAATTTTGTAGATCTTGTTAAACTCATAATATAATAATCGTAAAAACTTCATTTTGTATATCAGTAACAAATTTATTTGCAATTGCAACTAAAGCACTGGTTGGGAAAGGAGTAAAATTTTTCTCTGCGAATTAAACGCGCAGAAGATTGTTAATAAATATCAACACTGAAATTGTCGGTGAAATAAGTATAAAGCAATTGTCATGGTGCATCTCCTAAAAAGGAGCAGCAAAATCCGGTTCAGGACACTTGGCGTCCGCGCCAAAAAAAAATTTAGAGCTTTTCTACGTGTCTGTCGCCATTTCAAGACGGGAGTTTTGTAGTCAGACCCTTTGCATGAAATTTCATCGAAACGGTCGCCCCCGGAAAGAAAGAATATAAATAAATGTTGAAAAATAAATCCAAAATCGTCATACATCACCGAGTTAACGGCGAAACGTTTTCGAGTGAAGCAGACGCGTCCGGCTGCAATTGTTATTTCGCAGCTTTTCGTGGGAGGATATTGTGTCCGCCCGCTTCACAACATTTTACTGAGAGACAATGTTTGGATATAGAAATAACGGACGCAAACGATGCAATTGACGAGATGCAACGTTTGCTAAAAGTTCTCGTCATTCGTGACGAAAACAAGCGGAATCTCGAGGTGAAAGTTGACAATGAGGAGAGGAACATTTACTTCAGAATAACGTTGCCAACGTGCTCCACGGCGCAAAAGAGATTTTCGTCGTTCCGTCGTTTTGTCCTCGCAAGCTGCAGCCGACGAGAAAGTGCTCGATGACGATCGCGGTTTCGTGAACGGATGCACCGGAACCGCCGTCAGAGTAATTAATGACGTCTATGAATTTAAGGATAGTATTCAGGTGGAGCAGTTGGCAATTGAACACCATGAGGATGTTTATACGTCGCGGGCCAAATTACATGTTGGCGACCCAGTGAGTCGATATTGAGGAGATTCAACATGGCAACATGAGTCGAGTAAGTGAGAAATGCGAGGGAACGTATTTCGACGCCGAAAAGACAACGCGGAACAAGTACACAAAATGTTAAGCAGACGGAAAAGTCGCGCTTCCGCCGCTTAGAGCGTACCGCGGCCTGCCGATGCCCATGCCGGGAGGTCGTCCACAAGTCAACGCTTTGATGTGATAGATGTGACTATATCGCACTGTTTTGCTACTTGTACTGCTAGCGTCTTTTTGTAAACATAGCAACAACAACAGGAAATATGTGCAGTTCATTGAACATTCAGAGGAAACATGAATTTGAAATGGATTTTGCTGCTACAAGTTTCACATCTTGCAAGCAGTAAGAAGTAATAAAAGGGTTTTTTATTGAGTTGTGTTGGATAGAAAATAGATAAATTGTCATTATGGAAAAGAATTAGCTTTGTTTGTGTCTCATTATCCGATATAATAATTTTTTTTTAAATCGATTAATTTGCTAAATTCTTTCATGGATTAAATTTTCCTCTTTCTTTTCCAGTTTGTAATGCCGAGAAGGAAAAGCCGTTTGACCGCGAAGAAAGGACGACGAATTCACGGTCGGGGAGATTCTGCGGCTTCAAGCAGGTATTTTAATTGCAAAAAAAAAAATGGATTAAAAATAATATAATTCATAATTTTAATTAAATATATAATTCCTAATAATAATTGATGCTTTTGTTTTAGGAATGATGGCGATTCAAGCGTGAGCCCCGCACCGAAGATTCCCCGAACGGAGACGGAGAAATCGGCGATTGTTCCGTTCCGGTGGCGGGACCTTCGACGCTGACGACGACGGCGGTTGCGGCAAAGTTAAGTGGAAACAATTTTCCATTGAGCAACGTTGCCGCGAACGAGGAAAATCTCGATGCAAGCGTCGGCAGCGCGAGTCGCGGAATCGCCGCGGAACCATCCGTTCCCTCGCGTGCGGCTAATGCGACTTAAAAGATTTTCATCGTCACCGGACGCGTCCGACTGCAATTGCAATTTCGCAGCGCCGTCGACGTCGCGTATCTGTCCGCTTCACAACATCTGGATGTACGACGACGGTAACTTGGACGTAGATATTACGGACGGAGACGATTCAATTGGCGACGTGCAACGTTTGCTAGAAAATGTCGCAATTGACGTGAAAGGCGAGGGAAATCTCGGCACGAACGTTGGCAATGACGCCGTCGTCGCCGTTGTGGAAGGGGAACCTTCAGTATTCGCCGACGTTGCCAACGTGCTTCACGGCGACAGCGAGATTTCCGCCGATGCGTGTGACACGGCCACCGAACGGCCGTGTGGTTGTCCGCGTGTTTCATGCTCCTTACAGGCTCTAGCTGCCGACTTAATGCTCGATGACGAACGCGGTTTCGTGGATGGATATATCGAAACCGCCGTCAGAGTAGTCGACGAGGTGCACGATCAGAATTATCGCTTGCACCTGGAGGAGTTGGCGATTGAACGCCAGGAAGACGTGATACGTCGCGGGCCCAACTACATGTTGGCGACCCAACGAGCCAATGTATAGAAGATTCAATTTGGCAGCATGAGCCGATCGTGCGAGAAATGCCGGGCCATGTACTTCGAGCCCGAAACGACAACGCGAAATAAGTACACAAAGTGCTGCGCAGACGGAAAAGTCGCGCTTCCGCCGCTTAGAGCGTACCCCGGTTTCTTGATGGAGTTGTTCGGAGGAGAACATTTAAGGGCGAACGAGTTCAGAAGGAACGTAATGGCTTACAATCACGCCTTTCAGTTCGCAAGCGTAGAAGCATTTTGCAATCGATTGAAACGAAGGGTCCTCGCGAACCCAGTCCAACGGTTTATATTATATTTGGGAGGAAATTTATTTGTGTCTATTCATATAAAGAAATAAAATTGTAAATAAATGCGGTAGAACGTCGATAATTCGAACACTCTCTTAATAGTAAACAGCTAAATCAGAAAAATAGTTGCCAGTGATGGAAAAGAAACTTCTTTTGCCAAAAATATAAATGAAATCAATGAAAATAATGTTTGCAAGTTCACACAACTATATGCAATTTTGTAGATCTTGTTAAACTCATAATATAATTATCGTAGAAACTTCATTTTGTATATCAGTAACAAATTTATTTGCAATTCCAACTGGAGCACTGGTTGGGAAAGAGGTAAAACTTTTGTCTGCGAATGAAACCCACAGAAAAGTGCTAATAAATATCAACACTGAAATTGTCGGTGAAATAAGTATAAAGTAGTTGTCACGGTGCATCTCCTAAAAAGGAGCAGCAAAATCCGGTTCAGGACACTTGGCGTCCCCGCCAAAAAAAAAATTTAGAGCTTTTCTACGTGTCTGTCGCCATTTCAAGGCGGGAGTTTTGTAGTCAGACCCTTTGCATGAAATTTCATCGAAACGGTCGCTCCCGGAAAGAAAGAATATAAATAAATGTTGAAAAATAAATCCAAAATCGTCATACATCACCGAGTTAACGGCGAAACGTTTTCGAGTGAAGCGGACGCGTCCGGCTGCAATTGTTATTTCGCAGCTTTTCGTGGGAGGATATTGTGTCCGCCCGCTTCACAACATTTTACTGAGAGACAATGTTTGGATGTAGAAATAACGGACGAAAACGATGCAATTGACGAGATGCAACTTTTGCTAAAAGTTGCCGTCATTCGTGACGAAAACAAGCGGAATCTCGAGGTGAAAGTTGACAATGAGGAGAGGAACATTTACTTCAGAATAACGTTGCCAACGTGCTCCACGGCGCAAAAGAGATTTTCGTCGTTCCGTCGTTTTGTCCTCGCAAGCTGCAGCCGACGAGAAAGTGCTCGATGACGATCGCGGTTTCGTGAACGGATGCACCGGAACCGCCATCAGAGTAGTTAATGACGTCTATGAATTTAAGGATAGTATTCAGGTGGAGCAGTTGGCAATTGAACACCATGAGGATGTTTATACGTCGCGGGCCAAATTACATGTTGGCGACCCAGCGAGTCGATATTGAGGAGATTCAACTTCATAACATGAGCCGAGCAAGTGAGAAATGCGAGGGAACGTATTTCGACGTCGAAAAGACAACACGTAACAAGTACACTAAATGTTAAGCAGACGGAAAAGTCGCGCTTCCGCCGCTTAGAGCGTACCGCGGCCTGCCGATGGACTTGTTCGGTGGAAGTGGCTTAATGTCGAACGAGTTCAGAAGAAACATGAGGGCATCTAATAACAGCCTTTCAGTTCGCCAGCATAGAAGTTAACCTCCGAATCATGCCGGGAGGTGGTCCACAAGTCAACGCCTTGATATGATAGATGTGACTATATCGCACTGTTTTGCTAGCGTCTTTTTGTAAACATAGCAACAACAACAGGAAATATGTGCAGTTCATTGAACATTCAGAGGAAACATGAATTTGAAATGGATTTTGCTGCTACAAGTTTCACATCTTGCAAGCAGTAAGAAGCAAAAAGTAATAAAAGGTTTCTTTATTGAGTTGTGTTGGATAGAAAATAGATAAATTGTCATTATTGAAAAGAAATAGCTTTGTTTTGATAAAAATTGAAAGAGATTTTGCAGTAGTGTCGCGTCGAAAAATGCCAAGACGCAGTTGACGTCATGGTTCAAAACGAACCACGCTGATCCCATCGAAGCCGTCAATTATTTACACAGGGAATTCCCACAGCATTATGTATGGAACAGAGACGCCGATCTGTGGCGGAGGAGGCAACAGTTAACAGCAGTGTCGCGTATGTACAACATCTCCATCGGGCAGGGAGAGTTGTACTACTTGCGCCTACTGCTCCTCCACGTGCGAGGTGCAACGTCCTTCGAGACGTTGCGCACGATGAACGGCGTCATGTGGGAAACGTTCGAGGAAGCGTGCCGGCAGTTGAATATGCTGTGCGAGGACCGCGAGTGGTACCGCAGTCTGGAGGAGGCGTGTCACAGGGACAGGCCCAGACAATTGAGGCAGATGTTCGCCTACATCTTGCTCCCAAGGAAATTATCCATAAGTGTATCGCGGAATGCATTTCCTCCAGCTGCACGAAAATCGCCAAATAATTGGAAAACTGTATTGATCGAGATTTCTTCTTGCAATTTTTGTAATTTAACTTCAAGTAGCTCGGACCAAATGAGAGATGGTAAAAATAGTTTCTGAAAATGCTTGGAATTTTATACGAAACTGCTGCGGACCGGATTTCATTCAGTTGCAAAAAAGGTTGCGAAAAAAAAATGGCTATGTTTTTCGCATATCCATTCTCACTATTCGACTTTCAAATTAAAATCGCTTTGCCGTTTGAAGAGATAACATTATTTTGAATTAACCACACGAAAGAGAACGAAATTTGCTAAATTCATTATTTCTGCAATATTCAACTAAAAATTTGCGTATAATTATGAGAGAAGATTGAAAGCAATTAGTCAATAAATGCAAAAGCGTTCGAAGCAAATCTCATATAGATTTCTATCCAAGCGGCCGTTGTATTGATTTTGTTGATATTTAATTGTTACTAACAGTAACGTCAAAATTTATTTAAATAAAAATTAATATTTATAAGTCATCATCATTCATAATAAATTTAGCAATGGCACATGACGGTCGTGATATCGACATGGAAGAGGTTAAGGAGCCGGTGAAGGAGCCGCCGGAGAATGAGGTATTTATTAAATTTGATAATATTAATGCACTTTTGATAATTATTAAAATTAATATTTCATTATTTTTAATTGCAGATTGGGCCGCAAAAAAGAAAAAGGCCCCAAAGAAAGCGGAAGAGAAAGCGGGGTCGCGGCCAAGGCGGCGGCGGTCGCGGCCGGGGACGCGGCGGTGCTGCCCCAGAGGCACAGCAGCAGTACTTCGGTACTTTCAAAATTACTCATTTGTACAAAAATTATTACTACAAAAAATAATAAAATAATAAATGTTTAAAAATCTTTTTTTGTATTATTTGCATTTTATTTTTGATTTACGGGGAATTCGCATACGAATAGAATGGGGCCCCACTCGAGGCCCTTATTTGTACGGAAAAGTGCGAAAAAAGCACGCGAAAATTCGCGTGCAGGTCGGTACACGCATGACGTCACAACGTGATGCGCGAGAAAAGTCGGACGAAATTATGCGGTTCGCGAGCGCATTTTCGAATGGAAATTTCGACGACTCGGGGGCGTTTTCGCGGTACGAGAGAGTCGAAAACGTGTTCCCCGGGTCGAAAACTACCTTATACGACCCTTCCCGTGCCGCAATTTGCAAATTAGTTTTGCACGTATTTGCGAATTTTATGCTTTATAGAAGAGACGAACGGAATGCGGCGATAAGGAGGCGATTTCGGGCTTGTAAATTTTCAATGCTTTTCATAATTTAATAATGCGAAAGTTTAATTTTTAAATTTCTCGCATGACACGACTTCTGTCGCTATTATTTGTTATTCCGAAAAATGTCATTCGACTAACTTCAATTAGTGTAATTACAAGTGTTGTGTTCGTGAATTTGCATTTGAAGAATATTTTTGAGGATTTTAATAATCAAAGGTAAGTTAATTCGCTAATTTATATAAAAGGAAAATTAATTCAATTTTATTTGACGCGAAATTATTTCGTTAGCTTCAATAAATTCATCAAACGTCGTACTTCATCCTACATTGTATTTTAATTTCCATTTCTTTCTTTCCATTACCAATATATCTTCAGAACGCATGGATAAGAATATTTTTTCATCTAAATAAATGAAAAAAATTATAGTTTACATGCAAATTTTATATTATTTGATGACAGATTGTTATTTTTTTGCCATTTGTAAATTTATCGATCGTTGTGTCTCATTATCCGATTTAATATTTTTTTTTAAAATCGATTAATTTGCTAAATTCTTTCATGGACTAAATTTTCCTTTTCCAGTTTGTAATGCCGAGAAGGAAAAGCCGTTTGACCGCGAAGAAAGGACGACGAATTCACGGTCGGGGAGATTCTGCGGCTTCAAGCAGGTATTTTAATTGCAAAAAAAATGGATTAAAAATAATATAATTCATAATTTTAATTAAATATAATTCCTAATAATAATTGATGCTTTTGTTTTAGGAATGATGGCGATTCAAGCGTGAGCCCCGCACCGAAGGTTCCCCGAATGGAGACGGAGGAAAGCGACGATTGTTCCGTTCCGGTGGCGGGACCTTCGACGCTGACGACGACGGCGGTTGCGGCAAAGTTAAGTGGAAACAATTTTCCATTGAGCAACGTTGCCGCGAACGAGGAAAATCTCGATGCAAGCGTTGGCAGCGCGCGTCGCGGAATCGCCGCGGAACCATCCGTTCCTTACAATCTGGCTTACAATCACGCCTTTCAGTTCGCTAGCGTAGAATCTAACCTCCGAACCATGTCTCTACCATGACATTTTGCAATCGATTGAAACGAAGGGTCTATAACACCCAACCACCCTATGACCGCGCAATTCGACCCTTGCCATAAATACAGGTCACATATTACGAAGACGAATGAACTGTAATTGAAAGAGAATAAATGTCATAGTCACAAACATGCAAAGGAATCATCAGATGTAAGATTTGATATCGCAGTAGACTGACAGAAAGTTATCGCCTTGGCGAAGAGGAATTAACTAATAAAATTGGTAATGCTTTAGTGTTATCTTCGCTAGATTCACCCAAACCTTTCTCATTAATAAAGCTGCAAACGATCGGTTTCGAAACAGTAACAGTGAACTATTTGAAAGCGCATCGAAACTCTTCGAAAATGTACGTGTCCTCTTACTAAGAGACAAGAATTCAGGCTAGACCCATTAGTCCTGGAAAGTTTGTATATAACTTGATGTATATAAGGTTAGAAATTCAATCTATAAATGAATAAAAGGTCCATGCAGGGTCCCCAAGAGGGCAAAAACTGCACAGATGACCTAACCTACCCAAAGATTTACCAACTACAAAATTCAATGTTTTAAATTGTGTCGGTGATACTGTCAGTATATGAAACAATTGATATGAATTTCGATAAGAAATTGATATAATACTTTGCGCCTTCGATTAAATATTGATAATATGCAGCGACATTAAAAAACTGTGACAAAAATCCCAGTTATATTGCATAATTTGAGGTCAATTGAAGATATGGTTAGTAAAATTAAAAACGATCCTAATGTACCCTTTAATATGGAAAACGCATCAGCATCATTAAAAGTGTACACAACACAAAAATCATAGGACGGTTTATAGACTCATTTAGATTGATGAGTTCATCCATTAATTAGCGTCATATCTGTCTGCTTATACCATTTTAAGGTATGAGTTCAGTGATATAACTAATTATGATGGATAGTTCAGACTTTTATGTATGAGTGGCCATGTTTTAATGGTATTGCAAAGAGCGAAACGTTCTTTAATAGAAAATGTTACGACACAGGACCAGAAAATGAAGAGGAAATATGTGAATTATGGAAAATGTTTTTTTTTCTGCTGCATTGCGAGACCGCCGAAAACATGTTCCCCATGTCGAAATCCATCCTCTCGGTCAATTTTCATGCCGCAATTTGCGGATTTCATGCTTTATAAACACGAGGCGAATTCGCGTGGATATTGTGCCCAGAAGAGACCGCTTCATTCAGCGGTGGCGTTTGAGAATACTTTCGCAGAAAGAAGTAGAAAAATGCAAAAATTGTATGAATGTCAGCAAAAATACAAATTTCGTGATGAAGGAGCCGCTGAATGGTTGAAATATGTTGGCCAATGCGTTCCCAGCCCTAACTTAACTACTTCGCACGCCAACTTCCAAGAATGCGAACATTTCTAAAAATGTTTCCTTTTTCACTACGTAGAGTAAAACTTGGTTTTCTGACGCTAAAGGATGCAAATTTCAAGAGACTGCAAGTGTAGCACATCAAATTGTTCGTCCTCGCGAACTCAGTCCAACGGTTTATATTATATTTGGGAGAAAATTCATTGATGTATATTCATATCAAGAAATAAAATTGTAAATAAATACGGTAGAACGCCGATAATTCGAACACTCTCTTAATCCGTACAGTTAAATCAGAAAAATAGTTGCCAGTGATGGAAAAGAAACTTCTTTTGCCAAAAATATAAATGAAATCAATGAAAATAATGTTTGCAAGTTCACACAACTATATGCAATTTTGTACATGTTGTTAAACTCATAATATAATAATCCTATAAACTTCATTTTGTATATCAGTAATAACCTTATTTGCAATTCCAACTGGAGCACTGGTTGGGAAAGAGGTAAAACTTTTATCTGCGAATGAAACCCACAGAAAAGTGCTAATAACTATCAACATTGAAACTGTCGGTGAAATAAGTATAAAGCAATTGTGAAATCGTTCTGTCATGGTGCATCTCCTAAAAAGGAGCAGCAAAATCCGATTCAGGACACTTGGCGTTCGCGCCAAAAAAAAATGTAGAGCTTTTCTACGTTTCTGTCGCCATTTTAAGACGGGAGTTTTGTAGTCAGACCCTCTGCATGAAACTTCAGCGAAACGTTCGCCCACCAAAATAAAGAAAATAAATAAATAAATCTTTAAAACTAAATCCCATTAAACTTTCTAGTAATAAATAAATAAAACCACCAAAATTCCAATCAATAAAGTCCTTACGTGCTTGATCAAATTACAAATAGAAAAGTTTGCCCGCGAGCTACCCAAAACTCCCCCTCAGACCGTCAATATTGCGAATAATGATAACAACTGCACCGCCTTCAACACTGTCCGTCCGTTCGCTCGCGTGTCGCTAATGCCAGTAAAAAGTTTCAAAGTCATATATAACCGAATTATTTTACTGATAGATCATATTTGGATGTAGAAATAACGGATGTAAACGATGCAATTGACGAGATGCAACTTTTGCTAAAAGTTCTCGTCATTCGTGACGAAAACGAGGGAAATCTGGATGCGAGAGTTGACAATGAGCAGAGCGCCGTCGTCGTTGCGGAAGAGAAACATTGAGTTCCGAATAACGTTGCCAACGTGCTCCACGGCGCAAAAGAGATTTCGGTCGGTCCGTATGACGCGGCTATCGAACGACCGCAAGTTTTCCGCCTGTTTCGTCCTCGCAAACTGCAGCCGACGAGAAAGTGCTCGATGACGATCGCGGTATCGTGAACGGATGCACCGGAACCGCCGTCAGAGTGGTTAATGACGTCTATGAATTTAAGGATAGTATTCAGGTGGAGGAGTTGGCAATTGAACACCATGGGGATGTTTATACGTCGCGGGCCAAATTAAATGTTGGCGACCCAGCGAGTCGATATTGAGGAGATTCAACATGGCAACATGAGCCGAGCAAGTGAGAAATGCGAGGGAACGTATTTCGACGTCGAAACGACAACGCGGAACAAGTACACAAAATGTTTAACAGACGGAAAAGTCGCGCTTCCGCCGCTTAGAGCGTACCGCGGCCTGCCGATGGAATTTTTCGGAGGAGATAATCATGTCTTTCAGGTAACGAAAAGAAGATGTCGATGCAAAAAAAAAGGGCAATGACGAAAGATTCCTTTTTGAAGAGAAGCAATTTAATCTTGCAGCAGATGCTGCTGATAATTTACGATTGCCGCTTTAATCACCCGCACAGCGAGATTGTCAGAGTGCCTCACAAACGGTGGTGGACCGTGGCAATTTCTCTGGAGAAGTGTACTCTCGCGCAATTAGAGATACAAAGACAATCGCCGGTATCAACTGTGACTGCACCTTAATCGTGGTCGGGATGGACAAGAGTCAGTTCTTGCATAGCAAGTATCATCGAGGACAATATAGTGAGGGTGGTGGATGTAGCAGATAAGACTGTAAGCACGTTGGAAACGTTAGTCCAAACGTAAAAACATCTTACTGCAAGAATTTTGCTTATTCGTAAGATTTTATAGAAAATGCCACTGGACTTTTTTTTCAAATAAGCTTTGATAAACATATTCTTGTGGTAATTATTAATCAAGTTAACACTGACTATGACCTTATTGTTTTTTGTCTTTGAGTCGTGAGTTGCCAGAAACCAACAATTTTTGGCATTCTTTAAATTGCACCAGCTGCAACTATACTGAGTGTTCAATTTCGGTTTCTTACTTTTGCTACCCTTCAATATGGGAGAAGCTAATTGGAAGAGCGAAACTCGAGAAATTACATTGCATTCTTTAAAAAAAATCATAAAAATCTCAGATCAAAGAAAGGACAATTGAACAATTCAAAATAAAACGAATTTGAACAACTGCAAAAGAATGCATGAAAAAAGGAGGAACTTACAAAAATCGTTTACACAGAAATGTTAATAAATGCTATAATACCCAAAATGGCCATTTGGGATGAAGAATATCATCATTCAGCATGATAATGCTAAGCCACTTTTAATAAACTTTTGAAGAGCAACGCCTGACTGACGAGTGTCATAGCGGTAGATGGAATATCAGTGTTCGTTATCAACCACCCGATAGTCCAGATCTTAACGTTCTGGAGCTACGATTTTTTTATTCCATACCATCTATCCAATACCAACAATCACCCAAAAGTATTGAAGAGCTTATTGAAGTAGTGCAAAAGTTTTTTGGGGACGTTACAAGAACTGCTACTTGCAACTGGCAATGGAGAGTATTATGAATTGTGGTGGCAATAACAATTATAAACTGGCGCACATGTCAAAAGAAAAACTTCGTCGATATAGACGATTACCTGTAAGCATTCGCTGCAAAAAGGATGCTTGTTCGCTTACACGAAAAAAGTACAAGTCCAAACAATAATTTTATTTGTATCCATTCATTTTTTTATTTCAGGAATTGATCATTCATTTATGTTATAAATACTCAGTTATTTTATTATTTCATTTTAAGTGTTACGGCATTGTTACCGTATATTATAAACATTCTCTTTCAATGTAATCCTACTGTTGTCGTTTCAAATATTTAATAGTATCCCACAATATGTATAGTATGTGATTATATTTGCCTGCGGTCTTTTAACTAGCTCTTGTTGCGATGAACCATTCGTTCATTGCAACAAGGGAGGTGCTGTCGATAGAATTGTGCCAGATTAAGAGAGACAAAGCTGCCAACCGATAAGATCTGGTTTGAGGCAGTTTTGTCTCTCAATGGCACACACTCTCCTCCTGCAGAAAGGAGGAGAGAAATTCCAAAATAAAAGGCAAGGAACTCCTTGCAAATTCATGCATTGCTATTTTTATTGTCGTCGCTGTCAGTCTGGCAGAACTTAATCCGTTTTCTTCGTGATCAATTTATATACATATTCGTTAATGATAGTTCAATCACCAAGTGTTTGTAAATAAATGTAAATACAGTTAGGAGTAAACCACCAGCGTCTTTATTTTATTCCACACTTAATCGCTACGTTCGCGAAATCTTTAATTGAGTCGACAAAAGGTGATGCCGGCATCCGTTTGGCATCCCGAATCGCAACAATGCTATTGTTGTTGCTCAAGACATTTTCTTTTTTATTTACATTAACTACTATTATAAATAAAAAATATTATTTCCGATTACTTAACCACTGACTGTTTCTATAACCTTATTAATCAAATGGCTCACTTGTTTTGCCATTCTTGCAAATCGCTAATGGATCACTTGATATGGAACAGAGGTAGTTTTGCTGGTGGAATTTACGGGCACCAGCAGGTGATTCACCAGCAAAATTTCGTAAGTCCACGCTCCGAACATGAAAAATATGTGGATGAGCGTAAAAGGAAAATTGCGGTGGCACTGTGGGCACGTCAGGCGAGCTTTTTCCCGGCCATCTCCAGAAACTTGAGTGGCGAGCAGCTGAAGGACGGTTTCAATTGTGCTTGTAAGAACTGCACGAAGAGGGTGATCATCCGGAAGGGTTGGCTATTGGCAAGAAGCAACCCCTAGCCAAAGAGCTTGTACAAAATTGTTTGCGGATGGTGCAGCGATATAGTGATTGATGGGCAGCCTACACCAATGTTGGCTCAATAGATGGCGGCGTCTACGAACACGATATCGTGATCTGTCAGAGGAATTTCGTGAACCCGCAGAACTTGTGGATGCGGGCCAAGGCGAAACGGCGGAGGCAGTAAGGGCCTATTTTCGACCTACTTAGCCGAATTTACGTGGAGGAACAAGCAGAGAGAGAGAAAAATACATTTTCAAATCGTTCATAATTTGTGTTGCAAAGCAATACAACTTAGTTTGAATTGCGAGTTTTGTCAAAGTTTTTTGTATTGTTTGTGTTTCTTCACACCGTCGTCATATTAGCGTTAATGTATTGGTTATCACTAGACATTGTGCATTCTTTAAACTGTAAATACCCATTGTACGTTTTTTGATTTGCGAATTTGATAAACACATTGTACATTATCGTAAAATATACTGATTGAGGTCGCGATTTCATCCAGTTGCAAAAAGAGTGCGAAAAAAATTGAAAATGGCGGTAGAGTTTTCAGAGATCGTTTTCGGCCGTTAGAGTTTCAAATTGAAATTATTGGGCTCCGGTGAATGGAATCGAGGTGGTAAAAAAGGAGTTTGAAAGGTCGTGACAATGCGAATCAAAGTGCTGAGGTCGCGATTTCGTCCAGTAGCAATATCGTTGCGAAATAATTGAAGGAAAACATTTTCTTAACATGTCGCTATTCGCTGTTCGAATTTCGAAATAAAATAGCTCCGCCGCATGAAGAGATAAAATGATTTTGAAAAAACCACTCGAAAGAGCGACAAAATATGAAGAGACGGAACACTTTTGCGATCGCGCGAATTTAATTTTACTATGCGCAAAATTGGAAAAACCGCAATTTTTCCGCCTGGAACCGCTCCCACATTTTCCGCAATATCTGCGTTATTTCTGCTTCAAACTATCAACATTGATATTCCGTTGGAATCGCAAATTTCCTATCCAAATGTGCCACTGAATTACCAGAATTCGAAAATCGCATTTTTCCGAAAAATTTCCAATCGCAAATATATTTGCAAATTTTTCGCAAATTGGCAAATCTAACCGTGGCAAAGGAAAAAGCAGGAAATTTAGAGCAGGGATTATTTACATTGCTTGGAAGTTGAGTGACAATTAAGTCGCAAAATTAATTGCAAAATCTTGCAAAATTTGAAAGCGGCTTACGGTTTTGCTCAATTTCTTCATATTCGCAATGGAAATTGAGAAATTTGCAATAACGCCTTAGAAAGGACAGGAATTTCTCTATAAAATTGCTATAAAAGGTTTGCGAAAAAAATTGAAATAACAATAAATTACCCTTCGGAGTTTAATCCTTTTTTTAAAGCAGAGCGAAAAGACTGAATTTTCCATTCTACGTACTGGGAGCAAAAATAAAAGATTTTCGCGAATTTTCGCATTCTTGCGATTTGACGTGCTAAAATGATTCATTAAGGGTAATTTTGGGTCGGGCATCTCATTCCCGACCCCGACGCGGCCCCATGTCGCCTCATTCGCCGTCCAGCAGGGAAAAAATAAGAATTTTCATCATTTATCCCTCTACGTAGTGGCTACGTAGAGTGAAAAGAAAGATTGGCATAAAATTTCGCAATGTTGCGAATCGATTGGGGAAAACCCTCTAATAAGGGTAATTTGGGGCCGGGCAGCTCATTCCCGGCCCACTGGCGCCGCTAAGATTTCGCCTTCCAGCAAAAATACAAATCTCGTGATGAAGGAGCCGCTTAAGGGTTGAAATGTGGTGGTCAATGCGTTCCCAGCCCTAATTTTAACTACTTCGCACCCCAACTTCCAAGAATGCGAACATTTCTAAAAATGTTTCCTTTTTCACTACGTAGAGTAAGAAGTTGGTTTTCTGAGGCTAAAGGGTGCAAATTTCAAGAGACTTTGCAAGTGTAGCACATCAAATTATTCGACCTCGCGAGCCCAGTCCAACGGTTTATATTATATTTGGGAGAAAATTCATTGGTGTATATTCAAATAAAGAAATAAAATTGTAAATAAATGCGGTAGAACGTCGATAATCCGAACACTCTCTTAATCCGTACAGTTAAATCAGAAAAATAGTTGCCAGTGATGGAAAAGAAACTTCTTTTGCCAAAAATATAAATGAAATCAATGAAAATAATGTTTGCAAGTTCACACAACTATATGCAATTTTGTAGATCTTGTTAAACTCATAATATAATTATCGTAGAAACTTCATTTTGTATATCAGTAACAAATTTATTTGCAATTCCAACTGGAGCACTGGTTGGGAAAGAGGTAAAACTTTTGTCTGCGAATGAAACCCACAGAAAAGTGCTAATAAATATCAACACTGAAATTGTCGGTGAAATAAGTATAAAGTAGTTGTCACGGTGCATCTCCTAAAAAGGAGCAGCAAAATCCGGTTCAGGACACTTGGCGTCCCCGCCAAAAAAAAAATTTAGAGCTTTTCTACGTGTCTGTCGCCATTTCAAGGCGGGAGTTTTGTAGTCAGACCCTTTGCATGAAATTTCATCGAAACGGTCGCTCCCGGAAAGAAAGAATATAAATAAATGTTGAAAAATAAATCCAAAATCGTCATACATCACCGAGTTAACGGCGAAACGTTTTCGAGTGAAGCGGACGCGTCCGGCTGCAATTGTTATTTCGCAGCTTTTCGTGGGAGGATATTGTGTCCGCCCGCTTCACAACATTTTACTGAGAGACAATGTTTGGATGTAGAAATAACGGACGAAAACGATGCAATTGACGAGATGCAACTTTTGCTAAAAGTTGCCGTCATTCGTGACGAAAACAAGCGGAATCTCGAGGTGAAAGTTGACAATGAGGAGAGGAACATTTACTTCAGAATAACGTTGCCAACGTGCTCCACGGCGCAAAAGAGATTTTCGTCGTTCCGTCGTTTTGTCCTCGCAAGCTGCAGCCGACGAGAAAGTGCTCGATGACGATCGCGGTTTCGTGAACGGATGCACCGGAACCGCCATCAGAGTAGTTAATGACGTCTATGAATTTAAGGATAGTATTCAGGTGGAGCAGTTGGCAATTGAACACCATGAGGATGTTTATACGTCGCGGGCCAAATTACATGTTGGCGACCCAGCGAGTCGATATTGAGGAGATTCAACTTCATAACATGAGCCGAGCAAGTGAGAAATGCGAGGGAACGTATTTCGACGCCGAAAAGACAACGCGGAACAAGTACACTAAATGTTAAGCAGACGGAAAAGTCGCGCTTCCGCCGCTTAGAGCGTACCGCGGCCTGCCGATGGACTTGTTCGGTGGAAGTGGCTTAATGTCGAACGAGTTCAGAAGAAACGTGAGGGCATCTAATAACAGCTTTTCAGTTCGCCAGCATAGAAGTTAACCTCCGAATCATGCCGGGAGGTGGTCCACAAGTCAACGCCTTGATATGATAGATGTGACTATATCGCACTGTTTTGCTAGCGTCTTTTTGTAAACATAGCAACAACAACAGGAAATATGTGCAGTTCATTGAACATTCAGAGGAAACATGAATTTGAAATGGATTTTGCTGCTACAAGTTTCACATCTTGCAAGCAGTAAGAAGCACAAAGTAATAAAAGGTTTTTTTATTGAGTTGTGTTGGATAGAAAATAGATAAATTGTCATTATGGAAAAGAAATAGCTTTGTTTTGACAAAAATTGAAAGAGATTTTGCAGTCATTGTCATCTTTTAATATTATTATGGAAACAAAGTAAAAAATAGTAGTGACGCGTCGAGAAATGCCAAGACGCAGTTGACGTCATGGTTCAAAACGAACCACGCTGATCCCATCGAAGCCGTCAATTATTTACACAGGGAATTCCCACAGCATTATGTATGGAACAGAGACGCCGATCTGTGGCGGAGGAGGCAACAGTTAACAGCAGTGTCGCGTATGTACAACATCTCCATCAGGCAGGGAGAGTTGTACTACTTGCGCCTACTGCTCCTCCACGTGCGAGGTGCAACGTCCTTCGAGGCGTTGCGCACGATGAACGGCGTCATGTGGGAAACGTTCGAGGAAGCGTGCCGGCAGTTGAATATGCTGTGCGAGGACCGCGAGTGGTACCGCAGTCTGGAGGAGGCGTGTCACAGGGACATGCCCAGACAATTGAGGCAGATGTTCGCCTACATCTTGCTCCCAAGGAAATTATCCATAAGTGTATCGCGGAATGCATTTCCTCCAGCTGCACGAAAATCGCCAAATAATTGGAAAACTGTATTGATCGAGATTTCTTCTTGCAATTTTTGTAATTTAACATCAAGTAGCTCGGCCCCAATGAGAGATGGTAAAAATAGTTTCTGAAAATGCTTGCAATTTTATACGAAACTGCTGCGGACCGGATTTCATTCAGTTGCAAAAAGGTTGCGAAAAAAATTAAA
This sequence comes from Hololepta plana, assembly GCA_963695495.1. Taxonomy (NCBI): domain Eukaryota; kingdom Metazoa; phylum Arthropoda; class Insecta; order Coleoptera; family Histeridae; genus Hololepta; species Hololepta plana. The sequence goes on along the minus strand of OY968838.1, from coordinate 566,900 downwards.
ATGGCTATGTTTTTCGCATATCTATTCTCACTATTCGACTTTTAAATTAAAATCGCTTTGCCGGTTGAAGAGATAACATTATTTTGAATTAACCACACGAAAGAGAACGAAATTTGCTAAATTCATTATTTCTGCAATATTCAACTAAAAATTTGCGTATAATTGTGAGACAAGATTGAAAGCAATTCGTCAATAAATGCGAAAGCGTTCGAAACAAATCTCATATAGATTTCTATCCAAGTGGCCGTTGTATTAATTCTGTTGATATTTAATTGTTACTATCAGCAACGTCAAATTTTATTTAAATAAAAATTAATATTTATAAGTCATCATCATTCATAATAAATTTAGCAATGGCACATGACAGTCGTGATATCGACATGGAAGAGGTTAAGGAGCCGGTTGAGGAGCCGCCGAAGAATGAGGTATTTATTAAATTTGATAATATTAATGCACTTTTAACTAAGGATTTTTTTTAAATAAATAATTTGATAATTATTAAATTTAATATTTTATTATTTTTAATTGCAGATTGGGCCGCAAAAAAAAGGGAGCAAAGAAAGCGGTAGAGGAAGCGGGGTCGCGGCCAAGGCGGCGGCGGTCGCGGCCGGGGACGCGGCCGAGGTAGGTGGCCGGAGGGATGGCGGCGGAGGGAGCTGGGGGCGCGGCGGTGCTGCCCCGGAGGCACAGCAGCAGTACTTCGGTACTTTCAAAATTACTCATTTGTACAAAAATTATTATTACAAAAAATAATAAAATAATAAATGTGTAAAATTTTTTTTTGTATAATTTGCATTTTATTTTTGATTTACGGGGAATTCGCATACAAATAGAATGGGGCCCCACTCGAGGCCCTTATTTGTACGGAAAAGTGCGAAAAAAGCACGCGAAAATTCGCGTGCAGGTCGGTACACGCATGACGTCACAACGTGATGCGCGAGAAAAGTCGGACGAAATTATGCGGTTCGCGAGCGCATTTTCGAATGGAAATTTCGACGACTCGGGGGCGTTTTCGCGGTACGAGACCGTCGAAAACGTGTTCCCCGGGTCGAAAACTACCTTATACGACCCTTCCCGTGCCGCAATTTGCGAATTAGTTTTGCACGCATTTGCGAATTTTATGCTTTATAGACACGAGCGGAATGCGGCGACAAGGAGGCGACTTCGGGCTTCGGGATGGTGCGGAATCGCTCCGGGGCACCCCAGTTACCATCGGAGTGGTGGATTCGAAAAAACATTCACGAAAATTTAAAAAAATTGTAAATTTTCAATGCTTTTCATAATTTGATAATGCAAAAGTTTAATTTTTAAATTTCTCGCATGACGACTTCTGGCGCTATTATTTGTTATACCGAAAAATGTCATTCGACTAACTTCAATGAGCGTAATTACAAGTTGTGTTAGTGAATTAAAAAACATTTTTGAGGATTTTAATAATCAAAGGTAAGTTAATTTATTAACTTATATAAAAGCAAAATTAATTCAATTTTATTTGACGCGAAATAATTTCGTTAGCTTCAATAAATTCATCAAACGTCGTACTTTATCGTACATTGTATTTTAATTTCCTTTCCTTTCTTCTACTAATGTATCTTCAGAACGCATGGATAAGAATTTTCTCAATCTAAATAATTGAAAAAAATTATAATTTACATGACAGATTGTTATTTTTCTGCCATTTGTAAATTTATTGCTAAATTCTTTCATATACTTAATTTTGCTCTTTCTTTTCCAGTTTATAATTCCAAGAAAGAAAAGTCATTTGACTGCGAAGAAAGGATGACGAATTTAAATGAAAAAAAAAATCAAAAATATGGATAAAAAAATTACACTAACCGCCGTCAGAGTAGTTGACAACGTGCAAGATCAGAATGATCGCTTGCACTTGGAGTTGGCGATTGAATGCCAAGAAGACGTGATACGTCGCGGGCCCAACTACATGTTGGCGGCCCAACGAGCCAATGTTGAAGAGATTCAATTTGGCAGCATGAGCCGATCGTGCGAGAAATGCCAGGCCATGTACTTCGAGCGTGAAACGACAACGCGGAATAAGTACACAAAGTGCTGCGCAGACGGAAAAGTCGCGCTTCCGCCGCTTGGAGCGTACCCCGGTTTCTTGATGGAGTTGTTCGGAGGAGAACATTTAAGAGCGAACGAGTTCAGAAGGAACGTAATGGCGCATTTCAGTTCGCAAGCGTAGAAGCTAACCTCCGAACCATGTCTCTACCATGACATTTTGCAATCGATTGAAACGAAGGGTCTATAACACCCAACCACCCTATGACGGTGCAATTCGACCCTTGCCATAAATATAGGTCACATATTACGAAGACGAATGAACTGTAATTGAAAGAGAATAAATTTCATAGTCACAAACCAACAAAGGAATCATCAGATGTAAGATTTGATATCGCAGTAGACTGACAGAATGTTATCGCCTTGGCGAAGAGGAATTAACAAATAAAATTGGCAATGCTTTAGTGTTATGTTCGCAAGATTCACCCAAACCTTTCTCATTAATAAAGCTGCAAAGGATCGGTTTCGAAACAGTAACGGTGAACTATTTGAAAGTGCATCGAAACTCTTCGAAAATGTACGTGTCCTCTTACTAAGAGACAAGAATTCAGGCTAGACCCATTAGTCCTGGAAAGTTTGTATATAACTTGATGTATATAAGGTTAGAAATTCAATCTATAAATGAATAAAAGGTCCATGCAGGGTCCCCAAGAGGGCAAAAACTGCACAGATGACCTAACCTTCCCAAAGATTTACCAAATACAAAATTCAATGTTTTAAATTGTGTCGGTGATACTGTCAGTATATGATAAAATTGATATGAATTTCGATAAGAAATTGATATAATACTTTGCGCCTTCGATTAAATATTGATAATATGCAGCGACATTAAAAAACTGTGACGAAAATCCCAGTTATATTGCATAATTTGAGGTCAATTGAAGATATTGTTAGTAAAATTAAAGGTGATCCTAATGTACCCTTTAATATGGAAAACGCATCAGCATCATTAAAAGTGTACACAACACAAAAATCATAGGACGGTTTATAGACTCATTTAGATTGATGAATTCATCCATTAATTAGCGTCATATCTGTCTGCTTATACCATTTTAAGGTATGAGTTCAGTGATATAACTAATTATGATGGATAGTTCAGACTTTTATGTATGAGTGGCCATGTTTTAATGGTATTGCAAAGAGCGCAACGTTCTTTAATAGAAAATGTTACGACACAGGGCCAGAAAATGAAGAGGAAATATGTGAATTATGGAAAATGTTTTTTTTTCTGCTGCATTGCGAGACCGCCGAAAACATGTTCCCCATGTCGAAATCCATCCTCTCGGTCAATTTTCATGCCGCAATTTGCGGATTTCATGCTTTATAAACACGAGGCGAATTCGCGTGGATATTGTGCCCACAAGAGACCGCTTCAGCGGTGGCGTTTGAGAATACTTTCGCAGAAAGAAGTAGAAAAATGCAAAAATTGTATGAATGTCAGCAAAAATACAAATTTCGTGATGAAGGAGCCGCTGAATGGTTGAAATATGTTGGCCAATGCGTTCCCAGCCCTAACTTAACTACTTCGCACGCCAACTTACAAGAATGCGAACATTTCTAAAAATGTTTCCTTTTTCACTACGTAGAGTAAAACTTGGTTTTCTGAGCCTAAAGGGTTCAAATTTCAAGAGATTTTGCAAGTGTAGCACTTCAAATTATTCGACCTCGCGAGCCCAGTCCAACGGTTTATATTATATTTGGGAGAAAATTTATTTGTGTATATTCATATAAAGAAATAAAATTGTAAATAAATACGGTAGAACGCCCATAATCCGAATACACTTAATCCAAACAGCTAAATCAGAAAAATAGTTGCCAGTGATGGAAAAGAAACTTCTTTTGCCAAAAATATAAATGAAATCAATGAAAATAATGTTTGCAAGTTCACACAACTATATGCAATTTTGTACATGTTGTTAAACTCATAATATAATAATCCTAAAAGCTTCATTTTGTATATCCGTAATAAACTTATTTGCAATTCCAACTGGAGCACTGGTTGGGAAAGAGGTAAAACTTTTATCTGCGAATGAAACCCACAGAAAAGTGCTAATAAATATCAACATTGAAACCGTCGGTGAAATAAGTATAAAGCAATTGTGAAGTCGTTCTGTCATGGTGCATCTCCTAAAAAGGAGCAGCAAAATCCGATTCAGGGCACTTGGCGTCCACGCCAAAAAATATAGTGCATTTCTATTTTTTTCTCGCCATTTTAAGACGGGAGTTTTGTAGTCAGACCCTCTGCATGAAACTTCAGCGAAACGTTCGCCCACCAAAATAAAGAAAATAAATAAATCCTTAAAACTAAATCCCATTAAACTTTCTAGTAATAAATAAATAAAACCACCAAAATTCCAATCAATAAAGTCCTTACGTGCTTGATCAAATTACAAATAGAAAAGTTTGCCCGCGAGCTACCCAAAACTCCCCCTCAGACCGTCAGTATCGCGAATAATGATAACAACTGCACCGCCTTCAACACTGTCCGTCCGTTCGCTCGCGTGTCGCTAATGCCAGTAAAAAGTTTCAAAGTCATATATAACCGAATTATTTTACTGAGAGATCATATTTGGATGTAGAAATAACGGATGTAAACGATGCAATTGACGAGATGCAACTTTTGCTAAAAGTTCTCGTCATTCGTGACGAAAACGAGGGAAATCTGGATGCGAGAGTTGACAATGAGCAGAGCGCCGTCGTCGTTGCGGAAGAGAAACATTGAGTTCCGAATAACGTTGCCAACGTGCTCCACGGCGCAAAAGAGATTTCGGTCGGTCCGTATGACGCGGCTATCGAACGACCGCAAGTTTTCCGCCTGTTTCGTCCTCGCAAACTGCAGCCGGCGAGAAAGTGCTCGATGACGATCGCGGTTTCGTGAACGGATGCACCGGAACCGCCGTCAGAGTAATTAATGACGTCTATGAATTTACGGATAGTATTCAGGTGGAGCAGTTGGCAATTGAACACCATGGGGATGTTTATACGTCGCGGGCCAAATTACATGTTGGCGACCCAGTGAGTCGATATTGAGGAGATTCAACATGGCAACATGAGCCGAGTAAGTGAGAAATGCGAGGGAACGTATTTCGACGTCGAAAAGACAACGCGGAACAAGTACACAAAATGTTTAACAGGCGGAAAAGTCGCGCTTCCGCCGCTTAGAGCGTACCGCGGCCTGCTGATGGAATTTTTCAGGGGAGATAATCATGTCTTTCAGGTAACGAAAAGAAGATGTCGATGCAAAAAAAAAGGGCAATGACGAAAGATTCCTTTTTGAAGAGAAGCAATTTAATCTTGCAGCAGATGCTGCTGATAATTTACGATTGCCGCTTTAATCACCCGCACAGCGAGATTGTCAGAGTGCCTCACAAACGGTGGTGGACCGTGGCAATTTCTCTGGAGAAGTGTACTCTCGCGCAATTAGAGATACAAAGACAATCGCCGGCATCAACTGTGACTGCACCTTAATCGTGGTCGGGATGGACGAGAGTCAGTTCTTGCGTAGCAAGTATCATCGAGGACAATATAGTGAGGGTGGTGGATGTAGCAGATAAGACTGTAAGCACGTTGGAAACGTTAGTCCAAACGTAAAAACATCTTACTGCAAGAATTTTGCTTATTCGTAAGATTTTATAGAAAATGCCACTGGACTTTTTTTTCAAATAAGCTTTGACAAACATATTCTTGTGGTAATTATTAATCAAAGTAACACTGACTATGACCTTATTGTTTTTTGTCTTTGAGTCGTGAGTTGCCAGAAACCAACAATTTTTGGCATTCTTTAAATTGCACCAGCTGCAACTATGCTGAGTGTTCAATTTCGGTTTCTTACTTTTGCTACCCTTCAATATGGGAGAAGCTAATTGGAAGAGCAAAACTCGAGAAATCACATTGCATTCTTTTAAAAAAAATCATAAAAATCTCAGATCAAAGAAAGGACAATTAAACAATTCAAAATAAAACGAATTTGGTCAACTGCAAAAGAATGCATGAAAAAAGGAGGAACTTACAAAAATCGTTTACACAGAAATGTTAATAAATGCTATAGAACCAAAATGGCCATTTGGGATGAAGAATATCATCATTCAGCATGATAATGCTAAGCCACTTTTAATAAACTTTTGAAGAGCAACGCCTGACTGACGAGTGTCATAGCGGTAGATGGAATATCAGTGTTCGTTATCAACCACCCGATAGTCCAGATCTTAACGTTCTGGAGCTACGATTTTTTTATTCCATACCATCTATCCAATACCAACAATCACCCAAAAGTATTGAAGAGCTTATTGAAGTAGTGCAAAAGTTTTTTGGGGGCGTTACAAGAACTGCTACTTGCAACTGGCAATGGAGAGTATTATGAATTGTGGTGGCAATAACAATTATAAACTGGCGCACATGTCAAAAGAAAAACTTCGTCGATATAGACGATTACCTGTAAGCATTCGCTGCAAAAAGGATGCTTGTTCGCTTACACAAAAAAAGTACAAGTCCAAACAATAATTTTATTTGTATCCATTCATTTTTTTATTTCACCGTAGGAATTGATCATTCATTTATGTTATAAATACTCAGTTATTTTATTATTTCATTTTAAGTGTTACGGCATTCTTACCGTATATTATAAACATTCTCTTTCAATGTAATCCTACTGTTGTCGTTTCAAATATTTAATAGTATCCCACAATATGTATAGTATGTGATTATATTTGCCTGCGGTCTTTTAACTAGCTCTTGTTGCGATGAACCATTCGTTCATTGCAACAAGGGAGGTGCTGTCGATAGAATTGTGCCAGATTAAGAGAGACAAAGCTGCCAACCGATAAGATCTGGTTTGAGGCAGTTTTGTCTCTCAATGGCACACACTCTCCTCCTGCAGAAAGGAGGAGAGAAATTCCAAAATAAAAGGCAAGGAACTCCTTGCAAATTCATTCATTGCTATTTTTATTGTCGTCGCTGTCAGTCTGGCAGAACTTAATCCGTTTTCTTCGTGATCAATTTATTCGTTAATGATAGTTCAATCACCAAGTGTTTGTAAATAAATGTAAATACAGTTGGGAGTAAACCACCAGCGTCTTTATTTTATTCCACACTTAATCGCTACGTTCGCGAAACCTTTAATTGAGTCGACAAAAGGTGATGCCGGCATCCGTTTGGCATCCCGAATCGCAACAATGCTATTGTTGTTGCTCAAGACATTTTGTTTTTTATTTACATTAACTACTATTATAAATAAAAAATATTATTTCCGATTACTTAACCACTGACTGTTTCTATAACCTTATTAATCAAATGGCTCACTTGTTTTGCCATTCTTGCAAATCGCTAATGGATCACTTGATATGGAACAGAGGTAGTTTTGCTGGTGGAATTTACGGGCACCAGCAGGTGATTCACCAGCAAAATTTCGTAAGTCCACGCTCCGAACATGAAAAATATGTGGATGAGCGTAAAAGGAAAATTGCGGTGGCACTGTGGGCACGTCAGGCGAGCTTTTTCCCGGCCATCTCCAGAAACTTGAGTGGCGCGCAGCTGAAGGACGGTTTCAATTGTGCTTGTAAGAACTGCACGAAGAGGGTGACCATCCGGAAGGGTTGGCTATTGGCAAGAAGCAACCCCTGGCCAAAGCGCTTGTACAAAATTGTTTGCGGATGGTGCAGCGATATAGTGATTGATGGGCAGCCTACACCAATGTTGGCTCAATAGATGGCGGCGTCTACGAACACGATATCGTGATCTGTGAGAGGAATTTCGTAAACCCGCAGAACTTGTGGATGCGGGCCAAGGCGAAACGGCGGAGGCAGTAAGGGCCTATTTTCGACCTACTTAGCCGAATTTACGTGGAGGAACAAGCAGAGAGAGAAAAAATACATTTTCAAATCGTTCATAATTTGTGTTGCAAAGCAATACAACTTAGTTTGAATTGCGAGTTTTGTCAAAGTTTTTTTGTATTGTTTGTGTTTTTTCACACCGTCGTCATATTAGCGTTAATGTCTTGGTTATCACTAGACCTTGTGCATTCTTTAAATTGTAAATACCCATTGTACGTTTTTTGATTTGCGAATTTGATAAACACATTGTACATTATCGTAAAATATACTGATTGAGGTCGCGATTTCATCCAGTTGCAAAAAGAGTGCGAAAAAAATTGAAAATGGCGGTAGAGTTTTCAGAGATCGTTTTCGGCCGTTAGAGTTTCAAATTGAAATTATTCGGCTCCGGTGAATGGAATCGAGGTGGTAAAAAAAGAGTTTGAAAGGTCATCACAATGCGAATCAAAGTGCTGAGGTCGCGATTTCATCCAGTTGCAATATAGGTTGCGAAGTAATTGAAGGAAAACATTTTCTTAACATGTCGCTTTTCGCTGTTCGAATTTCGAAATAAAATAGCTCCGCCGCATGAAGAGATAAATTGATTTCCAACAAACCACTCGAAAGAGCGGGAAAATCTGAAGAGGCGGAACACTTTTGCGATCACCACAATTTTTCCGCCCGGAACCGCTCCCACATTTTCCGCAATATCTCCGTTATTTCTGCTTCAAACTATCAACCTTGATATTCCGTTGGAATCGCAACGAAATTTCCTATCCAAATGTGCCACTGAATTGCCAGAATTCGAAAATCGCATTTATCCGAAAAATTTCCAAATGGCAAATATATTTGCAAATTTTTCGAAAATTGGCAAATCTAACCGTGACAAAGGAAAAAGCAGGAAATTTAGAGCAGGGATTATTTACATTGCTTGGAAGTTGAGTGACAATTAAGTCGCAAAATTAATTGCAAAATTTGAAAGCGGCTTACGGTTTTGCTCAATTTCTTCCTATTCGCAATGGAAATTGAGAAATTTGCAATAACGCCTTAGAAAGGACAGGAATTTCTCTATAAAATTGCTATAAAAGGTTTGCGAAAAAAATTGAAATAACAAAAAATTACCCTTCGGAGTTTTATCCCTTTTTTAAAGCAGAGCGAAAAGACTGAATTTTCCATTCTACGTAGTGGGAGCAAAAAAAAAAGATTTTCACGAATTTTCGCATTCTTGCGATTTGACGTGCTAAAATGATTCATTAAGGGTAATTTTGGGTCGGGCAGCTCATTCCCGACCCCGACGCGGCCCCACGTCGCCTCTTTCGCCGTCCAGCAGGGAAAAAATAAGAATTTTCATCATTTATCCCTCTACGTAGTGGTTACGTAGAGTGAAAAGAAAGATTGGCATAAAATTTCGCAATGTTGCGAATCGATTGGGGAAAACCCTCTAATAAGGGTAATTTGGGGCCGGGCAGCTCATTCCCGGACCACTGGCGCCGCTAAGATTTCGCCTTCCAGCAAAAATACAAATCTTGTGATGAAGGAGCCGCTGTATGGTTGAAATATGTTGGCCAATGCGTTCCCAGCACCAACTTTAACTACTTCGCACGCCAACTTTCAAGAATGCGAACATTTCTAAAAATGTTTCCTTTTTCAATACGTAGAGTAAAACTTGGTTTTCTGAGGCTAAAGGGTGCAAATTTCAAGAGACTTTGCAAGTGTAGCACATCAAATTATTCGACCTCGCGAGCCCAGTCCAACGGTTTATATTATATTTGGGAGGAAATTTATTTGTGTCTATTCATATAAAGAAATAAAATTGTAAATAAATGCGGTAGAACGTCGATAATTCGCACACTCTCTTAATAGTAAACAGCTAAATCAGAAAAATAGTTGCCAGTGATGGAAAAGAAACTTCTTTTGCCAAAAATATAAATGAAATCAATGAAAATAATGTTTGCAAGTTCACACAACTATATGCAATTTTGTAGATCTTGTTAAACTCATAATATAATTATCGTAGAAACTTCATTTTGTATATCAGTAACAAATTTATTTGCAATTCCAACTGGAGCACTGGTTGGGAAAGAGGTAAAACTTTTGTCTGCGAATGAAACCCACAGAAAAGTGCTAATAAATATCAACACTGAAATTGTCGGTGAAATAAGTATAAAGTAGTTGTCACGGTGCATCTCCTAAAAAGGAGCAGCAAAATCCGGTTCAGGACACTTGGCGTCCCCGCCAAAAAAAAAATTTAGAGCTTTTCTACGTGTCTGTCGCCATTTCAAGGCGGGAGTTTTGTAGTCAGACCCTTTGCATGAAATTTCATCGAAACGGTCGCTCCCGGAAAGAAAGAATATAAATAAATGTTGAAAAATAAATCCAAAATCGTCATACATCACCGAGTTAACGGCGAAACGTTTTCGAGTGAAGCGGACGCGTCCGGCTGCAATTGTTATTTCGCAGCTTTTCGTGGGAGGATATTGTGTCCGCCCGCTTCACAACATTTTACTGAGAGACAATGTTTGGATGTAGAAATAACGGACGAAAACGATGCAATTGACGAGATGCAACTTTTGCTAAAAGTTGCCGTCATTCGTGACGAAAACAAGCGGAATCTCGAGGTGAAAGTTGACAATGAGGAGAGGAACATTTACTTCAGAATAACGTTGCCAACGTGCTCCACGGCGCAAAAGAGATTTTCGTCGTTCCGTCGTTTTGTCCTCGCAAGCTGCAGCCGACGAGAAAGTGCTCGATGACGATCGCGGTTTCGTGAACGGATGCACCGGAACCGCCATCAGAGTAGTTAATGACGTCTATGAATTTAAGGATAGTATTCAGGTGGAGCAGTTGGCAATTGAACACCATGAGGATGTTTATACGTCGCGGGCCAAATTACATGTTGGCGACCCAGCGAGTCGATATTGAGGAGATTCAACTTCATAACATGAGCCGAGCAAGTGAGAAATGCGAGGGAACGTATTTCGACGTCGAAAAGACAACACGTAACAAGTACACAAAATGTTAAGCAGACGGAAAAGTCGCGCTTCCGCCGCTTAGAGCGTACCGCGGCCTGCCGATGGACTTGTTCGGTGGAAGTGGCTTAATGTCGAACGAGTTCAGAAGAAACATGAGGGCATCTAATAACAGCCTTTCAGTTCGCCAGCATAGAAGTTAACCTCCGAATCATGCCGGGAGGTGGTCCACAAGTCAACGCCTTGATATGATAGATGTGACTATATCGCACTGTTTTGCTAGCGTCTTTTTGTAAACATAGCAACAACAACAGGAAATATGTGCAGTTCATTGAACATTCAGAGGAAACATGAATTTGAAATGGATTTTGCTGCTACAAGTTTCACATCTTGCAAGCAGTAAGAAGCAAAAAGTAATAAAAGGTTTCTTTATTGAGTTGTGTTGGATAGAAAATAGATAAATTGTCATTATTGAAAAGAAATAGCTTTGTTTTGATAAAAATTGAAAGAGATTTTGCAGTAGTGTCGCGTCGAAAAATGCCAAGACGCAGTTGACGTCATGGTTCAAAACGAACCACGCTGATCCCATCGAAGCCGTCAATTATTTACACAGGGAATTCCCACAGCATTATGTATGGAACAGAGACGCCGATCTGTGGCGGAGGAGGCAACAGTTAACAGCAGTGTCGCGTATGTACAACATCTCCATCGGGCAGGGAGAGTTGTACTACTTGCGCCTACTGCTCCTCCACGTGCGAGGTGCAACGTCCTTCGAGACGTTGCGCACGATGAACGGCGTCATGTGGGAAACGTTCGAGGAAGCGTGCCGGCAGTTGAATATGCTGTGCGAGGACCGCGAGTGGTACCGCAGTCTGGAGGAGGCGTGTCACAGGGACAGGCCCAGACAATTGAGGCAGATGTTCGCCTACATCTTGCTCCCAAGGAAATTATCCATAAGTGTATCGCGGAATGCATTTCCTCCAGCTGCACGAAAATCGCCAAATAATTGGAAAACTGTATTGATCGAGATTTCTTCTTGCAATTTTTGTAATTTAACTTCAAGTAGCTCGGACCAAATGAGAGATGGTAAAAATAGTTTCTGAAAATGCTTGGAATATTATACGAAACTGCTGCGGACCGGATTTCATTCAGTTGCAAAAAAGGTTGCGAAAAAAAAATGGCTATGTTTTTCGCATATCCATTCTCACTATTCGACTTTCAAATTAAAATCGCTTTGCCGTTTGAAGAGATAACATTATTTTGAATTAACCACACGAAAGAGAACGAAATTTGCTAAATTCATTATTTCTGCAATATTCAACTAAAAATTTGCGTATAATTATGAGAGAAGATTGAAAGCAATTAGTCAATAAATGCAAAAGCGTTCGAAGCAAATCTCATATAGATTTCTATCCAAGCGGCCGTTGTATTGATTTTGTTGATATTTAATTGTTACTAACAGTAACGTCAAAATTTATTTAAATAAAAATTAATATTTATAAGTCATCATCATTCATAATAAATTTAGCAATGGCACATGACGGTCGTGATATCGACATGGAAGAGGTTAAGGAGCCGGTGAAGGAGCCGCCGGAGAATGAGGTATTTATTAAATTTGATAATATTAATGCACTTTTGATAATTATTAAAATTAATATTTCATTATTTTTAATTGCAGATTGGGCCGCAAAAAAGAAAAAGGCCCCAAAGAAAGCGGAAGAGAAAGCGGGGTCGCGGCCAAGGCGGCGGCGGTCGCGGCCGGGGACGCGGCGGTGCTGCCCCAGAGGCACAGCAGCAGTACTTCGGTACTTTCAAAATTACTCATTTGTACAAAAATTATTACTACAAAAAATAATAAAATAATAAATGTTTAAAAATCTTTTTTTGTATTATTTGCATTTTATTTTTGATTTACGGGGAATTCGCATACGAATAGAATGGGGCCCCACTCGAGGCCCTTATTTGTACGGAAAAGTGCGAAAAAAGCACGCGAAAATTCGCGTGCAGGTCGGTACACGCATGACGTCACAACGTGATGCGCGAGAAAAGTCGGACGAAATTATGCGGTTCGCGAGCGCATTTTCGAATGGAAATTTCGACGACTCGGGGGCGTTTTCGCGGTACGAGAGAGTCGAAAACGTGTTCCCCGGGTCGAAAACTACCTTATACGACCCTTCCCGTGCCGCAATTTGCAAATTAGTTTTGCACGTATTTGCGAATTTTATGCTTTATAGAAGAGACGAACGGAATGCGGCGATAAGGAGGCGATTTCGGGCTTGTAAATTTTCAATGCTTTTCATAATTTAATAATGCGAAAGTTTAATTTTTAAATTTCTCGCATGACACGACTTCTGTCGCTATTATTTGTTATTCCGAAAAATGTCATTCGACTAACTTCAATTAGTGTAATTACAAGTGTTGTGTTCGTGAATTTGCATTTGAAGAATATTTTTGAGGATTTTAATAATCAAAGGTAAGTTAATTCGCTAATTTATATAAAAGGAAAATTAATTCAATTTTATTTGACGCGAAATTATTTCGTTAGCTTCAATAAATTCATCAAACGTCGTACTTCATCCTACATTGTATTTTAATTTCCATTTCTTTCTTTCCATTACCAATATATCTTCAGAACGCATGGATAAGAATATTTTTTCATCTAAATAAATGAAAAAAATTATAGTTTACATGCAAATTTTATATTATTTGATGACAGATTGTTATTTTTTTGCCATTTGTAAATTTATCGATCGTTGTGTCTCATTATCCGATTTAATTTTTTTTTTTAAATCGATTAATTTGCTAAATTCTTTCATGGACTAAATTTTCCTTTTCCAGTTTGTAATGCCGAGAAGGAAAAGCCGTTTGACCGCGAAGAAAGGACGACGAATTCACGGTCGGGGAGATTCTGCGGCTTCAAGCAGGTATTTTAATTGCAAAAAAAATGGATTAAAAATAATATAATTCATAATTTTAATTAAATATAATTCCTAATAATAATTGATGCTTTTGTTTTAGGAATGATGGCGATTCAAGCGTGAGCCCCGCACCGAAGGTTCCCGGAATGGAGACGGAGGAAAGCGACGATTGTTCCGTTCCGGTGGCGGGACCTTCGACGCTGACGACGACGGCGGTTGCGGCAAAGTTAAGTGGAAACAATTTTCCATTGAGCAACGTTGCCGCGAACGAGGAAAATCTCGATGCAAGCGTTGGCAGCGCGCGTCGCGGAATCGCCGCGGAACCATCCGTTCCTTACAATCTGGCTTACAATCACGCCTTTCAGTTCGCTAGCGTAGAATCTAACCTCCGAACCATGTCTCTACCATGACATTTTGCAATCGATTGAAACGAAGGGTCTATAACACCCAACCACCCTATGACCGCGCAATTCGACCCTTGCCATAAATACAGGTCACATATTACGAAGACGAATGAACTGTAATTGAAAGAGAATAAATGTCATAGTCACAAACATGCAAAGGAATCATCAGATGTAAGATTTGATATCGCAGTAGACTGACAGAAAGTTATCGCCTTGGCGAAGAGGAATTAACTAATAAAATTGGTAATGCTTTAGTGTTATCTTCGCTAGATTCACCCAAACCTTTCTCATTAATAAAGCTGCAAACGATCGGTTTCGAAACAGTAACAGTGAACTATTTGAAAGCGCATCGAAACTCTTCGAAAATGTACGTGTCCTCTTACTAAGAGACAAGAATTCAGGCTAGACCCATTAGTCCTGGAAAGTTTGTATATAACTTGATGTATATAAGGTTAGAAATTCAATCTATAAATGAATAAAAGGTCCATGCAGGGTCCCCAAGAGGGCAAAAACTGCACAGATGACCTAACCTACCCAAAGATTTACCAACTACAAAATTCAATGTTTTAAATTGTGTCGGTGATACTGTCAGTATATGAAACAATTGATATGAATTTCGATAAGAAATTGATATAATACTTTGCGCCTTCGATTAAATATTGATAATATGCAGCGACATTAAAAAACTGTGACGAAAATCCCAGTTATATTGCATAATTTGAGGTCAATTGAAGATATGGTTAGTAAAATTAAAAACGATCCTAATGTACCCTTTAATATGGAAAACGCATCAGCATCATTAAAAGTGTACACAACACAAAAATCATAGGACGGTTTATAGACTCATTTAGATTGATGAGTTCATCCATTAATTAGCGTCATATCTGTCTGCTTATACCATTTTAAGGTATGAGTTCAGTGATATAACTAATTATGATGGATAGTTCAGACTTTTATGTATGAGTGGCCATGTTTTAATGGTATTGCAAAGAGCGAAACGTTCTTTAATAGAAAATGTTACGACACAGGACCAGAAAATGAAGAGGAAATATGTGAATTATGGAAAATGTTTTTTTTTCTGCTGCATTGCGAGACCGCCGAAAACATGTTCCCCATGTCGAAATCCATCCTCTCGGTCAATTTTCATGCCACAATTTGCGGATTTCATGCTTTATAAACACGAGGCGAATTCGCGTGGATATTGTGCCCAGAAGAGACCGCTTCATTCAGCGGTGGCGTTTGAGAATACTTTCGCAGAAAGAAGTAGAAAAATGCAAAAATTGTATGAATGTCAGCAAAAATACAAATTTCGTGATGAAGGAGCCGCTGAATGGTTGAAATATGTTGGCCAATGCGTTCCCAGCCCTAACTTAACTACTTCGCACGCCAACTTCCAAGAATGCGAACATTTCTAAAAATGTTTCCTTTTTCACTACGTAGAGTAAAACTTGGTTTTCTGACGCTAAAGGATGCAAATTTCAAGAGACTGCAAGTGTAGCACATCAAATTGTTCGTCCTCGCGAACCCAGTCCAACGGTTTATATTATATTTGGGAGAAAATTCATTGATGTATATTCATATCAAGAAATAAAATTGTAAATAAATACGGTAGAACGCCGATAATTCGAACACTCTCTTAATCCGTACAGTTAAATCAGAAAAATAGTTGCCAGTGATGGAAAAGAAACTTCTTTTGCCAAAAATATAAATGAAATCAATGAAAATAATGTTTGCAAGTTCACACAACTATATGCAATTTTGTACATGTTGTTAAACTCATAATATAATAATCCTATAAACTTCATTTTGTATATCAGTAATAACCTTATTTGCAATTCCAACTGGAGCACTGGTTGGGAAAGAGGTAAAACTTTTATCTGCGAATGAAACCCACAGAAAAGTGCTAATAACTATCAACATTGAAACTGTCGGTGAAATAAGTATAAAGCAATTGTGAAATCGTTCTGTCATGGTGCATCTCCTAAAAAGGAGCAGCAAAATCCGATTCAGGACACTTGGCGTTCGCGCCAAAAAAAAATGTAGAGCTTTTCTACGTTTCTGTCGCCATTTTAAGACGGGAGTTTTGTAGTCAGACCCTCTGCATGAAACTTCAGCGAAACGTTCGCCCACCAAAATAAAGAAAATAAATAAATAAATCTTTAAAACTAAATCCCATTAAACTTTCTAGTAATAAATAAATAAAACCACCAAAATTCCAATCAATAAAGTCCTTACGTGCTTGATCAAATTACAAATAGAAAAGTTTGCCCGCGAGCTACCCAAAACTCCCCCTCAGACCGTCAATATTGCGAATAATGATAACAACTGCACCGCCTTCAACACTGTCCGTCCGTTCGCTCGCGTGTCGCTAATGCCAGTAAAAAGTTTCAAAGTCATATATAACCGAATTATTTTACTGATAGATCATATTTGGATGTAGAAATAACGGATGTAAACGATGCAATTGACGAGATGCAACTTTTGCTAAAAGTTCTCGTCATTCGTGACGAAAACGAGGGAAATCTGGATGCGAGAGTTGACAATGAGCAGAGCGCCGTCGTCGTTGCGGAAGAGAAACATTGAGTTCCGAATAACGTTGCCAACGTGCTCCACGGCGCAAAAGAGATTTCGGTCGGTCCGTATGACGCGGCTATCGAACGACCGCAAGTTTTCCGCCTGTTTCGTCCTCGCAAACTGCAGCCGACGAGAAAGTGCTCGATGACGATCGCGGTATCGTGAACGGATGCACCGGAACCGCCGTCAGAGTGGTTAATGACGTCTATGAATTTAAGGATAGTATTCAGGTGGAGGAGTTGGCAATTGAACACCATGGGGATGTTTATACGTCGCGGGCCAAATTAAATGTTGGCGACCCAGCGAGTCGATATTGAGGAGATTCAACATGGCAACATGAGCCGAGCAAGTGAGAAATGCGAGGGAACGTATTTCGACGTCGAAACGACAACGCGGAACAAGTACACAAAATGTTTAACAGACGGAAAAGTCGCGCTTCCGCCGCTTAGAGCGTACCGCGGCCTGCCGATGGAATTTTTCGGAGGAGATAATCATGTCTTTCAGGTAACGAAAAGAAGATGTCGATGCAAAAAAAAAGGGCAATGACGAAAGATTCCTTTTTGAAGAGAAGCAATTTAATCTTGCAGCAGATGCTGCTGATAATTTACGATTGCCGCTTTAATCACCCGCACAGCGAGATTGTCAGAGTGCCTCACAAACGGTGGTGGACCGTGGCAATTTCTCTGGAGAAGTGTACTCTCGCGCAATTAGAGATACAAAGACAATCGCCGGTATCAACTGTGACTGCACCTTAATCGTGGTCGGGATGGACAAGAGTCAGTTCTTGCATAGCAAGTATCATCGAGGACAATATAGTGAGGGTGGTGGATGTAGCAGATAAGACTGTAAGCACGTTGGAAACGTTAGTCCAAACGTAAAAACATCTTACTGCAAGAATTTTGCTTATTCGTAAGATTTTATAGAAAATGCCACTGGACTTTTTTTTCAAATAAGCTTTGATAAACATATTCTTGTGGTAATTATTAATCAAGTTAACACTGACTATGACCTTATTGTTTTTTGTCTTTGAGTCGTGAGTTGCCAGAAACCAACAATTTTTGGCATTCTTTAAATTGCACCAGCTGCAACTATACTGAGTGTTCAATTTCGGTTTCTTACTTTTGCTACCCTTCAATATGGGAGAAGCTAATTGGAAGAGCGAAACTCGAGAAATTACATTGCATTCTTTAAAAAAAATCATAAAAATCTCAGATCAAAGAAAGGACAATTGAACAATTCAAAATAAAACGAATTTGAACAACTGCAAAAGAATGCATGAAAAAAGGAGGAACTTACAAAAATCGTTTACACAGAAATGTTAATAAATGCTATAATACCCAAAATGGCCATTTGGGATGAAGAATATCATCATTCAGCATGATAATGCTAAGCCACTTTTAATAAACTTTTGAAGAGCAACGCCTGACTGACGAGTGTCATAGCGGTAGATGGAATATCAGTGTTCGTTATCAACCACCCGATAGTCCAGATCTTAACGTTCTGGAGCTACGATTTTTTTATTCCATACCATCTATCCAATACCAACAATCACCCAAAAGTATTGAAGAGCTTATTGAAGTAGTGCAAAAGTTTTTTGGGGGCGTTACAAGAACTGCTACTTGCAACTGGCAATGGAGAGTATTATGAATTGTGGTGGCAATAACAATTATAAACTGGCGCACATGTCAAAAGAAAAACTTCGTCGATATAGACGATTACCTGTAAGCATTCGCTG
Source organism: Hololepta plana (assembly GCA_963695495.1). Classification (NCBI taxonomy): domain Eukaryota; kingdom Metazoa; phylum Arthropoda; class Insecta; order Coleoptera; family Histeridae; genus Hololepta; species Hololepta plana. The sequence continues at coordinate 548,417 of OY968838.1, read as the reverse complement.
CAAAAAGGATGCTTGTTCGCTTACACAAAAAAAGTACAAGTCCAAACAATAATTTTATTTGTATCCATTCATTTTTTTATTTCACCGTAGGAATTGATCATTCATTTATGTTATAAATACTCAGTTATTTTATTATTTCATTTTAAGTGTTACGGCATTCTTACCGTATATTATAAACATTCTCTTTCAATGTAATCCTACTGTTGTCGTTTCAAATATTTAATAGTATCCCACAATATGTATAGTATGTGATTATATTTGCCTGCGGTCTTTTAACTAGCTCTTGTTGCGATGAACCATTCGTTCATTGCAACAAGGGAGGTGCTGTCGATAGAATTGTGCCAGATTAAGAGAGACAAAGCTGCCAACCGATAAGATCTGGTTTGAGGCAGTTTTGTCTCTCAATGGCACACACTCTCCTCCTGCAGAAAGGAGGAGAGAAATTCCAAAATAAAAGGCAAGGAACTCCTTGCAAATTCATTCATTGCTATTTTTATTGTCGTCGCTGTCAGTCTGGCAGAACTTAATCCGTTTTCTTCGTGATCAATTTATTCGTTAATGATAGTTCAATCACCAAGTGTTTGTAAATAAATGTAAATACAGTTGGGAGTAAACCACCAGCGTCTTTATTTTATTCCACACTTAATCGCTACGTTCGCGAAACCTTTAATTGAGTCGACAAAAGGTGATGCCGGCATCCGTTTGGCATCCCGAATCGCAACAATGCTATTGTTGTTGCTCAAGACATTTTGTTTTTTATTTACATTAACTACTATTATAAATAAAAAATATTATTTCCGATTACTTAACCACTGACTGTTTCTATAACCTTATTAATCAAATGGCTCACTTGTTTTGCCATTCTTGCAAATCGCTAATGGATCACTTGATATGGAACAGAGGTAGTTTTGCTGGTGGAATTTACGGGCACCAGCAGGTGATTCACCAGCAAAATTTCGTAAGTCCACGCTCCGAACATGAAAAATATGTGGATGAGCGTAAAAGGAAAATTGCGGTGGCACTGTGGGCACGTCAGGCGAGCTTTTTCCCGGCCATCTCCAGAAACTTGAGTGGCGAGCAGCTGAAGGACGGTTTCAATTGTGCTTGTAAGAACTGCACGAAGAGGGTGATCATCCGGAAGGGTTGGCTATTGGCAAGAAGCAACCCCTGGCCAAAGAGCTTGTACAAAATTGTTTGCGGATGGTGCAGCGATATAGTGATTGATGGGCAGCCTACACCAATGTTGGCTCAATAGATGGCGGCGTCTACGAACACGATATCGTGATCTGTGAGAGGAATTTCGTGAACCCGCAGAACTTGTGGATGCGGGCCAAGGCGAAGTGGCGGAGGCGGTAAGAGCCTATTTTCGACCTACTTAGCCGAATTTACGTGGAGGAACAAGCAGAGAGAGAAAAAATACATTTTCAACTCGTTCATAATTTGTGTTGCAAAGCAATACAACTTAGTTTGAATTGCGAGTTTTGTCAAAGTTTTTTTGTATTGTTTGTGTTTTTTCACACCGTCGTCATATTAGCGTTAATGTCTTGGTTATCACTAGATCTTGTGCATTCTTTAAATTGTAAATACCCATTGTACGTTTTTTGATTTGCGAATTTGATAAACACATTGTACATTATCGTAAAATATACTGATTGAGGTCGCGATTTCATCCAGTTGCAAAAAGAGTGCGAAAAAATTGAAAATGGCGGTAGAGTTTTCAGAGATCGTTTTCGGCCGTTAGAGTTTCAAATTGAAATTATTCGGCTCCGGTGAATGGAATCGAGGTGGTAAAAAAGGAGTTTGAAAGGTCGTGACAATGCGAATCAAAGTGCTGAGGTCGCGATTTCGTCCAGTAGCAATATCGTTGCGAAATAATTGAAGGAAAACATTTTCTTAACATGTCGCTATTCGCTGTTCGAATTTCGAAATAAAATAGCTCCGCCGCATGAAGAGATAAAATGATTTTGAAAAAACCACTCGAAAGAGCGACAAAATATGAAGAGACGGAACACTTTTGCGATCGCGCGAATTTAATTTTACTATGCGCAAAATTGGAAAAACCGCAATTTTTCCGCCTGGAACCGCTCCCACATTTTCCGCAATATCTGCGTTATTTCTGCTTCAAACTATCAACATTGATATTCCGTTGGAATCGCAAATTTCCTATCCAAATGTGCCACTGAATTGCCAGAATTCGAAAATCGCATTTTTCCGAAAAATTTCCAATCGCAAATATATTTGCAAATTTTTCGCAAATTGGCAAATCTAACCGTGGCAAAGGAAAAAGCAGGAGATTTAGAGCAGGGATTACTTACATTGCTTGGAAGTTGAGTGACAATTAAGTCGCAAAATTAATTGCAAAATTTTGCAAAATTTGAAAGCGGCTTACGGTTTTTCTCAATTTCTTCCTATTCGCAATGGAAATTGAGAAATTTGCAATAACGCCTTAGAAAGGACAGGAATTTCTCTATAAAATTGCTATAAAAGGTTTGCGAAAAAAATTGAAATAACAATAAATTACCCTTCGGAGTTTAATCCTTTTTTTAAAGCAGAGCGAAAAGACTGAATTTTCCATTCTACGTACTGGGAGCAAAAATAAAAGATTTTCACGAATTTTCGCATTCTTGCGATTTGACGTGCTAAAATGATTCATTAAGGGTAATTTTGGGTCGGGCATCTCATTCCCGACCCCGACGCGGCCCCATGTCGCCTCATTCGCCGTCCAGCAGGGAAAAAATAAGAATTTTCATCATTTATCCCTCTACGTAGTGGCTACGTAGAGTGAAAAGAAAGATTGGCATAAAATTTCGCAATGTTGCGAATCGATTGGGGAAAACCCTCTAATAAGGGTAATTTGGAGCCGGGCAGCTCATTCCCGGCCCACTGGCGCCGCTAAGATTTCGCCTGCCAGCAAAAATACAAATCTCGTGATGAAGGAGCCGCTTAAGGGTTGAAATGTGGTGGTCAATGCGTTCCCAGCCCTAATTTTAACTACTTCGCACCCCAACTTCCAAGAATGCGAACATTTCTAAAAATGTTTCCTTTATCACTACGTAGAGTAAGAAGTTGGTTTTCTGAGGCTAAAGGGTGCAAATTTCAAGAGACTTTGCAAGTGTAGCACATCAAATTATTCGACCTCGCGAGCCCAGTCCAACGGTTTATATTATATTTGGGAGAAAATTCATTGGTGTATATTCAAATAAAGAAATAAAATTGTAAATAAATGCGGTAGAACGTCGATAATCCGAACACTCTCAATCCAAACAGCTAAATCAGAAAAATAGTTGCCAGTGATGGAAAAGAAACTTCTTTTGTCAAAAATATAAATGAAATCAATGAAAATAATGTTTGCAAGTTCACACAACTATATGCAATTTTGTAGATCTTGTTAAACTCATAATATAATTATCGTAGAAACTTCATTTTGTATATCAGTAACAAATTTATTTGCAATTCCAACTGGAGCACTGGTTGGGAAAGAGGTAAAACTTTTTCTGCGAATGAAACCCACAGAAAAGTGCTAATAAATATCAACACTGAAATTGTCGGTGAAATAAGTATAAAGTAGTTGTCACGGTGCATCTCCTAAAAAGGAGCAGCAAAATCCGGTTCAGGACACTTGGCGTCCGCGCCAAAAAAAAATTTAGAGCTTTTCTACGTGTCTGTCGCCATTTCAAGACGGGAGTTTTGTAGTCAGACCCTTTGCATGAAATTTCATCGAAACGGTCGCCCCCGGAAAGAAAGAATATAAATAAATGTTGAAAAATAAATCCAAAATCGTCATACATCACCGAGTTAACGGCGAAACGTTTTCGAGTGAAGCAGACGCGTCCGGCTGCAATTGTAATTTCGCAGCTTTTCGTGGAAGGATATTGTGTCCGCCCGCTTCACAACATTTTACTCAGAGACAATATTTGGATATAGAAATAACGGACGCAAACGATGCAATTGACGAGATGCAACGTTTGCTAAAAGTTACCGTCATTCGTGACGAAAACAAGCGGAATCTCGAGGTGAAAGTTGACAATGAGGAGAGGAACATTTACTTCAGAATAACGTTGCCAACGTGCTCCACGGCGACAAAGAGATTTTCGTCGTTCCGTCGTTTCGTCCTCGCAAGCTGCAGCCGACGAGAAAGTGCTCGATGACGATCGCGGTTTCGTGAACGGATGCACCGGAACCTCCGTCAGAGTAGTTAATGACATCTATGAATTTAAGGATAGTATTCAGGTGGAGCAGTTGGCAATTGAACACCATGAGGATGTTTTACGTCGCGGGCCAAATTACATGTTGGCGACCCAGCGAGTCGATATTGAGGAGATTCAACATGGCAACATGAGCCGAGCAAGTGAGAAATGCGATGGAACGTATTTCGACGTCGAAAAGACAACGCGGAACAAGTACACAAAATGTTAAGCAGACGGAAAAGTCGCGCTTCCGCCGCTTAGAGCGTACCGCGGCCTGCCGATGGACTTGTTCGGTGGAAGTAGCTTAATGTCGAACGAGTTCAGAAGAAACGTGAGGGCATCTAATAACAGCCTTTCAGTTCGCCAGCATAGAAGTTAACCTCCGAATCATGCCGGGAGGTGGTCCACAAGTCAACGCCTTGATATGATAGATGTGACTATATCGCACTGTTTTGCTACTTGTACTGCTAGCGTCTTTTTGTAAACATAGCAACAACAACAGGAAATATGTGCAGTTCATTGAACATTCAGAGGAAACATGAATTTGAAATGGATTTTTCTGCTACAAGTTTCACATCTTGCAAGCAGTAAGAAGTAATAAAAGGGTTTTTTATTGAGTTGTGTTGGATAGAAAATAGATAAATTGTCATTATGGAAAAGAATTAGCTTTGTTTGTGTCTCATTATCCGATATAATAATTTTTTTTTAAATCGATTAATTTGCTAAATTCTTTCATGGACTAAATTTTCCTCTTTCTTTTCCAGTTTGTAATGCCGAGAAGGAAAAGCCGTTTGACCGCCAAGAAAGGACGACAAATTCACGGTCGGGGAGATTCTGCGGCTTCAAGCAGGTATTTTAATTGCAAAAAAAAAATTGATTAAAAATAACATAATTCATAATTTTAATTAAATATATAATTCCTAATAATAATTGATGCTTTTGTTTTAGGAATGATGGCGATTCAAGCGTGAGCCCCGCACCGAAGATTCCCCGAACGGAGACGGAGAAATCGGCGATTCTTCCGTTCCGGTGGCGGGACCTTCGACGCTGACGACGACGGCGGTTGCGGCAAAGTTAAGTGGAAACAATTTTCCATTGAGCAACGTTGCCGTGAACGAGGAAAATCTCGATGCAAGCGTTGGCAGCGCGAGTCGCGGAATCGCCGCGGAACCATCCGTTCCCTCGCGTGCGGCTAATGCGACTAAAATGATTTTCATCGTCACCGGACGCGTCCGACTGCAATTGCAATTTCGTAGCGCCGTCGACGTCGCGTATCTGTCCGCTTCACAACATCTTGATGTACGACGACGGTAACTTGGACGTAGATATTACGGACGGAGACGATTCAATTGGCGACATGCAACAGTTGCTAGAGAATGTCGCAATTGACGTGAAAGGCGAGGGAAATTGTGGAAGGGGAACCTTCAGTATTCGCCGACGTTGCCAACGTGCTTCACGGCGACAGCGAGATTTCCGCCGTTGCATGTGACACGGCCACCGAACGGCCGTGTGGTTGTCCGCGTGTTTCATGCTCCTTACAGGCTCTAGCTGCCGACTTAATGCTCGATGACGAACGCGGTTTCGTGGATGGATATATCGAAACCGCCGTCAGAGTAGTCGACGAGGTGCACGATCAGAATGATCGCTTGCACGTGGAGGAGTTGGCGATCGAACGCCAGGAAGACGTGATACGTCGCGGGCCCAACTACATGTTGGCGGCCCAACGAGCCAATGTTGAAGAGATTCCATTTGGCAGCATGAGCCGATCGTGCGAGAAATGCCGGGCCATGTACTTCGAGCCCGAAACGACAACGCGAAATAAGTACACAAAATGTTAAGCAGACGGAAAAGTCGCGCTTCCGCCGCTTAGAGCGTACCCCGGTTTCTTGATGGAGTTGTTCGGAGGAGAACATTTAAGGGCGAACGAGTTCAGAAGGAACGTAATGGCATATAATCACGCATTTCAGTTCGTAAGCGTAAAAGCTAACCTCCGATCAATACCGGGAAGTGGTCCGCAAGTGTACGCCATTCAGGGTGGAATTTACCATCATTACTCCGACGTGAATCTGAATAGACGAGACTAGAGTTACAGGCCTTTGTAATTTCTGGATCCCGAGGATGCGGCACGACAGAGATCCGCAGCGAACATGAGACTTTCGCACGACCTATTGAGAGCCATAGGTGACGTGTTGAACCCTGTGAATCCCTTTGCACACCAGTATCGTCACTTGTGTGACGTTTACGAAGAGCAAAGTAAACGCAACCATGGCGAGATGCCGAGAGTTTGCTTAGAATTCGTGGGCCGCGATATGGATCCTGCAAACAGAGAGAGCGATTTGACTCAGATACGCGAGGTGGCGGCCGTCGTAGAATACGATTAAAATAGGCCGCCGAACCCAAATATGCGCGTGTTCTTGAAGGATCACGATTCGGGTTTGAGGACGATATACCCAGAGAGCCAGTATTGCGATCCGCTCGTATTCCCGCTGTTGTTCTCCAACGGAGAATTGGGTTGGCATTACAGAATGCAATTGGTAGCTCAAGAAAGAAGGGCCGATCAAGTACAAGTGCGAGATCGAAAGTCTCCATATGCCAGTACTACGCGTACAGATTGGCTTATCGGTCGAACAGATCGAATGCCCTCTTGCTCGCTGCCACATTGTCGCAGCAATACATAGTGAGTGCGTACTTGAAGATCGAAGCGAACCGCATTCGATACTTTCCAGCGAACCAGCATCTGTTCAGGGCGGGGAATACTCTGGGTTGGTCGATTACATTCGTCAGAGAGGCGAGCAGGAGAATGTACCCATCGGAAGGTTGGTCATACCGCCCTCTACATTTGCAATGTCCCCCCGATCGCAAATGCAGCGCTTCCAGGACGCGATGGCCATTGTAAACAAAATGGGTTATCCATCGCTGTTCATCACGTTCACGTGTGTTAACGCCGCAGTGAATAACTCATTGTGCGTTATGAAAGTGAATTGCATATAGCCATTGTACATTTATTACTATTGTACATTGATTAGTGTTGTACATTATTCTAAAAGAAATAAACAGCAATCGACAGACTCTCTTGTTGCGATGAACCGTTTGTTCAAACATTGAAAGAAACAAACGCTAAATTGAAGGTTCATTGCAACCAGAGAGTGACTGTCGTGTTATTTGATTGAGACAAAGCTGCCAACCAATAAATCTGGTTTTGGTCAGTTTTGTCTCAACAAAGGGCACACTCTCCCCGAATTGGAAGGGGACAGAAAAGTGCCCGTATAAATTAAGTAACATTTGTAATTTAGAAAGAATTTTTGTATTGAACGTTCAATCGTTTGCTTCGAGCACAACAGAAGTTTTGTATCGTTTCGTTCTCGTTGTTTCTTAGTCAACATCGTTTTTAAATTATCGTTGTCTTTGAATATTATCATGTATTAGTGTCGAATTATGGTTGTGTATATAACTGTAAATAGTTGTAAATAAAGGTTAAGTTTATTGTACAACTTGGTCCTTCGAAAAAGAAAAAAGTAGTACTACATCGAGTACCAAACAACGTGCAACCCCAATTGGAGGAAGATCCGCGAAAATATAGCGGCGCACGAGCAGCCTTCGAATCATCCGCTCCTCATCTCCAGAGTGTTTCACATGAAACTGAAAGAGCTTATGGAGGATTTGACGAAGAGACACGTGATGGGCGTAACGATATCGTACCTGTACGTTATCGAGTTCCAGAAGCGAGGATTGCCGCACGCGCACATCTTGCTGATCATGCGTGGCGAAGATAAGCCGAAAGAGTGTCTGAGAATAGACCAGCTGGTCAGCGCCGAGATACAGGATCCGGTCGCGGAGCAAACGCTGGCAGAATTAGTTATACACGGAATTCCCACAACATTATGCGTGAACAGAGACGCCGATCTGTGGCGGAGGAGGCAACAGTTCAATAAGCCAGTGGTGTCGCGTATGTACAACATCTCCATCGGGCAGGGAGAGTTGTACTACTTGCGCCTACTGCTCCTCAACGTACGAGGTGCAACGTCCTTCGAGACGTAGCGTGCGGTGAACGGCGTTGTGGTTCCCACTCTTGGTATCATCTTGGCAAGAATGCAAGAAAAAAGTAATTACAAAGGGTGCAGATAAACGCTCCGACAGCATTTGTACGAAATTGGGTTCTCCTTGAAAAAGTGCATTGACAAGCGTAAATTGCTTATGGAGCGCAACGATATAATTGCATGGAAATCCAGGTATCTTCGTTTAATGAGGTATAATCGAAAATCGCCAAAAGCAAAACCCGTTATATATCTCGACGAGACTTACATTCATCCATCGCATGGTGTTTTGAAATGTTGGCAAAGCAAAACAGAATTGGGAGTACACAGACAAAGTCGAAATGGAGAACGTCACATTATTGTAACCAAATGGTCTTGTACCAAATCCTCTACTTATTTTCAAGTCGCCAACAAAATCAGGTGACTATCATGAAGCTATGAATCACCAAAATTTTATAGAATGGTTAAGAACCCAATTCATTCCAAATTTGCCTACGAATGGAATAGAGATTTTGAACAATGCAACCGGCTACAGTGTTGAAGTGAATTAAGCACCAACCCAAACTAACCGCAAACGAGAAATTTTAAGTTGGCTATACGAAAATGAAATCCCTGCAAAATCGGACATGAAGAAGGCTGATTTACTAGATATTGTGAAATTAAAATGTTCAGCTAAATGCTTTCACGTTGATGAACTAGTAAAGCTACATGGCCATACAACACTAACGCTAACGCCATACCATTGCGAGTTAAACCCAATTGAGCAAGTCTGGAGTCTCATGAAACACAAAACAATGAGAAACATCGAAAAAATAGTGCAAATATAGAGACATTTATGGAAAGTTCCAGTTCCTTCAGTGGTGACCCAGTCGTGATAGTGAAACCAGCGTGATCGTCAAAACCAACGTGAGCATGAAACCAACGTGTTTGCGAATCACTTTTGCAAGCATTTGCGGATTTCATGCTTTACAAACACGAGACGAATTCGCCGGCAATGAGGCTTTTTCTTGGGTGGATATTGTGCCCACAAGAGACCGGTTCGGCGGTGGCGTTTAAGAATACTTTCGCAGAAAGAAGTAGAAAAATGCAAAAATTGTATGTCAGCAAAAATACAAATTTTGTGGTGAAGGAACCGCTTAAGGGTTGAAATGTGTTGGTCAATGCGTTCCCAGCACCAACTTTAACTACTTCGCACGCCAACTTCCAAGAATGCGAACATTTCTAAAAATGTTTCCTTTTTCACTACGTAGAGTAAAACTTGGTTTTCTGAGGCTAAAGGGTGCAAATTTCAAGAGACTTTGCAAGTGTAGCACTTCAAATTATTCGACCTCGCGAGCCCAGTCCAACGGTTTATATTATATTTGGGAGGAAATTTCTTTGTCTGTTCATATAAAGAAATAAAATTGTAAATAAATGCGGTAGAACGCCGATAATCCGAACACTCTCTTAATAGTAAACAGCTAAATCAGAAAAATAGTTGCCAGTGATGGAAAAGAAACTTCTTTTGCCAAAAATATAAATGAAATCAATGAAAATAATGTTTGCAAGTACACACAACTATATGCAATTTTGTACAAGTTGTTAAACTCATAATATAATAATCGTAAAAACTTCATTTTGTATATCAGTAACAAATTTATTTGCAATTGCAACTAAAGCACTGGTTGGGAAAGCGGTTAAACTTTTATCTGCGAATGAAACCCACAGAAAAGTGCTAATAAATATCAACATTGAAACCGTCGGTGAAATAAGTATAAAGCAATTGTGAAGTCGTTCTGTCATGGTGCATCTCCTAAAAAGGAGCAGCAAAATCCGATTCAGGGCACTTGGCGGCCACGCCAAAAAATATAGTGCATTTCTATTTTTTTCTCGCCATTTTAAGACGGGAGTTTTGTAGTCAGACCCTCTGCATGAAACTTCAGCGAAACGTTCGCCCACCAAAATAAAGAAAATAAAGAAAATAAATAAATAAATCTTTAAAACTAAATCCCATTAAACTTTCTAGTAATAAATAAATAAAACCACCAAAATTCCAACCAATAAAGTCCTTACGTGCTTGATCAAATTACAAATAGAAAAGTTTGCCCGCGAGCTACCCAAAACTTCCCCTCAGACCGTCAATATCGCGAATAATGATAACAACTGCACCGCCTTCAACACTGTCCATCCGTTCGCTCGCGTGTCGCTAATGCCAGTAAAAAGTTTCAAAGCCATATATAACCGAGTTATTTTACTGATAGATCATATTTGGATGTAGAAATAACGGACGTAAACGATGCAATTGACGAAATGCAACTTTTGCTAAAAGTTCTCGTCATTCGTGACGAAAACGAGGGAAATCTGGATGCGAGAGTTGACAATGAGGAGGGCGCCGTCGTCGTTGCGGAAGAGAAACATTGAGTTCCGAATAACGTTGCCAACGTGCTCCACGGCGCAAAAGAGATTTCGATCGGTCCGTATGACGCGGCTATCGAACGAGCGCAAGTTTTCCGCGTGTTTCGTCCTCGCAAACTGCAGCCGGCGAGAAAGTGCTCGATGACGATCGCGGTTTCGTGAACGGATGCACCGGAACCGCCGTCAGAGTAATTAATGACGTCTATGAATTTACGGATAGTATTCAGGTGGAGCAATTGGGAATTGAACAGCATGAGGATGTTTATACGTCGCGGGCCAAATTACATGTTGGCGACCCAGCGAGTCGATATTGACGAGATTCAACATGGCAACATGAGTCGAGTAAGTGAGAAATGCGAGGGAACGTATTTCGACGTCGAAAAGACAACGAAAAACAAGTACACAAAATGTTAAGCAGACGGAAAAGTCTCGCTTCCGCCGCTTAGAGCGTACCGCGGCCTGCCGATGGAATTTTTCGGAGGAGATAATCATGTCTTTCAGGTAACGAAAAGATGTCGATGCAAAAAAAAAACGGGCAATGACGAAAGATTCCTTTTTGAAGAGAAGCAATTTAATCGTGCAGCAGATGCTGCTGATAATTTACGATTGCCGCTTTAATCACCCGCACAGCGAGATTGTCAGAGTGCCTCACAAACGGTGGTGGACCGTGGCAATTTCTCTAGAGAAGTGTACTCTCGCGCAATTAGAGATACAAAGACAATCGCCGGCATCAACTGTGACTGCACCTTAATCGTGGTCGGGATGGACAAGAGTCAGTTCTTGCATAGCAAGTATCATCGAGGACAATATAGTGAGGGTGGTGGATGTAGCAGATAAGACTGTAAGCACGTTGGAAACGTTAGTCCAAACGTAAAAACATCTTACTGCAAGAATTTTGCTTATTCGTAAGATTTTATAGAAAATGCCACTGGACTTTTTTTTCAAATAAGCTTTGATAAACATATTCTTGTGGTAATTATTAATCAAGTTAACACTGACTATGACCTTATTGTTTTTTGTCTTTGAGTCGTGAGTTGCCAGAAACCAACAATTTTTGGCATTCTTTAAATTGCACCAGCTGCAACTATACCGAGTGTTCAATTTCGGTTTCTTACTTTTGCTACGGGAGAAGCTAATTGGAAGAGCGAAACCCGAGAAATCACATTGCATTCTTTAAAAAAAAATCATAAAAATCTCAGATCATAGAAAGGACAATTGAACAATTCAAAATAAAACGAATTTGGTCAACTGCAAAAGAATGCATGAAAAAAGGAGGAACTTACAAAAATCGTTTACACAGAAATGTTAATAAATGCTATAGAACCAAAATGGCCATTTGGGATGAAGAATATCATCATTCAGCATGATAATGCTAAGCCACTTTTAATAAACTTTTGAAGAGCAACGCCTGACTGACGAGTGTCATAGCGGTAGATGGAATATCAGTGTTCGTTATCAACCACCCGATAGTCCAGATCTCAACGTTCTGGAGCTACGATTTTTTTATTCCATACCATCTATCCAATACCAACAATCACCCAAAAGTATTGAAGAGCTTATTGAAGTAGTGCAAAAGTTTTTTGGGGACGTTACAAGAACTGCTACTTGCAACTGGCAATGGAGAGTATTATGAATTGTGGTAGCAATAACAATTATAAACTGGCGCACATGTCAAAAGAAAAACTTCGTCGATATAGACGATTACCTGTAAGCATTCGCTGCAAAAAGGATGCTTGTTCGCTTACACGAAAAAAGTACAAGTCCAAACAATAATTTTATTTGTATCCATTCATTTTTTTATTTCACCGTAGGAATTGATCATTCATTTATGTTATAACTACTCAGTTATTTTATTATTTCATTTTAAGTGTTACGGCATTGTTACCGTATATTATAAACATTCTCTTTCAATGTAATCCTACTGTTGTCGTTTCAAATATTTAATAGTATCCCACAATATGTATAGTATGTGATTATATTTGCCTGCGGTCTTTTAACTAGCTCTTGTTGCGATGAACCATTCGTTCATTGCAACAAGGGAGGTGCTGTCGATAGAATTGTGCCAGATTAAGAGAGACAAAGCTGCCAACCGATAAGATCTGGTTTGAGGCAGTTTTGTCTCTCAATGGCACACACTCTCCTCCTGCAGAAAGGAGGAGAGAAATTCCAAAATAAAAGGCAAGGAACTCCTTGCAAATTCATTCATTGCTATTTTTATTGTCGTCGCTGTCAGTCTGGCAGAACTTAATCCGTTTTCTTCGTGATCAATTTATATACATATTCGTTAATGATAGTTCAATCACCAATTGTTTGTAAATAAATGTAAATACAGTTAGGAGTAAACCACCAGCGTCTTTATTTTATTCCACACTTAATCGCTACGTTCGCGAAACCTTTAATTGAGTCGACAAAAGGTGATGCCGGCATCCGTTTGGCATCCCGAATCGCAACAATGCTATTGTTGTTGCTCAAGACATTTTGTTTTTTATTTACATTAACTACTATTATAATTAAAAAATATTATTTCCGATTACTTAACCACTGACTGTTTCTATAACCTTATTAATCAAATGGCTCACTTGTTTTGCCATTCTTGCAAATCGCTAATGGATCACTTGATATGGAACAGAGGTAGTTTTGCTGGTGGAATTTACGGGCACCAGCAGGTGATTCACCAGCAAAATTTCGTAAGTCCACGCTCCGAACGTGAAAAATATGTGGATGAGCGTAAAAGGAAAATTGCGGTGGCACTGTGGGCACGTCAGGCGAGCTTTTTCCCGACCATCTCCAGAAACTTGAGTGGCGCGCAGCTGAAGGACGGTTTCAATTGTGCTTGTAAGAACTGCACGAAGAGGGTGATCATCCGGAAGGGTTGGCTATTGGCAAGAAGCAACCCCTGGCCAAAGCGCTTGTACAAAATTGTTTGCGGATGGTGCAGCGATATAGTGATTGATGGGCAGCCTACACCAATGTTGGCTCAATAGATGGCGGCGTCTACGAACACGATATCGTGATCTGTGAGAGGAATTTCGTGAACCCGCAGAACTTGTGGATGCGGGCCAAGGCGAAACGGCGGAGGCAGTAAGGGCCTATTTTCGACCTACTTAGCCGAATTTACGTGGAGGAACAAGCAGAGAGAGAGAAAAATACATTTTCAACTCGTTCATAATTTGTGTTGCAAAGCAATACAACTTAGTTTGAATTGCGAGTTTTGTCAAAGTTTTTTTGTATTGTTTGTGTTTTTTCACACCGTCGTCATATTAGCGTTAATGTCTTGGTTATCACTAGACCTTGTGCATTCTTTAAATTGTAAATACCCATTGTACGTTTTTTGATTTGCGAATTTGATAAACACATTGTACATTATCGTAAAATATACTGATTGAGGTCGCGATTTCATCCAGTTGCAAAAAGAGTGCGAAAAAAATTGAAAATGGCGGTAGAGTTTTCAGAGATCGTTTTCGGCCGTTAGAGTTTCAAATTGAAATTATTCGGCTCCGGTGAATGGAATCGAGGTGGTAAAAAAAGAGTTTGAAAGGTCATCACAATGCGAATCAAAGTGCTGAGGTCGCGATTTCATCCAGTTGCAATATAGGTTGCGAAGTAATTGAAGGAAAACATTTTCTTAACATGTCGCTTTTCGCTGTTCGAATTTCGAAATAAAATAGCTCCGCCGCATGAAGAGATAAATTGATTTCCAACAAACCACTCGAAAGAGCGGGAAAATCTGAAGAGGCGGAACACTTTTGCGATCACCACAATTTTTCCGCCCGGAACCGCTCCCACATTTTCCGCAATATCTCCGTTATTTCTGCTTCAAACTATCAACCTTGATATTCCGTTGGAATCGCAACGAAATTTCCTATCCAAATGTGCCACTGAATTGCCAGAATTCGAAAATCGCATTTATCCGAAAAATTTCCAAATGGCAAATATATTTGCAAATTTTTCGAAAATTGGCAAATCTAACCGTGACAAAGGAAAAAGCAGGAAATTTAGAGCAGGGATTATTTACATTGCTTGGAAGTTGAGTGACAATTAAGTCGCAAAATTAATTGCAAAATTTGAAAGCGGCTTACGGTTTTGCTCAATTTCTTCCTATTCGCAATGGAAATTGAGAAATTTGCAATAACGCCTTAGAAAGGACAGGAATTTCTCTATAAAATTGCTATAAAAGGTTTGCGAAAAAAATTGAAATAACAAAAAATTACCCTTCGGAGTTTTATCCCTTTTTTAAAGCAGAGCGAAAAGACCGAATTTTCCATTCTACGTAGTGGGAGCAAAAAAAAAAGATTTTCACGAATTTTCGCATTCTTGCGATTTGACGTGCTAAAATGATTCATTAAGGGTAATTTTGGGTCGGGCAGCTCATTCCCGACCCCGACGCGGCCCCACGTCGCCTTTTTCGCCGTCCAGCAGGGAAAAAATAAGAATTTTCATCATTTATCCCTCTACGTAGTGGTTACGTAGAGTGAAAAGAAAGATTGGCATAAAATTTCGCAATGTTGCGAATCGATTGGGGAAAACCCTCTAATAAGGGTAATTTGGGGCCGGGCAGCTCATTCCCGGACCACTGGCGCCGCTAAGATTTCGCCTTCCAGCAAAAATACAAATCTTGTGATGAAGGAGCCGCTGTATGGTTGAAATATGTTGGCCAATGCGTTCCCAGCACCAACTTTAACTACTTCGCACGCCAACTTTCAAGAATGCGAACATTTCTAAAAATGTTTCCTTTTTCAATACGTAGAGTAAAACTTGGTTTTCTGAGGCTAAAGGGTGCAAATTTCAAGAGACTTTGCAAGTGTAGCACATCAAATTATTCGACCTCGCGAGCCCAGTCCAACGGTTTATATTATATTTGGGAGAAAATTCATTGGTGTATATTCATATAAAGAAATAAAATTGTAAATAAATGCGGTAGAACGCCTATAATTCGAACACTCTCTTAATAGTAAACAGCTAAATCAGAAAAATAGTTGCCAGTGATGGAAAAGAAACTTCTTTTGCCAAAAATATAAATGAAATCAATGAAAATAATGTTTGCAAGTTCACACAACTATATGCAATTTTGTAGATCTTGTTAAACTCATAATATAATAATCGTAAAAACTTCATTTTGTATATCAGTAACAAATTTATTTGCAATTGCAACTAAAGCACTGGTTGGGAAAGGAGTAAAATTTTTCTCTGCGAATTAAACGCGCAGAAGATTGTTAATAAATATCAACACTGAAATTGTCGGTGAAATAAGTATAAAGCAATTGTCATGGTGCATCTCCTAAAAAGGAGCAGCAAAATCCGGTTCAGGACACTTGGCGTCCGCGCCAAAAAAAAAATTTAGAGCTTTTCTACGTGTCTGTCGCCATTTCAAGACGGGAGTTTTGTAGTCAGACCCTTTGCATGAAATTTCATCGAAACGGTCGCCCCCGGAAAGAAAGAATATAAATAAATGTTGAAAAATAAATCCAAAATCGTCATACATCACCGAGTTAACGGCGAAACGTTTTCGAGTGAAGCGGACGCGTCCGGCTGCAATTGTTATTTCGCAGCTTTTCGTGGGAGGATATTGTGTCCGCCCGCTTCACAACATTTTACTGAGAGACAATGTTTGGATATAGAAATAACGGACGCAAACGATGCAATTGACGAGATGCAACGTTTGCTAAAAGTTCTCGTCATTCGTGACGAAAACAAGCGGAATCTCGAGGTGAAAGTTGACAATGAGGAGAGGAACATTTACTTCAGAATAACGTTGCCAACGTGCTCCACGGCGCAAAAGAGATTTTCGTCGTTCCGTCGTTTTGTCCTCGCAAGCTGCAGCCGACGAGAAAGTGCTCGATGACGATCGCGGTTTCGTGAACGGATGCACCGGAACCTCCGTCAGAGTAGTTAATGACGTCTATGAATTTAAGGATAGTATTCAGGTGGAGCAGTTGGCAATTGAACACCATGAGGATGTTTATACGTCGCGGGCCAAATTACATGTTGGCGACCCAGTGAGTCGATATTGAGGAGATTCAACATGGCAACATGAGTCGAGTAAGTGAGAAATGCGAGGGAACGTATTTCGGCGTCGAAAAGACAACGCGGAACAAGTACACAAAATGTTAAGCAGACGGAAAAGTCGCGCTTCCGCCGCTTAGAGCGTACCGCGGCCTGCCGATGGACTTGTTCGGTGGAGGTAGCTTAATGTCGAACGAGTTCAGAAGAAACGTGAGGGCATCTAATAACAGCTTTTCAGTTCGCCAGCATAGAAGTTAACCTCCGAATCATGCCGGGAGGTGGTCCACAAGTCAACGCCTTGATGTGATAGATGTGACTATATCGCACTGTTTTGCTACTTGTACTGCTAGCGTCTTTTTGTAAACATAGCAACAACAACAGGAAATATGTGCAGTTCATTGAACATTCAGAGGAAACATGAATTTGAAATGGATTTTGCTGCTACAAGTTTCACATCTTGCAAGCAGTAAGAAGTAATAAAAGGGTTTTTTATTGAGTTGTGTTGGATAGAAAATAGATAAATTGTCATTATGGAAAAGAATTAGCTTTGTTTGTGTCTCATTATCCGATATAATAATTTTTTTTTAAATCGATTAATTTGCTAAATTCTTTCATGGATTAAATTTTCCTCTTTCTTTTCCAGTTTGTAATGCCGAGAAGGAAAAGCCGTTTGACCGCGAAGAAAGGACGACGAATTCACGGTCGGGGAGATTCTGCGGCTTCAAGCAGGTATTTTAATTGCAAAAAAAAATGGATTAAAAATAATATAATTCATAATTTTAATTAAATATAATTCCTAATAATAATTGATGCTTTTGTTTTAGGAATGATGGCGATTCAAGCGTGAGCCCCGCACCGAAGGTTCCCCGAGTGGAGACGGAGGAAAGCGACGATTCTTCCGTTCCGGTGGCGGGACCTTCGACGCTGACGACGACGGCGGTTGCGGCAAAGTTAAGTGGAAACAATTTTCCATTGAGCAACGTTGCCGCGAACGAGGAAAATCTCGATGCAAGCGTTGGCAGCGCGAGTCGCGGAATCGCCGCGGAACCATCCGTTCCCTCGCGTGCGGCTAATGCGACTTAAAAGATTTTCATCGTCACCGGACGCGTCCGACTGCAATTGCAATTTCGCAGCGCCGTCGACGTCGCGTATCTGTCCGCTTCACAACATCTTGATGTACGACGACGGTAACTTGGACGTAGATATTACGGACGGAGACGATTCAATTGGCGACATGCAACAGTTGCTAGAGAATGTCGCAATTGACGTGAAAGGCGAGGGAAATTGTGGAAGGGGAACCTTCAGTATTCGCCGACGTTGCCAACGTGCTTCACGGCGACAGCGAGATTTCCGCCGTTGCATGTGACACGGCCACCGAACGGCCGTGTGGTTGTCCGCGTGTTTCATGCTCCTTACAGGCTCTAGCTGCCGACTTAATGCTCGATGACGAACGCGGTTTCGTGGATGGATATATCGAAACCGCCGTCAGAGTAGTCGACGAGGTGCACGATCAGAATGATCGCTTGCACGTGGAGGAGTTGGCGATCGAACGCCAGGAAGACGTGATACGTCGCGGGCCCAACTACATGTTGGCGGCCCAACGAGCCAATGTTGAAGAGATTCCATTTGGCAGCATGAGCCGATCGTGCGAGAAATGCCAGACCATGTACTTCGAGCCCGAAACGACAACGCGGAATAAGTACACAAAGTGCTGCGCAGACGGAAAAGTCGCTCTTCCGCCGCTTGGTGCGTACCCCGGTTTCTTGATGGAGTTGTTCGGAGGAGAACATTTAAGGGCGAACGAGTTCAGAAGGAACGTAATGGCATATAATCACGCATTTCAGTTCGCAAGCGTAGAAGCATTTTGCAATCGATTGAAACGAAGGGTCTATAACACCCAACCACACTATGACCGCACAATTCGACCCTTGCCATAAATATAGGTCACATATTACGAAGACGAATGAACTGTAATTGAAAGAGAATAAATTTCATAGTCACAAACCAACAAAGGAATCATCAGATGTAAGATTTGATATCGCAGTAGACTGACAGAATGTTATCGCCTTGGCGAAGAGGAAGTAGCAAATAAAATTGGCAATGCTTTAGTGTTATGTTCGCTAGATTCACCCAAACCTTTCTCATTAATAAAGCTGCAAACGATCGGTTTCGAAACAGTAACGGTGAACTATTTGAAAGTGCATCGAAACTCTTCGAGAATGTACGTGTCCTCTTACTAAGAGACAAGAATTCAGGCTAGACCCATTAGTCCTGGAAAGTTTGTATATAACTTGATGTATATAAGGTTAGAAATTCAATCTATGAATGAATAAAAGGTCCATGCAGGGTCCCCAAGAGGGCAAAAACTGCACAGATGACCTAACCTACCCAAAGATTTACCAACTACAAAATTCAATGTTTTAAATTGTGTCGGTGATACTGTCAGTATATGATACAATTGATATGAATTTCGATAAGAAATTGATATAATACTTTGCGCCTTCGATTAAATATTGATAATATGCAGCGACATTAAAAAACTGTGACGAAAATCCCAGTTATATTGCATAATTTGAGGTCAATTGAAGATATTGTTAGTAAAATTAAAGGGGATCCTAATGTACCCTTTAATATGGAAAACGCATCAGCATCATTAAAAGTGTACACAACACAAAAATCATAGGACGGTTTATAGACTCATTTAGATTGATGAGTTCATCCATTAATTAGCGTCATATCTGTCTGCTTATACCATTTTAAGGTATGAGTTCAGTGATATAACTAATTATGATGTATAGTTCAGACTTTTATGTATGAGTGGCCATGTTTTAATGGTATTGCAAAGAGCGAAACGTTCTTTAATAGAAAATGTTACGACACAGGACCAGAAAATGAAGAGGAAATATGTGAATTATGGAGAGTGTTTTTTTTTGTTGCATTGCGAGACCGCCGAAAACGTGTTCCCCATGTCGAAATCCATCCTCTCGGTCAATTTTCATGCCGCAATTTGCGAATCACTTTTGCATGCATTTGCGGATTTCATGCTTTATAAACACGAAGCGAATTCGCGTGGATATTGTGCCCAGAAGAGACCGCTTCATTCAGCGGTGGCGTTTGAGAATACTTTCGCAGAAAGAAGTAGAAAAATGCAAAAATTGTATGTCAGCAAAAATACAAATTTTGTGGTGAAGGAACCGCTTAAGGGTTGAAATGTGTTGGTCAATGCGTTCCCAGCACCAACTTTAACTACTTCGCACGCCAACTTCCAAGAATGCGTACATTTCTAAAAATGTTTCCTTTTTCACTACGTAGAGTAAAACTTGGTTTTCTGAGGCTAAAGGGTGCAAATTTCAAGAGACTTTGCAAGTGTAGCACTTCAAATTATTCGACCTCGCGAGCCCAGTCCAACGGTTTATATTATATTTGGGAGAAAATTCATTGGTGTATATTCAAATAAAGAAATAAAATTGTAAATAAATGCGGTAGAACGCCGATAATCCGAACACTCTCTTAATAGTAAACAGCTAAATCAGAAAAATAGTTGCCAGTGATGGAAAAGAAACTTCTTTTGCCAAAAATATAAATGAAATCAATGAAAATAATGTTTGCAAGTTCACACAACTATATGCAATTTTGTACATGTTGTTAAACTCATAATATAATAATCGTAAAAACTTCATTTTGTATATTAGTAACAAATTTATTTGCAATTGCAACTAAAGCACTGGTTGGGAAAGAGGATAAACTTTTATCTGCGAATGAAACCCACAGAAAAGTGCTAATAAATATCAACATTGAAACCGTCGGTGAAATAAGTATAAAGCAATTGTGAGATCGTTCTGTCATGGTGCATCTCCTAAAAAGGAGCAGCAAAATCCGATTCGGGCACTTGGCGTCCACGCCAAAAAATATAGTGCCTTTCTATTTTTTTCTCGCCATTTTAAGACGGGAGTTTTGTAGTCAGACCCTCTGCATGAAACTTCAGCGAAACGTTCGCCCACCAAAATAAAAAAAATAAATAAATCTTTAAAACTAAATCCCATTAAACTTTCTAGTAATAAATAAATAAAACCACCAAAATTCCAATCAATAAAGCCCGCGAGCTCCCCAAAACTCCCCCTCAGACCGTCAATATCGCGAATAATGATAACAACTGCACCGCCTTCAACACTGTCCATTCCTTCGCTCGAGTGTCGCTAATGCCAGTAAAAAGTCTCAAAGTCATATATAACCGAGTTATTTTACTGAGAGATCATATTTGGATGTAGAAATAACGGATGTAAACGATGCAATTGACGAGATGCAACTTTTGCTAAAAGTTCTCGTCATTCGTGACGAAAACGAGGGAAATCTGGATGCGAGAGTTGACAATGAGCAGAGCGCCGTCGTCGTTGCGGAAGAGAAACATTGAGTTCCGAATAACGTTGCCAACGTGCTCCACGGCGCAAAAGAGATTTTCGTCGGTCCGTATGACGCGGCTATCGAACGACCGCAAGTTTTCCGCGTGTTTCGTCCTCGCAAACTGCAGCCGGCGAGAAAGTGCTCGATGACGATCGCGGTATCGTGAACGGATGCACCGGAACCGCCGTCAGAGTAATTAATGACGTCTATGAATTTACGGATAGTATTCAGGTGGAGCAGTTGGCAATTGAACACCATGGGGATGTTTTACGTCGCAGGCCAAATTAAATGTTGGCGACCCAGCGAGTCGATATTGACGAGATTCAACATGGCAACATGAGTCGAGTAAGTGAGAAATGTGAGGGAACGTATTTCGACGTCGAAAAGACAACGAAAAACAAGTACACAAAATGTTAAGCAGACGGAAAAGTCTCGCTTCCGCCGCTTAGAGCGTACCGCGGCCTGCTGATGGAATTTTTCAGGGGAGATAATCATGTCTTTCAGGTAACGAAAAGAAGATGTCGATGCAAAAAAAAAGGGCAATGACGAAAGATTCCTTTTTGAAGAGAAGCAATTTAATCGTGCAGCAGATGCTGCTGATAATTTACGATTGCCGCTTTAATCACCCGCACAGCGAGATTGTCAGAGTGCCTCACAAACGGTGGTGGACCGTGGCAATTTCTCTGGAGAAGTGTACTCTCGCGCAATTAGAGATACAAAGACAATCGCCGGCATCAACTGTGACCGCATCTTAATCGTGGTCGGGATGGACGAGAGTCAGTTCTTGCGTAGCAAGTATCATCGAGGACAATATAGTGAGGGTGGTGGATGTAGCAGATAAGACTGTAAGCACGTTGGAAACGTTAGTCCAAACGTAAAAACATCTTACTGCAAGAATTTTGCTTATTCGTAAGATTTTATAGAAAATGCCACTGGACTTTTTTTTCAAATAAGCTTTGATAAACATATTCTTGTGGTAATTATTAATCAAGTTAACACTGACTATGACCTTATTGTTTTTTGTCTTTGAGTCGTGAGTTGCCAGAAACCAACAATTTTTGGCATTCTTTAAATTGCACCAGCTGCAACTATACCGAGTGTTCAATTTCGGTTTCTTACTTTTGCTACGGGAGAAGCTAATTGGAAGAGCGAAACCCGAGAAATCACATTGCATTCTTTAAAAAAAAATCATAAAAATCTCAGATCATAGAAAGGACAATTGAACAATTCAAAATAAAACGAATTTGGTCAACTGCAAAAGAATGCATGAAAAAAGGAGGAACTTACAAAAATCGTTTACACAGAAATGTTAATAAATGCTATAGAACCAAAATGGCCATTTGGGATGAAGAATATCATCATTCAGCATGATAATGCTAAGCCACTTTTAATAAACTTTTGAAGAGCAACGCCTGACTGACGAGTGTCATAGCGGTAGATGGAATATCAGTGTTCGTTATCAACCACCCGATAGTCCAGATCTCAACGTTCTGGAGCTACGATTTTTTTATTCCATACCATCTATCCAATACCAACAATCACCCAAAAGTATTGAAGAGCTTATTGAAGTAGTGCAAAAGTTTTTTGGGGACGTTACAAGAACTGCTACTTGCAACTGGCAATGGAGAGTATTATGAATTGTGGTAGCAATAACAATTATAAACTGGCGCACATGTCAAAAGAAAAACTTCGTCGATATAGACGATTACCTGTAAGCATTCGCTGCAAAAAGGATGCTTGTTCGCTTACACGAAAAAAGTACAAGTCCAAACAATAATTTTATTTGTATCCATTCATTTTTTTATTTCACCGTAGGAATTGATCATTCATTTATGTTATAACTACTCAGTTATTTTATTATTTCATTTTAAGTGTTACGGCATTGTTACCGTATATTATAAACATTCTCTTTCAATGTAATCCTACTGTTGTCGTTTCAAATATTTAATAGTATCCCACAATATGTATAGTATGTGATTATATTTGCCTGCGGTCTTTTAACTAGCTCTTGTTGCGATGAACCATTCGTTCATTGCAACAAGGGAGGTGCTGTCGATAGAATTGTGCCAGATTAAGAGAGACAAAGCTGCCAACCGATAAGATCTGGTTTGAGGCAGTTTTGTCTCTCAATGGCACACACTCTCCTCCTGCAGAAAGGAGGAGAGAAATTCCAAAATAAAAGGCAAGGAACTCCTTGCAAATTCATTCATTGCTATTTTTATTGTCGTCGCTGTCAGTCTGGCAGAACTTAATCCGTTTTCTTCGTGATCAATTTATATACATATTCGTTAATGATAGTTCAATCACCAAGTGTTTGTAAATAAATGTAAATACAGTTAGGAGTAAACCACCAGCGTCTTTATTTTATTCCACACTTAATCGCTACGTTCGCGAAACCTTTAATTGAGTCGACAAAAGGTGATGCCGGCATCCGTTTGGCATCCCGAATCGCAACAATGCTATTGTTGTTGCTCAAGACATTTTGTTTTTTATTTACATTAACTACTATTATAATTAAAAAATATTATTTCCGATTACTTAACCACTGACTGTTTCTATAACCTTATTAATCAAATGGCTCACTTGTTTTGCCATTCTTGCAAATCGCTAATGGATCACTTGATATGGAACAGAGGTAGTTTTGCTGGTGGAATTTACGGGCACCAGCAGGTGATTCACCAGCAAAATTTCGTAAGTCCACGCTCCGAACGTGAAAAATATGTGGATGAGCGTAAAAGGAAAATTGCGGTGGCACTGTGGGCACGTCAGGCGAGCTTTTTCCCGACCATCTCCAGAAACTTGAGTGGCGCGCAGCTGAAGGACGGTTTCAATTGTGCTTGTAAGAACTGCACGAAGAGGGTGATCATCCGGAAGGGTTGGCTATTGGCAAGAAGCAACCCCTGGCCAAAGCGCTTGTACAAAATTGTTTGCGGATGGTGCAGCGATATAGTGATTGATGGGCAGCCTACACCAATGTTGGCTCAATAGATGGCGGCGTCTACGAACACGATATCGTGATCTGTGAGAGGAATTTCGTGAACCCGCAGAACTTGTGGATGCGGGCCAAGGCGAAACGGCGGAGGCAGTAAGGGCCTATTTTCGACCTACTTAGCCGAATTTACGTGGAGGAACAAGCAGAGAGAGAAAAAATACATTTTCAACTCGTTCATAATTTGTGTTGCAAAGCAATACAACTTAGTTTGAATTGCGAGTTTTGTCAAAGTTTTTTTGTATTGTTTGTGTTTTTTCACACCGTCGTCATATTAGCGTTAATGTCTTGGTTATCACTAGACCTTGTGCATTCTTTAAATTGTAAATACCCATTGTACGTTTTTTGATTTGCGAATTTGATAAACACATTGTACATTATCGTAAAATATACTGATTGAGGTCGCGATTTCATCCAGTTGCAAAAAGAGTGCGAAAAAAATTGAAAATGGCGGTAGAGTTTTCAGAGATCGTTTTCGGCCGTTAGAGTTTCAAATTGAAATTATTCGGCTCCGGTGAATGGAATCGAGGTGGTAAAAAAAGAGTTTGAAAGGTCATCACAATGCGAATCAAAGTGCTGAGGTCGCGATTTCATCCAGTTGCAATATAGGTTGCGAAGTAATTGAAGGAAAACATTTTCTTAACATGTCGCTTTTCGCTGTTCGAATTTCGAAATAAAATAGCTCCGCCGCATGAAGAGATAAATTGATTTCCAACAAACCACTCGAAAGAGCGGGAAAATCTGAAGAGGCGGAACACTTTTGCGATCACCACAATTTTTCCGCCCGGAACCGCTCCCACATTTTCCGCAATATCTCCGTTATTTCTGCTTCAAACTATCAACCTTGATATTCCGTTGGAATCGCAACGAAATTTCCTATCCAAATGTGCCACTGAATTGCCAGAATTCGAAAATCGCATTTATCCGAAAAATTTCCAAATGGCAAATATATTTGCAAATTTTTCGAAAATTGGCAAATCTAACCGTGACAAAGGAAAAAGCAGGAAATTTAGAGCAGGGATTATTTACATTGCTTGGAAGTTGAGTGACAATTAAGTCGCAAAATTAATTGCAAAATTTGAAAGCGGCTTACGGTTTTGCTCAATTTCTTCCTATTCGCAATGGAAATTGAGAAATTTGCAATAACGCCTTAGAAAGGACAGGAATTTCTCTATAAAATTGCTATAAAAGGTTTGCGAAAAAAATTGAAATAACAAAAAATTACCCTTCGGAGTTTTATCCCTTTTTTAAAGCAGAGCGAAAAGACTGAATTTTCCATTCTACGTAGTGGGAGCAAAAAAAAAAGATTTTCACGAATTTTCGCATTCTTGCGATTTGACGTGCTAAAATGATTCATTAAGGGTAATTTTGGGTCGGGCAGCTCATTCCCGACCCCGACGCGGCCCCACGTCGCCTCTTTCGCCGTCCAGCAGGGAAAAAATAAGAATTTTCATCATTTATCCCTCTACGTAGTGGTTACGTAGAGTGAAAAGAAAGATTGGCATAAAATTTCGCAATGTTGCGAATCGATTGGGGAAAACCCTCTAATAAGGGTAATTTGGGGCCGGGCAGCTCATTCCCGGACCACTGGCGCCGCTAAGATTTCGCCTTCCAGCAAAAATACAAATCTTGTGATGAAGGAGCCGCTGTATGGTTGAAATATGTTGGCCAATGCGTTCCCAGCACCAACTTTAACTACTTCGCACGCCAACTTTCAAGAATGCGAACATTTCTAAAAATGTTTCCTTTTTCAATACGTAGAGTAAAACTTGGTTTTCTGAGGCTAAAGGGTGCAAATTTCAAGAGACTTTGCAAGTGTAGCACATCAAATTATTCGACCTCGCGAGCCCAGTCCAACGGTTTATATTATATTTGGGAGGAAATTTATTTGTGTCTATTCATATAAAGAAATAAAATTGTAAATAAATGCGGTAGAACGTCGATAATTCGCACACTCTCTTAATAGTAAACAGCTAAATCAGAAAAATAGTTGCCAGTGATGGAAAAGAAACTTCTTTTGCCAAAAATATAAATGAAATCAATGAAAATAATGTTTGCAAGTTCACACAACTATATGCAATTTTGTAGATCTTGTTAAACTCATAATATAATTATCGTAGAAACTTCATTTTGTATATCAGTAACAAATTTATTTGCAATTCCAACTGGAGCACTGGTTGGGAAAGAGGTAAAACTTTTGTCTGCGAATGAAACCCACAGAAAAGTGCTAATAAATATCAACACTGAAATTGTCGGTGAAATAAGTATAAAGTAGTTGTCACGGTGCATCTCCTAAAAAGGAGCAGCAAAATCCGGTTCAGGACACTTGGCGTCCCCGCCAAAAAAAAAATTTAGAGCTTTTCTACGTGTCTGTCGCCATTTCAAGGCGGGAGTTTTGTAGTCAGACCCTTTGCATGAAATTTCATCGAAACGGTCGCTCCCGGAAAGAAAGAATATAAATAAATGTTGAAAAATAAATCCAAAATCGTCATACATCACCGAGTTAACGGCGAAACGTTTTCGAGTGAAGCGGACGCGTCCGGCTGCAATTGTTATTTCGCAGCTTTTCGTGGGAGGATATTGTGTCCGCCCGCTTCACAACATTTTACTGAGAGACAATGTTTGGATGTAGAAATAACGGACGAAAACGATGCAATTGACGAGATGCAACTTTTGCTAAAAGTTGCCGTCATTCGTGACGAAAACAAGCGGAATCTCGAGGTGAAAGTTGACAATGAGGAGAGGAACATTTACTTCAGAATAACGTTGCCAACGTGCTCCACGGCGCAAAAGAGATTTTCGTCGTTCCGTCGTTTTGTCCTCGCAAGCTGCAGCCGACGAGAAAGTGCTCGATGACGATCGCGGTTTCGTGAACGGATGCACCGGAACCGCCATCAGAGTAGTTAATGACGTCTATGAATTTAAGGATAGTATTCAGGTGGAGCAGTTGGCAATTGAACACCATGAGGATGTTTATACGTCGCGGGCCAAATTACATGTTGGCGACCCAGCGAGTCGATATTGAGGAGATTCAACTTCATAACATGAGCCGAGCAAGTGAGAAATGCGAGGGAACGTATTTCGACGTCGAAAAGACAACACGTAACAAGTACACAAAATGTTAAGCAGACGGAAAAGTCGCGCTTCCGCCGCTTAGAGCGTACCGCGGCCTGCCGATGGACTTGTTCGGTGGAAGTGGCTTAATGTCGAACGAGTTCAGAAGAAACATGAGGGCATCTAATAACAGCCTTTCAGTTCGCCAGCATAGAAGTTAACCTCCGAATCATGCCGGGAGGTGGTCCACAAGTCAACGCCTTGATATGATAGATGTGACTATATCGCACTGTTTTGCTAGCGTCTTTTTGTAAACATAGCAACAACAACAGGAAATATGTGCAGTTCATTGAACATTCAGAGGAAACATGAATTTGAAATGGATTTTGCTGCTACAAGTTTCACATCTTGCAAGCAGTAAGAAGCAAAAAGTAATAAAAGGTTTCTTTATTGAGTTGTGTTGGATAGAAAATAGATAAATTGTCATTATTGAAAAGAAATAGCTTTGTTTTGATAAAAATTGAAAGAGATTTTGCAGTAGTGTCGCGTCGAAAAATGCCAAGACGCAGTTGACGTCATGGTTCAAAACGAACCACGCTGATCCCATCGAAGCCGTCAATTATTTACACAGGGAATTCCCACAGCATTATGTATGGAACAGAGACGCCGATCTGTGGCGGAGGAGGCAACAGTTAACAGCAGTGTCGCGTATGTACAACATCTCCATCGGGCAGGGAGAGTTGTACTACTTGCGCCTACTGCTCCTCCACGTGCGAGGTGCAACGTCCTTCGAGACGTTGCGCACGATGAACGGCGTCATGTGGGAAACGTTCGAGGAAGCGTGCCGGCAGTTGAATATGCTGTGCGAGGACCGCGAGTGGTACCGCAGTCTGGAGGAGGCGTGTCACAGGGACAGGCCCAGACAATTGAGGCAGATGTTCGCCTACATCTTGCTCCCAAGGAAATTATCCATAAGTGTATCGCGGAATGCATTTCCTCCAGCTGCACGAAAATCGCCAAATAATTGGAAAACTGTATTGATCGAGATTTCTTCTTGCAATTTTTGTAATTTAACTTCAAGTAGCTCGGACCAAATGAGAGATGGTAAAAATAGTTTCTGAAAATGCTTGGAATATTATACGAAACTGCTGCGGACCGGATTTCATTCAGTTGCAAAAAAGGTTGCGAAAAAAAAATGGCTATGTTTTTCGCATATCCATTCTCACTATTCGACTTTCAAATTAAAATCGCTTTGCCGTTTGAAGAGATAACATTATTTTGAATTAACCACACGAAAGAGAACGAAATTTGCTAAATTCATTATTTCTGCAATATTCAACTAAAAATTTGCGTATAATTATGAGAGAAGATTGAAAGCAATTAGTCAATAAATGCAAAAGCGTTCGAAGCAAATCTCATATAGATTTCTATCCAAGCGGCCGTTGTATTGATTTTGTTGATATTTAATTGTTACTAACAGTAACGTCAAAATTTATTTAAATAAAAATTAATATTTATAAGTCATCATCATTCATAATAAATTTAGCAATGGCACATGACGGTCGTGATATCGACATGGAAGAGGTTAAGGAGCCGGTGAAGGAGCCGCCGGAGAATGAGGTATTTATTAAATTTGATAATATTAATGCACTTTTGATAATTATTAAAATTAATATTTCATTATTTTTAATTGCAGATTGGGCCGCAAAAAAGAAAAAGGCCCCAAAGAAAGCGGAAGAGAAAGCGGGGTCGCGGCCAAGGCGGCGGCGGTCGCGGCCGGGGACGCGGCGGTGCTGCCCCAGAGGCACAGCAGCAGTACTTCGGTACTTTCAAAATTACTCATTTGTACAAAAATTATTACTACAAAAAATAATAAAATAATAAATGTTTAAAAATCTTTTTTTGTATTATTTGCATTTTATTTTTGATTTACGGGGAATTCGCATACGAATAGAATGGGGCCCCACTCGAGGCCCTTATTTGTACGGAAAAGTGCGAAAAAAGCACGCGAAAATTCGCGTGCAGGTCGGTACACGCATGACGTCACAACGTGATGCGCGAGAAAAGTCGGACGAAATTATGCGGTTCGCGAGCGCATTTTCGAATGGAAATTTCGACGACTCGGGGGCGTTTTCGCGGTACGAGAGAGTCGAAAACGTGTTCCCCGGGTCGAAAACTACCTTATACGACCCTTCCCGTGCCGCAATTTGCAAATTAGTTTTGCACGTATTTGCGAATTTTATGCTTTATAGAAGAGACGAACGGAATGCGGCGATAAGGAGGCGATTTCGGGCTTGTAAATTTTCAATGCTTTTCATAATTTAATAATGCGAAAGTTTAATTTTTAAATTTCTCGCATGACACGACTTCTGTCGCTATTATTTGTTATTCCGAAAAATGTCATTCGACTAACTTCAATTAGTGTAATTACAAGTGTTGTGTTCGTGAATTTGCATTTGAAGAATATTTTTGAGGATTTTAATAATCAAAGGTAAGTTAATTCGCTAATTTATATAAAAGGAAAATTAATTCAATTTTATTTGACGCGAAATTATTTCGTTAGCTTCAATAAATTCATCAAACGTCGTACTTCATCCTACATTGTATTTTAATTTCCATTTCTTTCTTTCCATTACCAATATATCTTCAGAACGCATGGATAAGAATATTTTTTCATCTAAATAAATGAAAAAAATTATAGTTTACATGCAAATTTTATATTATTTGATGACAGATTGTTATTTTTTTGCCATTTGTAAATTTATCGATCGTTGTGTCTCATTATCCGATTTAATTTTTTTTTTTAAATCGATTAATTTGCTAAATTCTTTCATGGACTAAATTTTCCTTTTCCAGTTTGTAATGCCGAGAAGGAAAAGCCGTTTGACCGCGAAGAAAGGACGACGAATTCACGGTCGGGGAGATTCTGCGGCTTCAAGCAGGTATTTTAATTGCAAAAAAAATGGATTAAAAATAATATAATTCATAATTTTAATTAAATATAATTCCTAATAATAATTGATGCTTTTGTTTTAGGAATGATGGCGATTCAAGCGTGAGCCCCGCACCGAAGGTTCCCGGAATGGAGACGGAGGAAAGCGACGATTGTTCCGTTCCGGTGGCGGGACCTTCGACGCTGACGACGACGGCGGTTGCGGCAAAGTTAAGTGGAAACAATTTTCCATTGAGCAACGTTGCCGCGAACGAGGAAAATCTCGATGCAAGCGTTGGCAGCGCGCGTCGCGGAATCGCCGCGGAACCATCCGTTCCTTACAATCTGGCTTACAATCACGCCTTTCAGTTCGCTAGCGTAGAATCTAACCTCCGAACCATGTCTCTACCATGACATTTTGCAATCGATTGAAACGAAGGGTCTATAACACCCAACCACCCTATGACCGCGCAATTCGACCCTTGCCATAAATACAGGTCACATATTACGAAGACGAATGAACTGTAATTGAAAGAGAATAAATGTCATAGTCACAAACATGCAAAGGAATCATCAGATGTAAGATTTGATATCGCAGTAGACTGACAGAAAGTTATCGCCTTGGCGAAGAGGAATTAACTAATAAAATTGGTAATGCTTTAGTGTTATCTTCGCTAGATTCACCCAAACCTTTCTCATTAATAAAGCTGCAAACGATCGGTTTCGAAACAGTAACAGTGAACTATTTGAAAGCGCATCGAAACTCTTCGAAAATGTACGTGTCCTCTTACTAAGAGACAAGAATTCAGGCTAGACCCATTAGTCCTGGAAAGTTTGTATATAACTTGATGTATATAAGGTTAGAAATTCAATCTATAAATGAATAAAAGGTCCATGCAGGGTCCCCAAGAGGGCAAAAACTGCACAGATGACCTAACCTACCCAAAGATTTACCAACTACAAAATTCAATGTTTTAAATTGTGTCGGTGATACTGTCAGTATATGAAACAATTGATATGAATTTCGATAAGAAATTGATATAATACTTTGCGCCTTCGATTAAATATTGATAATATGCAGCGACATTAAAAAACTGTGACGAAAATCCCAGTTATATTGCATAATTTGAGGTCAATTGAAGATATGGTTAGTAAAATTAAAAACGATCCTAATGTACCCTTTAATATGGAAAACGCATCAGCATCATTAAAAGTGTACACAACACAAAAATCATAGGACGGTTTATAGACTCATTTAGATTGATGAGTTCATCCATTAATTAGCGTCATATCTGTCTGCTTATACCATTTTAAGGTATGAGTTCAGTGATATAACTAATTATGATGGATAGTTCAGACTTTTATGTATGAGTGGCCATGTTTTAATGGTATTGCAAAGAGCGAAACGTTCTTTAATAGAAAATGTTACGACACAGGACCAGAAAATGAAGAGGAAATATGTGAATTATGGAAAATGTTTTTTTTTCTGCTGCATTGCGAGACCGCCGAAAACATGTTCCCCATGTCGAAATCCATCCTCTCGGTCAATTTTCATGCCACAATTTGCGGATTTCATGCTTTATAAACACGAGGCGAATTCGCGTGGATATTGTGCCCAGAAGAGACCGCTTCATTCAGCGGTGGCGTTTGAGAATACTTTCGCAGAAAGAAGTAGAAAAATGCAAAAATTGTATGAATGTCAGCAAAAATACAAATTTCGTGATGAAGGAGCCGCTGAATGGTTGAAATATGTTGGCCAATGCGTTCCCAGCCCTAACTTAACTACTTCGCACGCCAACTTCCAAGAATGCGAACATTTCTAAAAATGTTTCCTTTTTCACTACGTAGAGTAAAACTTGGTTTTCTGACGCTAAAGGATGCAAATTTCAAGAGACTGCAAGTGTAGCACATCAAATTGTTCGTCCTCGCGAACCCAGTCCAACGGTTTATATTATATTTGGGAGAAAATTCATTGATGTATATTCATATCAAGAAATAAAATTGTAAATAAATACGGTAGAACGCCGATAATTCGAACACTCTCTTAATCCGTACAGTTAAATCAGAAAAATAGTTGCCAGTGATGGAAAAGAAACTTCTTTTGCCAAAAATATAAATGAAATCAATGAAAATAATGTTTGCAAGTTCACACAACTATATGCAATTTTGTACATGTTGTTAAACTCATAATATAATAATCCTATAAACTTCATTTTGTATATCAGTAATAACCTTATTTGCAATTCCAACTGGAGCACTGGTTGGGAAAGAGGTAAAACTTTTATCTGCGAATGAAACCCACAGAAAAGTGCTAATAACTATCAACATTGAAACTGTCGGTGAAATAAGTATAAAGCAATTGTGAAATCGTTCTGTCATGGTGCATCTCCTAAAAAGGAGCAGCAAAATCCGATTCAGGACACTTGGCGTTCGCGCCAAAAAAAAATGTAGAGCTTTTCTACGTTTCTGTCGCCATTTTAAGACGGGAGTTTTGTAGTCAGACCCTCTGCATGAAACTTCAGCGAAACGTTCGCCCACCAAAATAAAGAAAATAAATAAATAAATCTTTAAAACTAAATCCCATTAAACTTTCTAGTAATAAATAAATAAAACCACCAAAATTCCAATCAATAAAGTCCTTACGTGCTTGATCAAATTACAAATAGAAAAGTTTGCCCGCGAGCTACCCAAAACTCCCCCTCAGACCGTCAATATTGCGAATAATGATAACAACTGCACCGCCTTCAACACTGTCCGTCCGTTCGCTCGCGTGTCGCTAATGCCAGTAAAAAGTTTCAAAGTCATATATAACCGAATTATTTTACTGATAGATCATATTTGGATGTAGAAATAACGGATGTAAACGATGCAATTGACGAGATGCAACTTTTGCTAAAAGTTCTCGTCATTCGTGACGAAAACGAGGGAAATCTGGATGCGAGAGTTGACAATGAGCAGAGCGCCGTCGTCGTTGCGGAAGAGAAACATTGAGTTCCGAATAACGTTGCCAACGTGCTCCACGGCGCAAAAGAGATTTCGGTCGGTCCGTATGACGCGGCTATCGAACGACCGCAAGTTTTCCGCCTGTTTCGTCCTCGCAAACTGCAGCCGACGAGAAAGTGCTCGATGACGATCGCGGTATCGTGAACGGATGCACCGGAACCGCCGTCAGAGTGGTTAATGACGTCTATGAATTTAAGGATAGTATTCAGGTGGAGGAGTTGGCAATTGAACACCATGGGGATGTTTATACGTCGCGGGCCAAATTAAATGTTGGCGACCCAGCGAGTCGATATTGAGGAGATTCAACATGGCAACATGAGCCGAGCAAGTGAGAAATGCGAGGGAACGTATTTCGACGTCGAAACGACAACGCGGAACAAGTACACAAAATGTTTAACAGACGGAAAAGTCGCGCTTCCGCCGCTTAGAGCGTACCGCGGCCTGCCGATGGAATTTTTCGGAGGAGATAATCATGTCTTTCAGGTAACGAAAAGAAGATGTCGATGCAAAAAAAAAGGGCAATGACGAAAGATTCCTTTTTGAAGAGAAGCAATTTAATCTTGCAGCAGATGCTGCTGATAATTTACGATTGCCGCTTTAATCACCCGCACAGCGAGATTGTCAGAGTGCCTCACAAACGGTGGTGGACCGTGGCAATTTCTCTGGAGAAGTGTACTCTCGCGCAATTAGAGATACAAAGACAATCGCCGGTATCAACTGTGACTGCACC
The DNA here is from genome assembly GCA_963695495.1 of Hololepta plana. NCBI lineage: Eukaryota > Metazoa > Arthropoda > Insecta > Coleoptera > Histeridae > Hololepta > Hololepta plana. The sequence continues at coordinate 514,690 of OY968838.1, read as the reverse complement.
TTAATCGTGGTCGGGATGGACAAGAGTCAGTTCTTGCATAGCAAGTATCATCGAGGACAATATAGTGAGGGTGGTGGATGTAGCAGATAAGACTGTAAGCACGTTGGAAACGTTAGTCCAAACGTAAAAACATCTTACTGCAAGAATTTTGCTTATTCGTAAGATTTTATAGAAAATGCCACTGGACTTTTTTTTCAAATAAGCTTTGATAAACATATTCTTGTGGTAATTATTAATCAAGTTAACACTGACTATGACCTTATTGTTTTTTGTCTTTGAGTCGTGAGTTGCCAGAAACCAACAATTTTTGGCATTCTTTAAATTGCACCAGCTGCAACTATACTGAGTGTTCAATTTCGGTTTCTTACTTTTGCTACCCTTCAATATGGGAGAAGCTAATTGGAAGAGCGAAACTCGAGAAATTACATTGCATTCTTTAAAAAAAATCATAAAAATCTCAGATCAAAGAAAGGACAATTGAACAATTCAAAATAAAACGAATTTGAACAACTGCAAAAGAATGCATGAAAAAAGGAGGAACTTACAAAAATCGTTTACACAGAAATGTTAATAAATGCTATAATACCCAAAATGGCCATTTGGGATGAAGAATATCATCATTCAGCATGATAATGCTAAGCCACTTTTAATAAACTTTTGAAGAGCAACGCCTGACTGACGAGTGTCATAGCGGTAGATGGAATATCAGTGTTCGTTATCAACCACCCGATAGTCCAGATCTTAACGTTCTGGAGCTACGATTTTTTTATTCCATACCATCTATCCAATACCAACAATCACCCAAAAGTATTGAAGAGCTTATTGAAGTAGTGCAAAAGTTTTTTGGGGACGTTACAAGAACTGCTACTTGCAACTGGCAATGGAGAGTATTATGAATTGTGGTGGCAATAACAATTATAAACTGGCGCACATGTCAAAAGAAAAACTTCGTCGATATAGACGATTACCTGTAAGCATTCGCTGCAAAAAGGATGCTTGTTCGCTTACACGAAAAAAGTACAAGTCCAAACAATAATTTTATTTGTATCCATTCATTTTTTTATTTCAGGAATTGATCATTCATTTATGTTATAAATACTCAGTTATTTTATTATTTCATTTTAAGTGTTACGGCATTGTTACCGTATATTATAAACATTCTCTTTCAATGTAATCCTACTGTTGTCGTTTCAAATATTTAATAGTATCCCACAATATGTATAGTATGTGATTATATTTGCCTGCGGTCTTTTAACTAGCTCTTGTTGCGATGAACCATTCGTTCATTGCAACAAGGGAGGTGCTGTCGATAGAATTGTGCCAGATTAAGAGAGACAAAGCTGCCAACCGATAAGATCTGGTTTGAGGCAGTTTTGTCTCTCAATGGCACACACTCTCCTCCTGCAGAAAGGAGGAGAGAAATTCCAAAATAAAAGGCAAGGAACTCCTTGCAAATTCATGCATTGCTATTTTTATTGTCGTCGCTGTCAGTCTGGCAGAACTTAATCCGTTTTCTTCGTGATCAATTTATATACATATTCGTTAATGATAGTTCAATCACCAAGTGTTTGTAAATAAATGTAAATACAGTTAGGAGTAAACCACCAGCGTCTTTATTTTATTCCACACTTAATCGCTACGTTCGCGAAATCTTTAATTGAGTCGACAAAAGGTGATGCCGGCATCCGTTTGGCATCCCGAATCGCAACAATGCTATTGTTGTTGCTCAAGACATTTTCTTTTTTATTTACATTAACTACTATTATAAATAAAAAATATTATTTCCGATTACTTAACCACTGACTGTTTCTATAACCTTATTAATCAAATGGCTCACTTGTTTTGCCATTCTTGCAAATCGCTAATGGATCACTTGATATGGAACAGAGGTAGTTTTGCTGGTGGAATTTACGGGCACCAGCAGGTGATTCACCAGCAAAATTTCGTAAGTCCACGCTCCGAACATGAAAAATATGTGGATGAGCGTAAAAGGAAAATTGCGGTGGCACTGTGGGCACGTCAGGCGAGCTTTTTCCCGGCCATCTCCAGAAACTTGAGTGGCGAGCAGCTGAAGGACGGTTTCAATTGTGCTTGTAAGAACTGCACGAAGAGGGTGATCATCCGGAAGGGTTGGCTATTGGCAAGAAGCAACCCCTGGCCAAAGAGCTTGTACAAAATTGTTTGCGGATGGTGCAGCGATATAGTGATTGATGGGCAGCCTACACCAATGTTGGCTCAATAGATGGCGGCGTCTACGAACACGATATCGTGATCTGTCAGAGGAATTTCGTGAACCCGCAGAACTTGTGGATGCGGGCCAAGGCGAAACGGCGGAGGCAGTAAGGGCCTATTTTCGACCTACTTAGCCGAATTTACGTGGAGGAACAAGCAGAGAGAGAGAAAAATACATTTTCAAATCGTTCATAATTTGTGTTGCAAAGCAATACAACTTAGTTTGAATTGCGAGTTTTGTCAAAGTTTTTTGTATTGTTTGTGTTTCTTCACACCGTCGTCATATTAGCGTTAATGTATTGGTTATCACTAGACATTGTGCATTCTTTAAACTGTAAATACCCATTGTACGTTTTTTGATTTGCGAATTTGATAAACACATTGTACATTATCGTAAAATATACTGATTGAGGTCGCGATTTCATCCAGTTGCAAAAAGAGTGCGAAAAAAATTGAAAATGGCGGTAGAGTTTTCAGAGATCGTTTTCGGCCGTTAGAGTTTCAAATTGAAATTATTGGGCTCCGGTGAATGGAATCGAGGTGGTAAAAAAGGAGTTTGAAAGGTCGTGACAATGCGAATCAAAGTGCTGAGGTCGCGATTTCGTCCAGTAGCAATATCGTTGCGAAATAATTGAAGGAAAACATTTTCTTAACATGTCGCTATTCGCTGTTCGAATTTCGAAATAAAATAGCTCCGCCGCATGAAGAGATAAAATGATTTTGAAAAAACCACTCGAAAGAGCGACAAAATATGAAGAGACGGAACACTTTTGCGATCGCGCGAATTTAATTTTACTATGCGCAAAATTGGAAAAACCGCAATTTTTCCGCCTGGAACCGCTCCCACATTTTCCGCAATATCTGCGTTATTTCTGCTTCAAACTATCAACATTGATATTCCGTTGGAATCGCAAATTTCCTATCCAAATGTGCCACTGAATTACCAGAATTCGAAAATCGCATTTTTCCGAAAAATTTCCAATCGCAAATATATTTGCAAATTTTTCGCAAATTGGCAAATCTAACCGTGGCAAAGGAAAAAGCAGGAAATTTAGAGCAGGGATTATTTACATTGCTTGGAAGTTGAGTGACAATTAAGTCGCAAAATTAATTGCAAAATCTTGCAAAATTTGAAAGCGGCTTACGGTTTTGCTCAATTTCTTCATATTCGCAATGGAAATTGAGAAATTTGCAATAACGCCTTAGAAAGGACAGGAATTTCTCTATAAAATTGCTATAAAAGGTTTGCGAAAAAAATTGAAATAACAATAAATTACCCTTCGGAGTTTAATCCTTTTTTTAAAGCAGAGCGAAAAGACTGAATTTTCCATTCTACGTACTGGGAGCAAAAATAAAAGATTTTCGCGAATTTTCGCATTCTTGCGATTTGACGTGCTAAAATGATTCATTAAGGGTAATTTTGGGTCGGGCATCTCATTCCCGACCCCGACGCGGCCCCATGTCGCCTCATTCGCCGTCCAGCAGGGAAAAAATAAGAATTTTCATCATTTATCCCTCTACGTAGTGGCTACGTAGAGTGAAAAGAAAGATTGGCATAAAATTTCGCAATGTTGCGAATCGATTGGGGAAAACCCTCTAATAAGGGTAATTTGGGGCCGGGCAGCTCATTCCCGGCCCACTGGCGCCGCTAAGATTTCGCCTTCCAGCAAAAATACAAATCTCGTGATGAAGGAGCCGCTTAAGGGTTGAAATGTGGTGGTCAATGCGTTCCCAGCCCTAATTTTAACTACTTCGCACCCCAACTTCCAAGAATGCGAACATTTCTAAAAATGTTTCCTTTTTCACTACGTAGAGTAAGAAGTTGGTTTTCTGAGGCTAAAGGGTGCAAATTTCAAGAGACTTTGCAAGTGTAGCACATCAAATTATTCGACCTCGCGAGCCCAGTCCAACGGTTTATATTATATTTGGGAGAAAATTCATTGGTGTATATTCAAATAAAGAAATAAAATTGTAAATAAATGCGGTAGAACGTCGATAATCCGAACACTCTCTTAATCCGTACAGTTAAATCAGAAAAATAGTTGCCAGTGATGGAAAAGAAACTTCTTTTGCCAAAAATATAAATGAAATCAATGAAAATAATGTTTGCAAGTTCACACAACTATATGCAATTTTGTAGATCTTGTTAAACTCATAATATAATTATCGTAGAAACTTCATTTTGTATATCAGTAACAAATTTATTTGCAATTCCAACTGGAGCACTGGTTGGGAAAGAGGTAAAACTTTTGTCTGCGAATGAAACCCACAGAAAAGTGCTAATAAATATCAACACTGAAATTGTCGGTGAAATAAGTATAAAGTAGTTGTCACGGTGCATCTCCTAAAAAGGAGCAGCAAAATCCGGTTCAGGACACTTGGCGTCTTTATTTTATTCCACACTTAATCGCTACGTTCGCGAAATCTTTAATTGAGTCGACAAAAGGTGATGCCGGCATCCGTTTGGCATCCCGAATCGCAACAATGCTATTGTTGTTGCTCAAGACATTTTCTTTTTTATTTACATTAACTACTATTATAAATAAAAAATATTATTTCCGATTACTTAACCACTGACTGTTTCTATAACCTTATTAATCAAATGGCTCACTTGTTTTGCCATTCTTGCAAATCGCTAATGGATCACTTGATATGGAACAGAGGTAGTTTTGCTGGTGGAATTTACGGGCACCAGCAGGTGATTCACCAGCAAAATTTCGTAAGTCCACGCTCCGAACATGAAAAATATGTGGATGAGCGTAAAAGGAAAATTGCGGTGGCACTGTGGGCACGTCAGGCGAGCTTTTTCCCGGCCATCTCCAGAAACTTGAGTGGCGAGCAGCTGAAGGACGGTTTCAATTGTGCTTGTAAGAACTGCACGAAGAGGGTGATCATCCGGAAGGGTTGGCTATTGGCAAGAAGCAACCCCTGGCCAAAGAGCTTGTACAAAATTGTTTGCGGATGGTGCAGCGATATAGTGATTGATGGGCAGCCTACACCAATGTTGGCTCAATAGATGGCGGCGTCTACGAACACGATATCGTGATCTGTCAGAGGAATTTCGTGAACCCGCAGAACTTGTGGATGCGGGCCAAGGCGAAACGGCGGAGGCAGTAAGGGCCTATTTTCGACCTACTTAGCCGAATTTACGTGGAGGAACAAGCAGAGAGAGAGAAAAATACATTTTCAAATCGTTCATAATTTGTGTTGCAAAGCAATACAACTTAGTTTGAATTGCGAGTTTTGTCAAAGTTTTTTGTATTGTTTGTGTTTCTTCACACCGTCGTCATATTAGCGTTAATGTATTGGTTATCACTAGACATTGTGCATTCTTTAAACTGTAAATACCCATTGTACGTTTTTTGATTTGCGAATTTGATAAACACATTGTACATTATCGTAAAATATACTGATTGAGGTCGCGATTTCATCCAGTTGCAAAAAGAGTGCGAAAAAAATTGAAAATGGCGGTAGAGTTTTCAGAGATCGTTTTCGGCCGTTAGAGTTTCAAATTGAAATTATTGGGCTCCGGTGAATGGAATCGAGGTGGTAAAAAAGGAGTTTGAAAGGTCGTGACAATGCGAATCAAAGTGCTGAGGTCGCGATTTCGTCCAGTAGCAATATCGTTGCGAAATAATTGAAGGAAAACATTTTCTTAACATGTCGCTATTCGCTGTTCGAATTTCGAAATAAAATAGCTCCGCCGCATGAAGAGATAAAATGATTTTGAAAAAACCACTCGAAAGAGCGACAAAATATGAAGAGACGGAACACTTTTGCGATCGCGCGAATTTAATTTTACTATGCGCAAAATTGGAAAAACCGCAATTTTTCCGCCTGGAACCGCTCCCACATTTTCCGCAATATCTGCGTTATTTCTGCTTCAAACTATCAACATTGATATTCCGTTGGAATCGCAAATTTCCTATCCAAATGTGCCACTGAATTACCAGAATTCGAAAATCGCATTTTTCCGAAAAATTTCCAATCGCAAATATATTTGCAAATTTTTCGCAAATTGGCAAATCTAACCGTGGCAAAGGAAAAAGCAGGAAATTTAGAGCAGGGATTATTTACATTGCTTGGAAGTTGAGTGACAATTAAGTCGCAAAATTAATTGCAAAATCTTGCAAAATTTGAAAGCGGCTTACGGTTTTGCTCAATTTCTTCATATTCGCAATGGAAATTGAGAAATTTGCAATAACGCCTTAGAAAGGACAGGAATTTCTCTATAAAATTGCTATAAAAGGTTTGCGAAAAAAATTGAAATAACAATAAATTACCCTTCGGAGTTTAATCCTTTTTTTAAAGCAGAGCGAAAAGACTGAATTTTCCATTCTACGTACTGGGAGCAAAAATAAAAGATTTTCGCGAATTTTCGCATTCTTGCGATTTGACGTGCTAAAATGATTCATTAAGGGTAATTTTGGGTCGGGCATCTCATTCCCGACCCCGACGCGGCCCCATGTCGCCTCATTCGCCGTCCAGCAGGGAAAAAATAAGAATTTTCATCATTTATCCCTCTACGTAGTGGCTACGTAGAGTGAAAAGAAAGATTGGCATAAAATTTCGCAATGTTGCGAATCGATTGGGGAAAACCCTCTAATAAGGGTAATTTGGGGCCGGGCAGCTCATTCCCGGCCCACTGGCGCCGCTAAGATTTCGCCTTCCAGCAAAAATACAAATCTCGTGATGAAGGAGCCGCTTAAGGGTTGAAATGTGGTGGTCAATGCGTTCCCAGCCCTAATTTTAACTACTTCGCACCCCAACTTCCAAGAATGCGAACATTTCTAAAAATGTTTCCTTTTTCACTACGTAGAGTAAGAAGTTGGTTTTCTGAGGCTAAAGGGTGCAAATTTCAAGAGACTTTGCAAGTGTAGCACATCAAATTATTCGACCTCGCGAGCCCAGTCCAACGGTTTATATTATATTTGGGAGAAAATTCATTGGTGTATATTCAAATAAAGAAATAAAATTGTAAATAAATGCGGTAGAACGTCGATAATCCGAACACTCTCTTAATCCGTACAGTTAAATCAGAAAAATAGTTGCCAGTGATGGAAAAGAAACTTCTTTTGCCAAAAATATAAATGAAATCAATGAAAATAATGTTTGCAAGTTCACACAACTATATGCAATTTTGTAGATCTTGTTAAACTCATAATATAATTATCGTAGAAACTTCATTTTGTATATCAGTAACAAATTTATTTGCAATTCCAACTGGAGCACTGGTTGGGAAAGAGGTAAAACTTTTGTCTGCGAATGAAACCCACAGAAAAGTGCTAATAAATATCAACACTGAAATTGTCGGTGAAATAAGTATAAAGTAGTTGTCACGGTGCATCTCCTAAAAAGGAGCAGCAAAATCCGGTTCAGGACACTTGGCGTCCCCGCCAAAAAAAAAATTTAGAGCTTTTCTACGTGTCTGTCGCCATTTCAAGGCGGGAGTTTTGTAGTCAGACCCTTTGCATGAAATTTCATCGAAACGGTCGCTCCCGGAAAGAAAGAATATAAATAAATGTTGAAAAATAAATCCAAAATCGTCATACATCACCGAGTTAACGGCGAAACGTTTTCGAGTGAAGCGGACGCGTCCGGCTGCAATTGTTATTTCGCAGCTTTTCGTGGGAGGATATTGTGTCCGCCCGCTTCACAACATTTTACTGAGAGACAATGTTTGGATGTAGAAATAACGGACGAAAACGATGCAATTGACGAGATGCAACTTTTGCTAAAAGTTGCCGTCATTCGTGACGAAAACAAGCGGAATCTCGAGGTGAAAGTTGACAATGAGGAGAGGAACATTTACTTCAGAATAACGTTGCCAACGTGCTCCACGGCGCAAAAGAGATTTTCGTCGTTCCGTCGTTTTGTCCTCGCAAGCTGCAGCCGACGAGAAAGTGCTCGATGACGATCGCGGTTTCGTGAACGGATGCACCGGAACCGCCATCAGAGTAGTTAATGACGTCTATGAATTTAAGGATAGTATTCAGGTGGAGCAGTTGGCAATTGAACACCATGAGGATGTTTATACGTCGCGGGCCAAATTACATGTTGGCGACCCAGCGAGTCGATATTGAGGAGATTCAACTTCATAACATGAGCCGAGCAAGTGAGAAATGCGAGGGAACGTATTTCGACGCCGAAAAGACAACGCGGAACAAGTACACTAAATGTTAAGCAGACGGAAAAGTCGCGCTTCCGCCGCTTAGAGCGTACCGCGGCCTGCCGATGGACTTGTTCGGTGGAAGTGGCTTAATGTCGAACGAGTTCAGAAGAAACGTGAGGGCATCTAATAACAGCTTTTCAGTTCGCCAGCATAGAAGTTAACCTCCGAATCATGCCGGGAGGTGGTCCACAAGTCAACGCCTTGATATGATAGATGTGACTATATCGCACTGTTTTGCTAGCGTCTTTTTGTAAACATAGCAACAACAACAGGAAATATGTGCAGTTCATTGAACATTCAGAGGAAACATGAATTTGAAATGGATTTTGCTGCTACAAGTTTCACATCTTGCAAGCAGTAAGAAGCACAAAGTAATAAAAGGTTTTTTTATTGAGTTGTGTTGGATAGAAAATAGATAAATTGTCATTATGGAAAAGAAATAGCTTTGTTTTGACAAAAATTGAAAGAGATTTTGCAGTCATTGTCATCTTTTAATATTATTATGGAAACAAAGTAAAAAATAGTAGTGACGCGTCGAGAAATGCCAAGACGCAGTTGACGTCATGGTTCAAAACGAACCACGCTGATCCCATCGAAGCCGTCAATTATTTACACAGGGAATTCCCACAGCATTATGTATGGAACAGAGACGCCGATCTGTGGCGGAGGAGGCAACAGTTAACAGCAGTGTCGCGTATGTACAACATCTCCATCAGGCAGGGAGAGTTGTACTACTTGCGCCTACTGCTCCTCCACGTGCGAGGTGCAACGTCCTTCGAGGCGTTGCGCACGATGAACGGCGTCATGTGGGAAACGTTCGAGGAAGCGTGCCGGCAGTTGAATATGCTGTGCGAGGACCGCGAGTGGTACCGCAGTCTGGAGGAGGCGTGTCACAGGGACATGCCCAGACAATTGAGGCAGATGTTCGCCTACATCTTGCTCCCAAGGAAATTATCCATAAGTGTATCGCGGAATGCATTTCCTCCAGCTGCACGAAAATCGCCAAATAATTGGAAAACTGTATTGATCGAGATTTCTTCTTGCAATTTTTGTAATTTAACATCAAGTAGCTCGGCCCCAATGAGAGATGGTAAAAATAGTTTCTGAAAATGCTTGCAATTTTATACGAAACTGCTGCGGACCGGATTTCATTCAGTTGCAAAAAGGTTGCGAAAAAAATTAAAATGGCTATGTTTTTCGCATATCTATTCTCACTATTCGACTTTTAAATTAAAATCGCTTTGCCGGTTGAAGAGATAACATTATTTTGAATTAACCACACGAAAGAGAACGAAATTTGCTAAATTCATTATTTCTGCAATATTCAACTAAAAATTTGCGTATAATTGTGAGACAAGATTGAAAGCAATTCGTCAATAAATGCGAAAGCGTTCGAAACAAATCTCATATAGATTTCTATCCAAGTGGCCGTTGTATTAATTCTGTTGATATTTAATTGTTACTATCAGCAACGTCAAATTTTATTTAAATAAAAATTAATATTTATAAGTCATCATCATTCATAATAAATTTAGCAATGGCACATGACAGTCGTGATATCGACATGGAAGAGGTTAAGGAGCCGGTTGAGGAGCCGCCGAAGAATGAGGTATTTATTAAATTTGATAATATTAATGCACTTTTAACTAAGGATTTTTTTTAAATAAATAATTTGATAATTATTAAATTTAATATTTTATTATTTTTAATTGCAGATTGGGCCGCAAAAAAAAGGGAGCAAAGAAAGCGGTAGAGGAAGCGGGGTCGCGGCCAAGGCGGCGGCGGTCGCGGCCGGGGACGCGGCCGAGGTAGGTGGCCGGAGGGATGGCGGCGGAGGGAGCTGGGGGCGCGGCGGTGCTGCCCCGGAGGCACAGCAGCAGTACTTCGGTACTTTCAAAATTACTCATTTGTACAAAAATTATTATTACAAAAAATAATAAAATAATAAATGTGTAAAATTTTTTTTTGTATAATTTGCATTTTATTTTTGATTTACGGGGAATTCGCATACAAATAGAATGGGGCCCCACTCGAGGCCCTTATTTGTACGGAAAAGTGCGAAAAAAGCACGCGAAAATTCGCGTGCAGGTCGGTACACGCATGACGTCACAACGTGATGCGCGAGAAAAGTCGGACGAAATTATGCGGTTCGCGAGCGCATTTTCGAATGGAAATTTCGACGACTCGGGGGCGTTTTCGCGGTACGAGACCGTCGAAAACGTGTTCCCCGGGTTGAAAACTACCTTATACGACCCTTCCCGTGCCGCAATTTGCAAATTAGTTTTGCACGCATTTGCGAATTTTATGCTTTATAGACACGAGCGGAATGCGGCGACAAGGAGGCGACTTCGGGCTTCGGGATGGTGCGGAATCGCTCCGGGGCACCCCAGTTACCATCGGAGTGGTGGATTCGAAAAAACATTCACGAAAATTTAAAAAAATTGTAAATTTTCAATGCTTTTCATAATTTGATAATGCAAAAGTTTAATTTTTAAATTTCTCGCATGACGACTTCTGGCGCTATTATTTGTTATACCGAAAAATGTCATTCGACTAACTTCAATGAGCGTAATTACAAGTTGTGTTAGTGAATTAAAAAACATTTTTGAGGATTTTAATAATCAAAGGTAAGTTAATTTATTAACTTATATAAAAGCAAAATTAATTCAATTTTATTTGACGCGAAATAATTTCGTTAGCTTCAATAAATTCATCAAACGTCGTACTTTATCGTACATTGTATTTTAATTTCCTTTCCTTTCTTCTACTAATGTATCTTCAGAGCGCATGGATAAGAATTTTCTCAATCTAAATAATTGAAAAAAATTATAATTTACATGACAGATTGTTATTTTTCTGCCATTTGTAAATTTATTGCTAAATTCTTTCATATACTTAATTTTGCTCTTTCTTTTCCAGTTTATAATTCCAAGAAAGAAAAGTCATTTGACTGCGAAGAAAGGATGACGAATTTAAATGAAAAAAAAAAATCAAAAATATGGATAAAAAAATTACACTAACCGCCGTCAGAGTAGTTGACAACGTGCAAGATCAGAATGATCGCTTGCACTTGGAGTTGGCGATTGAATGCCAAGAAGACGTGATACGTCGCGGGCCCAACTACATGTTGGCGGCCCAACGAGCCAATGTTGAAGAGATTCAATTTGGCAGCATGAGCCGATCGTGCGAGAAATGCCAGGCCATGTACTTCGAGCGTGAAACGACAACGCGGAATAAGTACACAAAGTGCTGCGCAGACGGAAAAGTCGCGCTTCCGCCGCTTGGAGCGTACCCCGGTTTCTTGATGGAGTTGTTCGGAGGAGAACATTTAAGAGCGAACGAGTTCAGAAGGAACGTAATGGCGCATTTCAGTTCGCAAGCGTAGAAGCTAACCTCCGAACCATGTCTCTACCATGACATTTTGCAATCGATTGAAACGAAGGGTCTATAACACCCAACCACCCTATGACGGTGCAATTCGACCCTTGCCATAAATATAGGTCACATATTACGAAGACGAATGAACTGTAATTGAAAGAGAATAAATTTCATAGTCACAAACCAACAAAGGAATCATCAGATGTAAGATTTGATATCGCAGTAGACTGACAGAATGTTATCGCCTTGGCGAAGAGGAATTAACAAATAAAATTGGCAATGCTTTAGTGTTATGTTCGCAAGATTCACCCAAACCTTTCTCATTAATAAAGCTGCAAAGGATCGGTTTCGAAACAGTAACGGTGAACTATTTGAAAGTGCATCGAAACTCTTCGAAAATGTACGTGTCCTCTTACTAAGAGACAAGAATTCAGGCTAGACCCATTAGTCCTGGAAAGTTTGTATATAACTTGATGTATATAAGGTTAGAAATTCAATCTATAAATGAATAAAAGGTCCATGCAGGGTCCCCAAGAGGGCAAAAACTGCACAGATGACCTAACCTTCCCAAAGATTTACCAAATACAAAATTCAATGTTTTAAATTGTGTCGGTGATACTGTCAGTATATGATAAAATTGATATGAATTTCGATAAGAAATTGATATAATACTTTGCGCCTTCGATTAAATATTGATAATATGCAGCGACATTAAAAAACTGTGACGAAAATCCCAGTTATATTGCATAATTTGAGGTCAATTGAAGATATTGTTAGTAAAATTAAAGGTGATCCTAATGTACCCTTTAATATGGAAAACGCATCAGCATCATTAAAAGTGTACACAACACAAAAATCATAGGACGGTTTATAGACTCATTTAGATTGATGAATTCATCCATTAATTAGCGTCATATCTGTCTGCTTATACCATTTTAAGGTATGAGTTCAGTGATATAACTAATTATGATGGATAGTTCAGACTTTTATGTATGAGTGGCCATGTTTTAATGGTATTGCAAAGAGCGCAACGTTCTTTAATAGAAAATGTTACGACACAGGGCCAGAAAATGAAGAGGAAATATGTGAATTATGGAAAATGTTTTTTTTTCTGCTGCATTGCGAGACCGCCGAAAACATGTTCCCCATGTCGAAATCCATCCTCTCGGTCAATTTTCATGCCGCAATTTGCGGATTTCATGCTTTATAAACACGAGGCGAATTCGCGTGGATATTGTGCCCACAAGAGACCGCTTCAGCGGTGGCGTTTGAGAATACTTTCGCAGAAAGAAGTAGAAAAATGCAAAAATTGTATGAATGTCAGCAAAAATACAAATTTCGTGATGAAGGAGCCGCTGAATGGTTGAAATATGTTGGCCAATGCGTTCCCAGCCCTAACTTAACTACTTCGCACGCCAACTTCCAAGAATGCGAACATTTCTAAAAATGTTTCCTTTTTCACTACGTAGAGTAAAACTTGGTTTTCTGAGCCTAAAGGGTTCAAATTTCAAGAGATTTTGCAAGTGTAGCACTTCAAATTATTCGACCTCGCGAGCCCAGTCCAACGGTTTATATTATATTTGGGAGAAAATTTATTTGTGTATATTCATATAAAGAAATAAAATTGTAAATAAATACGGTAGAACGCCCATAATCCGAATACACTTAATCCAAACAGCTAAATCAGAAAAATAGTTGCCAGTGATGGAAAAGAAACTTCTTTTGCCAAAAATATAAATGAAATCAATGAAAATAATGTTTGCAAGTTCACACAACTATATGCAATTTTGTACATGTTGTTAAACTCATAATATAATAATCCTAAAAGCTTCATTTTGTATATCCGTAATAAACTTATTTGCAATTCCAACTGGAGCACTGGTTGGGAAAGAGGTAAAACTTTTATCTGCGAATGAAACCCACAGAAAAGTGCTAATAAATATCAACATTGAAACCGTCGGTGAAATAAGTATAAAGCAATTGTGAAGTCGTTCTGTCATGGTGCATCTCCTAAAAAGGAGCAGCAAAATCCGATTCAGGGCACTTGGCGTCCACGCCAAAAAATATAGTGCATTTCTATTTTTTTCTCGCCATTTTAAGACGGGAGTTTTGTAGTCAGACCCTCTGCATGAAACTTCAGCGAAACGTTCGCCCACCAAAATAAAGAAAATAAATAAATCCTTAAAACTAAATCCCATTAAACTTTCTAGTAATAAATAAATAAAACCACCAAAATTCCAATCAATAAAGTCCTTACGTGCTTGATCAAATTACAAATAGAAAAGTTTGCCCGCGAGCTACCCAAAACTCCCCCTCAGACCGTCAGTATCGCGAATAATGATAACAACTGCACCGCCTTCAACACTGTCCGTCCGTTCGCTCGCGTGTCGCTAATGCCAGTAAAAAGTTTCAAAGTCATATATAACCGAATTATTTTACTGAGAGATCATATTTGGATGTAGAAATAACGGATGTAAACGATGCAATTGACGAGATGCAACTTTTGCTAAAAGTTCTCGTCATTCGTGACGAAAACGAGGGAAATCTGGATGCGAGAGTTGACAATGAGCAGAGCGCCGTCGTCGTTGCGGAAGAGAAACATTGAGTTCCGAATAACGTTGCCAACGTGCTCCACGGCGCAAAAGAGATTTCGGTCGGTCCGTATGACGCGGCTATCGAACGACCGCAAGTTTTCCGCCTGTTTCGTCCTCGCAAACTGCAGCCGGCGAGAAAGTGCTCGATGACGATCGCGGTTTCGTGAACGGATGCACCGGAACCGCCGTCAGAGTAATTAATGACGTCTATGAATTTACGGATAGTATTCAGGTGGAGCAATTGGCAATTGAACAGCATGAGGATGTTTATACGTCGCGGGCCAAATTAAATGTTGGCGACCCAGCGAGTCGATATTGACGAGATTCAACATGGCAACATGAGCCGAGTAAGTGAGAAATGCGAGGGAACGTATTTCGACGTCGAAAAGACAACGCGGAACAAGTACACAAAATGTTTAACAGGCGGAAAAGTCGCGCTTCCGCCGCTTAGAGCGTACCGCGGCCTGCTGATGGAATTTTTCAGGGGAGATAATCATGTCTTTCAGGTAACGAAAAGAAGATGTCGATGCAAAAAAAAAGGGCAATGACGAAAGATTCCTTTTTGAAGAGAAGCAATTTAATCTTGCAGCAGATGCTGCTGATAATTTACGATTGCCGCTTTAATCACCCGCACAGCGAGATTGTCAGAGTGCCTCACAAACGGTGGTGGACCGTGGCAATTTCTCTGGAGAAGTGTACTCTCGCGCAATTAGAGATACAAAGACAATCGCCGGCATCAACTGTGACTGCACCTTAATCGTGGTCGGGATGGACGAGAGTCAGTTCTTGCGTAGCAAGTATCATCGAGGACAATATAGTGAGGGTGGTGGATGTAGCAGATAAGACTGTAAGCACGTTGGAAACGTTAGTCCAAACGTAAAAACATCTTACTGCAAGAATTTTGCTTATTCGTAAGATTTTATAGAAAATGCCACTGGACTTTTTTTTCAAATAAGCTTTGACAAACATATTCTTGTGGTAATTATTAATCAAAGTAACACTGACTATGACCTTATTGTTTTTTGTCTTTGAGTCGTGAGTTGCCAGAAACCAACAATTTTTGGCATTCTTTAAATTGCACCAGCTGCAACTATGCTGAGTGTTCAATTTCGGTTTCTTACTTTTGCTACCCTTCAATATGGGAGAAGCTAATTGGAAGAGCAAAACTCGAGAAATCACATTGCATTCTTTTAAAAAAAATCATAAAAATCTCAGATCAAAGAAAGGACAATTAAACAATTCAAAATAAAACGAATTTGGTCAACTGCAAAAGAATGCATGAAAAAAGGAGGAACTTACAAAAATCGTTTACACAGAAATGTTAATAAATGCTATAGAACCAAAATGGCCATTTGGGATGAAGAATATCATCATTCAGCATGATAATGCTAAGCCACTTTTAATAAACTTTTGAAGAGCAACGCCTGACTGACGAGTGTCATAGCGGTAGATGGAATATCAGTGTTCGTTATCAACCACCCGATAGTCCAGATCTTAACGTTCTGGAGCTACGATTTTTTTATTCCATACCATCTATCCAATACCAACAATCACCCAAAAGTATTGAAGAGCTTATTGAAGTAGTGCAAAAGTTTTTTGGGGGCGTTACAAGAACTGCTACTTGCAACTGGCAATGGAGAGTATTATGAATTGTGGTGGCAATAACAATTATAAACTGGCGCACATGTCAAAAGAAAAACTTCGTCGATATAGACGATTACCTGTAAGCATTCGCTGCAAAAAGGATGCTTGTTCGCTTACACAAAAAAAGTACAAGTCCAAACAATAATTTTATTTGTATCCATTCATTTTTTTATTTCACCGTAGGAATTGATCATTCATTTATGTTATAAATACTCAGTTATTTTATTATTTCATTTTAAGTGTTACGGCATTCTTACCGTATATTATAAACATTCTCTTTCAATGTAATCCTACTGTTGTCGTTTCAAATATTTAATAGTATCCCACAATATGTATAGTATGTGATTATATTTGCCTGCGGTCTTTTAACTAGCTCTTGTTGCGATGAACCATTCGTTCATTGCAACAAGGGAGGTGCTGTCGATAGAATTGTGCCAGATTAAGAGAGACAAAGCTGCCAACCGATAAGATCTGGTTTGAGGCAGTTTTGTCTCTCAATGGCACACACTCTCCTCCTGCAGAAAGGAGGAGAGAAATTCCAAAATAAAAGGCAAGGAACTCCTTGCAAATTCATTCATTGCTATTTTTATTGTCGTCGCTGTCAGTCTGGCAGAACTTAATCCGTTTTCTTCGTGATCAATTTATATGCATATTCGTTAATGATAGTTCAATCACCAAGTGTTTGTAAATAAATGTAAATACAGTTAGGAGTAAACCACCAGCGTCTTTATTTTATTCCACACTTAATCGCTACGTTCGCGAAACCTTTAATTGAGTCGACAAAAGGTGATGCCGGCATCCGTTTGGCATCCCGAATCGCAACAATGCTATTGTTGTTGCTCAAGACATTTTGTTTTTTATTTACATTAACTACTATTATAAATAAAATATATTATTTCCGATTACTTAACCACTGACTGTTTCTATAACCTTATTAATCAAATGGCTCACTTGTTTTGCCATTCTTGCAAATCGCTAATGGATCACTTGATATGGAACAGAGGTAGTTTTGCTGGTGGAATTTACCCCCCCCCCCCCCCCAGGAAAATTGCGGTGGCACTGTGGGCACGTCAGGCGAGCTTTTTCCCGGCCATCTCCAGAAACTTGAGTGGCGCGCAGCTGAAGGACGGTTTCAATTGTGCTTGTAAGAACTGCACGAAGAGGGTGACCATCCGGAAGGGTTGACTATTGGCAAGAAGCAACCCCTGGCCGAAGCGCTTGTACAAAATTGTTTGCGGATGGTGCAGCGATATAGTGATTGATGGGCAGCCTACACCAATGTTGGCTCAATAGATGGCGGCGTCTACGAACACGATATCGTGATCTGTGAGAGGAATTTCGTAAACCCGCAGAACTTGTGGATGCGGGCCAAGGCGAAGTGGCGGAGGCAGTAAGGGCCTATTTTCGACCTACTTAGCCGAATTTACGTGGAGGAACAAGCAGAGAGAGAGAGAAAAATACATTTTCAACTCGTTCATAATTTGTGTTGCAAAGCAATACAACTTAGTTTGAATTGCGAGTTTTGTCAAAGTTTTTTTGTATTGTTTGTGTTTTTTCACACCGTCGTCATATTAGCGTTAATGTCTTGGTTATCACTAGACCTTGTGCATTCTTTAAATTGTAAATACCCATTGTACGTTTTTTGATTTGCGAATTTGATAAACACATTGTACATTATCGTAAAATATACTGATTGAATAGCTCTAATCAACAAAAGACAACCATCAATTGCAACAAACCATTTGTTCATTGTGACAAGGGAGGCGCTGTCGGGTTGAAGTCAATCGAATTGTGCCAAATTGTAAGAGAGTCAAAACTGCCAACCCATACATCTGATTTTAGGCAGTTTTGTCCCTCAAAGGCACACTCTCCTCCTATAGGAATTCGCAATATAAATTAAGGAACATCCTTGCAAAAATAACTATTGTAGTTTTCGTCGTTAAGACAGTCGATATTAATTATTGCCGTTAATTATTGTTGTCGTTCTGACAGAACTCAACCGTTTGTCAACATTGTTTCGTTGTTGTATTTTGCATTGTTTTTTCGTAGTTGTTTTTTTCTTCGCTGTCGTGTAAAATAAAATAGTTAAATCAATAAGACAAGGAAACCATGTTGCTTTTTGTTTGTTTGTTTGTTTTTTTTTTTTTTTTTGGCTTTATGCATTTGTTTATTCTTCTGTTTTGTTATTGTTTGTGGATGAACTTTAATAAACGTGTTCCTTTTTGTGTGTTAAGAAACATATTGCATAGATTTGTACATTCATTTTTTTTGTTTCATAGCTTTGTACATTCATTTTTGTTTCATAGCTTTGTACATTGAAAATTCACTTATTGTAAATAGAACGTAAGAAACAATCGCCAATTGACACAATGCTCCTGTTGCGATGAACTGTCGCTTTATTTAAATTAGTTATGTTGAAACCACAATTGAGCGATTGACGATTCATTGCAACAGGGCAAGCGTTGTCCTTACGAAATTGAATGCAGCAAAATGTAAGAGAGACCAAACAGCCAAGTTGTCGTTCGAAATATTGTATCGTCAATTATTGTACCGTCGTTGTCGTGCGTATCATATTATTATTGTCGATTATTGTCGTAGTATCGTTCGAATTATAGTTATTGTGTTCTCTTGAATTTATGCATTTTTTTAAATAAATCTTCAACGAAACAATAATTTTTTTTGCGGTTTAAAAAAAGTCCATTTTTGCGCAAACCTTTCATTTCCTTTTATTTTAATAATTCATAAAACACAACACACTTAATCTTTTTCCAATTTTGAATTCAGTAGTTACTACCTTTTTTTTAATACGCGCGAAATGTATGCTTAAGTTATTATTTTGGAAAAACATAAGACGACGCTGTGAAATTTGTGGGAATTTAATAAATTGGCGCATGCGTACTTAAAAGAGCAAAACGGTTAAATTAAATCGTATTCGAAAATAATAAAAAGATCCTACCTTTTCAGAGTTCTGCTTACATTCTTTGATCAGTGAACAACCTAAAACAATACGAGGAATAAATTCGTTTCATTTTATTTAATTTCGATGGATAATCACGAATTAATATGAACTGTCATTTATTCTCATTAATAAAATAAAACAGTCGCCTACCATTTGTAAACACCGGAAATCCACCATAACACCGGTCACAGGAAGTCGATAGTAAACATCGCATAGGTTATGATTTTGCACTCTTTCATCAGCGATTTTTAAATAATAATTACACACTTTGTCCACACATTTTCATAAACCCGACTAATAGATGCGTTTGCTGCCATTTCCCACACTTTTCTCTAAATTGTCACCAACGATGTCGCAATGTTTTGCAATAAAAAAAACAAACAGCGTGCCGGCAACACGTCCACTTAGAACCGCGTCTAAACGTCGAATCAAAGATACTATACTTAAAGATGTGCCTATTCCATATAAGAATTTTCGTTCAAGGCGCCCTCCCTTCGAAAATAAATTACTAATATTACGACCTCTATAGGCTCTTATATGGACTATATTAAAGCGCTAAATATAAAAGGGAGCGATTGTGGTCCGCCAGAGAGAGAGAATTAGGAACTAACATAGGATCACTTTGGGAAAAGCAAAAACTTGCTCTACTCTTTATTCTTCTGCTGCTTGCCTATTCTTTTACCCAGTGGGATTCGAACCCACACCTAACCAAATATGGCTCTACCGTCATAACCACTTTGCCACACGTACTTTATTTTAAAATTGGTTAACTTTTAATTTATTGTGAGCTATAACTAATTCTATAGCGTTTAGTTCTCAATTCTCTAACCGGCGGACCACAATCGCTCCTTTTTTTATACTTCCCGCTTTAACAGTCCAATCAGAATAGCAAAATTCCAAAAGCATATATTTCATAATGTTTGTACACAAATTCAAAATTGCAAATGCATGCACATATGCACACTACATGTTTTTAATCACTTTTCTAGGTTTAACATGCATATATGTCAAGAATATATACTTTTACAATTAAGCATTATTAAAGAAAAGAGATTCTTTATTATTAATAATAACAAGGCAATATTTAGGCGCATATTGGTTAACTTTTGGAAAAAATAAGATCGCTCGATATATGAAACTATGTATTTGTTATTAGTCATAATAACCAGCAAATGTAACAAATTTTTGTCATATTTGCATCAATGATTGTTGTGTGTTCAATCGCGATTTGTAATTAGGTATACAGTTAGTTATTGGTATCCAAACAAATTCCTACTCTAAAGTTACATAAAAGCAAATGCTTACCTACATAATTAATCTGCGTTCAGTAAACAAAGGAATACGACGATTTGATATTATATCAATCAAAATTATAGGCAGGACTAAATGAAATAAATTGATATTTTCTTCGGTTCTGTTTCGGATTTCGCTTTGAAAAATAAACGCTCCTTTTTAAGTATATGAAGAAATATTTTACTGACAGTTTAATTGCATTACTTTCGCTCAATTCAATTTATTTCATTGTTTAATTTCCATCAATTTTCCTCGAACAATTCGGTATTTTCTGCCCTAATAACTTCATAATTTTTATTCTTGGCCAATATTAAATGGTACCATTGCAAAGGGCGAAAAATTTCCCATCAGAAACATTAATAATCAGGAAAAAAATGAGAAAATATTTTCCATTAATTTTCGTAGGGAGAGGTCTCTCTACACTTGATTTTAATCGGAAGTCCTTAGACCGCACGCACGCAGTATGTCTATCTTCCATCGCAACTTTTCTTGCAATTAGTTTGTTCGCTCGGCTCGAGAATCGAGCATGCATTCGTATATATATATATATATATATGTATATATATGTTTTACGTGCAACTGAGCGGCCTCAAGAAAGAAAAAATAAAATAATAAAAAAATAAATAAATAAAATAGATTGTGTATATACTTATCAATATGTCTATAGACATCAAGACTAATGATTCGGATTATAAAACGATTCGGATTATTAACTACTATTAGGAATGACTAATTAAGCATAATTAAAGAATAATACTTTTTTGCAAGTAAAAAACGGTATTGTAACGCATCTTCCATACTTTGAATGCAAATAGCACAATTAAAAGAGAGAGAGAGAGAGAGAGATTCCAAGATACCCTTTAATTTTTCTTGGGAAAAATAAGGGAATCACTTTCTCATTGGCAAACCGATTACCGCGGCACCGGACAGGATATTAGCCGACGTCAACGAAAATCGATTACAGAAATATGAAAGATTGCAAAAGACAATGCAGTCGTTTTGAAGCAGATGGAAGAACGAGTACCTCAACACCATGCAAACGCGACAGAAGTGGCAAACAATCGACAAGGTTCGACTCAAGGAAGGCGCGTTAGTCATCCTAAAGGAAGACAACGAGCCACCCACGATGTGGCAGCTAGGTCGTATCAGCAAATTGTACCCGGGGGCGGATGGACACGTTCGAGTTGTAGACGTCAGGACGTTGAGGGGAACATTCAAGAGGCCAGTGACAAAATTGTGCGTGCTACCAGTGGAGTGATTGTGTTGAAAAACTTTAGTTTTTCAAAGGGGGCCGAGTATTTAACGAACATATTGCTTTTGTTTACGCCTATTTAAAAGGCTTAAATGTCCTAACTATAAACCAAAAAATTGCGTTCTATGCTTCCATCAGCTGATATCAGGTGATTTTAGTGTTAGTTCGTGAATCTGAAAACATTCCTTTTCAACATAAAGCTATAAAACATAATCAAATATTGGTTTATTGCATTTAATAAATAATATTATATCATTATCGCTTTTAAATTAAAAGCATTAAAGCATTAAAAAGCTGATATATTATCCAAACTGAGTATTATATTTTATTTAAAGGACATTTTGACCATATGTATGAGGACAAAATAATTAAATGTCCGTCTACACGTGAGAGTTTACTTGCGAGTTACTCTCGCGAGTAACTCGCAGGTGCGTTCACACGTGAGACTTTTACTGTAGTATTTTAAATGGGACTTGCGCGGAAACTCGCAGAAACGACGCATTCTCGCTAGTTTGCGAATAGCGTCTACACGTGAGAGCTGAGAGTTTTCGAGCGGCGAGAAAACTAAACTCTCAGGGGCGTTTACACGTGAGAGTTTGACTCTCCGATAGTAAACTCGCGCGAGAAACTCTCACGTGTAGACGCACCCTTACATGCACTGTGTCGAATGGCGATAAACATACTGAGCATCGGAATGAAGTTGACTCATTGACCGCCTTGATATTAGCAACGATTTAATTGTTTGTTTATTTTTACTAAATTGCATTGTGAATTGTCAAAATTTGACTTTTGCAGCTTAATTCAACGATA
Organism: Hololepta plana; assembly: GCA_963695495.1. NCBI lineage: Eukaryota > Metazoa > Arthropoda > Insecta > Coleoptera > Histeridae > Hololepta > Hololepta plana. Next base: position 492,356 of record OY968838.1, on the reverse strand, counting down.
GTAAAGCCTTTTGCGTATTTTATCATGTTAAAATTAACGATTCTACTGCGGAGTTCCCCAACGACATCAAAATTCCTTCAGGAATTAATATGTAGCTAAATAATTAAGCTTCCAAAGGTAAATTGTGCTAAATTCGAATCTTTTTAGGTTTAAACTTCGAAGAAAAGGGAAGAAAATCCAATGCCGGAGATTAAACCCACGCATCTTCTAAGAAAGAGGTTAACAACAAACTTGATTGCAAGAATATCCAGCAAAAAGTAATCGATTTTTAGCCAAGAAAGGCCAAACGATTGCTGTGAACTGTCGGCCAGTGTCCAAGCAGGTGCAAAATAATGTATCCTGCAACTGATACGTTATTGCGAAACATGATGCACCTCCATGGAGAAACAGAGAAAATTAACTCTTATTGAACGGATTCACAACAAGAAGCACTTGGATTGTTATGCACCAGGAAATGGCTAAATGTGCTCGATTACGACCCAAGCAACAATTCCAATCATCTTCAGTTAAATGAAAGCAAAATCGAATCGCTTCAAGGCAAGAGCGTCCAATATGAGGAATCACGAAAAATAGCGATCGACAGAAGAATCATCGACGAAACTTGTAAAATGGGCGCTAGTGATCGTCACGTCATTCAATTCACGTCGAGTATGAGTAGGAAAGATCGTAAGATTTGATTGTCGAGCGATTGAACGAGACTTTGGACAGTTGATTCGGTTAATTGAGCAATTTCTGTTATTAGCGAATTGTAGATTCGAACTAATAAGTTTTATATTAATTAAAAATGCGTTTTTTGTCCAAGATGTCTCACGCCAGAGAAGTTGTTCCTGTTTAAGAACATCATCGAGATGAAGTTATTACAGAATTACACTTCCATTTCGGTGGTACTAAAAAAAAACGTATTAAATAAAGAACTTGTTTTATCTTGCAATAAAACCGACTGTTTTATCAATATAAAAATAGAAACTATCACGTCTTTTGTTGTCTCTCAATCGTCTTTAGTTAATCCTCTTTAAGCGCATAATAAACATCGTCGGCGCTAACGTTCAATATAATTCTTTGGTCCATATCGTTCGATTTGCTATCGGTTAAGAGAAGTCGACACGCGGCAAGATACGAGACCGCTTTCAGTGCGATCGCAACCGAAACCATCCGAAACCCGTGGATCGTCGCTATCGACGTTAACATCGCAAAAACGTCCGCAAAATTCGTTTCGTCCACGCCGGTGCGTTCGACCTAAAAATAAAAGAAAGAAACATTCGTAAATAAAACCTCTTTCGATAAACGCGACGAACGCACTTCCGCGACGACAGATTGTAAAATCATCTGCTGCAGCCGCGGACAATGTCTGATCACTTGAACCTTCGGCTGCGTTATCATCGCGTTCAGCGCCTCGTTAACGTGCGTCATCGAGACCAAAGTCTGCGGGCCTTCGACCTCCGCCAATTCGGCGGCCCTTCGGCAAATGTCCAAAGCGCGTCGCGCATCGCCCGATACGGACGCAACTTTCCTATCGACACACAATTAACGCGGTTTAAAACACGTTCGTTTCTCTCTTGAAATTCCGCTCGTAATTTTACCTCGCCACCAATTGCACCGCGTCCGGATTGAACGCGTCCGTGCCAATCAATCGTTTCGTAACGATCTCTTGCAATTGCTTGTGCGTGTACGGCTGAAACGTGAGCCTCGTCAATCCCAAACGGCTCGTAACTCGACCCATTAGAAGCCTACAAACGATCGTCGGAAGTTAATCAAGTTTCAATTCGATTGTCTGCAATTTCAAGTGTCACCTCTCCGGCAAATCCATCGTGTTCGCAATCGTTATCACGATCAGTTGCGCGGCGGCCTTCGACGGCCAATCGAGCAGATTGTAAACGACGTCTTGCCGCCGCGTGCACAAAACATCCAATTCGTCGATGAGCAATATGATCGCTCGCGACGATTTCCTCTTCGTCTTCGTGAACATGTCGTTCAACGTCGTCTGCGCCTGTTCCCACGGCACCGTTTTGCCGCTTAATTGCCTCAAAATCTCCACGTACGTTTGCTTCGCTTCGGTCAGTCGCATTCCGTTCACGTTCACGTAATCGAATGCGTAACGATCGTCTCGCAACTTCTGCACGACGCCGGCGACTGTCGCCGTCTTCCCGGTGCCGGGGACGCCCGATATGTACATGCAACTGAAACGGAAACGATTTTTAGATTTGATTCGCGTTCGCAAAGAAGCGACATCGTCATTTACCCGCCGCCTCCGTCGTCCAATTTCCCTCGCAAGAAGCCGTAAACGTCGTTAAACTCCTTCTCGCGACACGGCAGCGCTGCCGGCGTGTAGGAAACGTGCAAATGCGCTCTCGCTCTCGTCAACGGCGTCGCGTCAGTTTTGACCGACGAAACCCGCGATCGCATCGTCGGCGTGATTAAACCGTCGCGCAATAATTTCGCCGTCGACGGCGTCGTCGCTTTCGCGCGCGGCGTCGAAAACGTCGCCTTTTGCGGCGTCTCGTTCGATCGCATCGATTCGCTTCTTTTCGCTTTCGTCGCCGATTTCGCACCTTTCGCCCGTTTGTCGGGCGTCCACTCGCGAACGTTTCCCAATCGTTCGCTGTCGGTACTGACGTGACGCTTCTTCGGCGAAAGATAATCCGCATAAGAAATACGTTGCGATTTGCGAGCGGAACGACGCGGCGTCGAGGCGAATTCGCTCGATTCGACGTTCATCTTTCGCGGCGTCACATCGTGACCGTTCGTCGTCTCCGTCGGTTCTTTGCCGCTTCGTGCCGCGTTTCGGTCGTTCAACTTGCTCAAATGCGTGTGCAGCAGTTCGCGATCGAGTCGCGTCAATATCACTCTGATGTCTTGTCGCTCGGACATTCGGAGTTTCACCTTCAACGGCTCCTCGTCGCCGACTATCGAATAATTCAATGTCGGCGTGTTCTCCGTCGAACTCGCCACGTTCACGAACGAATCGTTCAGATTCCGTTTGACGTTGCCGCTCCTTCGCGGCGTTACATCGGCGTTATTGGACCGTTTCTCTACTGAAGACAGCTTCATGTTTTTCAGCGGGCTTCTAATCAACTTCACGTCCTCATCGTCGGATTCGCTTATTTGGATGGCGTCCGTTTTGCGTTTCTTCTTGCGCAAATTGTTGGCTAAAAGTTTCATGTCATTGAATATGGGCACATAATCACCATCTTTAAGTTTGTATCTGCAGTAGAAATTGTGAACGCATTTTTCGTCTGTGCTCGATATTGACGATTTAGAGTTATTCACATCTAAATACGTAACTGCACATTTGCACTGAACGTGCATTAAGGATACACACACTGACTCAATGTTATCGTGATCCTCTATTATTTCGCTATCATCTGTGCCATTCTTAAATATACTTTTAGCCCTTCGAAACCAACGTATTATGCCTCTGTGCGGCTCATCTTGTAGCCATTCGTCGCACGACTCATACACGCACATAATCCTGCATATTTTATCGTTATTCCGAGAATTCGTATCGTTGAATATAACAATGTCGCCGATCGAGTATTTCGTCCCGTTCCGTTCGAACGACCTACAAGACGTAATTTCTACATTAGTAATTAATCAAATTAATTCGCTAACTCACTTGTAAAAGGTGTTATTCGAACTGGTCAATCCAATATTGTAGGAATCCACTCGAGGTCCGATCCATCGAAATTCATCGTCATCTACGTCTAGATCGTTGTCACTAATTGTCTTGCCCATTTATAAAACGCAAATTAAAATAAATTAAAATGTAAATTAACAATTAGGCGGAATCAAAGGAACGAATAAAAAAAAACAAGATCTGAAGTAGAAGTTTTGTGTTGACACATCTCGTAGGCACGATTTCGCGCTCGTTTCTTCTTGCTAAATTTGGTTATTTTCACTTACATCTGTCCTCTAGTGGCTTCATTTTACAGTAGACGATTTGTATTTATTAGTTTGGTCGACGTAATTTTCCTATTGTCTAACAGATGTCTAAATTCTTCGTTTAAATTACAGTGAATTTACCTCATATATTGGAATGGATGTGACATGTTTTGCGCATCTCTAACCACGAGGCAATAGATGTTGCAACAAGCAAAATTAGAAAAATATGAGTTGTCAAACGCAACCAGGAATACACCTTCAAAATCCCATAAGACTCCATTGATGATAGAACTGGTAAGAATGGTGTCATGATATTGGGACTTGAACTGCGTTATTTACTGATAAGATTTTGCTTTCTCTTATTTTATGATAAAAGAGGTGTTTTTTTGTGTGTTTGCCTTTGCTTGTTGCACTGTTATTTGATGTAGCAATGCTGATGTTGAATATAATTGTGAAAATTAACCAGCGTATTGAAGAAAACTGTTGATTCACGATTGATGGTCGTGCCGATGATTCTCCTCGATAGACCTATAAACGGTATAAGCTGCCGCGAAAGAGAGTTTTTGGGATTACAAAGAAATTGGGGATTTTATTATGGTTTTGGATTCTTTTTCATTGCTTTTGTTTTGTTTTACTATGTTTTTAAAGTGCCTAATTGTACTGGTAATATTAATACCAATATTTTATATGCCTTGAAAAGCAATAATAGATCTTAGATCTTCTGAGTTTGCAGCGGTTCCATTCCGTAAATTAAATTGATGGAATTATCAATGAAAATTGGGAAAACAGTTAATGCAATAATCGTTTTTCGAAAAATGCATTCATATGCATATGCATAAGTACAATTGCGAAACTAACGAAAATAATGCAAACGATTGAAGCACAAATCGATTTTTTCTAACTTGAGAAAGGAACGTGTAAATATATTTTGTTAATCGTAGAAAATGTTGAAGGCTACGTGAGACTGAAGTGATAAAAAAGGCAATCAAAATGCGAATTTCTATTAGAATATATCCAATGCAAATAATCAAGTAATTTGAGCAATAACTTGAATGAAGAAGATTTAGTGAAGATCGATGAAGATAATTATGCCGCGCTTCCAAATTCCTCAATATTCACCAAAAAGTGCGTATAACTCTAAGACGAGATTGAACGCAAAACAAAGATTAAACTAACGAAAATAATAAAAACAGTTGAGGCACAAATAGAATTTTTCTAACTTGAAAACGCATCGTGGCAAAATATTTTTTATCGTCGAGAATATTGGTGGCTGTTAGATAGTCAATGTAAGGTTACAAGAGGGCTACATGAAGGGTGCAAAAAGTGAATATTCCTGTAAATTTTTATTACAATGTAGCAATGCAAATAGTTAAGTATTTTGAGCAATAACTTGCTCATTATATTTTCAGCGAAATCAACGGTGCTCAGTTCCATCATTAATTAAACGAGGACAGCGATTAATAATAAAGGAAATTGATTGAATCTAAATCTATGAATTTCTTATTTAGAAAAACGTTTGTTTTGTATTAATTACGCAAGATTCCGTGTGGGAAAGTCGAACGAACGGAAATTTGAAAATGTTGAGCTGCTGCCATCTAGAGGGAAGAAGCTCGACTCGATTTTCATCGACCGCCGGACTGTTTTCATTTCGGACAACGCAATTTCCGCTCTCTTCATGCCAGCAAAGCTTTTTTGGGGGCCACGTTTGCGCGCCTTCGACGTTAGAATTCTAGAGCTCAACGATTCTTAAACTTTGCAAAACTGCTGGAAAATGGTGTTCTCGATGGTCTACTTCCTTACAAAAGCTAAAACTTGTTTGCCTTTAGAGTTTTGACAATTCGGAACGGAAAAGATACTCTTGCTGGAAAACGATATCTTGCACCGTTATCGAGAAATTAAACGTTTTTAAGGTCTTTTTCGGATGTTTACGTTTGGGACTTTTGGGCTGGATAAAAATTAATGCTTTTTGAGAGATTTTGGGCCTTTTTTTTCAAACTCTGATCGAATTGGCCTCTTGCTTTGTTTTTACTTTGTATTTTAATACTTTTAATCAATATGTCTTTACACACTAATATATGTATTTACTACTGGAATCTGTTTGCAGCTTGATGTCTTCACCTGATGTTAAACGGCCGAAACTGGCAGACGACGTAAATTCAGTTAGATAATCTTTACAACTGAATTTACGTCGTGTGCCAGTTTACATTTATTCCAATTTCTTACCTACCTCCACATGATTCTCCAGTTGACGATAATTCACTCTCGTTTATCCTCACGTGCAGGTTTAACAGGATTCGTGGATAGAACGATGCTCATAGAGGAATTTTGATGGTGCAACAATCGTGACTCTTGCTCCTTTCCCTGTAGTAATCTCTCTATGAGCATCGTTCGATCCACGAATCCTTCGGACTTGACGACCTCTTCAAACGTCTGGGCATTTACATTGATGGCAGTTGGCTGTGGAAAAGAAGAAGCGTAACAGTTACCAATTAGCACAAGCCATTGGGGAATCGAGTCGACAATTTTACGTTACCTCTTTGCAAGTTGATGCTGTGCTTCTTCTATTCTCAGTCTGAGTTTCGACGTTAGTCGTTGGTAAAACCTGCATGCGAAAACAAACAAAAGTTAATTACGTTATACTTCCAAGTATAAAAAAAATTGCTGCAGCCAAGTATTGTGGGACTTGAACGACTTTTCAGTATTATAAAACGCAAACTAAGAATAGAAATAACTTACAAGGGGAGCGCACAACATGGTACCAACCGATTCCATTGAAATTTTAGTATGTTGTAGGGTATATGCCCCTAATTAATATTGCAAAATACTAAAACGCAATTTGCTTTCGTTGTTGAGATATATCAATTCAAAGTTTTCAATTTTTCACGTATATATTTCCCAGTATAATAAATATAATTATTCTAATTATTAATTACTACCATGTTTTGGGCGTGAAAAAAGCAACGTTTTCGTTTTAGGACATTGAAAAACGATGACAATGTACCACGTGTTGGCGTCGGTCAGGATTCAGTTATTTGATTTAGTTAGTTTTAGACGCAACCGTTGAAAATATGAACAGAATGTCAGAGGACCTATAACGTTTAATAAATATCAAGACATTTTACTAACCTCGTAAGAACAATTCAATTCAGTCGGTGATGCTAATACCAAAGATAATTGGTAAGATATCTGTGGGGTGATGCTAAAATCCAAATTGTAATTATCGACCGAAACACCGTCGCGTGCATTGCAATATGCGATACGTTTATCACGCTCTAGATGGCGCTATGTACATTCTATAATAATATAATCTGGCCAATTTCAACTGTATTATTTTGAAAATGTGAAAGTATGCAAAGGGTTAATATCACAAAATAACAATTATGACGGGCCGGAGGGTTCTTGGTTTCAAAGAAGTTGAACGAGAACAATGACAGATTGTTACAAAATTAAGCAGGACTAAAGCTGCTAAATAACACTAAAGACGACAGGTAAAAAAGGTGGACAACACTGGTACTATGTTATCTTCGGGCCTGCGTAAATGCGCCTATAGAAAACAATTTGCTCTTGAATGAATGAATGAATGAATGAATAAATGTTTATTATAAATTATTTAAAAAAATACAAAATAAAGGGGGGTACAATTTTACATATGTTGTGGCTGTTCAAGAGGTTATTCCCTCTTCTTCAGCCTTGGAGACATTTTTTTTTTTTTTTTTTTTTTTTTATAAATTTAATTTAATATAATATCCTAACTATAACTAATTATGGGGGGTCCGGCGGGTCGTCGTCGTCGTCGTCGTCATCGGGGTCTGGATGATTTGGGCTTAGCGCCCATGTCCTGGCTTCTACTGGGAGTCGCGACGCCCTTTCCCGGGCGGTGCGGACTTGTTGCAGCTGCGTCGTGTCCTGGTTGGTCCTGGTTGCTTCCTGTATGGCTTCCTGGATGTCGTTCTCTGAAATTAGGAGAAGAAGATTAGCCGGTAGCCATGGTTTTTTATTTTTGGGTTTGTTTGGAAGGAAGGGGCGGGAGTTGGTCTGGAAGGGGGATTGTTGCAACAGCGCGAGTCCGCTTGCTGTTTGGTTGTTGATGATTTTGGTTACGTAACGGGAGAGCGTTTTTGTTAGTTTTTCTGGGAGAGTGGGGATGTTGGCCCTGGAGTATATTTGGTTGGAAGGAAAACGAAAATTGAGTTGGAGGATGCGGCGAAGGATGCGCCTTTCGGCGGTTATAATTTTGTGGAATTGGGGGGGATTTGCTCTTGCCGGTGTCGGCCTTTTATACCTCCCTTTTCGGTGCTTCGTAGTAGAGCGGTTTAGCGACACCAGTGGGACGTGTCGCAAACTACCCCATGTTCTATTCCAGAGGGCGCTGGTGGAGGTGGCGCGAACTAATCTATTGTTACAAAATCAATTTTAGTAAGTGGTTGTTACAAAAACAAATTATGAGAAAAAAAAAAATTTACGTTAGCATCATTACTTGGGCGAATAAGCTTTTTTGGACAATGTAAAATCGTACAAAATCGTAGTAAATATTTGCTTTTCCAAAAGTGAGCAACCGAAAAAAAACATGAATCCTTAAAAAATCATGATTTCTTATGCGCCCAAAAAATACTAGCAAATCAGTAGACCACCACGAAATGGGCAAATGGGAAAACTGTTGAAAGTCATCCAAAATCAAACATAATTACGTTAAAAGCACCCAAAAAACCTTACAGCATACCTTGTTTTGAGACACCCCGAAACGGATTTTTTCTTTTATTTCTGGGCATTTAATAATCCAATGAAAATGAAGGAAATTCGTCCCAAAACGTATTAAAATGTTTGAAGAAGAGGTCAAAATTTCTCATTTTTAGATACCCCAAAATGGCTTTTTATTTCTGGACCAGGATAATGACTAGCAAAATAAAATTAAAAAAACTGCGTCCACAGTTTTGTTGCTGAATATTTCACCGGTTCCAGATGGAACCGCTGCAAACTCAGAAGATCTAAGATCAACTTATTGCTTTTCAAGGCGTATAAAATATAAGTATTAATATTACCACCGCAATTAGCCACTTTAAAAACATAGTTAAACAAAAAAAAAGCAATGCAACAACGGGAAAAACAATCCAAAATGATGAATAAGAATCAACTAAAGATCTAAAACTTCCAAATCAACATTTCCCGAATTAATAAGAAAAAAAGTGCAAAACATTCCCCGTTTTCGTTCCGACTACAATCCGCGATCTATTCTTTAGAGCGTCTCCTCTTTCGCGACACCTTATACCGTTTATAGCAAAGATACTATACTTAGAGATGTGCCTATTCCATATAAGAATTTTCGTTCAAGACGCCCTCCCTTCGAAAATAAATAACTAATATTACTAATATTACGACCTCTATAGGCTCTTATATCGACTATATTAAAGCGCTAAATATAAAAAGGAGCGATTGTGGTCCGCCGGTTAGAGAATTAGGAACTAACAAAGGATCACTTTGGGAAATAAAAATTGTCATCATTTATTGATTTATTGTTAGTATATTGAATGAAAAGTTAGAAATGCATGCGTTCATTGAAATATGCTTATCCTTTTGCATCGTATGATCACAGGAATCATAGAAATAGAGAAATAATTAAGATTAGAAACAAAAATATTTTTTTTAAAGCCAGACTAATTTAAAGCAACGAAAGACCATTCAAATTGCCAATTTGCAAGATATACTACATTAAAAATTGCTGTTTTAACATTTGTCGTAGCTGAGAATCTGATATGGTATTTAACGAACATATTGTTTTTGTTTACGCCTATTTAAAAGGCTTAAATGTCCTAACTATAAACCAAAAAATTGCGTTCTATGCTTCCATCAGCTGATATCAGGTGATTTTAGTGTTAGTTCGTGAATCTGAAAACTTTCCTTTTCAACATAAAGCTATAAAACGTAATCAAATATTGGTTTATTGTATTTAATAAATAATATTATATCATTATCGCTTTTAAATTAAAGGCATTAAAGCATTAAAAAGCTTATATATTATACAAACTGAGTATTATATTTTACTTAAAGGACATTTTGACCATATGTTTGAGGACAAAATAATTAAATGTCCGAATTATAAGTGTTTCTCTTTCTTCTTTCGACAAAGTTCCATACATTTTCTTATTTGATTTACGAATAAATCTACGAATATACGCGGTTACATTTATTAATTTTCTTAAATTTGAAATTCTGTTGATTATGTCAAGTTCAACCTTCCGACAAACGAGCGACACTGCTTTTTGCTCTGGTAAATTCGTATTCATCGGTCCAAATGGCTTGAAATTGGTGTTTTCCTTCAACCAACTGGGACCGTGCCACCACAGGCCGCGGTCGATTAGATTTTGCGGTAATACACCTCTCGAAATTAAGTCGGCCGGGTTTTCTGCCGACTTGACATGGTGCCAGTTCTCTGCTGGCGTGAGTTCTTGGATCTCGCTCACACGATTCGCGACAAACGTCTTCCATTTACTTGGAGAACCCATTATCCAAGATAATGTGATCTCGGAATCTGACCATAGATGAACATTTTTTCTTTCGATGTTTAGAAGTGCCGATACTTTCTGTGACAATTTCGCAAGTAAATGGGCAGCGCAGAGTTCTAGACGTGGTATCGTCACCTTCTTCAATGGTGCAACTCTCGACTTCGCGGTGAGCAGATGCACGTGATAATTGTTTTCCCGATCCAACGTTCTAATATAAACGCACGATCCGTATGCTGATTCGGATGCATCGGCGAACCCGTGCATTTCAATCTCCTTCGAAAATGATGCCATCACCCAACGCGGTATTATTATTTCCTTTGCTCTATCGATATTGTTTACGTACTCTTTCCACTCGAATTCTATTTGTTTTGGAACGGATTGATCCCAACCAAGACTCTCCTTCCACAGCTTCTGGATGATTAGTTTAGGTATTATAGTGATAGGACACAGTAGCCCAAATGGGTCGAATAATTGTGCAGTAGCACTGACTATTGTCCTTTTAGTTAACTTTTTATTGTCATTCAACAACTTGTATTCCCATTGAAACGTATCTAGTTTGTTATCATACAAAATTCCGAGCGCTTTGCTATTGGTTCCGGAAAATTCGAAATGAGTCTCATTCGAATCTAATTGGAAGTTGCTATTCTTCGGATCAAAATTGAATGTCCACTTACGCAAGTCAAACGAAGCTCCCTTTAAGATATAATTAACCCTTTCAAGATTTCTTTTTAATTCATCTAAACTATTGCCTCCTGTTAATAAATCGTCGACGTACATATCCTTCATTATCATTTGTGCTGCTTCGGGATATTCCATTTTACTGTCCAGCCCTAATTGGAAAAGACAACGCGTCGCGAGATAGGGCGCCGCTGCGGTGCCGTAGGTCGCCGCGTTTACTTCGAAAAATCTCAATTTCTCCCGTTGATTGTCTCGCCAAACTATTTTCCGGTATTTTCTCTGTTCGGGTTCCATTAATGTCTGACGATACATCTTTTCTACGTCAGCTATTGCAATGTACTTGTTTGTGGCTGCGAAATCTGATTAAAATCGAATATAAATCACTTTGCGGAATTTTCCGATGTTTTGCACGTCATTCAACGAAATATCAGTGGTCGTCTTGGCCGACCCATCGAAAACTACCCTCAATTTGGTCGTGATGCTATCTTCTCTCATCACGTTGTGGTGCGGCAAAAAATACTCAAATTTGTCCACCTTTTCCGATATTTCGGACATGTGCCCCAACGCAATATATTCTTTTATGAATTCCTTGTACATTTCTCTCGTCGGTTCATCCCTTGCTAAACGTCTTTCTAAAGCAAAAAATCTCTTCTGCGCGAGCCATCTCGATTCGCCCAATCTATCCACCGTGGATTTAAATGGCACGCTGACTACAAACTTTCCAGAGATGTCGCGTTTCGTGGTTTCTTTAAAATGTAGCTCACACGTCGCCTCTTCCGGGCTTAAGTGTTCTCTTTCTTGTTCTATTTCCTCCAATTTCCAAAACTGTTCCAATTGTTTATCCAACGATGCAACTAAAGATACATGCGTTGTGTTCAAGCAAATAGTTGGAATGAATCCCGATACAACCCATCCTAGTTTAGTATTTTGTAATATCAAATTAGAATTTTCTAATTCTATTTTCCCGTTTGTAATGAGATCCCAAAATATTGTTGAACCCATCAAAACATCTATTGGTCCAGAACTACAAAATCTTTTATCTGCCAAATTCATACCCGACGGTATCTTCAAACTATTCAAAGAAAACGATTTCTGCGGTAAATTTTGTGTGATATTATCTAACACAAGACACGATAGCGAATTTTTATAAGAATTATCTGTGGATGCAAATTCAATTGTGGTACAGGCTCTTATGTTCGACACACCTTCCGAAGTTCCGGTTATTATTCCCCTATATGGATGCTGTTCTATCGATAATTTTCTGGCAAACTCTTTTGTAACCGAATTTGATTGTGAGCCTGTGTCTAACAGCGCTCTTGCTGGATGTTTGTTACCACTACAATCGTTGACCATTATTTCTGCGGTGCATAATAGCGTTTGCGAATTATTTTCTACTGTTGCACAATTTGTGCTCCGATTGCTTGCATTTCCTGATTCATTTTGCGCAGTAGAACGCGGTTTATGAGTAAAGTGCAGTAAGTAATGATGGGAGTAATTGCATTTGCCGCATCTTCTTGATTTACAATCCCGAATCATGTCTCCTGGGCGCAGACAATTTAAACACAACCTTGAATCACGCGCGAATTTTAGACGGTCGTCTACTGTTATCGCTATGAACGATTTACAATTTACTAAACTGTGCTCACCTTTACAAAACAAACAAATCTCGCGGTTACTAACAACATATGATTGTCTTACAAATTGTGGCCTTTGCTTTATTGCGATGTTTGGATTATAATCTCTTGGCGCGTCGAGCGTATATGATTCTTCGAGCAAAAAATGTATCAATTCAAAATTGGACGGTAATTCATCGTTCTGAAATTTCGAATTTACAAATGCTTCCCATTCACGTATAAATCTACTGTCTAATTTTGACGCAATGTAAGGGACGAGAAACGCGTGCCAATCTTTCGTATTTATACCGAGAGCGTCAACACTTCTTAAATATTGTTCGATTGTATTGGCCAGTGACTTCAAATTTCTAAATTTCAAATTAATAATTTCATTCGCATGGCTGTAAACAATTCTACGCTTGTGATCGAATCGGCTGACTAGTAAGTCTATTGCAACCTGGTAATTGCTTGACGTCGTTTCCAACGCGCTAACGATGTTGAACGCATCTCCTGATAACGCCGATTTCAGGTAACAAAATTTTTGTATATCAGACAACGACAAATTACGATGGACCAAAGCGCAAAACGGGTCCTTAAAATTCCTCCATTTTCTTAATTCACCGTCAAACACGGGAATTTCAATCGTGGGCAATTTTACGTTGTCCACAACCGTCGATTTGCTTTTACCTTCTCTTGCGCTTTCATGATCTTTTATTATTGATTTCGCAAGACCGATGACATTGTGCAACCGAGTTTCATTCGCTATTCTTTTTTGTAATTCAATGTCAATGGTTTCAACAAGATTTTCGATCTGCGATTGAACATCTTCAGCCTTTTCTGCTGCTATTTCCAAATGTCTCAATCTTGATGAGATTGATTCAATCTCCGCATTCGATAGTCTTTCTTTTTCAATTTGCGACAACGAATTTTCAAAACGATTCTGCGACAACGGCTTTTTCCGCGTCAAGTTTTTTTTTTTCGAAAGCTTCACTCGCGCTCAATGTTTTTTCTCTTGCAACACTTAAACACTAACAATCCGCGACTCGAAGGACCAAAATGTTGGGGCTTGCGATGATTTTTGTTTATTTTTATCAGGTCGCATGCACGTGAGGTGCTGGTTTGAATAAATGCACCTTTTTTATTTAAATATGATGATTTAATTATTAAATTTGGATTGTTAGTTGCTTAAATAAAAAAAAAAACGACGAAAAAGAGATTACAAACGATAAAGGACAACGATTAACGATAAACGAAAAGATATCTTGTGTTCTTTCCGGTCGACAAACTTTTCTTGACTCTCTTTGTATCTTATATATAATTACAATTTTTTCTTTAACGGGGTGGTGGGTGCATTGACATCCAATCAGGGACTAGAAATTAAGGAATTTCCCTTAATTTCTGTGACGACACTTGGCCAATCACGTTGGAGACTCACTGGAATTCCCTGATTGTCCCTTTGCCAATGTTCCTTTTACCTACGTTTTACAATTTATTATTTACAATTTATTACTTACAATTTATTATTTGCAATTTATTTTTTACAATTTATTATTTTCTAAATTGTACCTAAAATTATTTATTGCTATCCTAATTCTCGCTGTCAAATTGATTATAAATTTTTATTGTGGGTCCGTCCAAATACCATATCACATTCTCAGCTACGATAAATGTTAAAACAGCAATTTTTAATGTAGTATATCTTGCAAATTGGCAATTTAAATGGTCTTTCGTTGCTTTAAATTAGTCTGGCTTTAAAAAATATTTTTGTTGCTCTAATCTTAATTATTTCTCTATAGTGGAGTAAAATAGTGATTCCCTTATTTTTCCCAAGAAAAATTAAAGGGTATCTTGGAATCTCTCTCTCTCTCTCTCTCTTTCTCTCTTTTAATTGTGCTATTTGCATTAAAAGTATGGAAGATGCGTTACAATACCGTTTTTTACTTGCAAAAAAGTATTATTCTTTAATTATGCTTGATTAGTCATTCCTAATAGTAGTTAATAATCCGAATGGTTTTATAATCCGAATCATTAGTCTTGATTTCTATAGACATATTGATAAGTATATACACAATCTATTTTATTTATTTATTTTTTTATTATTTTATTTTTTCTTTCTTGAGGCCGCTCAGTTGCACGTAAAACATATATATACATATATATATACGAATGCATGCTCGATTCTCGAGCCGAGCGAACAAACTAATTGTAAGAAAAGTTGCGATGGAAGATAGACATACTGCGTGCGTGCGGTCTAAGGACTTCCGCTTAAAATCAAGTGTAGAGAGACCTCTCCCTACGAAAATTAATGGAAAATATTTTCTCATTTTTTTCCTGATTATTAATGTTTCTGGTGGGAAATTTTTCGCCCTTTGCGATGGTACCATTTAATATTGGCCAAGAATAAAAATTATAAAGTTATTAGGGCAGAAAATACCGAATTGTTCGAGGAAAATTGATGGAAATGAAACAATGAAACAAAATTCGATGGAAATAAATTAAATTGAGCGAAAGTGATGCAATTAAATTGTTAGTAAAATATTTCTACATATACTTAAAAAGGAGTATTTATTTTTCAAAGCGAAATCCGAAACAGAACCGAAAAAAATATCAATTTATTTCATTTAGTCCTGCCTATAATTTTGATTGATATAATATCAAATCGTCGTATTCCTTTGTTTACTGAACGCAGATTAATTATCTAGGTAAGCATTCCTTTTATGTAACTTTTGAGTAGGAATTTGTTTGGATGCCAATAACTAACTGTATACCTAATTACAAATCGCGATTGAACACACAACGATCATTGATGAAATTTGTTACATTTGCTGGTTATTATGACTAATAACAAATACGTAGTTTCATATATCGAGCGATCTTATTTTTTCCAAAAGTTAACCAATATTGTCTTTTTATTAATAAAGAATCTCTTTTCATTCATAATGCTTAATTGTAAAATTATATATTCTTGGCATATATGCATGTTAAGCCTAGAAAAGTGATTAAAAACATGTAGTGTGTATATGTTATATGCATTTGCAATTTTGAATTTGTGTACAAACATTATGAAATATATGCTTTTGGAATTTTGCTATTCTGATTGGACTGTTAAAGCGGGAAGTATAAAAAGAGGAGCGATTGTGGTCCGCCGGTTAGAGAATTAAGAACTAAACGCTATAGAATTAGTTATAGCTCAAAATAAATTAAAAGTTAACCAATTTTAAAACAAAGTTCGTGTAGCAAAGTGGTTATGGCGGTGAAGTGATAGTTAGTTAGGTGTGGGTTCGAATCCCACTGGGTAAAAGAATAGGCAAGCAGCAGAAGAATTAGGAGCAAGTTTTTCCTTTTGCGCCGGACAATTTTTATTTCCCAAAGTGATCCTATGTTAATTCCTAATTCTCTCTCTCTGGCGGACCACAATCGCTCCCTTTTATATTTAGCGCTTTAATATAGTCGATATAAGAGCCTATAGAGGTCGTAATATTAGTTCCTTATTTTCGAAGGGAGGGCGTCTTGAACGAAAATTCTTATATGGAATAGGCACATCTTTAAGTATAGTATCTTTGATTCGATTACGTTGCAGGTATTTGCTGTAAATCAAATTTTGTTAATATGTAATTTAAATGGTAATAGGTAATTAAACTGTCGTATATAAAATGTAACTTTTTTAACAGTTTAATTTCTTTGTGCTTGCTTTTAATAATTTTTCAGGCTTTTTTGTGAAAAAAAAAACGCAACAATGCTTTTCACTATCTTTATTAATTTTTCGATATCAATTTATTTTACATAATTATATATTTACCTTGTACAAGTTTAAAATGTTTTAAGAACTACATGCAGTTTTATAACATGTGGTAAAACCGCATTTTTGAAAATATTATTAATAAAGATGTGTATTTTGAAACTTATTGAGAATCGAACCCACAGCGTAATTTCTTCGTTAGAGTTAGCTACTTTATTGAAAAAGCGACGGTGGCGGTGCCGCTGGGGGATATATTAATTATTTTCATTTGTCCATGGCTTGTATTATATAAATCGAAGGTTAACGCATTGAAAATTAAAGTTTCAATAGCTCTGTGGTTATGGACATAGGACCAGCATTCGGAGTTGTGGGTTCGAATCCCGCAAGGAGTAAAGTACAAGAAGTTTTGGTATTTTTTTTTCCTTTTTGCAAGATTGTGGTCATGCGCAGAATAGCTTTTGCTTTCGAGTGTTCAATCAAAGCTTGGAATATCCCCCAGCGGCACCGCCACCATCGCTTATTCTTTTAACTTTCCCGCCTTTAACTCTTCATTTGTAGTTTCACAATCCCGCAGCGAGGGCGTTTCGTCTGAATTTTTTAACATGGAATGTACACATCTTTTATATATTATCTTTGGATTCGACGTTTAGACGCGGTTCTAAGTGGACGTGTTGCCGGCACGCTGTTTGTTTTTTTATTGCAAAACATTGCGACATCGTTGGTGACAATTTAGAGAAAAGTGTGGGAAATGGCAGCAAACGCATCTATTAGTCGGGTTTATGAAAATGTGTGGACAAAGGGTGTAATTATTATTTAAAAATCGCTGATGAAAGAGTGCAAAATCATAACCTATGCGATGTTTACTATCGACTTCCTGTGACCGGTGTTATGGTGGATTTCCGGTGTTTACAAATGGTAGGCGACTGTTTTATTTTATTAATGAGAATAAATGACAGTTAATATTAATTTGTGATTATCCATCGAAATTAAATAAAATGAAACGAATTTATTCCTCGTATTGTTTTAGGTTGTTCACTGATCAAAGAATGTAAGCAGAACTCTGAAAAGGTAGGATCTTTTTATTATTTTCGAATACGATTTAATTTAACCGTTTTGCTCTTTTAAGTACGCATGCGCCAATTTATTAAATTCCCACAAATTTCACAGCGTCGTCTTATGTTTTTCCAAAATAATAACTTAAGCATACATTTCGCGCGTATTAAAAAAAAGGTAGTAACTACTGAATTCAAAATTGGAAAAAGATTAAGTGTGTTGTGTTTTATGAATTATTAAAATAAAAGGAAATAAAAGGTTTGCGCAAAAATGGACTTTTTTTAAACCGCAAAAAAAAATTATTGTTTCGTTGAAGATTTATTTAAAAAAATGCATAAATTCAAGAGAACACAATAACTATAATTCGAACGATACTACGACAATAATCGACAATAATAATATGATACGCACGACAACGACGGTACAATAATTGACGATACAATATTTCGAACGACAACTTGGCTGTTTGGTCTCTCTTACATTTTGCTGCATTCAATTTCGTAAGGACAACGCTTGCCCTGTTGCAATGAATCGTCAATCGCTCAATTGTGGTTTCAACATAACTAATTTAAATAAAGCGACAGTTCATCGCAACAGGAGCATTGTGTCAATTGGCGATTGTTTCTTACGTTCTATTTACAATAAGTGAATTTTCAATGTACAAAGCTATGAAACAAAAATGAATGTACAAAGCTATGAAACAAAAAAAATGAATGTACAAATCTATGCAATATGTTTCTTAACACACAAAAAGGAACACGTTTATTAAAGTTCATCCACAAACAATAACAAAACAGAAGAATAAACAAATGCATAAAGCCAAAAAAAAAAAAAAAAAAACAAACAAACAAACAAAAAGCAACATGGTTTCCTTGTCTTATTGATTTAACTATTTTATTTTACACGACAGCGAAGAAAAAAACAACTACGAAAAAACAATGCAAAATACAACAACGAAACAATGTTGACAAACGGTTGAGTTCTGTCAGAACGACAACAATAATTAACGGCAATAATTAATATCGACTGTCTTAACGACGAAAACTACAATAGTTATTTTTGCAAGGATGTTCCTTAATTTATATTGCGAATTCCTATAGGAGGAGAGTGTGCCTTTGAGGGACAAAACTGCCTAAAATCAGATGTATGGGTTGGCAGTTTTGACTCTCTTACAATTTGGCACAATTCGATTGACTTCAACCCGACAGCGCCTCCCTTGTCACAATGAACAAATGGTTTGTTGCAATTGATGGTTGTCTTTTGTTGATTAGAGCTATTCAATCAGTATATTTTACGATAATGTGCAATGTGTTTATCAAATTCGCAAATCAAAAAACGTACAATGGGTATTTACAATTTAAAGAATGCACAAGGTCTAGTGATAACCAAGACATTAACGCTAATATGACGACGGTGTGAAAAAACACAAACAATACAAAAAAACTTTGACAAAACTCGCAATTCAAACTAAGTTGTATTGCTTTGCAACACAAATTATGAACGAGTTGAAAATGTATTTTTCTCTCTCTCTGCTTGTTCCTCCACGTAAATTCGGCTAAGTAGGTCGAAAATAGGCCCTTACTGCCTCCGCCACTTCGCCTTTGCCCGCATCCACAAGTTCTGCGGGTTCACGAAATTCCTCTCACAGATCACGATATCGTGTTCGTAGACGCCGCCATCTATTGAGCCAACATTGGTGTAGGCTGCCCATCAATCACTATATCGCTGCACCATCCGCAAACAATTTTGTACAAGCGCTTCGGCCAGGGGTTGCTTCTTGCCAATAGCCAACCCTTCCGGATGGTCACCCTCTTCGTGCAGTTCTTACAAGCACAATTGAAACCGTCCTTCAGCTGCGCGCCACTCAAGTTTCTGGAGATGGCCGGGAAAAAGCTCGCCTGACGTGCCCACAGTGCCACCGCAATTTTCCTGGGGGGGGGGGGGGCGTAAATTCCACCAGCAAAACTACCTCTGTTCCATATCAAGTGATCCATTAGCGATTTGCAAGAATGCCAAAACAAGTGAGCCATTTGATTAATAAGGTTATAGAAACAGTCAGTGGTTAAGTAATCGGAAATAATATATTTTATTTATAATAGTAGTTAATGTAAATAAAAAACAAAATGTCTTGAGCAACAACAATAGCATTGTTGCGATTCGGGATGCCAAACGGATGCCGGCATCACCTTTTGTCGACTCAATTAAAGGTTTCGCGAACGTAGCGATTAAGTGTGGAATAAAATAAAGACGCTGGTGGTTTACTCCTAACTGTATTTACATTTATTTACAAACACTTGGTGATTGAACTATCATTAACGAATATGTATATAAATTGATCACGAAGAAAACGGATTAAGTTCTGCCAGACTGACAGCGACGACAATAAAAATAGCAATGAATGAATTTGCAAGGAGTACCTTGCCTTTTATTTTGGAATTTCTCTCCTCCTTTCTGCAGGAGGAGAGTGTGTGCCATTGAGAGACAAAACTGCCTCAAACCAGATCTTATCGGTTGGCAGCTTTGTCTCTCTTAATCTGGCACAATTCTATCGACAGCACCTCCCTTGTTGCAATGAACGAATGGTTCATCGCAACAAGAGCTAGTTAAAAGATCGCAGGCAAATATAATCACATACTATACATATTGTGGGATACTATTAAATATTTGAAACGACAACAGTAGGATTACATTGAAAGAGAATGTTTATAATATACGGTAACAATGCCGTAACACTTAAAATGAAATAATAAAATAACTGAGTAGTTATAACATAAATGAATGATCAATTCCTACGGTGAAATAAAAAAATGAATGGATACAAATAAAATTATTGTTTGGACTTGTACTTTTTTCGTGTAAGCGAACAAGCATCCTTTTTGCAGCGAATGCTTACAGGTAATCGTCTATATCGACGAAGTTTTTCTTTTGACATGTGCGCCAGTTTATAATTGTTATTGCCACCACAATTCATAATACTCTCCATTGCCAGTTGCAAGTAGCAGTTCTTGTAACGTCCCCAAAAAACTTTTGCACTACTTCAATAAGCTCTTCAATACTTTTGGGTGATTGTTGGTATTGGATAGATGGTATGGAATAAAAAAATCGTAGCTCCAGAACGTTGAGATCTGGACTATCGGGTGGTTGATAACGAACACTGATATTCCATCTACCGCTATGACACTCGTCAGTCAGGCGTTGCTCTTCAAAAGTTTATTAAAAGTGGCTTAGCATTATCATGCTGAATGATGATATTCTTCATCCCAAATGGCCATTTTGGTTCTATAGCATTTATTAACATTTCTGTGTAAACAATTTTTGTAAGTTCCTCCTTTTTTCATGCATTCTTTTGCAGTTGACCAAATTCGTTTTATTTTGAATTGTTCAATTGTCCTTTCTTTGATCTGAGATTTTTATGATTTTTTTAAAAAGAATGCAATGTGATTTCTCGAGTTTCGCTCTTCCAATTAGCTTCTCCCATATTGAAGGGTAGCAAAAGTAAGAAACCGAAATTGAACACTCAGTATAGTTGCAGCTGGTGCAATTTAAAGAATGCCAAAAATTGTTGGTTTGTGGCAACTCACGACTCAAAGACAAAAAACAATAAGGTCATAGTCAGTGTTACTTTGATTAATAATTACCACAAGAATATGTTTGTCAAAGCTTATTTGAAAAAAAAGTCCCGTGGCATTTTCTATAAAATCTTACGAATAAGCAAAATTCTTGCAGTAAGATGTTTTTACGTTTGGACTAACGTTTCCAACGTGCTTACAGTCTTATCTGCTACATCCACCACCCTCACTATATTGTCCTCGATGATACTTGCTACGCAAGAACTGACTCTCGTCCATCCCGACCACGATTAAGGTGCGGTCACAGTTGATGCCGGCGATTGTCTTTGTATCTCTAATTGCGCGAGAGTACACTTCTCCAGAGAAATTGCCACGGTCCACCACCGTTTGTGAGGCACTCTGACAATCTCGCTGTGCGGGTGATTAAAGCGGCAATCGTAAATTATCAGCAGCATCTGCTGCACGATTAAATTGCTTCTCTTCAAAAAGGAATCTTTCGTCATTGCCCTTTTTTTTGCATCGACATCTTCTTTTCGTTACCTGAAAGACATGATTATCTCCTCCGAAAAATTCCATCGGCAGGCCGCGGTACGCTCTAAGCGGCGGAAGCGCGACTTTTCCGCCTGTTAAACATTTTGTGTACTTGTTCCGCGTTGTCTTTTCGACGTCGAAATACGTTCCCTCGCATTTCTCACTTACTCGACTCATGTTGCCATGTTGAATCTCGTCAATATCGACTCGCTGGGTCGCCAACATGTAATTTGGCCCGCGACGTATAAACATCCTCATGCTGTTCAATTCCCAATTGCTCCACCTGAATACTATCCGTAAATTCATAGACGTCATTAATTACTCTGACGGCGGTTCCGGTGCATCCGTTCACGATACCGCGATCGTCATCGAGCACTTTCTCGCCGGCTGCAGTTTGCGAGGACGAAACACGCGGAAAACTTGCGGTCGTTCGATAGCCGCGTCATACGGACCGACGAAAATCTCTTTTGCGCCGTGGAACACCTTGGCAACGTTATTCGGAACTCAATGTTTCTCTTCCGCAACGACGACGGCGCTCTGCTCATTGTCAACTCTCGCATCCAGATTTCCCTCGTTTTCGTCACGAATGACGAGAACTTTTAGCAAAAGTTGCATCTCGTCAATGGCATCGTTTACGTCCGTTATTTCTACATCCAAATATGATCTCTCAGTAAAATAACTCGGTTATATATGACTTTGAGACTTTTTACTGGCATTAGCGACACGCGAGCGAACGGATGGACAGTGTTGAAGGCGGTGCAGTTGTTATCATTATTCGCGATATTGACGGTCTGAGGGGAAGTTTTGGGTAGCTCGCGGGCAAACTTTTCTATTTGTAATTTGATCAAGCACGTAAGGACTTTATTGATTGGAATTTTGGTGGTTTTATTTATTTATTACTAGAAAGTTTAATGGGATTTAGTTTTAAAGATTTATTTATTTTCTTTATTTTGGTGGGCGAACGTTTCGCTGAAGTTTCATGCAGAGGGTCTGACTACAAAACTCCCGTCTTAAAATGGCGAGAAAAAAATAGAAAGGCACTATATTTTTTGGCGTGGACGCCAAGTGCCCTGAATCGGATTTTGCTGCTCCTTTTTAGGAGATGCACCATGACAGAACGATCTCACAATTGCTTTATACCTATTTCACCGACGGTTTCAATTTTGATATTTATTAGCACTTTTCTGTGGGTTTCATTCGCAGATAAAAGTTTTACCTCTTTCCCAACCAGTGCTCCAGTTGGAATTGCAAATAAGTTTATTACTGATATACAAAATGAAGCTTTTAGGATTATTATATTATGAGTTTAACAACATGTACAAAATTGCATATAGTTGTGTGAACTTGCAAACATTATTTTCATTGATTTCATTTATATTTTTGGCAAAAGAAGTTTCTTTTCCATCACTGGCAACTATTTTTCTGATTTAGCTGTTTACTATTAAGAGAGTGTTCGGATTATCGGCGTTCTACCGCATTTATTTACAATTTTATTTCTTTATATGAACAGACAAAGAAATTTCCTCCCAAGTATAATATAAACCGTTGGACTGGGCTCGCGAGGTCGAATAATTTGAAGTGCTACACTTGCAAAGTCTCTTGAAATTTGCACCCTTTAGCCTCAGAAAACCAAGTTTTACTCTACGTAGTGAAAAAGGAAACATTTTTAGAAATGTACGCATTCTTGGAAGTTGGCGTGCGAAGTAGTTAAAGTTGGTACTGGGAACGCATTGACCAACACATTTCAACCCTTAAGCGGTTCCTTCACCACAAAATTTGTATTTTTGCTGACATACAATTTTTGCATTTTTCTACTTCTTTCTGCGAAAGTATTCTTAAACGCCACCGCCGAACCGGTCTCTTGTGGGCACAATATCCACCCAAGAAAAAGCCTCATTGCCGGCGAATTCGTCTCGTGTTTGTAAAGCATGAAATCCGCAAATGCTTGCAAAAGTGATTCGCAAACACGTTGGTTTCATGCTCACGTTGGTTTTGACGATCACGCTGGTTTCACTATCACGACTGGGTCACCACTGAAGGAACTGGAACTTTCCAGAAATGTCTCTATATTTGCACTATTTTTTCGATGTTTCTCATTGTTTTGTGTTTCATGAGACTCCAGACTTGCTCAATTGGGTTTAACTCGCAATGGTATGGCGTTAGCGTTACTGTTGTATGGCCATGTAGCTTTACTAGTTCATCAACGTGAAAGCATTTAGCTGAACATTTTAATTTCACAATATCTAGTAAATCAGCCTTCTTCATGTCCGATTTTGCAGGGATTTCATTTTCGTATAGCCAACTTAAAATTTCTCGTTTGCGGTTAGTTTGGGTTGGTGCTTAATTCACTTCAACACTGTAGCCGGTTGCATTGTTCAAAATCTCTATTCCATTCGGAGGCAAATTTGGAATGAATTGGGTTCTTAACCATTCTATAAAATTTTGGTGATTCATAGCTTCATGATAGTCACCTGATTTTGTTGGCGACTTGAAAATAAGTAGAGGATTTGGTACAAGACCATTTGGTTACAATAATGTGACGTTCTCCATTTCGACTTTGTCTGTGTACTCCCAATTCTGTTTTGCTTTGCCAACATTTCAAAACACCATGCGATGGATGAATGTAAGTCTCGTCGAGATATATAACGGGTTTTGCTTTTGGCGATTTTCGATTATACCTCATTAAACGAAGATACCTGGATTTCCATGCAATTATATCGTTGCGCTCCATAAGCAATTTACGCTTGTCAATGCACTTTTTGAAGGAGAACCCAATTTCGTACAAATGCTGTCGGAGCGTTTATCTGCACCCTTTGTAATTACTTTTTTCTTGCATTCTTGCCAAGATGATACCAAGACTGGGAACTACAACGCCGTTCACCGCACGCTACGCCTCGAAGGACGTTGCACCTCGTACGTTGAGGAGCAGTAGGCGCAAGTAGTACAACTCTCCCTGTCTGATGGAGATGTTGTACATACGCGACACCACTGGCTTATTGAACTGTTGCCTCCTCCGCCACAGATCGGCGTCTCTGTTCCACGCATAATGTTGTGGGAATTCCGTGTATAACTAATTCTGTCAGCGTTTCCTCCGCGACCGGATCCGGTATCTCGGCGCTGACCAGCTGGTCTATTCTCAGACACTCTTTCGGCTTATCTTCGCCACGCATGGTCAGCAGGATGTGCGCTTGTGGCAATCCTCGCTTCTGGAACTCGATAACGTACAGGTACGATATCGTTACGCCCATCACGTGTCTCTTCGTCAAATCCTCCATAAGCTCTTTCAGTTTCATGTGAAACACTCTGGAGATGAGGAGCGGATGATTCGAAGGCTGCTCGTGCGCCGCTATATTTTCGCGGATCTTCCTCCAATTGGGGTTGCACGTTGTTTGGTACTCGATGTAGTACTACTTTTTTCTTTTTCGAAGGACCAAGTTGTACAATAAACTTAACCTTTATTTACAACTATTTACAATTATATACACAACGACAATTCGACACTAATACATGATAATATTCAAAGACAACGATAATTTAAAAACGATGTTGACTAAGAAACAACGAGAACGAAACGATACAAAACTTCTGTTGTGCTCGAAGCAAACGATTGAACGTTCAATACAAAAATTCTTTCTAAATTACAAATGTTACTTAATTTATACGGGCACTTTTCTGTCCCCTTCCAATTCGGGGAGTGTGCCCTTTGTTGAGACAAAACTGACCAAAACCAGATTTATTGGTTGGCAGCTTTGTCTCAATCAAATAACACGACAGTCACTCTCTGGTTGCAATGAACCTTCAATTTAGCGTTTGTTTCTTTCAATGTTTGAACAAACGGTTCATCGCAACAAGAGAGTCTGTCGATTGCTGTTTATTTCTTTTAGAATAATGTACAACACTAATCAATGTACAATAGTAATAAATGTACAATGGCTATATGCAATTCACTTTCATAACGCACAATGAGTTATTCACTGCGGCGTTAACACACGTGAACGTGATGAACAGCGATGGATAACCCATTTTGTTGACGATGGCCACCGCGTCCTGGAAGCGCTGCATTTGCGATCGGGGGGACATTGCAAATGTAGAGGGCGGTATGACCAACCTTCCGATGGGTACATTCTCCTGCTCGCCTCTCTGACGAATGTAATCGACCAACCCAGAGTATTCCCCGCCCTGAACAGATGCTGGTTCGCTGGAAAGTATCGAATGCGGTTCGCTTCGATCTTCAAGTACGCACTCACTATGTATTGCTGCGACAATGTGCCAGCGAGCAAGAGTGCATTCGATCTGTTCGACCGATAAGCCAATCTGTACGCGTAGTACTGGCATATGGAGACTTTCGATCTCGCACTTGTACTTGATCGGCCCTTCTTTCTTGAGCTACCAATAGCATCCTGTAATGCCAACCCAATTCTCCGTTGGGGAACAACAGCGGGAATACGAGCGGATCGCAATACTCGCTCTCTGGGTATATCGTCCTCAAACCCGAATCGTGATCTTTCAAGAACACGCGCATATTTGGGTTCGGCGGCCTATTTTAATCGTATTCTACGACGGCCGCCACTTCGCGTATCTGAGTCAAATCGCTCTCTCTGTTTGCAGGATCCATATCGCGGCCCACGAATTCTAAGCAAACTCTCGGCATCTCGCCATGGTTGCGTTTACTTTGCTCTTCGTAAACGTCACACAAGTGACGATACTGGTGTGCAAAGGGATTCACAGGGTTCAACACGTCACCTATGGCTCTCAATAGGTCGTGCGAAAGTCTCATGTTCGCTGCGGATCTCTGTCGTGCCGCATCCTCGGGATCCAGAAATTACAAAGGCCTGTAACTCTAGTCTCGTCTATTCAGATTCACGTCGGAGTAATGATGGTAAATTCCACCCTGAATGGCGTACACTTGCGGACCACTTCCCGGTATTGATCGGAGGTTAGCTTTTACGCTTACGAACTGAAATGCGTGATTATATGCCATTACGTTCCTTCTGAACTCGTTCGCCCTTAAATGTTCTCCTCCGAACAACTCCATCAAGAAACCGGGGTACGCTCTAAGCGGCGGAAGCGCGACTTTTCCGTCTGCTTAACATTTTGTGTACTTATTTCGCGTTGTCGTTTCGGGCTCGAAGTACATGGCCCGGCATTTCTCGCACGATCGGCTCATGCTGCCAAATGGAATCTCTTCAACATTGGCTCGTTGGGCCGCCAACATGTAGTTGGGCCCGCGACGTATCACGTCTTCCTGGCGTTCGATCGCCAACTCCTCCACGTGCAAGCGATCATTCTGATCGTGCACCTCGTCGACTACTCTGACGGCGGTTTCGATATATCCATCCACGAAACCGCGTTCGTCATCGAGCATTAAGTCGGCAGCTAGAGCCTGTAAGGAGCATGAAACACGCGGACAACCACACGGCCGTTCGGTGGCCGTGTCACATGCAACGGCGGAAATCTCGCTGTCGCCGTGAAGCACGTTGGCAACGTCGGCGAAAACTGAAGGTTCCCCTTCCACAACGGCGACGACGGCGTCATTGCCAACGTTCGCGTCGAGATTTCCCTCGCCTTTCACGTCAATTGCGACATTCTCTAGCAACTGTTGCACGTCGCCAATTGAATCGTGTCCGTCCGTAATATCTACGTCCAAGTTACCGTCGTCGTACATCCAGATGTTGTGAAGTGGACAGATACGCGACGTCGACGGCGCTACGAAATTGCAATTGCAGTCGGACGCGTCCGGTGACGATGAAAATCATTTTAGTCGCATTAGCCGCACGCGAGGGAACGGATGGTTCCGCGGCGATTCCGCGACTCGCGCTGCCAACGCTTGCATCGAGATTTTCCTCGTTCGCGGCAACGTTGCTCAATGGAAAATTGTTTCCACTTAACTTTGCCGCAACCGCCGTCGTCGTCAGCGTCGAAGGTCCCGCCACCGGAACGGAAGAATCGCCGATTTCTCCGTCTCCGTTCGGGGAATCTTCGGTGCGGGGCTCACGCTTGAATCGCCATCATTCCTAAAACAAAAGCATCAATTATTATTAGGAATTATATATTTAATTAAAATTATGAATTATGTTATTTTTAATCAATTTTTTTTGCAATTAAAATACCTGCTTGAAGCCGCAGAATCTCCCCGACCGTGAATTTGTCGTCCTTTCTTGGCGGTCAAACGGCTTTTCCTTCTCGGCATTACAAACTGGAAAAGAAAGAGGAAAATTTAGTCCATGAAAGAATTTAGCAAATTAATCGATTTAAAAAAAAATTATTATATCGGATAATGAGACACAAACAAAGCTAATTCTTTTCCATAATGACAATTTATCTATTTTCTATCCAACACAACTCAATAAAAAAACCTTTTATTACTTCTTACTGCTTGCAAGATGTGAAACTTGTAGCAGCAAAATCCATTTCAAATTCATGTTTCCTCTGAATGTTCAATGAACTGCACATATTTCCTGTTGTTGTTGCTATGTTTACAAAAAGACGCTAGCAGTACAAGTAGCAAAACAGTGCGATATAGTCACATCTATCACATCAAGGCGTTGACTTGTGGACGACCTCCCGGCATGATTCGGAGGTTAACTTCTATGCTGGCGAACTGAAAAGCTGTTATTAGATGCCCTCATGTTTCTTCTGAACTCGTTCGACATTAAGCCACTTCCACCGAACAAGTCCATCGGCAGGCCGCGGTACGCTCTAAGCGGCGGAAGCGCGACTTTTCCGTCTGCTTAACATTTTGTGTACTTGTTCCGCGTTGTCTTTTCGGCGTCGAAATACGTTCCCTCGCATTTCTCACTTGCTCGGCTCATGTTGCCATGTTGAATCTCGTCAATATCGACTCGCTGGGTCGCCAACATGTAATTTGGCCCGCGACGTATAAACATCCTCATGCTGTTCAATTGCCAACTGCTCCACCTGAATACTATCCGTAAATTCATAGACGTCATTAATTACTCTGACGGCGGTTCCGGTGCATCCGTTCACGATACCGCGATCGTCATCGAGCACTTTCTCGTCGGCTGCAGTTTGCGAGGACGAAACGACGGAACGACGAAAATCTCTTTGTCGCCGTGGAGCACGTTGGCAACGTTATTCTGAAGTAAATGTTTCTCTCCTCATTGTCAACTTTCACCTCGAGATTCCGCTTGTTTTCGTCACGAATGACGGCAACTTTTAGCAAACGTCGCATCTCGTCAATTGCATCGTTTTCGTCCGTTATTTCTACATCCAAACATTGTCTCTCAGTAAAATGTTGTGAAGCGGGCGGACACAATATCCTCCCACGAAAAGCTGCGAAATTACAATTGCAGCCGGACGCGTCCGCTTCACTCGAAAACGTTTCGCCGTTAACTCGGTGATGTATGACGATTTTGGATTTATTTTTCAACATTTGATTATATTCTTTATTTCCGGGGGCGACCGTTTCGATGAAATTTCATGCAAAGGGTCTGACTACAAAACTCCCGCCTTGAAATGGCGACAGACACGTAGAAAAGCTCTAAATTTTTGTTTGGCGCGGACGCCAAGTGTCCTGAACCGGATTTTGCTGCTCCTTTTTAGGAGATGCACCGTGACAACTACTTTATACTTATTTCACCGACAATTTCACTGTTGATATTTATTAACAATCTTCTGCGCGTTTAATTCGCAGAGAAAAATTTTACTCCTTTCCCAACCAGTGCTTTAGTTGCAATTGCAAATAAATTTGTTAGTGATATACAAAATGAAGTTTTTACGATTATTATATTATGAGTTTAACAAGATCTACAAAATTGCATATAGTTGTGTGAACTTGCAAACATTATTTTCATTGATTTTATTTATATTTTTGGCAAAAGAAGTTTCTTTTCCACCACTGGCAACTATTTTTCTGATTTAGCTGTTTACTATTAAGAGAGTGTTCGAATTATCGACGTTCTACCGCATTTATTTACAATTTTATTTCTTTATATGAATAGACACAAATAAATTTCCTCCCAAATATAATATAAACCGTTGGACTGGGTTCGCGAGGACGAACAATTTGATGTGCTACACTTGCAAAGTCTCTTGAAATTTGCACCCTTTAGCCTCAGAAAACCAAGTTTTACTCTACGTAGTGAAAAAGGAAACATTTTTAGAAATGTTCGCATTCTTGGAAGTTGGCGTGCGAAGTAGTTAAACTTAGGGCTGTGAACGCATTGGCCAACATATTTCAACCCTTAAGCGGTTCCTTCATCGCGAGATTTGTATTTTTGCTGACATTCATACAATTTTTGCATATTTCTACTTCTTTCTGCGAAAGTATTCTCAAACGCCACCGCCGAACCGGTCTCTTCTGGGCACAATATCCACGCGAAGTCGCCTCGTGTTTATAAAGCATGAAATCCGCAAATTGCGGCATGAAAATTGACCGAGAGGATGGATTTCGACATGGGGAACACGTTTTCGGCGGTCTCGCAATGCAGCAGAAAAAAAAAAACACTTTGCATAATTCACATATTTCCTCTTCATTTTCTGGCCCTGTGTCGTAACATTTTCTATTAAAGAACGTTTCGCTCTTTGCAATGCCATTAAAACATGGCCACTCATACATAAAAGTCTGAACTATCCAGTTAGTTATATCACTGAACTCATACCTTAAAATGGGATAAGCAGACAGATACGACGCTAATTAATGGATGAACTCATCAATCTAAATGAGTCTATAAACTGTCCTATGATTTTTGTGTTGTGTACACTTTTAATGATGACGATGCGTTTTCCATATTAAAGAGTACATTAGGATCGCCTTTAATTTTACTAACAATATCTTCAATTGACCTCAAATTATGCAATATAACTGGGATTTTCGTCACAGTTTTTTAATGTCGCTGCATATTATCAATATTTAATCGAAGGCGCAAAGTATTATATCAATTTCTTATCGAAATTCATATCAATTGTATCATATACTGACAGTATCACCGACACAATTTAAAACATTGAATTTTGTATTTGGTAAATCTTTGGGTAGGTTAGGTCATCTGTGCAGTTTTTGCCCTCTTGGGGACCCTGCATGGACCTTTTATTCATTCATAGATTGAATTTCTAACCTTATATACATCAAGTTATATACAAACTTTCCAGGACTAATGGGTCTAGCCTGAATTCTTGTCTCTTAGTAAGAGGACACGTACATTCTCGAAGAGTTTCGATGCACTTTCAAATAGTTCACCGTTACTGTTTCGAAACCGATCCTTTGCAGCTTTATTAATGAGAAAGGTTTGGGTGAATCTAGCGAACATAACACTAAAGCATTGCCAATTTTATTTGCTACTTCCTCTTCGCCAAGGCGATAACATTCTGTCAGTCTACTGCGATATCAAATCTTACATCTGATGATTCCTTTGTTGGTTTGTGACTATGACATTTATTCTCTTTCAATTACAGTTCATTCGTCTTCGTAATATGTGACCTATATTTATGGCAAGGGTCGAATTGCACCGTCATAGGGTGGTTGGGTGTTATAGACCCTTCGTTTCAATCGATTGCAAAATGTCATGGTAGAGACATGGTTCGGAGGTTAGCTTCTACGCTTGCGAACTGAAAGGCGTGATTGTAAGCCATTACGTTCCTTCTGAACTCGTTCGCCATTAAATGTTCTCCTCCGAACAACTCCATCAAGAAACCGGGGTACGCTCTAAGCGGCGGAAGCGCGACTTTTCCGTCTGCGCAGCACTTTGTGTACTTGTTCCGTGTTGTCGTTTCACGCTCGAAGTACATGGTCTGGTATTTCTCGCATAAACGGCTCATGCTTCCAAGTTGAATCTCTTCAACATTGGCTCGTTGGGCCGCCAACATGTAGTTGGGCCCGCGACGTATCACGTCTTCCTAGCGTTCGATCGCCAATTCCTCCACGTGCAAGCGATCATTCTGATCGTGCACCTCGTCGACTACTCTGAGGGCGGTTAGTGTAATTTTTTTTATCCATATTTTTGATTTTTGTTTGCATTTAAAATATCTGCTTGAAGCCGCAGAATCGCCCCGGCCATAAATTCGTCATCCTTTCTTCGCAGTCAAATGACTTTTCTTTCTTGGAATTATAAACTGGAAAAGAAAGAGGAAAATTAAGTATATGAAAGAATTTAGCAATAAATTTACAAATGGCAGAAAAATAACAATCTGTCATGTAAATTATAATTTTTTTCAATTATTTAGATTGAGAAAATTCTTATCCATGCGTTCTGAAGATACATTGGTAGAAGAAAGAAAGGAAATTAAAATACAATGTACGATAAAGTACGACGTTTGATGAATTTATTGAAGCTAACGAAATTATTTCGCGTCAAATAAAATTGAATTAATTTTGCTTTTATATAAGTTAATAAATTAACTTACCCTTGATTATTAAAATCCTCAAAAATGTTTTTTAATTCACTAATTCAGTAACACAACTTGTAATTACGCTCATTGAAGTTAGTCGAATGACATTTTTCGGAATAACAAATAATAGCGCCAGAAGTCGTCATGCGAGAAATTTAAAAAATAAACTTTTGCATTATCAAATTATGAAAAGCATTGAAAATTTACAATTTTTTTAAATTTTCGCAAAAATGTTCGTGAATGTTTTTTCGAATCCACCACCCCGATGGTAACTGGGGTGCCCCGGAGCGATTCCGCACCATCCCGAAGCCCGAAGTCGCCTCCTTGTCGCCGCATTCCGCTCGTGTCTATAAAGCATAAAATTCGCAAATGCGTGCAAAACTAATTCGCAAATTGCGCCACGGGAAGGGTCGTATAAGGTAGTTTTCGACCCGGGGAACACGTTTTCGATGGTCTCGTACCGCGAAAACGCCCCCGAGTCGTCGAAATTTCCATTCGAAAATGCGCTCGCGAACCGCATAATTTCGTCCGACTTTTCTCGCGCATCACGTTGTGACGTCATGCGTGTACCGACCTGCACGCGAATTTTCGCGTGCTTTTTTCGCACTTTTCCGTACAAATAAGGGCCTCGAGTGGGGCCCCATTCTATTTGTATGCGAATTCCCCGTAAATCAAAAATAAAATGCAAATTATACAAAAAAAAAATTTACACATTTATTATTTTATTATTTTTTGTAATAATAATTTTTGTACAAATGAGTAATTTTGAAAGTACCGAAGTACTGCTGCTGTGCCTCCGGGGCAGCACCGCCGCGCCCCCAGCTCCCTCCGCCGCCATCCCTCCGGCCACCACAAATAGCAAAACAGTGCGATATAGTCACATCTATCACATCAAGGCGTTGACTTGTGGACCACCTCCCGGCATGATTCGGAGGTTAACTTCTATGCTGGCGAACTGAAAAGCTGTTATTAGATGCCCTCACGTCTCTTCTGAACTCGTTCGACATTAAGCCACTTCCACCGAACAAGTCCATCGGCAGGCCGCGGTACGCTCTAAGCGGCGGAAGCGCGACTTTTCCGTCTGCTTAACATTTTGTGTACTTGTTCCGCGTTGTCTTTTCGACGCCGAAATACGTTCCCTCGCATTTCTCACTTGCTCGGCTCATGTTATGAAGTTGAATCTCCTCAATATCGACTCGCTGGGTCGCCAACATGTAATTTGGCCCGCGACGTAAAACATCCTCATGCTGTTCAATTGCCAATTCCTCCACCTGAATACTATCCTTAAATTCATAGATTAATTACTCTGACGGCGGTTCCGGTGCATCCGTTCACGATACCGCGATCGTCATCGAGCACTTTCTCATCGGCTGCAGCTTGCGAGGACGAAACGACGGAACGACGAAAATCTCTTTGTCGCCGTGGAGCACGTTGGCAACGTTATTCTGAAGTAAATGTTTCTCTCCTCATTGTCAACTTTCACCTCGAGATTCCGCTTGTTTTCGTCACGAATGACGGCAACTTTTAGCAAAAGTTGCATCTCGTCAATTGCATCGTTTTCGTCCGTTATTTCTACATCCAAACATTGTCTCTCAGTAAAATGTTGTGAAGCGGGCGGACACAATATCCTCCCACGAAAAGCTGCGAAATAACAATTGCAGCCGGACGCGTCCGCTTCACTCGAAAACGTTTCGCCGTTAACTCGGTGATGTATGACGATTTTGGATTTATTTTTCAACATTTGATTATATTCTTTATTTCCGGGGGCGACCGTTTCGATGAAATTTCATGCAAAGGGTCTGACTACAAAACTCCCGCCTTGAAATGGCGACAGACACGTAGAAAAGCTCTAAATTTTTGTTTGGCGGGGACGCCAAGTGTCCTGAACCGGATTTTGCTGCTCCTTTTTAGGAGATGCACCGTGACAACTACTTTATACTTATTTCACCGACAATTTCACTGTTGATATTTATTAGCACTTTTCTGTGGGTTTCATTCGCAGACAAAAGTTTTACCTCTTTCCCAACCAGTGCACCAGTTGGAATTGCAAATAAATTTGTTACTGATATACAAAATGAAGTTTCTACGATAATTATATTATGAGTTTAACAAGATCTACAAAATTGCATATAGTTGTGTGAACTTGCAAACATTATTTTCATTGATTTCATTTATATTTTTGGCAAAAGAAGTTTCTTTTCCATCACTGGCAACTATTTTTCTGATTTAGCTGTTTGGATTAAGAGTGTTCGGATTATCGACGTTCTACCGCATTTATTTGCAATTTTATTTCTTTATATGAATATACACCAATGAATTTTCTCCCAAATATAATATAAACCGTTGGACTGGGCTCGCGAGGTCGAATAATTTGATGTGCTACACTTGCAAAGTCTCTTGAAATTTGCACCCTTTAGCCTCAGAAAACCAACTTCTTACTCTACGTAGTGAAAAAGGAAACATTTTTAGAAATGTTCGCATTCTTGGAAGTTGGCGTGCGAAGTAGTTAAAATTAGGGCTGGGAACGCATTGACCACCACATTTCAACCCTTAAGCGGCTCCTTCATCACGAGATTTGTATTTTTGCCGGAAGGCGAAATCTTAGCGGCGCCAGTGGGCCGGGAATGAGCTGCCCGGCCCCAAATTACCCTTATTAGAGGGTTTTCCCCAATCGATTCGCAACATTGCGAAATTTTATGCCAATCTTTCTTTTCACTCTACGTAGCCACTACGTAGAGGGATAAATGATGAAAATTCTTATTTTTTCCCTGCTGGACGGCGAAAGAGGCGACCTGGGGCCGCGTCGGGGTCGGGAATGAGCTGCCCGACCCAAAATTACCCTTAATGAATCATTTTAGCACGTCAAATCGCAAGAATGCGAAAATTCGTGAAAATCTTGTTTTTGCTCCCACTACGTAGAATGGAAAATTCAGTCTTTTCGCTCTGCTTTAAAAAAGCATAAAACTCCGAAGGGTAATTTATTGTTATTTCAATTTTTTTCGCAAACCTTATAGCAATTTTATAGAGAAATTCCTGTCCTTTCTAAGGCGTTATTGCAAATTTCTCCATTTCCATTGCGAATAGGAAGAAATTGAGCAAAACCGTAAGCCGCTTTCAAATTTTGCAAAATTTTGCAATTAATTTTGCGACTTAATTGTCACTCAACTTCCAAGCAATGTAAATAATCCCTGCTCTAAATTTCCTGCTTTTTCCTTTGCCACGGTTATATTTGCCAATTTTCGAAAAATTTGCAAATATATTTGCCATTTGGAAATTTTTCGGATAAATGCGATTTTCGAATTCTGGCAATTCAGTGGCACATTTGGATAGGAAATTTCGTTGCGATTCCAACGGAATATCAATGTTGATAGTTTGAAGCAGAAATAACGGAGATATTGGGGAAAATGTGGGACCGGTTCCGTGCGGAAAAAATCGGTTTTTCCAATTTTGCGCACAGTAAAATTAAAGTCGCGCAATGGGAAAAGTGTTAACTCTCTTCAGATTTTCCCGCTCTATCGAGTGGTTTTTTCAAAATCGTTTTATCTCTTCATGCGGCGGAGCTATTTTAATTTGAAACTCGGCCAACGAAAAGCGACACGTTGAGAAAACTTTTTTCCTCAATTTTTTTCGCACCCTTTTTGCAAACGATTCAAAATGCGACCGAAGTAACTCGATAGACATTGTCATCGACTTTCAATCTCTTTTTTTATCACCTCGATTGGCCTCATCTGAGCCGAGCAATTCAAATTTGAAACTGTTCACGTGCGAAAATATTGTTGAAGAACGCCACGGCCGTTTTAATTTCTTTAGATTTTTAAAAATAGTAAAATTAGATTCGCGCAATCGGAAAAGTGTTAACTCTCTTCAGATTTTCCCTCTCTATCGAGTGGTTTTTTCAAAATCGTTTTATCTCTTCATGCGGCGGAACTATTTTAATTTGAAACTCGGCCAACGAAAAGCGACATGTTGAGAAAACTTTTTTCCTCAATTTTTTTCGCACCCATTTTGCAAACGATTCAAAATGCGACCGAAGTAACTCGATAGACATTGTCATCGACTTTCAATCTCTTTTTTTATCACCTCGATTGGCCTCATCTGAGCCGAGCAATTCAAATTTGAAACTGCTCACGTGCGAAAATATTGTTGAAGAACGCCACGGCCGTTTTAATTTCTTTAGATTTTTAAAAATAGTAAAATTAGATTCGCGCAATCGGAAAGGTGTTAACTCTCTTCAGATTTTCCCGCTCTTTCGAGTAGTTTTTTCAAAATCGTTTTATCTCTTCATGCGGCGGAGCTATTTTAATTTGAAACTCGGCCAACGAAAAGCGACACGTTGAGAAAACTTTTTTCTTCAATTTTTTTCGCACTCTTTTTGCAAACGATTCAAAATGCGACCGAAGTAACTCGATAGACATTGTCATCGACTTTCAATCTCTTTTTTTATCACCTCGATTGGCCTCATCTGAGCCGAGCAATTCAAATTTGAAACTGCTCACGTGCGAAAATATTGTTGAAGAACGCCACGGCCGTTTTAATTTCTTTAGATTTTTAAAAATAGTAAAATTAATTTCGCGCAATCGGAAAAGTGTTACGCCTCTTCAGATTTTCCCGCTCTATCGAGTGGTTTTTTCAAAATCGTTTTATCTCTTCATGCGGCGGAGCTATTTTAATTTGAAACTCGGCCAACGAAAAGCGACACGTTGAGAAAACTTTTTTCCTCAATTTTTTTCGCACCCTTTTTGCAAACGATTCAAAATGCGACCGAAGTAACTCGATAGACATTGTCATCGACTTTCAATCTCTTTTTTTATCACCTCGATTGACCTCATCTGAGCCGAGCAATTCAAATTTGAAACTGCTCACGTGCGAAAATATTGTTGAAGAACGCCACGGCCGTTTTAATTTCTTTAGATTTTTAAAAATAGTAAAATTAGATTCGCGCAATCGGAAAAGTGTTAACTCTCTTCAGATTTTCCCGCTCTTTCGAGTAGTTTTTTCAAAATCGTTTTATCTCTTCATGCGGCGGAGCTATTTTAATTTGAAACTCGGCCAACGAAAAGCGACACGTTGAGAAAGCTTTTTTCTTCAATTTTTTTCGCACTCTTTTTGCAAACGATTCAAAATGCGACCGAAGTAACTCGATAGACATTGTCATCGACTTTCAATCTCTTTTTTTATCACCTCGATTGACCTCATCTGAGCCGAGCAATTCAAATTTGAAACTGCTCACGTGCGAAAATATTGTTGAAGAACGCCACGGCCGTTTTAATTTCTTTAGATTTTTAAAAATAGTAAAATTAGTTTCGCGCAATCGGAAAAGTGTTACGCCTCTTCAGATTTTCCCGCTCTATCGAGTGGTTTTTTCAAAATCGTTTTATCTCTTCATGTGGCGGAGCTATTTTAATTTGAAACTCGGCCAACGAAAAGCGACACGTTGAGAAAGCTTTTTTCTTCAATTTTTTTCGCACTCTTTTTGCAAACGATTCAAAATGCGACCGAAGTAACTCGATAGACATTGTCATCGACTTTCAATCTCTTTTTTTATCACCTCGATTGACCTCATCTGAGCCGAGCAATTCAAATTTGAAACTGCTCACGTGCGAAAATATTGTTGAAGAACGCCACGGCCGTTTTAATTTCTTTAGATTTTTAAAAATAGTAAAATTAGATTCGCGCAATCGGAAAAGTGTTACGCCTCTTCAGATTTTCCCGCTCTATCGAGTGGTTTTTTCAAAATCGTTTTATCTCTTCATGCGGCGGAGCTATTTTAATTTGAAACTCGGCCAACGAAAAGCGACACGTTGAGAAAACTTTTTTCCTCAATTTTTTTCGCACCCTTTTTGCAAACGATTCAAAATGCGACCGAAGTAACTCGATAGACATTGTCATCGACTTTCAATCTCTTTTTTTATCACCTCGATTGACCTCATCTGAGCCGAGCAATTCAAATTTGAAACTGCTCACGTGCGAAAATATTGTTGAAGAACGCCACGGCCGTTTTAATTTCTTTAGATTTTTAAAAATAGTAAAATTAGATTCGCGCAATCGGAAAAGTGTTAACTCTCTTCAGATTTTCCCGCTCTTTCGAGTAGTTTTTTCAAAATCGTTTTATCTCTTCATGCGGCGGAGCTATTTTAATTTGAAACTCGGCCAACGAAAAGCGACACGTTGAGAAAGCTTTTTTCTTCAATTTTTTTCGCACTCTTTTTGCAAACGATTCAAAATGCGACCGAAGTAACTCGATAGACATTGTCATCGACTTTCAATCTCTTTTTTTATCACCTCGATTGGCCTCATCTGAGCCGAGCAATTCAAATTTGAAACTGCTCACGTGCGAAAATATTGTTGAAGAACGCCACGGCCGTTTTAATTTCTTTAGATTTTTAAAAATAGTAAAATTAGTTTCGCGCAATCGGAAAAGTGTTACGCCTCTTCAGATTTTCCCGCTCTATCGAGTGGTTTTTTCAAAATCGTTTTATCTCTTCATGTGGCGGAGCTATTTTAATTTGAAACTCGGCCAACGAAAAGCGACACGTTGAGAAAACTTTTTTCCTCAATTTTTTTCGCACCCTTTTTGCAAACGATTCAAAATGCGACCGAAGTAACTCGATAGACATTGTCATCGACTTTCAATCTCTTTTTTTATCACCTCGATTGGCCTCATCTGAGCCGAGCAATTCAAATTTGAAACTGCTCACGTGCGAAAATATTGTTGAAGAACGCCACGGCCGTTTTAATTTCTTTAGATTTTTAAAAATAGTAAAATTAGATTCGCGCAATCGGAAAGGTGTTAACTCTCTTCAGATTTTCCCGCTCTTTCGAGTAGTTTTTTCAAAATCGTTTTATCTCTTCATGCGGCGGAGCTATTTTAATTTGAAACTCGGCCAACGAAAAGCGACACGTTGAGAAAGCTTTTTTCTTCAATTTTTTTCGCACTCTTTTTGCAAACGATTCAAAATGCGACCGAAGTAACTCGATAGACATTGTCATCGACTTTCAATCTCTTTTTTTATCACCTCGATTGGCCTCATCTGAGCCGAGCAATTCAAATTTGAAACTGCTCACGTGCGAAAATATTGTTGAAGAACGCCACGGCCGTTTTAATTTCTTTAGATTTTTAAAAATAGTAAAATTAGTTTCGCGCAATCGGAAAAGTGTTGGCTCTCTTCAGATTTTCCCGCTCTTTCGAGTAGTTTTTTCAAAATCGTTTTATCTCTTCATGTGGCGGAGCTATTTTAATTTGAAACTCGGCCAACGAAAAGCGACACGTTGAGAAAACTTTTTTCCTCAATTTTTTTCGCACCCTTTTTGCAAACGATTCAAAATGCGACCGAAGTAACTCGATAGACATTGTCATCGACTTTCAATCTCTTTTTTTATCACCTCGATTGGCCTCATCTGAGCCGAGCAATTCAAATTTGAAACTGCTCACGTGCGAAAATATTGTTGAAGAACGCCACGGCCGTTTTAATTTCTTTAGATTTTTAAAAATAGTAAAATTAGTTTCGCGCAATCGGAAAAGTGTTGGCTCTCTTCAGATTTTCCCGCTCTTTCGAGTAGTTTTTTCAAAATCGTTTTATCTCTTCATGTGGCGGAGCTATTTTAATTTGAAACTCGGCCAACGAAAAGCGACACGTTGAGAAAACTTTTTTCCTCAATTTTTTTCGCACCCTTTTTGCAAACGATTCAAAATGCGACCGAAGTAACTCGATAGACATTGTCATCGACTTTCAATCTCTTTTTTTATCACCTCGATTGGCCTCATCTGAGCCGAGCAATTCAAATTTGAAACTGCTCACGTGCGAAAATATTGTTGAAGAACGCCACGGCCGTTTTAATTTCTTTAGATTTTTAAAAATAGTAAAATTAGATTCGCGCAATCGGAAAGGTGTTAACTCTCTTCAGATTTTCCCGCTCTTTCGAGTAGTTTTTTCAAAATCGTTTTATCTCTTCATGCGGCGGAGCTATTTTAATTTGAAACTCGGCCAACGAAAAGCGACACGTTGAGAAAGCTTTTTTCTTCAATTTTTTTCGCACTCTTTTTGCAAACGATTCAAAATGCGACCGAAGTAACTCGATAGACATTGTCATCGACTTTCAATCTCTTTTTTTATCACCTCGATTGGCCTCATCTGAGCCGAGCAATTCAAATTTGAAACTGCTCACGTGCGAAAATATTGTTGAAGAACGCCACGGCCGTTTTAATTTCTTTAGATTTTTAAAAATAGTAAAATTAGTTTCGCGCAATCGGAAAAGTGTTACGCCTCTTCAGATTTTCCCGCTCTATCGAGTGGTTTTTTCAAAATCGTTTTATCTCTTCATGTGGCGGAGCTATTTTAATTTGAAACTCGGCCAACGAAAAGCGACACGTTGAGAAAACTTTTTTCCTCAATTTTTTTCGCACCCTTTTTGCAAACGATTCAAAATGCGACCGAAGTAACTCGATAGACATTGTCATCGACTTTCAATCTCTTTTTTTATCACCTCGATTGGCCTCATCTGAGCCGAGCAATTCAAATTTGAAACTGCTCACGTGCGAAAATATTGTTGAAGAACGCCACGGCCGTTTTAATTTCTTTAGATTTTTAAAAATAGTAAAATTAGATTCGCGCAATCGGAAAGGTGTTAACTCTCTTCAGATTTTCCCGCTCTTTCGAGTAGTTTTTTCAAAATCGTTTTATCTCTTCATGCGGCGGAGCTATTTTAATTTGAAACTCGGCCAACGAAAAGCGACACGTTGAGAAAGCTTTTTTCTTCAATTTTTTTCGCACTCTTTTTGCAAACGATTCAAAATGCGACCGAAGTAACTCGATAGACATTGTCATCGACTTTCAATCTCTTTTTTTATCACCTCGATTGGCCTCATCTGAGCCGAGCAATTCAAATTTGAAACTGCTCACGTGCGAAAATATTGTTGAAGAACGCCACGGCCGTTTTAATTTCTTTAGATTTTTAAAAATAGTAAAATTAGTTTCGCGCAATCGGAAAAGTGTTACGCCTCTTCAGATTTTCCCGCTCTATCGAGTGGTTTTTTCAAAATCGTTTTATCTCTTCATGCGGCGGAGCTATTTTAATTTGAAACTCGGCCAACGAAAAGCGACACGTTGAGAAAACTTTTTTCCTCAATTTTTTTCGCACCCTTTTTGCAAACGATTCAAAATGCGACCGAAGTAACTCGATAGACATTGTCATCGACTTTCAATCTCTTTTTTTATCACCTCGATTGGCCTCATCTGAGCCGAGCAATTCAAATTTGAAACTGCTCACATGCGAAAATATTGTTGAAGAACGCCACGGCCGTTTTAATTTCTTTAGATTTTTAAAAATAGTAAAATTAGATTCGCGCAAT
Source organism: Hololepta plana (assembly GCA_963695495.1). Taxonomy (NCBI): domain Eukaryota; kingdom Metazoa; phylum Arthropoda; class Insecta; order Coleoptera; family Histeridae; genus Hololepta; species Hololepta plana. The sequence goes on along the minus strand of OY968838.1, from coordinate 451,098 downwards.
CGGAAAAGTGTTAACTCTCTTCAGATTTTCCCGCTCTATCGAGTGGTTTTTTCAAAATCGTTTTATCTCTTCATGCGGCGGAGCTATTTTAATTTGAAACTCGGCCAACGAAAAGCGACACGTTGAGAAAACTTTTTTCTTCAATTTTTTTTCGCACCCTTTTTGCAAACGATTCAAAATGCGACCGAAGTAACTCGATAGACATTGTCATCGACTTTCAATCTCTTTTTTTATCACCTCGATTGACCTCATCTGAGCCGAGCAATTCAAATTTGAAACTGCTCACGTGCGAAAATATTGTTGAAGAACGCCACGGCCGTTTTAATTTCTTTAGATTTTTAAAAATAGTAAAATTAGATTCGCGCAATCGGAAAAGTGTTAACTCTCTTCTGATTTTCCCGCTCTATCGAGTGGTTTTTTCAAAATCGTTTTATCTCTTCATGCGGCGGAGCTATTTTAATTTGAAACTCGGCCAACGAAAAGCGACACGTTGAGAAAACTTTTTTCCTCAATTTTTTTCGCACCCTTTTTGCAAACGATTCAAAATGCGACCGAAGTAACTCGATAGACATTGTCATCGACTTTCAATCTCTTTTTTTATCACCTCGATTGACCTCATCTGAGCCGAGCAATTCAAATTTGAAACTGCTCACGTGCGAAAATATTGTTGAAGAACGCCACGGCCGTTTTAATTTCTTTAGATTTTTAAAAATAGTAAAATTAGATTCGCGCAACCGGAAAGGTGTTAACTCTCTTCAGATTTTCCCGCTCTATCGAGTGGTTTTTTCAAAATCGTTTTATCTCTTCATGCGGCGGAGCTATTCTAATTTGAAACTCGGCCAACGAAAAGCGACACGTTGAGAAAACTTTTTTCCTCAATTTTTTTCGCACCCTTTCTGCAAACGATTCAAAATGCGACCGAAGTAACTCGATAGACATTGTCATCGACTTTCAATCTCTTTTTTTATCACCTCGATTGACCTCATCTGAGCCGAGCAATTCAAATTTGAAACTGCTCACGTGCGAAAATATTGTTGAAGAACGCCACGGCCGTTTTAATTTCTTTAGATTTTTAAAAATAGTAAAATTAGATTCGCGCAATCGGAAAGGTGTTAACTCTCTTCAGATTTTCCCGCTCTATCGAGTGGTTTTTTCAAAATCGTTTTATCTCTTCATGCGGCGGAGCTATTTTAATTTGAAACTCGGCCAACGAAAAGCGACACGTTGAGAAAACTTTTTTCCTCAATTTTTTTCGCACCCTTTTTGCAAACGATTCAAAATGCGACCGAAGTAACTCGATAGACATTGTCATCGACTTTCAATCTCTTTTTTTATCACCTCGATTGACCTCATCTGAGCCGAGCAATTCAAATTTGAAACTGCTCACGTGCGAAAATATTGTTGAAGAACGCCACGGCCGTTTTAATTTCTTTAGATTTTTAAAAATAGTAAAATTAGATTCGCGCAATCGGAAAGGTGTTAACTCTCTTCTGATTTTCCCGCTCTATCGAGTGGTTTTTTCAAAATCGTTTTATCTCTTCATGCGGCGGAGCTATTTTAATTTGAAACTCGGCCAACGAAAAGCGACACGTTGAGAAAACTTTTTTCTTCAATTTTTTTTCGCACCCTTTTTGCAAACGATTCAAAATGCGACCGAAGTAACTCGATAGACATTGTCATCGACTTTCAATCTCTTTTTTTATCACCTCGATTGGCCTCATCTGAGCCGAGCAATTCAAATTTGAAACTGCTCACGTGCGAAAATATTGTTGAAGAACGCCACGGCCGTTTTAATTTCTTTAGATTTTTAAAAATAGTAAAATTAGATTCGCGCAATCGGAAAGGTGTTAACTCTCTTCAGATTTTCCCGCTCTTTCGAGTAGTTTTTTCAAAATCGTTTTATCTCTTCATGCGGCGGAGCTATTTTAATTTGAAACTCGGCCAACGAAAAGCGACACGTTGAGAAAACTTTTTTCTTCAATTTTTTTTCGCACCCTTTTTGCAAACGATTCAAAATGCGACCGAAGTAACTCGATAGACATTGTCATCGACTTTCAATCTCTTTTTTTATCACCTCGATTGGCCTCATCTGAGCCGAGCAATTCAAATTTGAAACTGCTCACGTGCGAAAATATTGTTAAAGAACGCCACGGCCGTTTTAATTTCTTTAGATTTTTAAAAATAGTAAAATTAGTTTCGCGCAATCGGAAAAGTGTTACGCCTCTTCAGATTTTCCCTCATCCCTCATCTGAGCCGAGCAATTCAAATTTGAAACTGCTCACGTGCGAAAATATTGTTAAAGAACGCCACGGCCGTTTTAATTTCTTTAGATTTTTAAAAATAGTAAAATTAGTTTCGCGCAATCGGAAAAGTGTTACGCCTCTTCAGATTTTCCCGCTCTATGGAGTGGTTTTTTCAAAATCGTTTTATCTCTTCATGCGGCGGAGCTATTTTAATTTGAAACTCGGCCAACGAAAAGCGACACGTTGAGAAAGCTTTTTTCTTCAATTTTTTTCGCACTCTTTTTGCAAACGATTCAAAATGCGACCGAAGTAACTCGATAGACATTGTCATCGACTTTCAATCTCTTTTTTTATCACCTCGATTGGCCTCATCTGAGCCGAGCAATTCAAATTTGAAACTGCTCACGTGCGAAAATATTGTTAAAGAACGCCACGGCCGTTTTAATTTCTTTAGATTTTTAAAAATAGTAAAATTAGATTCGCGCAATCGGAAAGGTGTTACGCCTCTTCAGATTTTCCCGCTCTATCGAGTGGTTTTTTCAAAATCGTTTTATCTCTTCATGCGGCGGAGCTATTTTAATTTGAAACTCGGCCAACGAAAAGCGACACGTTGAGAAAGCTTTTTTCTTCAATTTTTTTCGCACTCTTTTTGCAAACGATTCAAAATGCGACCGAAGTAACTCGATAGACATTGTCATCGACTTTCAATCTCTTTTTTTATCACCTCGATTGGCCTCATCTGAGCCGAGCAATTCAAATTTGAAACTGCTCACGTGCGAAAATATTGTTAAAGAACGCCACGGCCGTTTTAATTTCTTTAGATTTTTAAAAATAGTAAAATTAGTTTCGCGCAATCGGAAAAGTGTTACGCCTCTTCAGATTTTCCCGCTCTATCGAGTGGTTTTTTCAAAATCGTTTTATCTCTTCATGCGGCGGAGCTATTTTAATTTGAAACTCGGCCAACGAAAAGCGACACGTTGAGAAACCTTTTTTCTTCAATTTTTTTTCGCACCCTTTTTGCAAACGATTCAAAATGCGACCGAAGTAACTCGATAGACATTGTCATCGACTTTCAATCTCTTTTTTTATCACCTCGATTGGCCTCATCTGAGCCGAGCAATTCAAATTTGAAACTGCTCACGTGCGAAAATATTGTTGAAGAACGCCACGGCCGTTTTAATTTCTTTAGATTTTTAAAAATAGTAAAATTAGATTCGCGCAATCGGAAAGGTGTTAACTCTCTTCAGATTTTCCCGCTCTTTCGAGTAGTTTTTTCAAAATCGTTTTATCTCTTCATGCGGCGGAGCTATTTTAATTTGAAACTCGGCCAACGAAAAGCGACACGTTGAGAAAGCTTTTTTCTTCAATTTTTTTTCGCACCCTTTTTGCAAACGATTCAAAATGCGACCGAAGTAACTCGATAGACATTGTCATCGACTTTCAATCTCTTTTTTTATCACCTCGATTGGCCTCATCTGAGCCGAGCAATTCAAATTTGAAACTGCTCACGTGCGAAAATATTGTTGAAGAACGCCACGGCCGTTTTAATTTCTTTAGATTTTTAAAAATAGTAAAATTAGTTTCGCGCAATCGGAAAAGTGTTAACTCTCTTCAGATTTTCCCGCTCTATCGAGTGGTTTTTTCAAAATCGTTTTATCTCTTCATGCGGCGGAGCTATTTTAATTTGAAACTCGGCCAACGAAAAGCGACACGTTGAGAAAACTTTTTTCCTCAATTTTTTTCGCACCCTTTTTGCAAACGATTCAAAATGCGACCGAAGTAACTCGATAGACATTGTCATCGACTTTCAATCTCTTTTTTTATCACCTCGATTGGCCTCATCTGAGCCGAGCAATTCAAATTTGAAACTGCTCACGTGCGAAAATATTGTTAAAGAACGCCACGGCCGTTTTAATTTCTTTAGATTTTTAAAAATAGTAAAATTAGTTTCGCGCAATCGGAAAAGTGTTACGCCTCTTCAGATTTTCCCGCTCTATCGAGTGGTTTTTTCAAAATCGTTTTATCTCTTCATGCGGCGGAGCTATTTTAATTTGAAACTCGGCCAACGAAAAGCGACACGTTGAGAAACCTTTTTTCTTCAATTTTTTTTCGCACCCTTTTTGCAAACGATTCAAAATGCGACCGAAGTAACTCGATAGACATTGTCATCGACTTTCAATCTCTTTTTTTATCACCTCGATTGGCCTCATCTGAGCCGAGCAATTCAAATTTGAAACTGCTCACGTGCGAAAATATTGTTGAAGAACGCCACGGCCGTTTTAATTTCTTTAGATTTTTAAAAATAGTAAAATTAGATTCGCGCAATCGGAAAGGTGTTAACTCTCTTCAGATTTTCCCGCTCTTTCGAGTAGTTTTTTCAAAATCGTTTTATCTCTTCATGCGGCGGAGCTATTTTAATTTGAAACTCGGCCAACGAAAAGCGACACGTTGAGAAAGCTTTTTTCTTCAATTTTTTTTCGCACCCTTTTTGCAAACGATTCAAAATGCGACCGAAGTAACTCGATAGACATTGTCATCGACTTTCAATCTCTTTTTTTATCACCTCGATTGGCCTCATCTGAGCCGAGCAATTCAAATTTGAAACTGCTCACGTGCGAAAATATTGTTGAAGAACGCCACGGCCGTTTTAATTTCTTTAGATTTTTAAAAATAGTAAAATTAGTTTCGCGCAATCGGAAAAGTGTTAACTCTCTTCAGATTTTCCCGCTCTATCGAGTGGTTTTTTCAAAATCGTTTTATCTCTTCATGCGGCGGAGCTATTTTAATTTGAAACTCGGCCAACGAAAAGCGACACGTTGAGAAAGCTTTTTTCTTCAATTTTTTTTCGCACCCTTTTTGCAAACGATTCAAAATGCGACCGAAGTAACTCGATAGACATTGTCATCGACTTTCAATCTCTTTTTTTATCACCTCGATTGGCCTCATCTGAGCCGAGCAATTCAAATTTGAAACTGCTCACGTGCGAAAATATTGTTGAAGAACGCCACGGCCGTTTTAATTTCTTTAGATTTTTAAAAATAGTAAAATTAGTTTCGCGCAATCGGAAAAGTGTTACGCCTCTTCAGATTTTCCCGCTCTATCGAGTGGTTTTTTCAAAATCGTTTTATCTCTTCATGCGGCGGAGCTATTTTAATTTGAAACTCGGCCAACGAAAAGCGACACGTTGAGAAAACTTTTTTCCTCAATTTTTTTCGCACCCTTTTTGCAAACGATTCAAAATGCGACCGAAGTAACTCGATAGACATTGTCATCGACTTTCAATCTCTTTTTTTATCACCTCGATTGACCTCATCTGAGCCGAGCAATTCAAATTTGAAACTGCTCACGTGCGAAAATATTGTTGAAGAACGCCACGGCCGTTTTAATTTCTTTAGATTTTTAAAAATAGTTAAATCAGTTTCGCGCAATCGGAAAAGTGTTACGCCTCTTCAGATTTTCCCGCTCTATCGAGTGGTTTTTTCAAAATCGTTTTATCTCTTCATGCGGCGGAGCTATTTTAATTTGAAACTCGGCCAACGAAAAGCGATACGTTGAGAAAACTTTTTTCCTCAATTTTTTTCGCACCCTTTTTGCAAACGATTCAAAATGCGACCGAAGTAACTCGATAGACATTGTCATCGACTTTCAATCTCTTTTTTTATCACCTCGATTGACCTCATCTGAGCCGAGCAATTCAAATTTGAAACTGCTCACGTGCGAAAATATTGTTGAAGAACGCCACGGCCGTTTTAATTTCTTTAGATTTTTAAAAATAGTAAAATTAGATTCGCGCAATCGGAAAGGTGTTAACTCTCTTCAGATTTTCCCGCTCTTTCGAGTAGTTTTTTCAAAATCGTTTTATCTCTTCATGCGGCGGAGCTATTTTAATTTGAAACTCGGCCAACGAAAAGCGACACGTTGAGAAAACTTTTTTCTTCAATTTTTTTTCGCACCCTTTTTGCAAACGATTCAAAATGCGACCGAAGTAACTCGATAGACATTGTCATCGACTTTCAATCTCTTTTTTTATCACCTCGATTGGCCTCATCTGAGCCGAGCAATTCAAATTTGAAACTGCTCACGTGCGAAAATATTGTTAAAGAACGCCACGGCCGTTTTAATTTCTTTAGATTTTTAAAAATAGTAAAATTAGTTTCGCGCAATCGGAAAGGTGTTAACTCTCTTCTGATTTTCCCGCTCTATCGAGTGGTTTTTTCAAAATCGTTTTATCTCTTCATGCGGCGGAGCTATTTTAATTTGAAACTCGGCCAACGAAAAGCGACACGTTGAGAAAACTTTTTTCTTCAATTTTTTTTCGCACCCTTTTTGCAAACGATTCAAAATGCGACCGAAGTAACTCGATAGACATTGTCATCGACTTTCAATCTCTTTTTTTATCACCTCGATTGGCCTCATCTGAGCCGAGCAATTCAAATTTGAAACTGCTCACGTGCGAAAATATTGTTGAAGAACGCCACGGCCGTTTTAATTTCTTTAGATTTTTAAAAATAGTAAAATTAGATTCGCGCAATCGGAAAGGTGTTAACTCTCTTCTGATTTTCCCGCTCTATCGAGTGGTTTTTTCAAAATCGTTTTATCTCTTCATGCGGCGGAGCTATTTTAATTTGAAACTCGGCCAACGAAAAGCGACACGTTGAGAAAACTTTTTTCTTCAATTTTTTTTCGCACCCTTTTTGCAAACGATTCAAAATGCGACCGAAGTAACTCGATAGACATTGTCATCGACTTTCAATCTCTTTTTTTATCACCTCGATTGGCCTCATCTGAGCCGAGCAATTCAAATTTGAAACTGCTCACGTGCGAAAATATTGTTGAAGAACGCCACGGCCGTTTTAATTTCTTTAGATTTTTAAAAATAGTAAAATTAGATTCGCGCAATCGGAAAGGTGTTAACTCTCTTCAGATTTTCCCGCTCTTTCGAGTAGTTTTTTCAAAATCGTTTTATCTCTTCATGCGGCGGAGCTATTTTAATTTGAAACTCGGCCAACGAAAAGCGACACGTTGAGAAAACTTTTTTCTTCAATTTTTTTTCGCACCCTTTTTGCAAACGATTCAAAATGCGACCGAAGTAACTCGATAGACATTGTCATCGACTTTCAATCTCTTTTTTTATCACCTCGATTGGCCTCATCTGAGCCGAGCAATTCAAATTTGAAACTGCTCACGTGCGAAAATATTGTTAAAGAACGCCACGGCCGTTTTAATTTCTTTAGATTTTTAAAAATAGTAAAATTAGTTTCGCGCAATCGGAAAAGTGTTACGCCTCTTCAGATTTTCCCTCATCCCTCATCTGAGCCGAGCAATTCAAATTTGAAACTGCTCACGTGCGAAAATATTGTTAAAGAACGCCACGGCCGTTTTAATTTCTTTAGATTTTTAAAAATAGTAAAATTAGTTTCGCGCAATCGGAAAAGTGTTACGCCTCTTCAGATTTTCCCGCTCTATCGAGTGGTTTTTTCAAAATCGTTTTATCTCTTCATGCGGCGGAGCTATTTTAATTTGAAACTCGGCCAACGAAAAGCGACACGTTGAGAAAGCTTTTTTCTTCAATTTTTTTCGCACTCTTTTTGCAAACGATTCAAAATGCGACCGAAGTAACTCGATAGACATTGTCATCGACTTTCAATCTCTTTTTTTATCACCTCGATTGGCCTCATCTGAGCCGAGCAATTCAAATTTGAAACTGCTCACGTGCGAAAATATTGTTAAAGAACGCCACGGCCGTTTTAATTTCTTTAGATTTTTAAAAATAGTAAAATTAGATTCGCGCAATCGGAAAGGTGTTACGCCTCTTCAGATTTTCCCGCTCTATCGAGTGGTTTTTTCAAAATCGTTTTATCTCTTCATGCGGCGGAGCTATTTTAATTTGAAACTCGGCCAACGAAAAGCGACACGTTGAGAAAGCTTTTTTCTTCAATTTTTTTCGCACTCTTTTTGCAAACGATTCAAAATGCGACCGAAGTAACTCGATAGACATTGTCATCGACTTTCAATCTCTTTTTTTATCACCTCGATTGGCCTCATCTGAGCCGAGCAATTCAAATTTGAAACTGCTCACGTGCGAAAATATTGTTAAAGAACGCCACGGCCGTTTTAATTTCTTTAGATTTTTAAAAATAGTAAAATTAGTTTCGCGCAATCGGAAAAGTGTTACGCCTCTTCAGATTTTCCCGCTCTATCGAGTGGTTTTTTCAAAATCGTTTTATCTCTTCATGCGGCGGAGCTATTTTAATTTGAAACTCGGCCAACGAAAAGCGACACGTTGAGAAAGCTTTTTTCTTCAATTTTTTTCGCACTCTTTTTGCAAACGATTCAAAATGCGACCGAAGTAACTCGATAGACATTGTCATCGACTTTCAATCTCTTTTTTTATCACCTCGATTGGCCTCATCTGAGCCGAGCAATTCAAATTTGAAACTGCTCACGTGCGAAAATATTGTTAAAGAACGCCACGGCCGTTTTAATTTCTTTAGATTTTTAAAAATAGTAAAATTAGATTCGCGCAATCGGAAAGGTGTTACGCCTCTTCAGATTTTCCCGCTCTATCGAGTGGTTTTTTCAAAATCGTTTTATCTCTTCATGCGGCGGAGCTATTTTAATTTGAAACTCGGCCAACGAAAAGCGACACGTTGAGAAAGCTTTTTTCTTCAATTTTTTTCGCACTCTTTTTGCAAACGATTCAAAATGCGACCGAAGTAACTCGATAGACATTGTCATCGACTTTCAATCTCTTTTTTTATCACCTCGATTGGCCTCATCTGAGCCGAGCAATTCAAATTTGAAACTGCTCACGTGCGAAAATATTGTTAAAGAACGCCACGGCCGTTTTAATTTCTTTAGATTTTTAAAAATAGTAAAATTAGATTCGCGCAATCGGAAAGGTGTTACGCCTCTTCAGATTTTCCCGCTCTATCGAGTGGTTTTTTCAAAATCGTTTTATCTCTTCATGCGGCGGAGCTATTTTAATTTGAAACTCGGCCAACGAAAAGCGACACGTTGAGAAACCTTTTTTCTTCAATTTTTTTTCGCACCCTTTTTGCAAACGATTCAAAATGCGACCGAAGTAACTCGATAGACATTGTCATCGACTTTCAATCTCTTTTTTTATCACCTCGATTGGCCTCATCTGAGCCGAGCAATTCAAATTTGAAACTGCTCACGTGCGAAAATATTGTTGAAGAACGCCACGGCCGTTTTAATTTCTTTAGATTTTTAAAAATAGTAAAATTAGATTCGCGCAATCGGAAAGGTGTTAACTCTCTTCAGATTTTCCCGCTCTTTCGAGTAGTTTTTTCAAAATCGTTTTATCTCTTCATGCGGCGGAGCTATTTTAATTTGAAACTCGGCCAACGAAAAGCGACACGTTGAGAAAGCTTTTTTCCTCAATTTTTTTTCGCACCCTTTTTGCAAACGATTCAAAATGCGACCGAAGTAACTCGATAGACATTGTCATCGACTTTCAATCTCTTTTTTTATCACCTCGATTGGCCTCATCTGAGCCGAGCAATTCAAATTTGAAACTGCTCACGTGCGAAAATATTGTTGAAGAACGCCACGGCCGTTTTAATTTCTTTAGATTTTTAAAAATAGTAAAATTAGTTTCGCGCAATCGGAAAAGTGTTACGCCTCTTCAGATTTTCCCGCTCTATCGAGTGGTTTTTTCAAAATCGTTTTATCTCTTCATGCGGCGGAGCTATTTTAATTTGAAACTCGGCCAACGAAAAGCGACACGTTGAGAAAACTTTTTTCCTCAATTTTTTTCGCACCCTTTTTGCAAACGATTCAAAATGCGACCGAAGTAACTCGATAGACATTGTCATCGACTTTCAATCTCTTTTTTTATCACCTCGATTGACCTCATCTGAGCCGAGCAATTCAAATTTGAAACTGCTCACGTGCGAAAATATTGTTGAAGAACGCCACGGCCGTTTTAATTTCTTTAGATTTTTAAAAATAGTAAAATCAGTTTCGCGCAATCGGAAAAGTGTTACGCCTCTTCAGATTTTCCCGCTCTATCGAGTGGTTTTTTCAAAATCGTTTTATCTCTTCATGCGGCGGAGCTATTTTAATTTGAAACTCGGCCAACGAAAAGCGATACGTTGAGAAAACTTTTTTCCTCAATTTTTTTCGCACCCTTTTTGCAAACGATTCAAAATGCGACCGAAGTAACTCGATAGACATTGTCATCGACTTTCAATCTCTTTTTTTATCACCTCGATTGACCTCATCTGAGCCGAGCAATTCAAATTTGAAACTGCTCACGTGCGAAAATATTGTTGAAGAACGCCACGGCCGTTTTAATTTCTTTAGATTTTTAAAAATAGTAAAATCAGTTTCGCGCAATCGGAAAAGTGTTACGCCTCTTCAGATTTTCCCGCTCTATCGAGTGGTTTTTTCAAAATCGTTTTATCTCTTCATGCGGCGGAGCTATTTTAATTTGAAACTCGGCCAACGAAAAGCGATACGTTGAGAAAACTTTTTTCCTCAATTTTTTTCGCACCCTTTTTGCAAACGATTCAAAATGCGACCGAAGTAACTCGATAGACATTGTCATCGACTTTCAATCTCTTTTTTTATCACCTCGATTGACCTCATCTGAGCCGAGCAATTCAAATTTGAAACTGCTCACGTGCGAAAATATTGTTGAAGAACGCCACGGCCGTTTTAATTTCTTTAGATTTTTAAAAATAGTAAAATTAGTTTCGCGCAATCGGAAAAGTGTTACGCCTCTTCAGATTTTCCCGCTCTATCGAGTGGTTTTTTCAAAATCGTTTTATCTCTTCATGCGGCGGAGCTATTTTAATTTGAAACTCGGCCAACGAAAAGCGATACGTTGAGAAAACTTTTTTCCTCAATTTTTTTCGCACCCTTTTTGCAAACGATTCAAAATGCGACCGAAGTAACTCGATAGACATTGTCATCGACTTTCAATCTCTTTTTTTATCACCTCGATTGACCTCATCTGAGCCGAGCAATTCAAATTTGAAACTGCTCACGTGCGAAAATATTGTTGAAGAACGCCACGGCCGTTTTAATTTCTTTAGATTTTTAAAAATAGTAAAATCAGTTTCGCGCAATCGGAAAAGTGTTACGCCTCTTCAGATTTTCCCGCTCTATCGAGTGGTTTTTTCAAAATCGTTTTATCTCTTCATGCGGCGGAGCTATTTTAATTTGAAACTCGGCCAACGAAAAGCGATACGTTGAGAAAACTTTTTTCCTCAATTTTTTTCGCACCCTTTTTGCAAACGATTCAAAATGCGACCGAAGTAACTCGATAGACATTGTCATCGACTTTCAATCTCTTTTTTTATCACCTCGATTGACCTCATCTGAGCCGAGCAATTCAAATTTGAAACTGCTCACGTGCGAAAATATTGTTGAAGAACGCCACGGCCGTTTTAATTTCTTTAGATTTTTAAAAATAGTAAAATCAGTTTCGCGCAATCGGAAAGGTGTTAACTCTCTTCAGATTTTCCCGCTCTATCGAGTGGTTTTTTCAAAATCGTTTTATCTCTTCATGCGGCGGAGCTATTTTAATTTGAAACTCGGCCAACGAAAAGCGATACGTTGAGAAAACTTTTTTCCTCAATTTTTTTCGCACCCTTTTTGCAAACGATTCAAAATGCGACCGAAGTAACTCGATAGACATTGTCATCGACTTTCAATCTCTTTTTTTATCACCTCGATTGACCTCATCTGAGCCGAGCAATTCAAATTTGAAACTGCTCACGTGCGAAAATATTGTTGAAGAACGCCACGGCCGTTTTAATTTCTTTAGATTTTTAAAAATAGTAAAATCAGTTTCGCGCAATCGGAAAAGTGTTACGCCTCTTCAGATTTTCCCGCTCTATCGAGTGGTTTTTTCAAAATCGTTTTATCTCTTCATGCGGCGGAGCTATTTTAATTTGAAACTCGGCCAACGAAAAGCGATACGTTGAGAAAACTTTTTTCCTCAATTTTTTTCGCACCCTTTTTGCAAACGATTCAAAATGCGACCGAAGTAACTCGATAGACATTGTCATCGACTTTCAATCTCTTTTTTTATCACCTCGATTGACCTCATCTGAGCCGAGCAATTCAAATTTGAAACTGCTCACGTGCGAAAATATTGTTGAAGAACGCCACGGCCGTTTTAATTTCTTTAGATTTTTAAAAATAGTAAAATTAGATTCGCGCAATCGGAAAGGTGTTAACTCTCTTCAGATTTTCCCGCTCTATCGAGTGGTTTTTTCAAAATCGTTTTATCTCTTCATGCGGCGGAGCTATTTTAATTTGAAACTCGGCCAACGAAAAGCGACATGTTGAGAAAACTTTTTTCTCCAATTTTTTTCGCACCCTTTTTGCAAACGATTCAAAATGCGACCGAAGTAACTCGATAGACATTGTCATCGACTTTCAATCTCTTTTTTTATCACCTCGATTGACCTCATCTGAGCCGAGCAATTCAAATTTGAAACTGCTCACGTGCGAAAATATTGTTAAAGAACGCCACGGCCGTTTTAATTTCTTTAGATTTTTAAAAATAGTAAAATTAGATTCGCGCAATCGGAAAGGTGTTAACTCTCTTCAGATTTTCCCGCTCTATCGAGTGGTTTTTTCAAAATCGTTTTATCTCTTCATGCGGCGGAGCTATTTTAATTTGAAACTCGGCCAACGAAAAGCGACATGTTGAGAAAACTTTTTTCTCCAATTTTTTTCGCACCCTTTTTGCAAACGATTCAAAATGCGACCGAAGTAACTCGATAGACATTGTCATCGACTTTCAATCTCTTTTTTTATCACCTCGATTGACCTCATCTGAGCCGAGCAATTCAAATTTGAAACTGCTCACGTGCGAAAATATTGTTGAAGAACGCCACGGCCGTTTTAATTTCTTTAGATTTTTAAAAATAGTAAAATTAGATTCGCGCAATCGGAAAGGTGTTAACTCTCTTCAGATTTTCCCGCTCTATCGAGTGGTTTTTTCAAAATCGTTTTATCTCTTCATGCGGCGGAGCTATTTTAATTTGAAACTCGGCCAACGAAAAGCGACATGTTGAGAAAACTTTTTTCTCCAATTTTTTTCGCACCCTTTTTGCAAACGATTCAAAATGCGACCGAAGTAACTCGATAGACATTGTCATCGACTTTCAATCTCTTTTTTTATCACCTCGATTGACCTCATCTGAGCCGAGCAATTCAAATTTGAAACTGCTCACGTGCGAAAATATTGTTGAAGAACGCCACGGCCGTTTTAATTTCTTTAGATTTTTAAAAATAGTAAAATTAGATTCGCGCAATCGGAAAGGTGTTAACTCTCTTCAGATTTTCCCGCTCTATCGAGTGGTTTTTTCAAAATCGTTTTATCTCTTCATGCGGCGGAGCTATTTTAATTTGAAACTCGGCCAACGAAAAGCGACATGTTGAGAAAACTTTTTTCTCCAATTTTTTTCGCACCCTTTTTGCAAACGATTCAAAATGCGACCGAAGTAACTCGATAGACATTGTCATCGACTTTCAATCTCTTTTTTTATCACCTCGATTGACCTCATCTGAGCCGAGCAATTCAAATTTGAAACTGCTCACGTGCGAAAATATTGTTGAAGAACGCCACGGCCGTTTTAATTTCTTTAGATTTTTAAAAATAGTAAAATTAGATTCGCGCAATCGGAAAGGTGTTAACTCTCTTCAGATTTTCCCGCTCTATCGAGTGGTTTTTTCAAAATCGTTTTATCTCTTCATGCGGCGGAGCTATTTTAATTTGAAACTCGGCCAACGAAAAGCGACATGTTGAGAAAACTTTTTTCTCCAATTTTTTTCGCACCCTTTTTGCAAACGATTCAAAATGCGACCGAAGTAACTCGATAGACATTGTCATCGACTTTCAATCTCTTTTTTTATCACCTCGATTGGCCTCATCTGAGCCGAGCAATTCAAATTTGAAACTGCTCACGTGCGAAAATATTGTTGAAGAACGCCACGGCCGTTTTAATTTCTTTAGATTTTTAAAAATAGTAAAATCAGTTTCGCACAATCGGAAAAGTGTTAACTCTCTTCAGATTTTCCCGCTCTTTCGAGTAGTTTTTTCAAAATCGTTTTATCTCTTCATGCGGCGGAGCTATTTTAATTTGAAAATCGAACAGCGGAAAGCGACACGTTGAGAAAACTTTTTTCTTCAATTTTTTTCGCCCTCTTTTTGCAAACGATTCAAAATGCGACCGAAGTAACTCGATAGACATTGTCATCGACTTTCAATCTCTTTTTTTATCACCTCGATTGACCTCATCTGAGCCGAGCAATTCAAATTTGAAACTGCTCACGTGCGAAAATATTGTTGAAGAACGCCACGGCCGTTTTAATTTCTTTAGATTTTTAAAAATAGTAAAATTAGATTCGCGCAATCGGAAAGGTGTTAACTCTCTTCAGATTTTCCCGCTCTATCGAGTGGTTTTTTCAAAATCGTTTTATCTCTTCATGCGGCGGAGCTATTTTAATTTGAAACTCGGCCAACGAAAAGCGACATGTTGAGAAAACTTTTTTCTCCAATTTTTTTCGCACCCTTTTTGCAAACGATTCAAAATGCGACCGAAGTAACTCGATAGACATTGTCATCGACTTTCAATCTCTTTTTTTATCACCTCGATTGGCCTCATCTGAGCCGAGCAATTCAAATTTGAAACTGCTCACGTGCGAAAATATTGTTGAAGAACGCCACGGCCGTTTTAATTTCTTTAGATTTTTAAAAATAGTAAAATCAGTTTCGCACAATCGGAAAAGTGTTAACTCTCTTCAGATTTTCCCGCTCTTTCGAGTAGTTTTTTCAAAATCGTTTTATCTCTTCATGCGGCGGAGCTATTTTAATTTGAAAATCGAACAGCGGAAAGCGACACGTTGAGAAAACTTTTTTCTTCAATTTTTTTCGCCCTCTTTTTGCAAACGATTCAAAATGCGACCGAAGTAACTCGATAGACATTGTCATCGACTTTCAATCTCTTTTTTTATCACCTCGATTGACCTCATCTGAGCCGAGCAATTCAAATTTGAAACTGCTCACGTGCGAAAATATTGTTGAAGAACGCCACGGCCGTTTTAATTTCTTTAGATTTTTAAAAATAGTAAAATCAGTTTCGCGCAATCGGAAAAGTGTTACGCCTCTTCAGATTTTCCCGCTCTATCGAGTGGTTTTTTCAAAATCGTTTTATCTCTTCATGCGGCGGAGCTATTTTAATTTGAAACTCGGCCAACGAAAAGCGACACGTTGAGAAAACTTTTTTCCTCAATTTTTTTCGCACCCTTTTTGCAAACGATTCAAAATGCGACCGAAGTAACTCGATAGACATTGTCATCGACTTTCAATCTCTTTTTTTATCACCTCGATTGACCTCATCTGAGCCGAGCAATTCAAATTTGAAACTGCTCACGTGCGAAAATATTGTTGAAGAACGCCACGGCCGTTTTAATTTCTTTAGATTTTTAAAAATAGTAAAATTAGATTCGCGCAATCGGAAAGGTGTTAACTCTCTTCAGATTTTCCCGCTCTATCGAGTGGTTTTTTCAAAATCGTTTTATCTCTTCATGCGGCGGAGCTATTTTAATTTGAAACTCGGCCAACGAAAAGCGACACGTTGAGAAAACTTTTTTCTTCAATTTTTTTTCGCACCCTTTTTGCAAACGATTCAAAATGCGACCGAAGTAACTCGATAGACATTGTCATCGACTTTCAATCTCTTTTTTTATCACCTCGATTGGCCTCATCTGAGCCGAGCAATTCAAATTTGAAACTGCTCACGTGCGAAAATATTGTTGAAGAACGCCACGGCCGTTTTAATTTCTTTAGATTTTTAAAAATAGTAAAATTAGATTCGCGCAATCGGAAAGGTGTTAACTCTCTTCAGATTTTCCCGCTCTATCGAGTGGTTTTTTCAAAATCGTTTTATCTCTTCATGCGGCGGAGCTATTTTAATTTGAAACTCGGCCAACGAAAAGCGACATGTTGAGAAAACTTTTTTCCTCAATTTTTTTCGCACCCTTTTTGCAAACGATTCAAAATGCGACCGAAGTAACTCGATAGACATTGTCATCGACTTTCAATCTCTTTTTTTATCACCTCGATTGGCCTCATCTGAGCCGAGCAATTCAAATTTGAAACTGCTCACGTGCGAAAATATTGTTGAAGAACGCCACGGCCGTTTTAATTTCTTTAGATTTTTAAAAATAGTAAAATCAGTTTCGCACAATCGGAAAAGTGTTAACTCTCTTCAGATTTTCCCGCTCTTTCGAGTAGTTTTTTCAAAATCGTTTTATCTCTTCATGCGGCGGAGCTATTTTAATTTGAAAATCGAACAGCGGAAAGCGACACGTTGAGAAAACTTTTTTCCTCAATTTTTTTCGCACCCTTTTTGCAAACGATTCAAAATGCGACCGAAGTAACTCGATAGACATTGTCATCGACTTTCAATCTCTTTTTTTATCACCTCGATTGACCTCATCTGAGCCGAGCAATTCAAATTTGAAACTGCTCACGTGCGAAAATATTGTTGAAGAACGCCACGGCCGTTTTAATTTCTTTAGATTTTTAAAAATAGTAAAATTAGATTCGCGCAATCGGAAAGGTGTTAACTCTCTTCAGATTTTCCCGCTCTATCGAGTGGTTTTTTCAAAATCGTTTTATCTCTTCATGCGGCGGAGCTATTTTAATTTGAAACTCGGCCAACGAAAAGCGACATGTTGAGAAAACTTTTTTCTCCAATTTTTTTCGCACCCTTTTTGCAAACGATTCAAAATGCGACCGAAGTAACTCGATAGACATTGTCATCGACTTTCAATCTCTTTTTTTATCACCTCGATTGGCCTCATCTGAGCCGAGCAATTCAAATTTGAAACTGCTCACGTGCGAAAATATTGTTGAAGAACGCCACGGCCGTTTTAATTTCTTTAGATTTTTAAAAATAGTAAAATTAGTTTCGCGCAATCGGAAAAGTGTTACGCCTCTTCAGATTTTCCCGCTCTATCGAGTGGTTTTTTCAAAATCGTTTTATCTCTTCATGCGGCGGAGCTATTTTAATTTGAAACTCGGCCAACGAAAAGCGACACGTTGAGAAAACTTTTTTCCTCAATTTTTTTCGCACCCTTTTTGCAAACGATTCAAAATGCGACCGAAGTAACTCGATAGACATTGTCATCGACTTTCAATCTCTTTTTTTATCACCTCGATTGACCTCATCTGAGCCGAGCAATTCAAATTTGAAACTGCTCACGTGCGAAAATATTGTTGAAGAACGCCACGGCCGTTTTAATTTCTTTAGATTTTTAAAAATAGTAAAATCAGTTTCGCGCAATCGGAAAAGTGTTACGCCTCTTCAGATTTTCCCGCTCTATCGAGTGGTTTTTTCAAAATCGTTTTATCTCTTCATGCGGCGGAGCTATTTTAATTTGAAACTCGGCCAACGAAAAGCGATACGTTGAGAAAACTTTTTTCCTCAATTTTTTTCGCACCCTTTTTGCAAACGATTCAAAATGCGACCGAAGTAACTCGATAGACATTGTCATCGACTTTCAATCTCTTTTTTTATCACCTCGATTGACCTCATCTGAGCCGAGCAATTCAAATTTGAAACTGCTCACGTGCGAAAATATTGTTGAAGAACGCCACGGCCGTTTTAATTTCTTTAGATTTTTAAAAATAGTAAAATTAGATTCGCGCAATCGGAAAGGTGTTAACTCTCTTCAGATTTTCCCGCTCTTTCGAGTAGTTTTTTCAAAATCGTTTTATCTCTTCATGCGGCGGAGCTATTTTAATTTGAAACTCGGCCAACGAAAAGCGACACGTTGAGAAAACTTTTTTCTTCAATTTTTTTTCGCACCCTTTTTGCAAACGATTCAAAATGCGACCGAAGTAACTCGATAGACATTGTCATCGACTTTCAATCTCTTTTTTTATCACCTCGATTGGCCTCATCTGAGCCGAGCAATTCAAATTTGAAACTGCTCACGTGCGAAAATATTGTTAAAGAACGCCACGGCCGTTTTAATTTCTTTAGATTTTTAAAAATAGTAAAATTAGTTTCGCGCAATCGGAAAGGTGTTAACTCTCTTCTGATTTTCCCGCTCTATCGAGTGGTTTTTTCAAAATCGTTTTATCTCTTCATGCGGCGGAGCTATTTTAATTTGAAACTCGGCCAACGAAAAGCGACACGTTGAGAAAACTTTTTTCTTCAATTTTTTTTCGCACCCTTTTTGCAAACGATTCAAAATGCGACCGAAGTAACTCGATAGACATTGTCATCGACTTTCAATCTCTTTTTTTATCACCTCGATTGGCCTCATCTGAGCCGAGCAATTCAAATTTGAAACTGCTCACGTGCGAAAATATTGTTGAAGAACGCCACGGCCGTTTTAATTTCTTTAGATTTTTAAAAATAGTAAAATTAGATTCGCGCAATCGGAAAGGTGTTAACTCTCTTCTGATTTTCCCGCTCTATCGAGTGGTTTTTTCAAAATCGTTTTATCTCTTCATGCGGCGGAGCTATTTTAATTTGAAACTCGGCCAACGAAAAGCGACACGTTGAGAAAACTTTTTTCTTCAATTTTTTTTCGCACCCTTTTTGCAAACGATTCAAAATGCGACCGAAGTAACTCGATAGACATTGTCATCGACTTTCAATCTCTTTTTTTATCACCTCGATTGGCCTCATCTGAGCCGAGCAATTCAAATTTGAAACTGCTCACGTGCGAAAATATTGTTGAAGAACGCCACGGCCGTTTTAATTTCTTTAGATTTTTAAAAATAGTAAAATTAGATTCGCGCAATCGGAAAGGTGTTAACTCTCTTCAGATTTTCCCGCTCTTTCGAGTAGTTTTTTCAAAATCGTTTTATCTCTTCATGCGGCGGAGCTATTTTAATTTGAAACTCGGCCAACGAAAAGCGACACGTTGAGAAAACTTTTTTCTTCAATTTTTTTTCGCACCCTTTTTGCAAACGATTCAAAATGCGACCGAAGTAACTCGATAGACATTGTCATCGACTTTCAATCTCTTTTTTTATCACCTCGATTGGCCTCATCTGAGCCGAGCAATTCAAATTTGAAACTGCTCACGTGCGAAAATATTGTTAAAGAACGCCACGGCCGTTTTAATTTCTTTAGATTTTTAAAAATAGTAAAATTAGTTTCGCGCAATCGGAAAAGTGTTACGCCTCTTCAGATTTTCCCTCATCCCTCATCTGAGCCGAGCAATTCAAATTTGAAACTGCTCACGTGCGAAAATATTGTTAAAGAACGCCACGGCCGTTTTAATTTCTTTAGATTTTTAAAAATAGTAAAATTAGTTTCGCGCAATCGGAAAAGTGTTACGCCTCTTCAGATTTTCCCGCTCTATCGAGTGGTTTTTTCAAAATCGTTTTATCTCTTCATGCGGCGGAGCTATTTTAATTTGAAACTCGGCCAACGAAAAGCGACACGTTGAGAAAGCTTTTTTCTTCAATTTTTTTCGCACTCTTTTTGCAAACGATTCAAAATGCGACCGAAGTAACTCGATAGACATTGTCATCGACTTTCAATCTCTTTTTTTATCACCTCGATTGGCCTCATCTGAGCCGAGCAATTCAAATTTGAAACTGCTCACGTGCGAAAATATTGTTAAAGAACGCCACGGCCGTTTTAATTTCTTTAGATTTTTAAAAATAGTAAAATTAGATTCGCGCAATCGGAAAGGTGTTACGCCTCTTCAGATTTTCCCGCTCTATCGAGTGGTTTTTTCAAAATCGTTTTATCTCTTCATGCGGCGGAGCTATTTTAATTTGAAACTCGGCCAACGAAAAGCGACACGTTGAGAAAGCTTTTTTCTTCAATTTTTTTCGCACTCTTTTTGCAAACGATTCAAAATGCGACCGAAGTAACTCGATAGACATTGTCATCGACTTTCAATCTCTTTTTTTATCACCTCGATTGGCCTCATCTGAGCCGAGCAATTCAAATTTGAAACTGCTCACGTGCGAAAATATTGTTAAAGAACGCCACGGCCGTTTTAATTTCTTTAGATTTTTAAAAATAGTAAAATTAGTTTCGCGCAATCGGAAAAGTGTTACGCCTCTTCAGATTTTCCCGCTCTATCGAGTGGTTTTTTCAAAATCGTTTTATCTCTTCATGCGGCGGAGCTATTTTAATTTGAAACTCGGCCAACGAAAAGCGACACGTTGAGAAACCTTTTTTCTTCAATTTTTTTTCGCACCCTTTTTGCAAACGATTCAAAATGCGACCGAAGTAACTCGATAGACATTGTCATCGACTTTCAATCTCTTTTTTTATCACCTCGATTGGCCTCATCTGAGCCGAGCAATTCAAATTTGAAACTGCTCACGTGCGAAAATATTGTTGAAGAACGCCACGGCCGTTTTAATTTCTTTAGATTTTTAAAAATAGTAAAATTAGATTCGCGCAATCGGAAAGGTGTTAACTCTCTTCAGATTTTCCCGCTCTTTCGAGTAGTTTTTTCAAAATCGTTTTATCTCTTCATGCGGCGGAGCTATTTTAATTTGAAACTCGGCCAACGAAAAGCGACACGTTGAGAAAGCTTTTTTCCTCAATTTTTTTTCGCACCCTTTTTGCAAACGATTCAAAATGCGACCGAAGTAACTCGATAGACATTGTCATCGACTTTCAATCTCTTTTTTTATCACCTCGATTGGCCTCATCTGAGCCGAGCAATTCAAATTTGAAACTGCTCACGTGCGAAAATATTGTTGAAGAACGCCACGGCCGTTTTAATTTCTTTAGATTTTTAAAAATAGTAAAATTAGTTTCGCGCAATCGGAAAAGTGTTACGCCTCTTCAGATTTTCCCGCTCTATCGAGTGGTTTTTTCAAAATCGTTTTATCTCTTCATGCGGCGGAGCTATTTTAATTTGAAAATCGAACAGCGGAAAGCGACACGTTGAGAAAACTTTTTTCTTCAATTTTTTTCGCCCTCTTTTTGCAAACGATTCAAAATGCGACCGAAGTAACTCGATAGACATTGTCATCGACTTTCAATCTCTTTTTTTATCACCTCGATTGACCTCATCTGAGCCGAGCAATTCAAATTTGAAACTGCTCACGTGCGAAAATATTGTTGAAGAACGCCACGGCCGTTTTAATTTCTTTAGATTTTTAAAAATAGTAAAATCAGTTTCGCGCAATCGGAAAAGTGTTAACTCTCTTCAGATTTTCCCGCTCTATCGAGTGGTTTTTTCAAAATCGTTTTATCTCTTCATGCGGCGGAGCTATTTTAATTTGAAACTCGGCCAACGAAAAGCGACACGTTGAGAAAACTTTTTTCCTCAATTTTTTTCGCACCCTTTTTGCAAACGATTCAAAATGCGACCGAAGTAACTCGATAGACATTGTCATCGACTTTCAATCTCTTTTTTTATCACCTCGATTGACCTCATCTGAGCCGAGCAATTCAAATTTGAAACTGCTCACGTGCGAAAATATTGTTGAAGAACGCCACGGCCGTTTTAATTTCTTTAGATTTTTAAAAATAGTAAAATTAGATTCGCGCAATCGGAAAGGTGTTAACTCTCTTCAGATTTTCCCGCTCTATCGAGTGGTTTTTTCAAAATCGTTTTATCTCTTCATGCGGCGGAGCTATTTTAATTTGAAACTCGGCCAACGAAAAGCGACACGTTGAGAAAACTTTTTTCTTCAATTTTTTTTCGCACCCTTTTTGCAAACGATTCAAAATGCGACCGAAGTAACTCGATAGACATTGTCATCGACTTTCAATCTCTTTTTTTATCACCTCGATTGGCCTCATCTGAGCCGAGCAATTCAAATTTGAAACTGCTCACGTGCGAAAATATTGTTGAAGAACGCCACGGCCGTTTTAATTTCTTTAGATTTTTAAAAATAGTAAAATTAGATTCGCGCAATCGGAAAGGTGTTAACTCTCTTCAGATTTTCCCGCTCTATCGAGTGGTTTTTTCAAAATCGTTTTATCTCTTCATGCGGCGGAGCTATTTTAATTTGAAACTCGGCCAACGAAAAGCGACATGTTGAGAAAACTTTTTTCTCCAATTTTTTTCGCACCCTTTTTGCAAACGATTCAAAATGCGACCGAAGTAACTCGATAGACATTGTCATCGACTTTCAATCTCTTTTTTTATCACCTCGATTGGCCTCATCTGAGCCGAGCAATTCAAATTTGAAACTGCTCACGTGCGAAAATATTGTTGAAGAACGCCACGGCCGTTTTAATTTCTTTAGATTTTTAAAAATAGTAAAATCAGTTTCGCACAATCGGAAAAGTGTTAACTCTCTTCAGATTTTCCCGCTCTTTCGAGTAGTTTTTTCAAAATCGTTTTATCTCTTCATGCGGCGGAGCTATTTTAATTTGAAAATCGAACAGCGGAAAGCGACACGTTGAGAAAACTTTTTTCTTCAATTTTTTTCGCCCTCTTTTTGCAAACGATTCAAAATGCGACCGAAGTAACTCGATAGACATTGTCATCGACTTTCAATCTCTTTTTTTATCACCTCGATTGGCCTCATCTGAGCCGAGCAATTCAAATTTGAAACTGCTCACGTGCGAAAATATTGTTGAAGAACGCCACGGCCGTTTTAATTTCTTTAGATTTTTAAAAATAGTAAAATTAGATTCGCGCAATCGGAAAGGTGTTAACTCTCTTCAGATTTTCCCGCTCTATCGAGTGGTTTTTTCAAAATCGTTTTATCTCTTCATGCGGCGGAGCTATTTTAATTTGAAACTCGGCCAACGAAAAGCGACATGTTGAGAAAACTTTTTTCTCCAATTTTTTTCGCACCCTTTTTGCAAACGATTCAAAATGCGACCGAAGTAACTCGATAGACATTGTCATCGACTTTCAATCTCTTTTTTTATCACCTCGATTGGCCTCATCTGAGCCGAGCAATTCAAATTTGAAACTGCTCACGTGCGAAAATATTGTTGAAGAACGCCACGGCCGTTTTAATTTCTTTAGATTTTTAAAAATAGTAAAATCAGTTTCGCACAATCGGAAAAGTGTTAACTCTCTTCAGATTTTCCCGCTCTTTCGAGTAGTTTTTTCAAAATCGTTTTATCTCTTCATGCGGCGGAGCTATTTTAATTTGAAAATCGAACAGCGGAAAGCGACACGTTGAGAAAACTTTTTTCTTCAATTTTTTTCGCCCTCTTTTTGCAAACGATTCAAAATGCGACCGAAGTAACTCGATAGACATTGTCATCGACTTTCAATCTCTTTTTTTATCACCTCGATTGGCCTCATCTGAGCCGAGCAATTCAAATTTGAAACTGTTCACGTGCGAAAATATTGTTGAAGAACGCCACGGCCGTTTTAATTTCTTTAGATTTTTAAAAATAGTAAAATTAGATTCGCGCAATCGGAAAAGTGTTAACTCTCTTCAGATTTTCCCGCTCTTTCGAGTGGTTTTTTCAAAATCGTTTTATCTCTTCATGCGGCGGAGCTATTTTAATTTGAAACTCGGCCAACGAAAAGCGACATGTTGTGAAAACTTTTTTCTCCAATTTTTTTCGCACCCTTTTTGCAAACGATTCAAAATGCGACCGAAGTAACTCGATAGACATTGTCATCGACTTTCAATCTCTTTTTTTATCACCTCGATTGGCCTCATCTGAGCCGAGCAATTCAAATTTGAAACTGCTCACGTGCGAAAATATTGTTGAAGAACGCCACGGCCGTTTTAATTTCTTTAGATTTTTAAAAATAGTAAAATTAGATTCGCGCAATCGGAAAAGTGTTAACTCTCTTCAGATTTTCCCGCTCTTTCGAGTGGTTTTTTCAAAATCGTTTTATCTCTTCATGCGGCGGAGCTATTTTAATTTGAAACTCGGCCAACGAAAAGCGACATGTTGTGAAAACTTTTTTCTCCAATTTTTTTCGCACCCTTTTTGCAAACGATTCAAAATGCGACCGAAGTAACTCGATAGACATTGTCATCGACTTTCAATCTCTTTTTTTATCACCTCGATTGGCCTCATCTGAGCCGAGCAATTCAAATTTGAAACTGCTCACGTGCGAAAATATTGTTGAAGAACGCCACGGCCGTTTTAATTTCTTTAGATTTTTAAAAATAGTAAAATTAGATTCGCGCAATCGGAAAAGTGTTAACTCTCTTCAGATTTTCCCGCTCTTTCGAGTGGTTTTTTCAAAATCGTTTTATCTCTTCATGCGGCGGAGCTATTTTAATTTGAAAATCGAACAGCGGAAAGCGACACGTTGTGAAAACTTTTTTCTTCAATTTTTTTCGCACTCTTTTTGCAAACGATTCAAAATGCGACCGAAGTAACTCGATAGACATTGTCATCGACTTTCAATCTCTTTTTTTATCACCTCGATTGGCCTCATCTGAGCCGAGCAATTCAAATTTGAAACTGTTCACGTGCGAAAATATTGTTGAAGAACGCCACGGCCGTTTTAATTTCTTTAGATTTTTAAAAATAGTAAAATTAGATTCGCGCAATCGGAAAAGTGTTAACTCTCTTCAGATTTTCCCGCTCTTTCGAGTGGTTTTTTCAAAATCGTTTTATCTCTTCATGCGGCGGAGCTATTTTAATTTGAAACTCGGCCAACGAAAAGCGACATGTTGTGAAAACTTTTTTCTCCAATTTTTTTCGCACCCTTTTTGCAAACGATTCAAAATGCGACCGAAGTAACTCGATAGACATTGTCATCGACTTTCAATCTCTTTTTTTATCACCTCGATTGGCCTCATCTGAGCCGAGCAATTCAAATTTGAAACTGCTCACGTGCGAAAATATTGTTGAAGAACGCCACGGCCGTTTTAATTTCTTTAGATTTTTAAAAATAGTAAAATTAGATTCGCGCAATCGGAAAAGTGTTAACTCTCTTCAGATTTTCCCGCTCTTTCGAGTGGTTTTTTCAAAATCGTTTTATCTCTTCATGCGGCGGAGCTATTTTAATTTGAAACTCGGCCAACGAAAAGCGACATGTTGTGAAAACTTTTTTCTCCAATTTTTTTCGCACCCTTTTTGCAAACGATTCAAAATGCGACCGAAGTAACTCGATAGACATTGTCATCGACTTTCAATCTCTTTTTTTATCACCTCGATTGGCCTCATCTGAGCCGAGCAATTCAAATTTGAAACTGCTCACGTGCGAAAATATTGTTGAAGAACGCCACGGCCGTTTTAATTTCTTTAGATTTTTAAAAATAGTAAAATTAGATTCGCGCAATCGGAAAAGTGTTAACTCTCTTCAGATTTTCCCGCTCTTTCGAGTGGTTTTTTCAAAATCGTTTTATCTCTTCATGCGGCGGAGCTATTTTAATTTGAAACTCGGCCAACGAAAAGCGACATGTTGTGAAAACTTTTTTCTCCAATTTTTTTCGCACCCTTTTTGCAAACGATTCAAAATGCGACCGAAGTAACTCGATAGACATTGTCATCGACTTTCAATCTCTTTTTTTATCACCTCGATTGGCCTCATCTGAGCCGAGCAATTCAAATTTGAAACTGCTCACGTGCGAAAATATTGTTGAAGAACGCCACGGCCGTTTTAATTTCTTTAGATTTTTAAAAATAGTAAAATTAGATTCGCGCAATCGGAAAAGTGTTAACTCTCTTCAGATTTTCCCGCTCTTTCGAGTGGTTTTTTCAAAATCGTTTTATCTCTTCATGCGGCGGAGCTATTTTAATTTGAAAATCGAACAGCGGAAAGCGACACGTTGTGAAAACTTTTTTCTTCAATTTTTTTCGCACTCTTTTTGCAAACGATTCAAAATGCGACCGAAGTAACTCGATAGACATTGTCATCGACTTTCAATCTCTTTTTTTATCACCTCGATTGGCCTCATCTGAGCCGAGCAATTCAAATTTGAAACTGTTCACGTGCGAAAATATTGTTGAAGAACGCCACGGCCGTTTTAATTTCTTTAGATTTTTAAAAATAGTAAAATTAGATTCGCGCAATCGGAAAAGTGTTAACTCTCTTCAGATTTTCCCGCTCTTTCGAGTGGTTTTTTCAAAATCGTTTTATCTCTTCATGCGGCGGAGCTATTTTAATTTGAAACTCGGCCAACGAAAAGCGACATGTTGTGAAAACTTTTTTCTCCAATTTTTTTCGCACCCTTTTTGCAAACGATTCAAAATGCGACCGAAGTAACTCGATAGACATTGTCATCGACTTTCAATCTCTTTTTTTATCACCTCGATTGGCCTCATCTGAGCCGAGCAATTCAAATTTGAAACTGCTCACGTGCGAAAATATTGTTGAAGAACGCCACGGCCGTTTTAATTTCTTTAGATTTTTAAAAATAGTAAAATTAGATTCGCGCAATCGGAAAAGTGTTAACTCTCTTCAGATTTTCCCGCTCTTTCGAGTGGTTTTTTCAAAATCGTTTTATCTCTTCATGCGGCGGAGCTATTTTAATTTGAAACTCGGCCAACGAAAAGCGACATGTTGTGAAAACTTTTTTCTCCAATTTTTTTCGCACCCTTTTTGCAAACGATTCAAAATGCGACCGAAGTAACTCGATAGACATTGTCATCGACTTTCAATCTCTTTTTTTATCACCTCGATTGGCCTCATCTGAGCCGAGCAATTCAAATTTGAAACTGCTCACGTGCGAAAATATTGTTGAAGAACGCCACGGCCGTTTTAATTTCTTTAGATTTTTAAAAATAGTAAAATCAGTTTCGCACAATCGGAAAAGTGTTAACTCTCTTCAGATTTTCCCGCTCTTTCGAGTGGTTTTTTCAAAATCGTTTTATCTCTTCATGCGGCGGAGCTATTTTAATTTGAAAATCGAACAGCGGAAAGCGACACGTTGTGAAAACTTTTTTCTTCAATTTTTTTCGCACTCTTTTTGCAAACGATTCAAAATGCGACCGAAGTAACTCGATAGACATTGTCATCGACTTTCAATCTCTTTTTTTATCACCTCGATTGGCCTCATCTGAGCCGAGCAATTCAAATTTGAAACTGCTCACGTGCGAAAATATTGTTGAAGAACGCCACGGCCGTTTTAATTTCTTTAGATTTTTAAAAATAGTAAAATCAGTTTCGCACAATCGGAAAAGTGTTAACTCTCTTCAGATTTTCCCGCTCTATCGAGTAGTTTTTTCAAAATCGTTTTATCTCTTCATGCGGCGGAGCTATTTTAATTTGAAAATCGAACAGCGGAAAGCGACACGTTGAGAAAACTTTTTTCTTCAATTTTTTTCGCACTCTTTTTGCAAACGATTCAAAATGCGACCGAAGTAACTCGATAGACATTGTCATCGACTTTCAATCTCTTTTTTTATCACCTCGATTGGCCTCATCTGAGCCGAGCAATTCAAATTTGAAACTGCTCACGTGCGAAAATATTGTTGAAGAACGCCACGGCCGTTTTAATTTCTTTAGATTTTTAAAAATAGTAAAATCAGTTTCGCACAATCGGAAAAGTGTTAACTCTCTTCAGATTTTCCCGCTCTATCGAGTGGTTTTTTCAAAATCGTTTTATCTCTTCATGCGGCGGAGTTATTTTAATTTGAAACTCGAACAGCGGAAAGCGACATGTTGAGAAAACTTTTTTCTTCAATTTTTTTCGCACTCTTTTTGCAAACGATTCAAAATGCGACCGAAGTAACTCGATAGACATTGTCATCGACTTTCAATCTCTTTTTTTATCACCTCGATTGGGCTCATCTGAGCCGAGCAATTCAAATTTCAAACTGCTCACGTGCGAAAATATTGTTGAAGAACGCCACGGCCGTTTTAATTTCTTTAGATTTTTAAAAATAGTAAAATTAGATTCGCGCAATCGGAAAAGTGTTAACTCTCTTCAGATTTTCCCGCTCTATCGAGTGGTTTTTTCAAAATCGTTTTACCTCTTCATGCGGCGGAGTTATTTTAATTTGAAACTCCACCAACGAAAAGCGACATGTTGTGAAAACTTTTTTCTCCAATTTTTTTCGCACCCTTTTTGCAAACGATTCAAAATGCGACCGAAGTAACTCGATAGACATTGTCATCGACTTTCAATCTCTTTTTTTATCACCTCGATTGGCCTCATCTGAGCCGAGCAATTCAAATTTGAAACTGCTCACGTGCGAAAATATTGTTGAAGAACGCCACGGCCGTTTTAATTTCTTTAGATTTTTAAAAATAGTAAAATTAGATTCGCGCAATCGGAAAGGTGTTAACTCTCTTCAGATTTTCCCGCTCTATCGAGTGGTTTTTTCAAAATCGTTTTATCTCTTCATGCGGTGGAGCTATTTTAATTTGAAACTCGGCCAACGAAAAGCGACATGTTGTGAAAACTTTTTTCTCCAATTTTTTTCGCACCCTTTTTGCAAACGATTCAAAATGCGACCGAAGTAACTCGATAGACATTGTCATCGACTTTCAATCTCTTTTTTTATCACCTCGATTGGCCTCATCTGAGCCGAGCAATTCAAATTTGAAACTGCTCACGTGCGAAAATATTGTTGAAGAACGCCACGGCCGTTTTAATTTCTTTAGATTTTTAAAAATAGTAAAATTAGATTCGCGCAATCGGAAAAGTGTTACGCCTCTTCAGATTTTCCCGCTCTTTCGAGTAGTTTTTTCAAAATCGTTTTATCTCTTCATGCGGCGGAGCTATTTTAATTTGAAACTCGGCCAACGAAAAGCGACACGTTGAGAAAGCTTTTTTCTTCAATTTTTTTCGCACTCTTTTTGCAAACGATTCAAAATGCGACCGAAGTAACTCGATAGACATTGTCATCGACTTTCAATCTCTTTTTTTATCACCTCGATTGACCTCATCTGAGCCGAGCAATTCAAATTTGAAACTGCTCACGTGCGAAAATATTGTTGAAGAACGCCACGGCCGTTTTAATTTCTTTAGATTTTTAAAAATAGTAAAATTAGTTTCGCGCAATCGGAAAAGTGTTACGCCTCTTCAGATTTTCCCGCTCTATCGAGTGGTTTTTTCAAAATCGTTTTATCTCTTCATGTGGCGGAGCTATTTTAATTTGAAACTCGGCCAACGAAAAGCGACACGTTGAGAAAGCTTTTTTCTTCAATTTTTTTCGCACTCTTTTTGCAAACGATTCAAAATGCGACCGAAGTAACTCGATAGACATTGTCATCGACTTTCAATCTCTTTTTTTATCACCTCGATTGACCTCATCTGAGCCGAGCAATTCAAATTTGAAACTGCTCACGTGCGAAAATATTGTTGAAGAACGCCACGGCCGTTTTAATTTCTTTAGATTTTTAAAAATAGTAAAATTAGATTCGCGCAATGGGAAAAGTGTTAACTCTCTTCAGATTTTCCCGCTCTTTCGAGTAGTTTTTTCAAAATCGTTTTATCTCTTCATGCGGCGGAGCTATTTTAATTTGAAACTCGGCCAACGAAAAGCGACATGTTGAGAAAACTTTTTTCTCCAATTTGTTTCGCACCCTTTTTGCAAACGATTCAAAATGCGACCGAAGTAACTCGATAGACATTGTCATCGACTTTCAATCTCTTTTTTTATCACCTCGATTGGCCTCATCTGAGCCGAGCAATTCAAATTTGAAATTGCTCACGTGCGAAAATATTGTTGAAGAACGCCACGGCCGTTTTAATTTCTTTAGATTTTTAAAAATAGTAAAATTAGATTCGCGCAATGGGAAAAGTGTTGGCTCTCTTCAGATTTTCCCGCTCTTTCGAGTAGTTTTTTCAAAATCGTTTTATCTCTTCATGCGGCGGAGCTATTTTAATTTGAAACTCGGCCAACGAAAAGCGACACGTTGAGAAAACTTTTTTCTTCAATTTTTTTTCGCACCCTTTTTGCAAACGATTCAAAATGCGACCGAAGTAACTCGATAGACATTGTCATCGACTTTCAATCTCTTTTTTTATCACCTCGATTGGCCTCATCTGAGCCGAGCAATTCAAATTTGAAATTGCTCACGTGCGAAAATATTGTTGAAGAACGCCACGGCCGTTTTAATTTCTTTAGATTTTTAAAAATAGTAAAATTAGATTCGCGCAATGGGAAAAGTGTTAACTCTCTTCAGATTTTCCCGCTCTTTCGAGTAGTTTTTTCAAAATCGTTTTATCTCTTCATGCGGCGGAGCTATTTTAATTTGAAAATCGAACAGCGGAAAGCGACACGTTGAGAAAACTTTTTTCTTCAATTTTTTTTCGCACTCTTTTTGCAAACGATTCAAAATGCGACCGAAGTAACTCGATAGACATTGTCATCGACTTTCAATCTCTTTTTTTATCACCTCGATTGGCCTCATCTGAGCCGAGCAATTTAAATTTGAAACTGCTCACGTGCGAAAATATTGTTGAAGAACGCCACGGCCGTTTTAATTTCTTTAGATTTTTAAAAATAGTAAAATTAGATTCGCGCAATGGGAAAAGTGTTAACTCTCTTCAGATTTTCCCGCTCTTTCGAGTAGTTTTTTCAAAATCGTTTTATCTCTTCATGCGGCGGAGCTATTTTAATTTGAAACTCGGCCAACGAAAAGCGACATGTTGAGAAAACTTTTTTCTCCAATTTGTTTCGCACCCTTTTTGCAAACGATTCAAAATGCGACCGAAGTAACTCGATAGACATTGTCATCGACTTTCAATCTCTTTTTTTATCACCTCGATTGGCCTCATCTGAGCCGAGCAATTCAAATTTGAAATTGCTCACGTGCGAAAATATTGTTGAAGAACGCCACGGCCGTTTTAATTTCTTTAGATTTTTAAAAATAGTAAAATTAGATTCGCGCAATGGGAAAAGTGTTAACTCTCTTCAGATTTTCCCGCTCTTTCGAGTAGTTTTTTCAAAATCGTTTTATCTCTTCATGCGGCGGAGCTATTTTAATTTGAAACTCGGCCAACGAAAAGCGACATGTTGAGAAAACTTTTTTCTCCAATTTGTTTCGCACCCTTTTTGCAAACGATTCAAAATGCGACCGAAGTAACTCGATAGACATTGTCATCGACTTTCAATCTCTTTTTTTATCACCTCGATTGGCCTCATCTGAGCCGAGCAATTCAAATTTGAAATTGCTCACGTGCGAAAATATTGTTGAAGAACGCCACGGCCGTTTTAATTTCTTTAGATTTTTAAAAATAGTAAAATTAGATTCGCGCAATGGGAAAAGTGTTGGCTCTCTTCAGATTTTCCCGCTCTTTCGAGTAGTTTTTTCAAAATCGTTTTATCTCTTCATGCGGCGGAGCTATTTTAATTTGAAACTCGGCCAACGAAAAGCGACACGTTGAGAAAACTTTTTTCTTCAATTTTTTTTCGCACCCTTTTTGCAAACGATTCAAAATGCGACCGAAGTAACTCGATAGACATTGTCATCGACTTTCAATCTCTTTTTTTATCACCTCGATTGGCCTCATCTGAGCCGAGCAATTCAAATTTGAAATTGCTCACGTGCGAAAATATTGTTGAAGAACGCCACGGCCGTTTTAATTTCTTTAGATTTTTAAAAATAGTAAAATTAGATTCGCGCAATGGGAAAAGTGTTAACTCTCTTCAGATTTTCCCGCTCTTTCGAGTAGTTTTTTCAAAATCGCTTTATCTCTTCATGCGGCGGAGCTATTTTAATTTGAAAATCGAACAGCGGAAAGCGACACGTTGAGAAAACATTTTTCTTCAATTTTTTTTCGCACCCTTTTTGCAAACGATTCAAAATGCGACCGAAGTAACTCGATAGACATTGTCATCGACTTTCAATCTCTTTTTTTATCACCTCGATTGGCCTCATCTGAGCCGAGCAATTCAAATTTGAAATTGCTCACGTGCGAAAATATTGTTGAAGAACGCCACGGCCGTTTTAATTTCTTTAGATTTTTAAAAATAGTAAAATTAGATTCGCGCAATGGGAAAAGTGTTAGCTCTCTTCAGATTTTCCCGCTCTTTCGAGTAGTTTTTTCAAAATCGTTTTATCTCTTCATGCGGCGGAGCTATTTTAATTTGAAAATCGAACAGCGGAAAGCGACACGTTGAGAAAACTTTTTTCTTCAATTTTTTTTCGCACCCTTTTTGCAAACGATTCAAAATGCGACCGAAGTAACTCGATAGACATTGTCATCGACTTTCAATCTCTTTTTTTATCACCTCGATTGGCCTCATCTGAGCCGAGCAATTCAAATTTGAAATTGCTCACGTGCGAAAATATTGTTGAAGAACGCCACGGCCGTTTTAATTTCTTTAGATTTTTAAAAATAGTAAAATTAGATTCGCGCAATGGGAAAAGTGTTAACTCTCTTCAGATTTTCCCGCTCTTTCGAGTAGTTTTTTCAAAATCGTTTTATCTCTTCATGCGGCGGAGCTATTTTAATTTGAAAATCGAACAGCGGAAAGCGACACGTTGAGAAAACTTTTTTCTTCAATTTTTTTCGCACTCTTTTTGCAAACGATTCAAAATGCGACCGAAGTAACTCGATAGACATTGTCATCGACTTTCAATCTCTTTTTTTATCACCTCGATTGGCCTCATCTGAGCCGAGCAATTTAAATTTGAAACTGCTCACGTGCGAAAATATTGTTGAAGAACGCCACGGCCGTTTTAATTTCTTTAGATTTTTAAAAATAGTAAAATTAGATTCGCGCAATCGGAAAAGTGTTAACTCTCTTCAGATTTTCCCGCTCTTTCGAGTAGTTTTTTCAAAATCGTTTTATCTCTTCATGCGGCGGAGCTATTTTAATTTGAAAATCGAACAGCGGAAAGCGACACGTTGAGAAAACTTTTTTCTTCAATTTTTTTCGCACTCTTTTTGCAGATTCAAAATGCGACCGAAGTAACTCGATAGACATTGTCATCGACTTTCAATCTCTTTTTTTATCACCTCGATTGGCCTCATCTGAGCCGAGCAATTCAAATTTGAAATTGCTCACGTGCGAAAATATTGTTGAAGAACGCCACGGCCGTTTTAATTTCTTTAGATTTTTAAAAATAGTAAAATTAGATTCGCGCAATCGGAAAAGTGTTAACTCTCTTCAGATTTTCCCGCTCTATCGAGTGGTTTTTTCAAAATCGTTTTATCTCTTCATGCGGCGGAGCTATTTTAATTTGAAACTCGGCCAATGAAAAGCGACATGTTGAGAAAACTTTTTTCTCCAATTTTTTTCGCACCCTTTTTGCAAACGATTCAAAATGCGACCGAAGTAACTCGATAGACATTGTCATCGACTTTCAATCTCTTTTCTTATCACCTCGATTGGCCTCATCTGAGCCGAGCAATTCAAATGTGAAACTGTTCACGTGCGAAAATATTGTTGAAGAACGCCACGGCCGTTTTAATTTCTTTAGATTTTTAAAAATAGTAAAATTAGTTTCGCGCAATCGGAAAAGTGTTAACTCTCTTCAGATTTTCCCGCTCTATCGAGTAGTTTTTTCAAAATCGTTTTATCTCTTCATGCGGCGGAGCTATTTTAATTTGAAACTCGGCCAACGAAAAGCGACACGTTGAGAAAACTTTTTTCTTCAATTTTTTTTCGCACCCTTTTTGCAAACGATTCAAAATGCGACCGAAGTAACTCGATAGACATTGTCATCGACTTTCAATCTCTTTTTTTATCACCTCGATTGGCCTCATCTGAGCCGAGCAATTCAAATTTGAAATTGCTCACGTGCGAAAATATTGTTGAAGAACGCCACGGCCGTTTTAATTTCTTTAGATTTTTAAAAATAGTAAAATTAGATTCGCGCAATGGGAAAAGTGTTAACTCTCTTCAGATTTTCCCGCTCTATCGAGTGGTTTTTTCAAAATCGTTTTATCTCTTCATGCGGCGGAGCTATTTTAATTTGAAACTCGGCCAACGAAAAGCGACACGTTGAGAAAACTTTTTTCTTCAATTTTTTTTCGCACCCTTTTTGCAAACGATTCAAAATGCGACCGAAGTAACTCGATAGACATTGTCATCGACTTTCAATCTCTTTTCTTATCACCTCGATTGGCCTCATCTGAGCCGAGCAATTCAAATGTGAAACTGTTCACGTGCGAAAATATTGTTGAAGAACGCCACGGCCGTTTTAATTTCTTTAGATTTTTAAAAATAGTAAAATTAGTTTCGCGCAATCGGAAAAGTGTTAACTCTCTTCAGATTTTCCCGCTCTTTCGAGTAGTTTTTTCAAAATCGTTTTATCTCTTCATGCGGCGGAGCTATTTTAATTTGAAACTCGGCCAACGAAAAGCGACACGTTGAGAAAACTTTTTTCTTCAATTTTTTTTCGCACCCTTTTTGCAAACGATTCAAAATGCGACCGAAGTAACTCGATAGACATTGTCATCGACTTTCAATCTCTTTTTTTATCACCTCGATTGGCCTCATCTGAGCCGAGCAATTCAAATTTGAAATTGCTCACGTGCGAAAATATTGTTGAAGAACGCCACGGCCGTTTTAATTTCTTTAGATTTTTAAAAATAGTAAAATTAGATTCGCGCAATGGGAAAAGTGTTAACTCTCTTCAGATTTTCCCGCTCTTTCGAGTAGTTTTTTCAAAATCGTTTTATCTCTTAATGCGGCGGAGCTATTTTAATTTGAAAATCGAACAGCGGAAAGCGACACGTTGAGAAAACTTTTTTCTTCAATTTTTTTCGCACTCTTTTTGCAAACGATTCAAAATGCGACCGAAGTAACTCGATAGACATTGTCATCGACTTTCAATCTCTTTTTTTTATCACCTCGATTGGCCTCATCTGAGCCGAGCAATTCAAATTTGAAATTGCTCACGTGCGAAAATATTGTTGAAGAACGCCACGGCCGTTTTAATTTCTTTAGATTTTTAAAAACAGTAAAATTAGATTCGCGCAATCGGAAAAGTGTTAACTCTCTTCAGATTTTCCCGCTCTTTCGAGTAGTTTTTTCAAAATCGTTTTATCTCTTCATGCGGCGGAGCTATTTTAATTTGAAACTCGGCCAACGAAAAGCGACACGTTGAGAAAACTTTTTTCTTCAATTTTTTTTCGCACCCTTTTTGCAAACGATTCAAAATGCGACCGAAGTAACTCGATAGACATTGTCATCGACTTTCAATCTCTTTTTTTATCACCTCGATTGGCCTCATCTGAGCCGAGCAATTCAAATTTGAAATTGCTCACGTGCGAAAATATTGTTGAAGAACGCCACGGCCGTTTTAATTTCTTTAGATTTTTAAAAATAGTAAAATTAGATTCGCGCAATGGGAAAAGTGTTAACTCTCTTCAGATTTTCCCGCTCTTTCGAGTAGTTTTTTCAAAATCGTTTTATCTCTTAATGCGGCGGAGCTATTTTAATTTGAAAATCGAACAGCGGAAAGCGACACGTTGAGAAAACTTTTTTCTTCAATTTTTTTCGCACTCTTTTTGCAAACGATTCAAAATGCGACCGAAGTAACTCGATAGACATTGTCATCGACTTTCAATCTCTTTTTTTTATCACCTCGATTGGCCTCATCTGAGCCGAGCAATTCAAATTTGAAATTGCTCACGTGCGAAAATATTGTTGAAGAACGCCACGGCCGTTTTAATTTCTTTAGATTTTTAAAAATAGTAAAATTAGTTTCGCGCAATCGGAAAAGTGTTAACTCTCTTCAGATTTTCCCGCTCTTTCGAGTAGTTTTTTCAAAATCGTTTTATCTCTTCATGCGGCGGAGCTATTTTAATTTGAAACTCGGCCAACGAAAAGCGACACGTTGAGAAAACTTTTTTCTTCAATTTTTTTTCGCACCCTTTTTGCAAACGATTCAAAATGCGACCGAAGTAACTCGATAGACATTGTCATCGACTTTCAATCTCTTTTTTTATCACCTCGATTGGCCTCATCTGAGCCGAGCAATTCAAATTTGAAATTGCTCACGTGCGAAAATATTGTTGAAGAACGCCACGGCCGTTTTAATTTCTTTAGATTTTTAAAAATAGTAAAATTAGATTCGCGCAATGGGAAAAGTGTTAACTCTCTTCAGATTTTCCCGCTCTTTCGAGTAGTTTTTTCAAAATCGTTTTATCTCTTAATGCGGCGGAGCTATTTTAATTTGAAAATCGAACAGCGGAAAGCGACACGTTGAGAAAACTTTTTTCTTCAATTTTTTTCGCACTCTTTTTGCAAACGATTCAAAATGCGACCGAAGTAACTCGATAGACATTGTCATCGACTTTCAATCTCTTTTTTTATCACCTCGATTGGCCTCATCTGAGCCGAGCAATTCAAATGTGAAACTGTTCACGTGCGAAAATATTGTTGAAGAACGCCACGGCCGTTTTAATTTCTTTAGATTTTTAAAAATAGTAAAATTAGTTTCGCGCAATCGGAAAAGTGTTAACTCTCTTCAGATTTTCCCGCTCTTTCGAGTAGTTTTTTCAAAATCGTTTTATCTCTTCATGCGGCGGAGCTATTTTAATTTGAAACTCGGCCAACGAAAAGCGACACGTTGAGAAAACTTTTTTCTTCAATTTTTTTTCGCACCCTTTTTGCAAACGATTCAAAATGCGACCGAAGTAACTCGATAGACATTGTCATCGACTTTCAATCTCTTTTTTTATCACCTCGATTGGCCTCATCTGAGCCGAGCAATTCAAATTTGAAATTGCTCACGTGCGAAAATATTGTTGAAGAACGCCACGGCCGTTTTAATTTCTTTAGATTTTTAAAAATAGTAAAATTAGATTCGCGCAATGGGAAAAGTGTTAACTCTCTTCAGATTTTCCCGCTCTTTCGAGTAGTTTTTTCAAAATCGTTTTATCTCTTAATGCGGCGGAGCTATTTTAATTTGAAAATCGAACAGCGGAAAGCGACACGTTGAGAAAACTTTTTTCTTCAATTTTTTTCGCACTCTTTTTGCAAACGATTCAAAATGCGACCGAAGTAACTCGATAGACATTGTCATCGACTTTCAATCTCTTTTTTTTATCACCTCGATTGGCCTCATCTGAGCCGAGCAATTCAAATTTGAAATTGCTCACGTGCGAAAATATTGTTGAAGAACGCCACGGCCGTTTTAATTTCTTTAGATTTTTAAAAATAGTAAAATTAGATTCGCGCAATCGGAAAAGTGTTAACTCTCTTCAGATTTTCCCGCTCTATCGAGTGGTTTTTTCAAAATCGTTTTATCTCTTCATGCGGCGGAGCTATTTTAATTTGAAACTCGGCCAATGAAAAGCGACATGTTGAGAAAACTTTTTTCTCCAATTTTTTTCGCACCCTTTTTGCAAACGATTCAAAATGCGACCGAAGTAACTCGATAGACATTGTCATCGACTTTCAATCTCTTTTTTTATCACCTCGATTGGCCTCATCTGAGCCGAGCAATTCAAATTTGAAATTGCTCACGTGCGAAAATATTGTTGAAGAACGCCACGGCCGTTTTAATTTCTTTAGATTTTTAAAAATAGTAAAATTAGATTCGCGCAATGGGAAAAGTGTTAATTCTCTTCAGATTTTCCCGCTCTTTCGAGTAGTTTTTTCAAAATCGTTTTATCTCTTCATGCGGCGGAGCTATTTTAATTTGAAAATCGAACAGCGGAAAGCGACACGTTGAGAAAACTTTTTTCTTCAATTTTTTTTCGCACCCTTTTTGCAAACGATTCAAAATGCGACCGAAGTAACTCGATAGACATTGTCATCGACTTTCAATCTCTTTTTTTATCACCTCGATTGGCCTCATCTGAGCCGAGCAATTCAAATTTGAAACTGCTCACGTGCGAAAATATTGTTGAAGAACGCCACGGCCGTTTTAATTTCTTTAGATTTTTAAAAATAGTAAAATTAGATTCGCGCAATGGGAAAAGTGTTAACTCTCTTCAGATTTTCCCGCTCTTTCGAGTAGTTTTTTCAAAATCGTTTTATCTCTTAATGCGGCGGAGCTATTTTAATTTGAAAATCGAACAGCGGAAAGCGACACGTTGAGAAAACTTTTTTCTTCAATTTTTTTCGCACCCTTTTTGCAAACGATTCAAAATGCGACCGAAGTAACTCGATAGACATTGTCATCGACTTTCAATCTCTTTTTTTTATCACCTCGATTGGCCTCATCTGAGCCGAGCAATTCAAATTTGAAATTGCTCACGTGCGAAAATATTGTTGAAGAACGCCACGGCCGTTTTAATTTCTTTAGATTTTTAAAAATAGTAAAATTAGATTCGCGCAATCGGAAAAGTGTTAACTCTCTTCAGATTTTCCCGCTCTATCGAGTGGTTTTTTCAAAATCGTTTTATCTCTTCATGCGGCGGAGCTATTTTAATTTGAAACTCGGCCAATGAAAAGCGACATGTTGAGAAAACTTTTTTCTCCAATTTTTTTCGCACCCTTTTTGCAAACGATTCAAAATGCGACCGAAGTAACTCGATAGACATTGTCATCGACTTTCAATCTCTTTTTTTATCACCTCGATTGGCCTCATCTGAGCCGAGCAATTCAAATTTGAAATTGCTCACGTGCGAAAATATTGTTGAAGAACGCCACGGCCGTTTTAATTTCTTTAGATTTTTAAAAATAGTAAAATTAGATTCGCGCAATGGGAAAAGTGTTAATTCTCTTCAGATTTTCCCGCTCTTTCGAGTAGTTTTTTCAAAATCGTTTTATCTCTTCATGCGGCGGAGCTATTTTAATTTGAAAATCGAACAGCGGAAAGCGACACGTTGAGAAAACTTTTTTCTTCAATTTTTTTTCGCACCCTTTTTGCAAACGATTCAAAATGCGACCGAAGTAACTCGATAGACATTGTCATCGACTTTCAATCTCTTTTTTTATCACCTCGATTGGCCTCATCTGAGCCGAGCAATTCAAATTTGAAATTGCTCACGTGCGAAAATATTGTTGAAGAACGCCACGGCCGTTTTAATTTCTTTAGATTTTTAAAAATAGTAAAATTAGATTCGCGCAATGGGAAAAGTGTTAACTCTCTTCAGATTTTCCCGCTCTTTCGAGTAGTTTTTTCAAAATCGTTTTATCTCTTCATGCGGCGGAGCTATTTTAATTTGAAACTCGGCCAACGAAAGCGACACGTTGAGAAAACTTTTTTCTTCAATTTTTTTTCGCACCCTTTTTGCAAACGATTCAAAATGCGACCGAAGTAACTCGATAGACATTGTCATCGACTTTCAATCTCTTTTTTTATCACCTCGATTGGCCTCATCTGAGCCGAGCAATTCAAATTTGAAATTGCTCACGTGCGAAAATATTGTTGAAGAACGCCACGGCCGTTTTAATTTCTTTAGATTTTTAAAAATAGTAAAATTAGATTCGCGCAATGGGAAAAGTGTTAGCTCTCTTCAGATTTTCCCGCTCTTTCGAGTAGTTTTTTCAAAATCGTTTTATCTCTTCATGCGGCGGAGCTATTTTAATTTGAAACTCGGCCAACGAAAAGCGACACGTTGAGAAAACTTTTTTCTTCAATTTTTTTTCGCACCCTTTTTGCAAACGATTCAAAATGCGACCGAAGTAACTCGATAGACATTGTCATCGACTTTCAATCTCTTTTTTTATCACCTCGATTGGCCTCATCTGAGCCGAGCAATTCAAATTTGAAATTGCTCACGTGCGAAAATATTGTTGAAGAACGCCACGGCCGTTTTAATTTCTTTAGATTTTTAAAAATAGTAAAATTAGATTCGCGCAATGGGAAAAGTGTTAACTCTCTTCAGATTTTCCCGCTCTTTCGAGTAGTTTTTTCAAAATCGTTTTATCTCTTCATGCGGCGGAGCTATTTTAATTTGAAAATCGAACAGCGGAAAGCGACACGTTGAGAAAACTTTTTTCTTCAATTTTTTTCGCACTCTTTTTGCAAACGATTCAAAATGCGACCGAAGTAACTCGATAGACATTGTCATCGACTTTCAATCTCTTTTTTTATCACCTCGATTGGCCTCATCTGAGCCGAGCAATTCAAATTTGAAATTGCTCACGTGCGAAAATATTGTTGAAGAACGCCACGGCCGTTTTAATTTCTTTAGATTTTTAAAAATAGTAAAATTAGATTCGCGCAATCGGAAAAGTGTTAACTCTCTTCAGATTTTCCCGCTCTATCGAGTGGTTTTTTCAAAATCGTTTTATCTCTTCATGCGGCGGAGCTATTTTAATTTGAAACTCGGCCAATGAAAAGCGACATGTTGAGAAAACTTTTTTCTCCAATTTTTTTCGCACCCTTTTTGCAAACGATTCAAAATGCGACCGAAGTAACTCGATAGACATTGTCATCGACTTTCAATCTCTTTTCTTATCACCTCGATTGGCCTCATCTGAGCCGAGCAATTCAAATGTGAAACTGTTCACGTGCGAAAA
Source organism: Hololepta plana (assembly GCA_963695495.1). Lineage (NCBI taxonomy): Eukaryota > Metazoa > Arthropoda > Insecta > Coleoptera > Histeridae > Hololepta > Hololepta plana. The sequence goes on along the minus strand of OY968838.1, from coordinate 410,654 downwards.
TATTGTTGAAGAACGCCACGGCCGTTTTAATTTCTTTAGATTTTTAAAAATAGTAAAATTAGTTTCGCGCAATCGGAAAAGTGTTAACTCTCTTCAGATTTTCCCGCTCTATCGAGTGGTTTTTTCAAAATCGTTTTATCTCTTCATGCGGCGGAGCTATTTTAATTTGAAACTCGGCCAATGAAAAGCGACATGTTGAGAAAACTTTTTTCTCCAATTTTTTTCGCACCCTTTTTGCAAACGATTCAAAATGCGACCGAAGTAACTCGATAGACATTGTCATCGACTTTCAATCTCTTTTCTTATCACCTCGATTGGCCTCATCTGAGCCGAGCAATTCAAATGTGAAACTGTTCACGTGCGAAAATATTGTTGAAGAACGCCACGGCCGTTTTAATTTCTTTAGATTTTTAAAAATAGTAAAATTAGTTTCGCGCAATCGGAAAAGTGTTAACTCTCTTCAGATTTTCCCGCTCTATCGAGTGGTTTTTTCAAAATCGTTTTATCTCTTCATGCGGCGGAGCTATTTTAATTTGAAACTCGGCCAACGAAAAGCGACATGTTGAGAAAACTTTTTTCTCCAATTTGTTTCGCACCCTTTTTGCAAACGATTCAAAATGCGACCGAAGTAACTCGATAGACATTGTCATCGACTTTCAATCTCTTTTTTTATCACCTCGATTGGCCTCATCTGAGCCGAGCAATTCAAATTTGAAATTGCTCACGTGCGAAAATATTGTTGAAGAACGCCACGGCCGTTTTAATTTCTTTAGATTTTTAAAAATAGTAAAATTAGATTCGCGCAATGGGAAAAGTGTTGGCTCTCTTCAGATTTTCCCGCTCTTTCGAGTAGTTTTTTCAAAATCGTTTTATCTCTTCATGCGGCGGAGCTATTTTAATTTGAAACTCGGCCAACGAAAAGCGACACGTTGAGAAAACTTTTTTCTTCAATTTTTTTTCGCACCCTTTTTGCAAACGATTCAAAATGCGACCGAAGTAACTCGATAGACATTGTCATCGACTTTCAATCTCTTTTTTTATCACCTCGATTGGCCTCATCTGAGCCGAGCAATTCAAATTTGAAATTGCTCACGTGCGAAAATATTGTTGAAGAACGCCACGGCCGTTTTAATTTCTTTAGATTTTTAAAAATAGTAAAATTAGATTCGCGCAATGGGAAAAGTGTTAACTCTCTTCAGATTTTCCCGCTCTTTCGAGTAGTTTTTTCAAAATCGCTTTATCTCTTCATGCGGCGGAGCTATTTTAATTTGAAAATCGAACAGCGGAAAGCGACACGTTGAGAAAACATTTTTCTTCAATTTTTTTTCGCACCCTTTTTGCAAACGATTCAAAATGCGACCGAAGTAACTCGATAGACATTGTCATCGACTTTCAATCTCTTTTTTTATCACCTCGATTGGCCTCATCTGAGCCGAGCAATTCAAATTTGAAATTGCTCACGTGCGAAAATATTGTTGAAGAACGCCACGGCCGTTTTAATTTCTTTAGATTTTTAAAAATAGTAAAATTAGATTCGCGCAATGGGAAAAGTGTTAGCTCTCTTCAGATTTTCCCGCTCTTTCGAGTAGTTTTTTCAAAATCGTTTTATCTCTTCATGCGGCGGAGCTATTTTAATTTGAAAATCGAACAGCGGAAAGCGACACGTTGAGAAAACTTTTTTCTTCAATTTTTTTTCGCACCCTTTTTGCAAACGATTCAAAATGCGACCGAAGTAACTCGATAGACATTGTCATCGACTTTCAATCTCTTTTTTTATCACCTCGATTGGCCTCATCTGAGCCGAGCAATTTAAATTTGAAACTGCTCACGTGCGAAAATATTGTTGAAGAACGCCACGGCCGTTTTAATTTCTTTAGATTTTTAAAAATAGTAAAATTAGATTCGCGCAATGGGAAAAGTGTTAACTCTCTTCAGATTTTCCCGCTCTTTCGAGTAGTTTTTTCAAAATCGTTTTATCTCTTCATGCGGCGGAGCTATTTTAATTTGAAAATCGAACAGCGGAAAGCGACACGTTGAGAAAACTTTTTTCTTCAATTTTTTTCGCACTCTTTTTGCAGATTCAAAATGCGACCGAAGTAACTCGATAGACATTGTCATCGACTTTCAATCTCTTTTTTTATCACCTCGATTGGCCTCATCTGAGCCGAGCAATTTAAATTTGAAACTGCTCACGTGCGAAAATATTGTTGAAGAACGCCACGGCCGTTTTAATTTCTTTAGATTTTTAAAAATAGTAAAATTAGAGTCGCGCAATCGGAAAAGTGTTAACTCTCTTCAGATTTTCCCGCTCTTTCGAGTAGTTTTTTCAAAATCGTTTTATCTCTTCATGCGGCGGAGCTATTTTAATTTGAAAATCGAACAGCGGAAAGCGACACGTTGAGAAAACTTTTTTCTTCAATTTTTTTCGCACTCTTTTTGCAAACGATTCAAAATGCGACCGAAGTAACTCGATAGACATTGTCATCGACTTTCAATCTCTTTTTTTATCACCTCGATTGGCCTCATCTGAGCCGAGCAATTTAAATTTGAAACTGCTCACGTGCGAAAATATTGTTGAAGAACGCCACGGCCGTTTTAATTTCTTTAGATTTTTAAAAATAGTAAAATTAGATTCGCGCAATCGGAAAAGTGTTAACTCTCTTCAGATTTTCCCGCTCTTTCGAGTAGTTTTTTCAAAATCGCTTTATCTCTTCATGCGGCGGAGCTATTTTAATTTGAAAATCGAACAGCGGAAAGCGACACGTTGAGAAAACTTTTTTCTTCAATTTTTTTCGCACTCTTTTTGCAAACGATTCAAAATGCGACCGAAGTAACTCGATAGACATTGTCATCGACTTTCAATCTCTTTTTTTATCACCTCGATTGGCCTCATCTGAGCCGAGCAATTTAAATTTGAAACTGCTCACGTGCGAAAATATTGTTGAAGAACGCCACGGCCGTTTTAATTTCTTTAGATTTTTAAAAATAGTAAAATTAGATTCGCGCAATCGGAAAAGTGTTAACTCTCTTCAGATTTTCCCGCTCTTTCGAGTAGTTTTTTCAAAATCGTTTTATCTCTTCATGCGGCGGAGCTATTTTAATTTGAAAATCGAACAGCGGAAAGCGACACGTTGAGAAAACTTTTTTCTTCAATTTTTTTCGCACTCTTTTTGCAGATTCAAAATGCGACCGAAGTAACTCGATAGACATTGTCATCGACTTTCAATCTCTTTTTTTATCACCTCGATTGGCCTCATCTGAGCCGAGCAATTCAAATTTGAAATTGCTCACGTGCGAAAATATTGTTGAAGAACGCCACGGCCGTTTTAATTTCTTTAGATTTTTAAAAATAGTAAAATTAGATTCGCGCAATCGGAAAAGTGTTAACTCTCTTCAGATTTTCCCGCTCTATCGAGTGGTTTTTTCAAAATCGTTTTATCTCTTCATGCGGCGGAGCTATTTTAATTTGAAACTCGGCCAATGAAAAGCGACATGTTGAGAAAACTTTTTTCTCCAATTTTTTTCGCACCCTTTTTGCAAACGATTCAAAATGCGACCGAAGTAACTCGATAGACATTGTCATCGACTTTCAATCTCTTTTCTTATCACCTCGATTGGCCTCATCTGAGCCGAGCAATTCAAATGTGAAACTGTTCACGTGCGAAAATATTGTTGAAGAACGCCACGGCCGTTTTAATTTCTTTAGATTTTTAAAAATAGTAAAATTAGTTTCGCGCAATCGGAAAAGTGTTAACTCTCTTCAGATTTTCCCGCTCTATCGAGTAGTTTTTTCAAAATCGTTTTATCTCTTCATGCGGCGGAGCTATTTTAATTTGAAACTCGGCCAACGAAAAGCGACACGTTGAGAAAACTTTTTTCTTCAATTTTTTTTCGCACCCTTTTTGCAAACGATTCAAAATGCGACCGAAGTAACTCGATAGACATTGTCATCGACTTTCAATCTCTTTTTTTATCACCTCGATTGGCCTCATCTGAGCCGAGCAATTCAAATTTGAAATTGCTCACGTGCGAAAATATTGTTGAAGAACGCCACGGCCGTTTTAATTTCTTTAGATTTTTAAAAATAGTAAAATTAGATTCGCGCAATGGGAAAAGTGTTAACTCTCTTCAGATTTTCCCGCTCTATCGAGTGGTTTTTTCAAAATCGTTTTATCTCTTCATGCGGCGGAGCTATTTTAATTTGAAACTCGGCCAACGAAAAGCGACACGTTGAGAAAACTTTTTTCTTCAATTTTTTTTCGCACCCTTTTTGCAAACGATTCAAAATGCGACCGAAGTAACTCGATAGACATTGTCATCGACTTTCAATCTCTTTTCTTATCACCTCGATTGGCCTCATCTGAGCCGAGCAATTCAAATGTGAAACTGTTCACGTGCGAAAATATTGTTGAAGAACGCCACGGCCGTTTTAATTTCTTTAGATTTTTAAAAATAGTAAAATTAGTTTCGCGCAATCGGAAAAGTGTTAACTCTCTTCAGATTTTCCCGCTCTTTCGAGTAGTTTTTTCAAAATCGTTTTATCTCTTCATGCGGCGGAGCTATTTTAATTTGAAACTCGGCCAACGAAAAGCGACACGTTGAGAAAACTTTTTTCTTCAATTTTTTTTCGCACCCTTTTTGCAAACGATTCAAAATGCGACCGAAGTAACTCGATAGACATTGTCATCGACTTTCAATCTCTTTTTTTATCACCTCGATTGGCCTCATCTGAGCCGAGCAATTCAAATTTGAAATTGCTCACGTGCGAAAATATTGTTGAAGAACGCCACGGCCGTTTTAATTTCTTTAGATTTTTAAAAATAGTAAAATTAGATTCGCGCAATGGGAAAAGTGTTAGCTCTCTTCAGATTTTCCCGCTCTTTCGAGTAGTTTTTTCAAAATCGTTTTATCTCTTCATGCGGCGGAGCTATTTTAATTTGAAACTCGGCCAACGAAAAGCGACACGTTGAGAAAACTTTTTTCTTCAATTTTTTTTCGCACCCTTTTTGCAAACGATTCAAAATGCGACCGAAGTAACTCGATAGACATTGTCATCGACTTTCAATCTCTTTTTTTATCACCTCGATTGGCCTCATCTGAGCCGAGCAATTCAAATTTGAAATTGCTCACGTGCGAAAATATTGTTGAAGAACGCCACGGCCGTTTTAATTTCTTTAGATTTTTAAAAATAGTAAAATTAGATTCGCGCAATGGGAAAAGTGTTAACTCTCTTCAGATTTTCCCGCTCTTTCGAGTAGTTTTTTCAAAATCGTTTTATCTCTTAATGCGGCGGAGCTATTTTAATTTGAAAATCGAACAGCGGAAAGCGACACGTTGAGAAAACTTTTTTCTTCAATTTTTTTCGCACTCTTTTTGCAAACGATTCAAAATGCGACCGAAGTAACTCGATAGACATTGTCATCGACTTTCAATCTCTTTTTTTTATCACCTCGATTGGCCTCATCTGAGCCGAGCAATTCAAATTTGAAATTGCTCACGTGCGAAAATATTGTTGAAGAACGCCACGGCCGTTTTAATTTCTTTAGATTTTTAAAAATAGTAAAATTAGATTCGCGCAATCGGAAAAGTGTTAACTCTCTTCAGATTTTCCCGCTCTATCGAGTGGTTTTTTCAAAATCGTTTTATCTCTTCATGCGGCGGAGCTATTTTAATTTGAAACTCGGCCAATGAAAAGCGACATGTTGAGAAAACTTTTTTCTTCAATTTTTTTTCGCACCCTTTTTGCAAACGATTCAAAATGCGACCGAAGTAACTCGATAGACATTGTCATCGACTTTCAATCTCTTTTCTTATCACCTCGATTGGCCTCATCTGAGCCGAGCAATTCAAATGTGAAACTGTTCACGTGCGAAAATATTGTTGAAGAACGCCACGGCCGTTTTAATTTCTTTAGATTTTTAAAAATAGTAAAATTAGTTTCGCGCAATCGGAAAAGTGTTAACTCTCTTCAGATTTTCCCGCTCTTTCGAGTAGTTTTTTCAAAATCGTTTTATCTCTTCATGCGGCGGAGCTATTTTAATTTGAAACTCGGCCAACGAAAAGCGACACGTTGAGAAAACTTTTTTCTTCAATTTTTTTTCGCACCCTTTTTGCAAACGATTCAAAATGCGACCGAAGTAACTCGATAGACATTGTCATCGACTTTCAATCTCTTTTTTTATCACCTCGATTGGCCTCATCTGAGCCGAGCAATTCAAATTTGAAATTGCTCACGTGCGAAAATATTGTTGAAGAACGCCACGGCCGTTTTAATTTCTTTAGATTTTTAAAAATAGTAAAATTAGATTCGCGCAATGGGAAAAGTGTTAGCTCTCTTCAGATTTTCCCGCTCTTTCGAGTAGTTTTTTCAAAATCGTTTTATCTCTTCATGCGGCGGAGCTATTTTAATTTGAAACTCGGCCAACGAAAAGCGACACGTTGAGAAAACTTTTTTCTTCAATTTTTTTTCGCACCCTTTTTGCAAACGATTCAAAATGCGACCGAAGTAACTCGATAGACATTGTCATCGACTTTCAATCTCTTTTTTTATCACCTCGATTGGCCTCATCTGAGCCGAGCAATTCAAATTTGAAATTGCTCACGTGCGAAAATATTGTTGAAGAACGCCACGGCCGTTTTAATTTCTTTAGATTTTTAAAAATAGTAAAATTAGATTCGCGCAATCGGAAAAGTGTTAACTCTCTTCAGATTTTCCCGCTCTTTCGAGTAGTTTTTTCAAAATCGTTTTATCTCTTCATGCGGCGGAGCTATTTTAATTTGAAACTCGGCCAACGAAAAGCGACACGTTGAGAAAACTTTTTTCTTCAATTTTTTTTCGCACCCTTTTTGCAAACGATTCAAAATGCGACCGAAGTAACTCGATAGACATTGTCATCGACTTTCAATCTCTTTTTTTATCACCTCGATTGGCCTCATCTGAGCCGAGCAATTCAAATTTGAAATTGCTCACGTGCGAAAATATTGTTGAAGAACGCCACGGCCGTTTTAATTTCTTTAGATTTTTAAAAATAGTAAAATTAGATTCGCGCAATCGGAAAAGTGTTAACTCTCTTCAGATTTTCCCGCTCTATCGAGTGGTTTTTTCAAAATCGTTTTATCTCTTCATGCGGCGGAGCTATTTTAATTTGAAACTCGGCCAATGAAAAGCGACATGTTGAGAAAACTTTTTTCTTCAATTTTTTTTCGCACCCTTTTTGCAAACGATTCAAAATGCGACCGAAGTAACTCGATAGACATTGTCATCGACTTTCAATCTCTTTTCTTATCACCTCGATTGGCCTCATCTGAGCCGAGCAATTCAAATGTGAAACTGTTCACGTGCGAAAATATTGTTGAAGAACGCCACGGCCGTTTTAATTTCTTTAGATTTTTAAAAATAGTAAAATTAGATTCGCGCAATCGGAAAAGTGTTAACTCTCTTCAGATTTTCCCGCTCTATCGAGTGGTTTTTTCAAAATCGTTTTATCTCTTCATGCGGCGGAGCTATTTTAATTTGAAACTCGGCCAATGAAAAGCGACACGTTGAGAAAACTTTTTTCTTCAATTTTTTTTCGCACCCTTTTTGCAAACGATTCAAAATGCGACCGAAGTAACTCGATAGACATTGTCATCGACTTTCAATCTCTTTTCTTATCACCTCGATTGGCCTCATCTGAGCCGAGCAATTCAAATGTGAAACTGTTCACGTGCGAAAATATTGTTGAAGAACGCCACGGCCGTTTTAATTTCTTTAGATTTTTAAAAATAGTAAAATTAGTTTCGCGCAATCGGAAAAGTGTTAACTCTCTTCAGATTTTCCCGCTCTTTCGAGTAGTTTTTTCAAAATCGTTTTATCTCTTCATGCGGCGGAGCTATTTTAATTTGAAACTCGGCCAACGAAAAGCGACACGTTGAGAAAACTTTTTTCTTCAATTTTTTTTCGCACCCTTTTTGCAAACGATTCAAAATGCGACCGAAGTAACTCGATAGACATTGTCATCGACTTTCAATCTCTTTTTTTATCACCTCGATTGGCCTCATCTGAGCCGAGCAATTCAAATTTGAAATTGCTCACGTGCGAAAATATTGTTGAAGAACGCCACGGCCGTTTTAATTTCTTTAGATTTTTAAAAATAGTAAAATTAGATTCGCGCAATGGGAAAAGTGTTAGCTCTCTTCAGATTTTCCCGCTCTTTCGAGTAGTTTTTTCAAAATCGTTTTATCTCTTCATGCGGCGGAGCTATTTTAATTTGAAACTCGGCCAACGAAAAGCGACACGTTGAGAAAACTTTTTTCTTCAATTTTTTTTCGCACCCTTTTTGCAAACGATTCAAAATGCGACCGAAGTAACTCGATAGACATTGTCATCGACTTTCAATCTCTTTTTTTATCACCTCGATTGGCCTCATCTGAGCCGAGCAATTCAAATTTGAAATTGCTCACGTGCGAAAATATTGTTGAAGAACGCCACGGCCGTTTTAATTTCTTTAGATTTTTAAAAATAGTAAAATTAGATTCGCGCAATGGGAAAAGTGTTAGCTCTCTTCAGATTTTCCCGCTCTTTCGAGTAGTTTTTTCAAAATCGTTTTATCTCTTCATGCGGCGGAGCTATTTTAATTTGAAACTCGGCCAACGAAAAGCGACACGTTGAGAAAACTTTTTTCTTCAATTTTTTTTCGCACCCTTTTTGCAAACGATTCAAAATGCGACCGAAGTAACTCGATAGACATTGTCATCGACTTTCAATCTCTTTTTTTATCACCTCGATTGGCCTCATCTGAGCCGAGCAATTCAAATTTGAAATTGCTCACGTGCGAAAATATTGTTGAAGAACGCCACGGCCGTTTTAATTTCTTTAGATTTTTAAAAATAGTAAAATTAGATTCGCGCAATGGGAAAAGTGTTAACTCTCTTCAGATTTTCCCGCTCTTTCGAGTAGTTTTTTCAAAATCGTTTTATCTCTTAATGCGGCGGAGCTATTTTAATTTGAAAATCGAACAGCGGAAAGCGACACGTTGAGAAAACTTTTTTCTTCAATTTTTTTCGCACTCTTTTTGCAAACGATTCAAAATGCGACCGAAGTAACTCGATAGACATTGTCATCGACTTTCAATCTCTTTTTTTTATCACCTCGATTGGCCTCATCTGAGCCGAGCAATTCAAATTTGAAATTGCTCACGTGCGAAAATATTGTTGAAGAACGCCACGGCCGTTTTAATTTCTTTAGATTTTTAAAAATAGTAAAATTAGATTCGCGCAATCGGAAAAGTGTTAACTCTCTTCAGATTTTCCCGCTCTATCGAGTGGTTTTTTCAAAATCGTTTTATCTCTTCATGCGGCGGAGCTATTTTAATTTGAAACTCGGCCAATGAAAAGCGACATGTTGAGAAAACTTTTTTCTCCAATTTTTTTCGCACCCTTTTTGCAAACGATTCAAAATGCGACCGAAGTAACTCGATAGACATTGTCATCGACTTTCAATCTCTTTTTTTATCACCTCGATTGGCCTCATCTGAGCCGAGCAATTCAAATTTGAAACTGCTCACGTGCGAAAATATTGTTGAAGAACGCCACGGCCGTTTTAATTTCTTTAGATTTTTAAAAATAGTTAAATCAGTTTCGCGCAATCGGAAAAGTGTTACGCCTCTTCAGATTTTCCCGCTCTATCGAGTGGTTTTTTCAAAATCGTTTTATCTCTTCATGCGGCGGAGCTATTTTAATTTGAAACTCGGCCAACGAAAAGCGATACGTTGAGAAAACTTTTTTCCTCAATTTTTTTCGCACCCTTTTTGCAAACGATTCAAAATGCGACCGAAGTAACTCGATAGACATTGTCATCGACTTTCAATCTCTTTTTTTATCACCTCGATTGACCTCATCTGAGCCGAGCAATTCAAATTTGAAACTGCTCACGTGCGAAAATATTGTTGAAGAACGCCACGGCCGTTTTAATTTCTTTAGATTTTTAAAAATAGTAAAATTAGATTCGCGCAATCGGAAAGGTGTTAACTCTCTTCAGATTTTCCCGCTCTTTCGAGTAGTTTTTTCAAAATCGTTTTATCTCTTCATGCGGCGGAGCTATTTTAATTTGAAACTCGGCCAACGAAAAGCGACACGTTGAGAAAACTTTTTTCTTCAATTTTTTTTCGCACCCTTTTTGCAAACGATTCAAAATGCGACCGAAGTAACTCGATAGACATTGTCATCGACTTTCAATCTCTTTTTTTATCACCTCGATTGGCCTCATCTGAGCCGAGCAATTCAAATTTGAAACTGCTCACGTGCGAAAATATTGTTAAAGAACGCCACGGCCGTTTTAATTTCTTTAGATTTTTAAAAATAGTAAAATTAGTTTCGCGCAATCGGAAAGGTGTTAACTCTCTTCTGATTTTCCCGCTCTATCGAGTGGTTTTTTCAAAATCGTTTTATCTCTTCATGCGGCGGAGCTATTTTAATTTGAAACTCGGCCAACGAAAAGCGACACGTTGAGAAAACTTTTTTCTTCAATTTTTTTTCGCACCCTTTTTGCAAACGATTCAAAATGCGACCGAAGTAACTCGATAGACATTGTCATCGACTTTCAATCTCTTTTTTTATCACCTCGATTGGCCTCATCTGAGCCGAGCAATTCAAATTTGAAACTGCTCACGTGCGAAAATATTGTTGAAGAACGCCACGGCCGTTTTAATTTCTTTAGATTTTTAAAAATAGTAAAATTAGATTCGCGCAATCGGAAAGGTGTTAACTCTCTTCTGATTTTCCCGCTCTATCGAGTGGTTTTTTCAAAATCGTTTTATCTCTTCATGCGGCGGAGCTATTTTAATTTGAAACTCGGCCAACGAAAAGCGACACGTTGAGAAAACTTTTTTCTTCAATTTTTTTTCGCACCCTTTTTGCAAACGATTCAAAATGCGACCGAAGTAACTCGATAGACATTGTCATCGACTTTCAATCTCTTTTTTTATCACCTCGATTGGCCTCATCTGAGCCGAGCAATTCAAATTTGAAACTGCTCACGTGCGAAAATATTGTTGAAGAACGCCACGGCCGTTTTAATTTCTTTAGATTTTTAAAAATAGTAAAATTAGATTCGCGCAATCGGAAAGGTGTTAACTCTCTTCAGATTTTCCCGCTCTTTCGAGTAGTTTTTTCAAAATCGTTTTATCTCTTCATGCGGCGGAGCTATTTTAATTTGAAACTCGGCCAACGAAAAGCGACACGTTGAGAAAACTTTTTTCTTCAATTTTTTTTCGCACCCTTTTTGCAAACGATTCAAAATGCGACCGAAGTAACTCGATAGACATTGTCATCGACTTTCAATCTCTTTTTTTATCACCTCGATTGGCCTCATCTGAGCCGAGCAATTCAAATTTGAAACTGCTCACGTGCGAAAATATTGTTAAAGAACGCCACGGCCGTTTTAATTTCTTTAGATTTTTAAAAATAGTAAAATTAGTTTCGCGCAATCGGAAAAGTGTTACGCCTCTTCAGATTTTCCCTCATCCCTCATCTGAGCCGAGCAATTCAAATTTGAAACTGCTCACGTGCGAAAATATTGTTAAAGAACGCCACGGCCGTTTTAATTTCTTTAGATTTTTAAAAATAGTAAAATTAGTTTCGCGCAATCGGAAAAGTGTTACGCCTCTTCAGATTTTCCCGCTCTATCGAGTGGTTTTTTCAAAATCGTTTTATCTCTTCATGCGGCGGAGCTATTTTAATTTGAAACTCGGCCAACGAAAAGCGACACGTTGAGAAAGCTTTTTTCTTCAATTTTTTTCGCACTCTTTTTGCAAACGATTCAAAATGCGACCGAAGTAACTCGATAGACATTGTCATCGACTTTCAATCTCTTTTTTTATCACCTCGATTGGCCTCATCTGAGCCGAGCAATTCAAATTTGAAACTGCTCACGTGCGAAAATATTGTTAAAGAACGCCACGGCCGTTTTAATTTCTTTAGATTTTTAAAAATAGTAAAATTAGATTCGCGCAATCGGAAAGGTGTTACGCCTCTTCAGATTTTCCCGCTCTATCGAGTGGTTTTTTCAAAATCGTTTTATCTCTTCATGCGGCGGAGCTATTTTAATTTGAAACTCGGCCAACGAAAAGCGACACGTTGAGAAAGCTTTTTTCTTCAATTTTTTTCGCACTCTTTTTGCAAACGATTCAAAATGCGACCGAAGTAACTCGATAGACATTGTCATCGACTTTCAATCTCTTTTTTTATCACCTCGATTGGCCTCATCTGAGCCGAGCAATTCAAATTTGAAACTGCTCACGTGCGAAAATATTGTTAAAGAACGCCACGGCCGTTTTAATTTCTTTAGATTTTTAAAAATAGTAAAATTAGTTTCGCGCAATCGGAAAAGTGTTACGCCTCTTCAGATTTTCCCGCTCTATCGAGTGGTTTTTTCAAAATCGTTTTATCTCTTCATGCGGCGGAGCTATTTTAATTTGAAACTCGGCCAACGAAAAGCGACACGTTGAGAAAGCTTTTTTCTTCAATTTTTTTCGCACTCTTTTTGCAAACGATTCAAAATGCGACCGAAGTAACTCGATAGACATTGTCATCGACTTTCAATCTCTTTTTTTATCACCTCGATTGGCCTCATCTGAGCCGAGCAATTCAAATTTGAAACTGCTCACGTGCGAAAATATTGTTAAAGAACGCCACGGCCGTTTTAATTTCTTTAGATTTTTAAAAATAGTAAAATTAGATTCGCGCAATCGGAAAGGTGTTACGCCTCTTCAGATTTTCCCGCTCTATCGAGTGGTTTTTTCAAAATCGTTTTATCTCTTCATGCGGCGGAGCTATTTTAATTTGAAACTCGGCCAATGAAAAGCGACACGTTGAGAAAACTTTTTTCTTCAATTTTTTTTCGCACCCTTTTTGCAAACGATTCAAAATGCGACCGAAGTAACTCGATAGACATTGTCATCGACTTTCAATCTCTTTTTTTATCACCTCGATTGGCCTCATCTGAGCCGAGCAATTCAAATGTGAAACTGTTCACGTGCGAAAATATTGTTGAAGAACGCCACGGCCGTTTTAATTTCTTTAGATTTTTAAAAATAGTAAAATTAGTTTCGCGCAATCGGAAAAGTGTTAACTCTCTTCAGATTTTCCCGCTCTTTCGAGTAGTTTTTTCAAAATCGTTTTATCTCTTCATGCGGCGGAGCTATTTTAATTTGAAACTCGGCCAACGAAAAGCGACACGTTGAGAAAACTTTTTTCTTCAATTTTTTTTCGCACCCTTTTTGCAAACGATTCAAAATGCGACCGAAGTAACTCGATAGACATTGTCATCGACTTTCAATCTCTTTTTTTATCACCTCGATTGGCCTCATCTGAGCCGAGCAATTCAAATTTGAAATTGCTCACGTGCGAAAATATTGTTGAAGAACGCCACGGCCGTTTTAATTTCTTTAGATTTTTAAAAATAGTAAAATTAGTTTCGCGCAATCGGAAAAGTGTTAACTCTCTTCAGATTTTCCCGCTCTTTCGAGTAGTTTTTTCAAAATCGTTTTATCTCTTCATGCGGCGGAGCTATTTTAATTTGAAACTCGGCCAACGAAAAGCGACACGTTGAGAAAACTTTTTTCTTCAATTTTTTTTCGCACCCTTTTTGCAAACGATTCAAAATGCGACCGAAGTAACTCGATAGACATTGTCATCGACTTTCAATCTCTTTTTTTATCACCTCGATTGGCCTCATCTGAGCCGAGCAATTCAAATTTGAAATTGCTCACGTGCGAAAATATTGTTGAAGAACGCCACGGCCGTTTTAATTTCTTTAGATTTTTAAAAATAGTAAAATTAGATTCGCGCAATGGGAAAAGTGTTAACTCTCTTCAGATTTTCCCGCTCTATCGAGTGGTTTTTTCAAAATCGTTTTATCTCTTCATGCGGCGGAGCTATTTTAATTTGAAACTCGGCCAACGAAAAGCGACACGTTGAGAAAACTTTTTTCTTCAATTTTTTTTCGCACCCTTTTTGCAAACGATTCAAAATGCGACCGAAGTAACTCGATAGACATTGTCATCGACTTTCAATCTCTTTTCTTATCACCTCGATTGGCCTCATCTGAGCCGAGCAATTCAAATGTGAAACTGTTCACGTGCGAAAATATTGTTGAAGAACGCCACGGCCGTTTTAATTTCTTTAGATTTTTAAAAATAGTAAAATTAGATTCGCGCAATGGGAAAAGTGTTAACTCTCTTCAGATTTTCCCGCTCTTTCGAGTAGTTTTTTCAAAATCGTTTTATCTCTTCATGCGGCGGAGCTATTTTAATTTGAAACTCGGCCAACGAAAAGCGACACGTTGAGAAAACTTTTTTCTTCAATTTTTTTTCGCACCCTTTTTGCAAACGATTCAAAATGCGACCGAAGTAACTCGATAGACATTGTCATCGACTTTCAATCTCTTTTTTTATCACCTCGATTGGCCTCATCTGAGCCGAGCAATTCAAATTTGAAATTGCTCACGTGCGAAAATATTGTTGAAGAACGCCACGGCCGTTTTAATTTCTTTAGATTTTTAAAAATAGTAAAATTAGATTCGCGCAATGGGAAAAGTGTTAACTCTCTTCAGATTTTCCCGCTCTATCGAGTGGTTTTTTCAAAATCGTTTTATCTCTTCATGCGGCGGAGCTATTTTAATTTGAAACTCGGCCAACGAAAAGCGACACGTTGAGAAAACTTTTTTCTTCAATTTTTTTTCGCACCCTTTTTGCAAACGATTCAAAATGCGACCGAAGTAACTCGATAGACATTGTCATCGACTTTCAATCTCTTTTCTTATCACCTCGATTGGCCTCATCTGAGCCGAGCAATTCAAATGTGAAACTGTTCACGTGCGAAAATATTGTTGAAGAACGCCACGGCCGTTTTAATTTCTTTAGATTTTTAAAAATAGTAAAATTAGTTTCGCGCAATCGGAAAAGTGTTAACTCTCTTCAGATTTTCCCGCTCTTTCGAGTAGTTTTTTCAAAATCGTTTTATCTCTTCATGCGGCGGAGCTATTTTAATTTGAAACTCGGCCAACGAAAAGCGACACGTTGAGAAAACTTTTTTCTTCAATTTTTTTTCGCACCCTTTTTGCAAACGATTCAAAATGCGACCGAAGTAACTCGATAGACATTGTCATCGACTTTCAATCTCTTTTTTTATCACCTCGATTGGCCTCATCTGAGCCGAGCAATTCAAATTTGAAATTGCTCACGTGCGAAAATATTGTTGAAGAACGCCACGGCCGTTTTAATTTCTTTAGATTTTTAAAAATAGTAAAATTAGATTCGCGCAATGGGAAAAGTGTTAGCTCTCTTCAGATTTTCCCGCTCTTTCGAGTAGTTTTTTCAAAATCGTTTTATCTCTTCATGCGGCGGAGCTATTTTAATTTGAAACTCGGCCAACGAAAAGCGACACGTTGAGAAAACTTTTTTCTTCAATTTTTTTTCGCACCCTTTTTGCAAACGATTCAAAATGCGACCGAAGTAACTCGATAGACATTGTCATCGACTTTCAATCTCTTTTTTTATCACCTCGATTGGCCTCATCTGAGCCGAGCAATTCAAATTTGAAATTGCTCACGTGCGAAAATATTGTTGAAGAACGCCACGGCCGTTTTAATTTCTTTAGATTTTTAAAAATAGTAAAATTAGATTCGCGCAATGGGAAAAGTGTTAACTCTCTTCAGATTTTCCCGCTCTTTCGAGTAGTTTTTTCAAAATCGTTTTATCTCTTAATGCGGCGGAGCTATTTTAATTTGAAAATCGAACAGCGGAAAGCGACACGTTGAGAAAACTTTTTTCTTCAATTTTTTTCGCACTCTTTTTGCAAACGATTCAAAATGCGACCGAAGTAACTCGATAGACATTGTCATCGACTTTCAATCTCTTTTTTTTATCACCTCGATTGGCCTCATCTGAGCCGAGCAATTCAAATTTGAAATTGCTCACGTGCGAAAATATTGTTGAAGAACGCCACGGCCGTTTTAATTTCTTTAGATTTTTAAAAATAGTAAAATTAGATTCGCGCAATCGGAAAAGTGTTAACTCTCTTCAGATTTTCCCGCTCTATCGAGTGGTTTTTTCAAAATCGTTTTATCTCTTCATGCGGCGGAGCTATTTTAATTTGAAACTCGGCCAATGAAAAGCGACATGTTGAGAAAACTTTTTTCTCCAATTTTTTTCGCACCCTTTTTGCAAACGATTCAAAATGCGACCGAAGTAACTCGATAGACATTGTCATCGACTTTCAATCTCTTTTCTTATCACCTCGATTGGCCTCATCTGAGCCGAGCAATTCAAATGTGAAACTGTTCACGTGCGAAAATATTGTTGAAGAACGCCACGGCCGTTTTAATTTCTTTAGATTTTTAAAAATAGTAAAATTAGATTCGCGCAATGGGAAAAGTGTTAATTCTCTTCAGATTTTCCCGCTCTTTCGAGTAGTTTTTTCAAAATCGTTTTATCTCTTCATGCGGCGGAGCTATTTTAATTTGAAAATCGAACAGCGGAAAGCGACACGTTGAGAAAACTTTTTTCTTCAATTTTTTTTCGCACCCTTTTTGCAAACGATTCAAAATGCGACCGAAGTAACTCGATAGACATTGTCATCGACTTTCAATCTCTTTTTTTATCACCTCGATTGGCCTCATCTGAGCCGAGCAATTCAAATTTGAAACTGCTCACGTGCGAAAATATTGTTGAAGAACGCCACGGCCGTTTTAATTTCTTTAGATTTTTAAAAATAGTAAAATTAGATTCGCGCAATGGGAAAAGTGTTAACTCTCTTCAGATTTTCCCGCTCTTTCGAGTAGTTTTTTCAAAATCGTTTTATCTCTTAATGCGGCGGAGCTATTTTAATTTGAAAATCGAACAGCGGAAAGCGACACGTTGAGAAAACTTTTTTCTTCAATTTTTTTCGCACTCTTTTTGCAAACGATTCAAAATGCGACCGAAGTAACTCGATAGACATTGTCATCGACTTTCAATCTCTTTTTTTTATCACCTCGATTGGCCTCATCTGAGCCGAGCAATTCAAATTTGAAATTGCTCACGTGCGAAAATATTGTTGAAGAACGCCACGGCCGTTTTAATTTCTTTAGATTTTTAAAAATAGTAAAATTAGATTCGCGCAATCGGAAAAGTGTTAACTCTCTTCAGATTTTCCCGCTCTATCGAGTGGTTTTTTCAAAATCGTTTTATCTCTTCATGCGGCGGAGCTATTTTAATTTGAAACTCGGCCAATGAAAAGCGACATGTTGAGAAAACTTTTTTCTCCAATTTTTTTCGCACCCTTTTTGCAAACGATTCAAAATGCGACCGAAGTAACTCGATAGACATTGTCATCGACTTTCAATCTCTTTTTTTATCACCTCGATTGGCCTCATCTGAGCCGAGCAATTCAAATTTGAAATTGCTCACGTGCGAAAATATTGTTGAAGAACGCCACGGCCGTTTTAATTTCTTTAGATTTTTAAAAATAGTAAAATTAGATTCGCGCAATGGGAAAAGTGTTAATTCTCTTCAGATTTTCCCGCTCTTTCGAGTAGTTTTTTCAAAATCGTTTTATCTCTTCATGCGGCGGAGCTATTTTAATTTGAAAATCGAACAGCGGAAAGCGACACGTTGAGAAAACTTTTTTCTTCAATTTTTTTTCGCACCCTTTTTGCAAACGATTCAAAATGCGACCGAAGTAACTCGATAGACATTGTCATCGACTTTCAATCTCTTTTTTTATCACCTCGATTGGCCTCATCTGAGCCGAGCAATTCAAGTTTGAAATTGCTCACGTGCGAAAATATTGTTGAAGAACGCCACGGCCGTTTTAATTTCTTTAGATTTTTAAAAATAGTAAAATTAGATTCGCGCAATGGGAAAAGTGTTAACTCTCTTCAGATTTTCCCGCTCTTTCGAGTAGTTTTTTCAAAATCGTTTTATCTCTTCATGCGGCGGAGCTATTTTAATTTGAAAATCGAACAGCGGAAAGCGACACGTTGAGAAAACTTTTTTCTTCAATTTTTTTTCGCACCCTTTTTGCAAACGATTCAAAATGCGACCGAAGTAACTCGATAGACATTGTCATCGACTTTCAATCTCTTTTTTTATCACCTCGATTGGCCTCATCTGAGCCGAGCAATTCAAATTTGAAATTGCTCACGTGCGAAAATATTGTTGAAGAACGCCACGGCCGTTTTAATTTCTTTAGATTTTTAAAAATAGTAAAATTAGATTCGCGCAATGGGAAAAGTGTTAACTCTCTTCAGATTTTCCCGCTCTTTCGAGTAGTTTTTTCAAAATCGTTTTATCTCTTCATGCGGCGGAGCTATTTTAATTTGAAACTCGGCCAACGAAAGCGACACGTTGAGAAAACTTTTTTCTTCAATTTTTTTTCGCACCCTTTTTGCAAACGATTCAAAATGCGACCGAAGTAACTCGATAGACATTGTCATCGACTTTCAATCTCTTTTTTTATCACCTCGATTGGCCTCATCTGAGCCGAGCAATTCAAATTTGAAATTGCTCACGTGCGAAAATATTGTTGAAGAACGCCACGGCCGTTTTAATTTCTTTAGATTTTTAAAAATAGTAAAATTAGATTCGCGCAATGGGAAAAGTGTTAGCTCTCTTCAGATTTTCCCGCTCTTTCGAGTAGTTTTTTCAAAATCGTTTTATCTCTTCATGCGGCGGAGCTATTTTAATTTGAAACTCGGCCAACGAAAAGCGACACGTTGAGAAAACTTTTTTCTTCAATTTTTTTTCGCACCCTTTTTGCAAACGATTCAAAATGCGACCGAAGTAACTCGATAGACATTGTCATCGACTTTCAATCTCTTTTTTTATCACCTCGATTGGCCTCATCTGAGCCGAGCAATTCAAATTTGAAATTGCTCACGTGCGAAAATATTGTTGAAGAACGCCACGGCCGTTTTAATTTCTTTAGATTTTTAAAAATAGTAAAATTAGATTCGCGCAATGGGAAAAGTGTTAACTCTCTTCAGATTTTCCCGCTCTTTCGAGTAGTTTTTTCAAAATCGTTTTATCTCTTCATGCGGCGGAGCTATTTTAATTTGAAAATCGAACAGCGGAAAGCGACACGTTGAGAAAACTTTTTTCTTCAATTTTTTTCGCACTCTTTTTGCAAACGATTCAAAATGCGACCGAAGTAACTCGATAGACATTGTCATCGACTTTCAATCTCTTTTTTTATCACCTCGATTGGCCTCATCTGAGCCGAGCAATTCAAATTTGAAATTGCTCACGTGCGAAAATATTGTTGAAGAACGCCACGGCCGTTTTAATTTCTTTAGATTTTTAAAAATAGTAAAATTAGATTCGCGCAATCGGAAAAGTGTGTTAACTCTCTTCAGATTTTCCCGCTCTATCGAGTGGTTTTTTCAAAATCGTTTTATCTCTTCATGCGGCGGAGCTATTTTAATTTGAAACTCGGCCAATGAAAAGCGACATGTTGAGAAAACTTTTTTCTCCAATTTTTTTCGCACCCTTTTTGCAAACGATTCAAAATGCGACCGAAGTAACTCGATAGACATTGTCATCGACTTTCAATCTCTTTTCTTATCACCTCGATTGGCCTCATCTGAGCCGAGCAATTCAAATGTGAAACTGTTCACGTGCGAAAATATTGTTGAAGAACGCCACGGCCGTTTTAATTTCTTTAGATTTTTAAAAATAGTAAAATTAGTTTCGCGCAATCGGAAAAGTGTTAACTCTCTTCAGATTTTCCCGCTCTATCGAGTGGTTTTTTCAAAATCGTTTTATCTCTTCATGCGGCGGAGCTATTTTAATTTGAAACTCGGCCAATGAAAAGCGACATGTTGAGAAAACTTTTTTCTCCAATTTTTTTCGCACCCTTTTTGCAAACGATTCAAAATGCGACCGAAGTAACTCGATAGACATTGTCATCGACTTTCAATCTCTTTTCTTATCACCTCGATTGGCCTCATCTGAGCCGAGCAATTCAAATGTGAAACTGTTCACGTGCGAAAATATTGTTGAAGAACGCCACGGCCGTTTTAATTTCTTTAGATTTTTAAAAATAGTAAAATTAGTTTCGCGCAATCGGAAAAGTGTGTTAACTCTCTTCAGATTTTCCCGCTCTATCGAGTGGTTTTTTCAAAATCGTTTTATCTCTTCATGCGGCGGAGCTATTTTAATTTGAAACTCGGCCAATGAAAAGCGACATGTTGAGAAAACTTTTTTCTCCAATTTTTTTCGCACCCTTTTTGCAAACGATTCAAAATGCGACCGAAGTAACTCGATAGACATTGTCATCGACTTTCAATCTCTTTTCTTATCACCTCGATTGGCCTCATCTGAGCCGAGCAATTCAAATGTGAAACTGTTCACGTGCGAAAATATTGTTGAAGAACGCCACGGCCGTTTTAATTTCTTTAGATTTTTAAAAATAGTAAAATTAGATTCGCGCAATCGGAAAAGTGTGTTAACTCTCTTCAGATTTTCCCGCTCTATCGAGTGGTTTTTTCAAAATCGTTTTATCTCTTCATGCGGCGGAGCTATTTTAATTTGAAACTCGGCCAATGAAAAGCGACATGTTGAGAAAACTTTTTTCTCCAATTTTTTTCGCACCCTTTTTGCAAGCGATTCAAAATGAGACCGAAGTAACTCGATAGACATTGTCATCGACTTTCAATCTCTTTTCTTATCACCTCGATTGGCCTCATCTGAGCCGAGCAATTCAAATGTGAAACTGTTCACGTGCGAAAATATTGTTGAAGAACGCCACGGCCGTTTTAATTTCTTTAGATTTTTAAAAATAGTAAAATTAGATTCGCGCAATGGGAAAAGTGTTAATTCTCTTCAGATTTTCCCGCTCTTTCGAGTAGTTTTTTCAAAATCGTTTTATCTCTTCATGCGGCGGAGCTATTTTAATTTGAAAATCGAACAGCGGAAAGCGACACGTTGAGAAAACTTTTTTCTTCAATTTTTTTCGCACTCTTTTTGCAAACGATTCAAAATGCGACCGAAGTAACTCGATAGACATTGTCATCGACTTTCAATCTCTTTTCTTATCACCTCGATTGGCCTCATCTGAGCCGAGCAATTCAAATGTGAAACTGTTCACGTGCGAAAATATTGTTGAAGAACGCCACGGCCGTTTTAATTTCTTTAGATTTTTAAAAATAGTAAAATTAGATTCGCGCAATGGGAAAAGTGTTAACTCTCTTCAGATTTTCCCGCTCTTTCGAGTAGTTTTTTCAAAATCGTTTTATCTCTTCATGCGGCGGAGCTATTTTAATTTGAAAATCGAACAGCGGAAAGCGACACGTTGAGAAAACTTTTTTCTTCAATTTTTTTCGCACTCTTTTTGCAAACGATTCAAAATGCGACCGAAGTAACTCGATAGACATTGTCATCGACTTTCAATCTCTTTTCTTATCACCTCGATTGGCCTCATCTGAGCCGAGCAATTCAAATGTGAAACTGTTCACGTGCGAAAATATTGTTGAAGAACGCCACGGCCGTTTTAATTTCTTTAGATTTTTAAAAATAGTAAAATTAGTTTCGCGCAATCGGAAAAGTGTTAACTCTCTTCAGATTTTCCCGCTCTATCGAGTGGTTTTTTCAAAATCGTTTTATCTCTTCATGCGGCGGAGCTATTTTAATTTGAAACTCGGCCAATGAAAAGCGACATGTTGAGAAAACTTTTTTCTCCAATTTTTTTCGCACCCTTTTTGCAAACGATTCAAAATGCGACCGAAGTAACTCGATAGACATTGTCATCGACTTTCAATCTCTTTTCTTATCACCTCGATTGGCCTCATCTGAGCCGAGCAATTCAAATGTGAAACTGTTCACGTGCGAAAATATTGTTGAAGAACGCCACGGCCGTTTTAATTTCTTTAGATTTTTAAAAATAGTAAAATTAGTTTCGCGCAATCGGAAAAGTGTTAACTCTCTTCAGATTTTCCCGCTCTATCGAGTGGTTTTTTCAAAATCGTTTTATCTCTTCATGCGGCGGAGCTATTTTAATTTGAAACTCGGCCAACGAAAAGCGACATGTTGAGAAAACTTTTCTCTTCAATTTTTTTCGCACCCTTTTTGCAAACGATTCAAAATGCGACCGAAGTAACTCGATAGACATTGTCATCGACTTTCAATCTCTTTTTTTATCACCTCGATTGGCCTCATCTGAGCCGAGCAATTCAAATTTGAAACTGCTCACGTGCGAAAATATTGTTGAAGAACGCCACGGCCGTTTTAATTTCTTTAGATTTTTAAAAATTTTTAAAAAAGGTGTTAACTCTCTTCAGATTTTTCCGCTCTTTCGAGTGGTTTTTTCAAAATAGTTTTATTTCTTCATGCGGCGGAGTTATTTTAATTTGAAAATCTAACAGCGGAAAGCGACATGTTAAGAAAAGGGTTTCCGTCAATTATTTCGCAACCTTTTTGCAACTGGATCAAATCGCGACCGAAGCAGTTGGATACACAGTGTCGCGGGCTTTCAATTGCTTTTTTTACCGCCGCGATCCGCTTCACCGGAGCCGAGTAATTTAAATTTAAACTGACGGCCGATGACGATATTTGCAAAACGTTACGCGATTTGAATTTTTTTTGCAGTTTTCTTGCAACTGGAAGAAATCGCGACCTCAACACTTTCATTCGCATCGTCACGACCTTTCAAACGCTTTTTTTACCACCTCGATCCGCCCCACCGGAGCCGAATAATTTCGATTTGAAACTCCAACGGTCGAAGACGAAAACAGAAAAACCTACCGCCATTTTCAATTTTTTCGCACTCTTTTTGCAACTGGACGAAATCGCGACCTCAACACTTTTATTCGCATCGTCTCGACCTTTCAAACGCTTTTTTTACCACCTCGATCCGCCCCACCGGAGCCGAATAATTTCGATTTGAAACTCCAACGGTCGAAGACGAAAACAGAAAAACCTACCGCCATTTTCAATTTTTTCGCACTCTTTTTGCAACTGGACGAAATCGCGACCTCAACACTTTTATTCGCATCGTCTCGACCTTTCAAATGCTTTTTTTACCACCTCGATCCGCCCCACCGGAGCCGAGTAATTTCGATTTGAAACTCCAACGGCCGAAAACGAAAACAGAAAAACTCCACCGCCATTTTCAATTTTTTCGCACTCTTTTCGCAACTCGATCAAATCGCGACCTCAACACTTTCATTCGCATCGTCACGACCTTTCGAACGCTTTTTTCACCGCCTCGATCCGCCCCACCGGAGCCGAGCAATTGCGGCCAATGTGCACGTCGGTCCGACGGCCAGCGCAAATTCGCACACATTTCGCCAAATTGCTCGGGCGTCGTGCAACTTTTTTGCACGTGCGACACGCCGTCAGATGCGCATTAGCGAGACGAAGAATTTGCCGTGTCACACGCCCGGATCGAATCGCAAATTCTTCCTCTCACCCGCCCATGTCTCTTCACCACTAATGGGTCCAAAAACCCTTCGATCGCCCCCACGACCCCATCGAACCGAAGCGATCGGCACGAATCGCGCACCGTTGGATGGGGCTCGCGAAAAGGAAGAATTTGAGGGGTCGCAATCGTGGATCGCTTCATATTTGCGCCCTCCAGATCGAAAAAACGGAATTTCCCATTCTACGTAGTGGGAGCAAAAAAAAAAAGATTTTGACGAATTTTCGCATTCTTGCGATTTGACGTCGTAAAATTATTCGTTCAGGGTAATTTGGGGTCGGGCAGCTCATTCCCGACCCCCACGCGCCCCCACGTTCTATCATCAATGGAGTCTT
Source organism: Hololepta plana (assembly GCA_963695495.1). Lineage (NCBI taxonomy): Eukaryota > Metazoa > Arthropoda > Insecta > Coleoptera > Histeridae > Hololepta > Hololepta plana. The sequence continues at coordinate 386,886 of OY968838.1, read as the reverse complement.
ATGGGATTTTGAAGGTGTATTCCTGGTTGCATTTGACAACTCATATGTTTCTAATTTTGCTTGTTGCAACATCTATTGCCTCGTGGTTAGAGATGCGCAAAACATGTCACATCCATTCCAATATACGAGGTAAATTCACTGTAATTTAAACGAAGAATTTAGACATCTGTTAGACAATAGGAAAATTACGTCGACCAAACTAATAAATACAAATCGTCTACAGTAAAATGAAGCCACTAGAGGACAGATGTAAGTGAAAATAACCAAATTTAGCAAGAAGAAACGAGCGCGAAATCGTGCCTACGAGATGTGTCAACACAAAACTTCTACTTCAGATCTTGTTTTTTTTATTCGTTCCTTTGATTCCGCCTAATTGTTAATTTACATTTTAATTTATTTTAATTTGCGTTTTATAAATGGGCAAGACAATTAGTGACAACGATCTAGACGTAGATGACGATGAATTTCGATGGATCGGACCTCGAGTGGATTCCTACAATATTGGATTGACCAGTTCGAATAACACCTTTTACAAGTGAGTTAGCGAATTAATTTGATTAATTACTAATGTAAAAATTACGTCTTGTAGGTCGTTCGAACGGAACGGGACGAAATACTCGATGGGCGACATTGTTATATTCAACGATACGAATTCTCGGAATAACGATAAAATATGCAGGATTATGTGCGTGTATGAGTCGTGCGACGAATGGCTACAAGATGAGCCGCACAGAGGCATAATACGTTGGTTTCGAAGGGCTAAAAGTATATTTAAGAATGGCACAGATGATAGCGAAATAATAGAGGATCACGATAACATTGAGTCAGTGTGTGTATCCTTAATGCACGTTCAGTGCAAATGTGCAGTTACGTATTCAGATGTGAATAACTCTAAATCGTCAATATCGAGCACAGACGAAAAATGCGTTCACAATTTCCACTGCAGATACAAACTTAAAGATGGTGATTATGTGCCCATATTCAATGACATGAAACTTTTAGCCAACAATTTGCGCAAGAAGAAACGCAAAACGGACGCCATCCAAATGAGCGAATCCGACGATGAGGACGTGAAGTTGATTAGAAGCCCGCTGAAAAACATGAAGCTGTCTTCAGTAGAGAAACGGTCCAATAACGCCGATGTAACGCCGCGAAGGAGCGGCAACGTCAAACGGAATCTGAACGATTCGTTCGTGAACGTGGCGAGTTCGACGGAGAACACGCCGACATTGAATTATTCGATAGTCGGCGACGAGGAGCCGTTGAAGGTGAAACTCCGAATGTCCGAGCGACAAGACATCAGAGTGATATTGACGCGACTCGATCGCGAACTGCTGCACACGCATTTGAGCAAGTTGAACGACCGAAACGCGTCACGAAGCGGCAAAGAACCGACGGAGACGACGAACGGTCACGATGTGACGCCGCAGAAGATGAACGTCGAATCGAGCGAATTCGCCTCGACGCCGCGTCGTTCCGCTCGCAAATCGCAACGTATTTCTTATGCGGATTATCTTTCGCCGAAGAAGCGTCACGTCAGTACCGACAGCGAACGATTGGGAAACGTTCGCGAGTGGACGCCCGACAAACGGGCGAAAGGTGCGAAATCGGCGACGAAAGCGAAAAGAAGCGAATCGATGCGATCGAACGAGACGCCGCAAAAGGCGACGTTTTCGACGCCGCGCGCGAAAGCGACGACGCCGTCGACGGCGAAATTATTGCGCGACGGTTTAATCACGCCGACGATGCGATCGCGGGTTTCGTCGGTCAAAACTGACGCGACGCCGTTGACGAGAGCGAGAGCGCATTTGCACGTTTCCTACACGCCGGCAGCGCTGCCGTGTCGCGAGAAGGAGTTTAACGACGTTTACGGCTTCTTGCGAGGGAAATTGGACGACGGAGGCGGCGGGTAAATGACGATGTCGCTTCTTTGCGAACGCGAATCAAATCTAAAAATCGTTTCCGTTTCAGTTGCATGTACATATCGGGCGTCCCCGGCACCGGGAAGACGGCGACAGTCGCCGGCGTCGTGCAGAAGTTGCGAGACGATCGTTACGCATTCGATTACGTGAACGTGAACGGAATGCGACTGACCGAAGCGAAGCAAACGTACGTGGAGATTTTGAGGCAATTAAGCGGCAAAACGGTGCCGTGGGAACAGGCGCAGACGACGTTGAACGACATGTTCACGAAGACGAAGAGGAAATCGTCGCGAGCGATCATATTGCTCATCGACGAATTGGATGTTTTGTGCACGCGGCGGCAAGACGTCGTTTACAATCTGCTCGATTGGCCGTCGAAGGCCGCCGCGCAACTGATCGTGATAACGATTGCGAACACGATGGATTTGCCGGAGAGGTGACACTTGAAATTGCAGACAATCGAATTGAAACTTGATTAACTTCCGACGATCGTTTGTAGGCTTCTAATGGGTCGAGTTACGAGCCGTTTGGGATTGACGAGGCTCACGTTTCAGCCGTACACGCACAAGCAATTGCAAGAGATCGTTACGAAACGATTGATTGGCACGGACGCGTTCAATCCGGACGCGGTGCAATTGGTGGCGAGGTAAAATTGCGAGCGGAATTTCAAGAGAGAAACGAACGTGTTTTAAACCGCGTTAATTGTGTGTCGATAGGAAAGTTGCGTCCGTATCGGGCGACGCGCGACGCGCTTTGGACATTTGCCGAAGGGCCGCCGAATTGGCGGAGGTCGAAGGCCCGCAGACTTTGGTCTCGATGACGCACGTTAACGAGGCGCTGAACGCGATGATAACGCAGCCGAAGGTTCAAGTGATCAGACATTGTCCGCGGCTGCAGCAGATGATTTTACAATCTGTCGTCGCGGAAGTGCGTTCGTCGCGTTTATCGAAAGAGGTTTTATTTACGAATGTTTCTTTCTTTTATTTTTAGGTCGAACGCACCGGCGTGGAAGAAACGAATTTTGCGGACGTTTTTGCGATGTTAACGTCGATAGCGACGATCCACGGGTTTCGGATGGTTTCGGTGGCGATCGCACTGAAAGCGGTCTCGTATCTTGCCGCGTGTCGACTTCTCTTAACCGATAGCAAATCGAACGATATGGACCAAAGAATTATATTGAACGTTAGCGCCGACGATGTTTATTATGCGCTTAAAGAGGATTAACTAAAAGACCACTGGAAGGCAACAAAAGACGTGATAGTTTCTATTTTTATATTGATAAAACAGTCGGTTTTATTGCAAGATAAAACAAGTTCTTTATTTAATACAACGTTTTTTTTTAGTACCACCGAAATGGAAGTTTAATTCTGTAATAACTTCATCTCGATGATGTTCTAAAACAGAAACAGTTTCTCTGACGTGAGACATCTTGGAGAAAAAACGCATTTTTAATTAATGTAACACTTATTAGTTCGAATTTGCAATTCGCTAATAACAGAAATTGCTCAATTAACCGAATCAACTGTCCAAAGTCTCGTTCAATCGCTCGACAATCAAATCTTACGATCTTTCGTACTCATACTCGACGTGAATTGAATGACGTGACGATCACTAGCGCCCATTTTATGTTTCGTCGATGATTCTTCTGTTGATCGCTATTTTTCGTGACTAATGGCGTCACTTCGCATCGGGCGATTTTGCCTTGAAGCGATTCGATTGCGCTTTCAGTTAATTGAGAGAGACGTCGATTGGAATTTTCGCTTGGGTCGTGATCGTGTACTTTTAGCCATTTACTGGTGAACAACAATCCAGGTTCATCTCGTTGCGAATCTGTTCAATAAGAGTGCATCACGTTTCGCAATAACATATCATTCGCAAGAGACATTATTTTGCGTCTGTATGTACTCGACGGATAGTTTCATAGCGAAATGCTAAGCGATTGGCTAAAGTTTTGTGACCTACCGTACCGTATGGAAATCATTTGGTTTACTAAAATATTTTACACTTAATTTGTGAGTTTTAAATCAGCATTCCATGTTCTTCTTAACACATGTTCAGGACCATCTTACTGCAATACATGGAAAAGGCAAATAAGTAGTAGTAGTTCTTCGTCCGACATCCATTTAAATCCTTTGTCTATATCTGACAACTCGGACTATTTAGTAATGTTTAAAACATTCATTAGAATTCCCGGTGAAATTGATTTTTTTGTGAAGCACAACGTTAATGTGCATTAGCTAAAATAATTTAATTATTTTTGAATGCGTCCTCAATCATTTTCTCCTGTTCTCTTCTCTACTTCATTGTCAGTGCAGAATTCACTTGGCAAGCAATCGACCCTTCTTTATTAAGCGAAAATAGAGATGGTAATTAGACAATCGGTCATTAATTCTGCCCTTAAATTCTGTTCACATATTCTCCCCTTAAATTCTGTTCACATATTCTCCCCTTAAATTCTGTTCACATATTCTGCCCTTTCCCACATTAAAATTGTCTTGTCTTTTGTAAGACGCTCCATATTGCGCGCAATTTCAAATCCCTTGCAAAACAAGCAAATTGTTGTCCTTTAGCAAAACCTTTTTTTGTTATGATTGCTACAGACGTAAGCAGCACACCGCATTTCGAATAGCAACGATTTGTATACAATATTTTAGAGAAAAGCTAAAAATCGTCGCTATTAGAAACACTTGTGGATTCGCAAGTGTTCGTTTCAAATTTTAGTCTGCTGTGACGTTCTTATAAGTAAGTCCGCATGCGTGATCCCGCCTTATTGTATCACGTTTTACCGGCATTCGACGTCTCCACACATTTCTAGGTTTGCGTTTTGCCGGTACGCAGTGTAATTTTTTATACAAAACTTTGTCGAATCGGTGCTGTGAATTTAGTAAAAAGTATGAGAAAATTCGGGGAAAGTTTCGATTAGTCGGGTGTATGAATATGTGCAGATAAAGTGTTTACGTTTTTCTTTCGAAGTCAGTGATGAAAATGTGCAAAATTTTGGCCGATACGCGATGTTTATTGTGAACTTCTTAAGGTGTCCATCATGGCCGGTGTTATTGACGATTTCCGTTGTTTAAAAATGGTAAGCAACGGTTTTATTTTTTATAACGATTTAATCATTGTTATTAACTAATGTAGTTATCTATCGATCGAAATTAAACAAAAGAACGCGAATTTATGCCTTGTTTTTTTTTAGGTTATTCGCTGATCAAATAATGGAAGCAGAACTCTCATAAGGTAGGATTTTTTTGTTATTTCATAATACGATTCAATTTAAATTAAAGCCATCTTTTGCTCGTAATAATCTTCAAGGCCACGTTCACAGTTAAATAAGAAATTCCTATTTAATATATATAAAATATATATAAAGGTCGCAACATTACGATTTAAAATTTGAACAGAAATATTTAATTGCTGCTTTTCTACGTTTATTTAATATTGTATTGAACGATAAAAAAAATTGTTGCTGTTTGTTTCTCCACATTAATTTCACCAAATGTTGATATAATATGTTTAAATTCGTTATGATTTAGTAAATTTTATTGCTATTTTACAGAAATTAAAAAAAAAGATATTATTTGCTGTTTATGATCCAACAGTGTATTATCTCAACATTTGCGTCCCTAAAATGCTTTGTAAATGGTGAAAATTGTTAATGTTAATGCAACAATTCAAAACGAAGCATTAAATGAACTTATTCAGTGTAAAAATAAAATGAAGAAATGCCCTTTTTGTTTTGAATTTAAGCACGGTCACGGTATAAGAATCTTCTTTATTATCAATGAACAAGGTCATTGTTATTTATTCTAAATAATGCTGTTATGGCAACATGTGAGTTCGATTCATATTGCTGTAATCTTTAATATCTTCCTTTTTGTTTATTGATTTAATTTAACAAAATAAACACATACATAACCGTACTTGCCCTTGGGGTATTCAACAATAGTCTTAAGCAAACTTTTAATTCATGTAGTGGGCGAAAATCGGCGTTTTTTCTTTTTATCATATCGCAACTCGGTGCACAATACGATCATACGACATTATTCCACGTATTTGCTACCGGATGCAGAACGATAAGAAAGCGTACGTACACATATACAAATCTCATTGTTAATATAATATAATTATTTTTTATTAACATTTTTACTCCTGGGCCCGTCGAATTGCTTTTTATTCATGAATATATTTAATATCTCCAAAACTATAGTTCAGTTAGCGAATTCACAGATTTACAACGTTACGTTTGTATCTGTCCACGATGAATGGCATTCTCCGATTATTTGTCTTTGTTCTTTGTATAGAACGTTGTTTTTTTTTCCCGAGCGATTTTGTTTATCAAGTCGGCGAAACTTGTTGGCAGATTATGTGTTTGATTGTGTGATTGAACAATGCGAACATCTTATCGATTTGTAATTGTTCTTGCATTGATGGCTCCGGTACTTTCACCAAAAGGTCCTAATAGAGAGCATTGATAAAAATATCATTATGCAAACAGATGCGCCACATTAATTATATCAATTGTTTATAATTACCCTCTATTAACTAGTTAATTTAATTCGAGTGACATGAATAGGTTTCTAAATTATATTAGCTTGGTTATGACCAGGGGTTATTTCGAAGCAAAAAAAAAGAAACGATAAATGAGTACATTGTCTTGATTTATTTTTGTACAGTATAAAATATATAATATATATAACAAAACAAATATTATAATAATAATATTGTTTTAAAATGATTTACTTGTTTAATTTCGCTTCTGGAATCATCTAGTGCCAATTGCAATCGGTGATTGAAACAATGCGACGCGATTATATTTGCACATCATTCAGTTAATTTTGTGGCTTCTCCTAACCTCCATCTGAAGAGAATCTTATGAGATTTCTTTGTAAATAATTTTTATCAAATCCATAGTAAGACAGTCTATTAACGCCATAAAAAAGAAATAGTTCCCAATCCGTCTTGGTTTTCATTTGACTGATGACATATCGCATATATTTTGTCTAAAAATATTTTAAAATGATTTACTTGTTTAATTTCGCTTCTGGAATCATCTAGTGCCAATTGCAATCGGTGATTGAAACAATGCGACGCGATTATATTTGCACATAATTCAGTTAATTTTGTGGCTTCTCCTAACCTCCATCTGAAGAGAATCTTACGAGATTTCTCTGTAAATAATCTTTATCAAATCCATAGTAAGACAGTCTATTAACGCCATAAAAAAGAAATAGTTCCCAATCCGTCTTGGTTTTCATTTGACTGATGACATATCGCATATATTTTGTCTAAAAATATTTTAAAATGATTTACTTGTTTAATTTCGCTTCTGGAATCATCTAGTGCCAATTGCAATCGGTGATTGAAACAATGCGACGCGATTATATTTGCACATAATTCAGTTAATTTTGTGGCTTCTCCTAACCTCCATCTGAAGAGAATCTTACGAGATTTCTCTGTAAATAATCTTTATCAAATCCATAGTAAGACAGTCTATTAACGCCATAAAAAAGAAATAGTTCCCAATCCGTCTTGGTTTTCATTTGACTGATGACATATCGCATATATTTTGTTTAAAAATATTTTAAAATGATTTACTTGTTTAATTTCGCTTCTGGAATCATCTAGTGCCAATTGCAATCGGTGATTGAAACAATGCGACGCGATTATATTTGCACATCATTCAGTTAATTTTGTGGCTTCTCCTAACCTCCATCTGAAGAGAATCTTATGAGATTTCTTTGTAAATAATTTTTATCAAATCCATAGTAAGACAGTCTATTAACGCCATAAAAAAGAAATAGTTCCCAATCCGTCTTGGTTTTCATTTGACTGATGACATATCGCATATATTTTGTCTAAAAATATTTTAAAATGATTTACTTGTTTAATTTCGCTTCTGGAATCATCTAGTGCCAATTGCAATCGGTGATTGAAACAATGCGACGCGATTATATTTGCACATAATTCAGTTAATTTTGTGGCTTCTCCTAACCTCCATCTGAAGAGAATCTTACGAGATTTCTCTGTAAATAATCTTTATCAAATCCATAGTAAGACAGTCTATTAACGCCATAAAAAAGAAATAGTTCCCAATCCGTCTTGGTTTTCATTTGACTGATGACATATCGCATATATTTTGTCTAAAAATATTTTAAAATGATTTACTTGTTTAATTTCGCTTCTGGAATCATCTAGTGCCAATTGCAATCGGTGATTGAAACAATGCGACGCGATTATATTTGCACATAATTCAGTTAATTTTGTGGCTTCTCCTAACCTCCATCTGAAGAGAATCTTACGAGATTTCTCTGTAAATAATCTTTATCAAATCCATAGTAAGACAGTCTATTAACGCCATAAAAAAGAAATAGTTCCCAATCCGTCTTGGTTTTCATTTGACTGATGACATATCGCATATATTTTGTTTAAAAATATTTTAAAATGATTTACTTGTTTAATTTCGCTTCTGGAATCATCTAGTGCCAATTGCAATCGGTGATTGAAACAATGCGACGCGATTATATTTGCACATAATTCAGTTAATTTTGTGGCTTCTCCTAACCTCCATCTGAAGAGAATCTTACGAGATTTCTCTGTAAATAATCTTTATCAAATCCATAGTAAGACAGTCTATTAACGCCATAAAAAAGAAATAGTTCCCAATCCGTCTTGGTTTTCATTTGACTGATGACATATCGCATATATTTTGTTTAAAAATATTTTAAAATGATTTACTTGTTTAATTTCGCTTATGGAATCATCTAGTGCCAATTGCAATCGGTGATTGAAACAATGCGACGCGATTATATTTGCACATCATTCAGTTAATTTTGTGGCTTCTCCTAACCTCCATCTGAAGAGAATCTTATGAGATTTCTCTGTAAATAATCTTTATCAAATCCATAGTAAGACAGTCTATTAACGCCATAAAAAAGAAATAGTTTCCAATCCGTCTTGGTTTTCATTTGACTGATGACATATCGCATATATTTTGTTTAAAAATATTTTAAAATGATTTACTTGTTTAATTTCGCTTCTGGAATCATCTAGTGCCAATTGCAATCGGTGATTGAAACAATGCGACGCGATTATATTTGCACATAATTCAGTTAATTTTGTGGCTTCTCCTAACCTCCATCTGAAGAGAATCTTATGAGATTTCTCTGTAAATAATCTTTATCAAATCCATAGTAAGACAGTCTATTAACGCCATAAAAAAGAATTAGTTTCCAATCCGTCTTGGTTTTCATTTGACTGATGACATATCGCATATATTTTGTTTAAAAATATTTTAAAATGATTTACTTGTTTAATTTCGCTTATGGAATCATCTAGTGCCAATTGCAATCGGTGATTGAAACAATGCGACGCGATTATATTTGCACATAATTCAGTTAATTTTGTGGCTTCTCCTAACCTCCATCTGAAGAGAATCTTATGAGATTTCTTTGTAAATAATCTTTATCAAATCCATAGTAAGACAGTCTATTAACGCCATAAAAAAGAATTAGTTTCCAATCCGTCTTGGTTTTCATTTGACTGATGACATATCGCATATATTTTGTTTAAAAATATTTTAAAATGATTTACTTGTTTAATTTCGCTTATGGAATCATCTAGTGCCAATTGCAATCGGTGATTGAAACAATGCGACGCGATTATATTTGCACATCATTCAGTTAATTTTGTGGCTTCTCCTAACCTCCATCTGAAGAGAATCTTATGAGATTTCTTTGTAAATAATCTTTATCAAATCCATAGTAAGACAGTCTATTAACGCCATAAAAAAGAATTAGTTTCCAATCCGTCTTGGTTTTCATTTGACTGATGACATATCGCATATATTTTGTTTAAAAATATTTTAAAATGATTTACTTGTTTAATTTCGCTTATGGAATCATCTAGTGCCAATTGCAATCGGTGATTGAAACAATGCGACGCGATTATATTTGCACATAATTCAGTTAATTTTGTGGCTTCTCCTAACCTCCATCTGAAGAGAATCTTATGAGATTTCTTTGTAAATAATCTTTATCAAATCCATAGTAAGACAGTCTATTAACGCCATAAAAAAGAATTAGTTTCCAATCCGTCTTGGTTTTCATTTGACTGATGACATATCGCATATATTTTGTTTAAAAATATTTTAAAATGATTTACTTGTTTAATTTCGCTTATGGAATCATCTAGTGCCAATTGCAATCGGTGATTGAAACAATGCGACGCGATTATATTTGCACATAATTCAGTTAATTTTGTGGCTTCTCCTAACCTCCATCTGAAGAGAATCTTATGAGATTTCTCTGTAAATAATCTTTATCAAATCCATAGTAAGACAGTCTATTAACGCCATAAAAAAGAATTAGTTTCCAATCCGTCTTGGTTTTCATTTGACTGATGACATATCGCATATATTTTGTTTAAAAATATTTTAAAATGATTTACTTGTTTAATTTCGCTTATGGAATCATCTAGTGCCAATTGCAATCGGCGATTGAAACAATGCGACGCGATTATATTTGCACATAATTCAGTTAATTTTGTGGCTTCTCCTAACCTCCATCTGAAGAGAATCTTATGAGATTTCTTTGTAAATAATCTTTATCAAATCCATAGTAAGACAGTCTATTAACGCCATAAAAAAGAATTAGTTTCCAATCCGTCTTGGTTTTCATTTGACTGATGACATATCGCATATATTTTGTTTAAAAATATTTTAAAATGATTTACTTGTTTAATTTCGCTTATGGAATCATCTAGTGCCAATTGCAATCGGTGATTGAAACAATGCGACGCGATTATATTTGCACATCATTCAGTTAATTTTGTGGCTTCTCCTAACCTCCATCTGAAGAGAATCTTATGAGATTTCTTTGTAAATAATCTTTATCAAATCCATAGTAAGACAGTCTATTAACGCCATAAAAAAGAATTAGTTTCCAATCCGTCTTGGTTTTCATTTGACTGATGACATATCGCATATATTTTGTCTAAAAATATTTTAAAATGATTTACTTGTTTAATTTCGCTTATGGAATCATCTAGTGCCAATTGCAATCGGTGATTGAAACAATGCGACGCGATTATATTTGCACATAATTCAGTTAATTTTGTGGCTTCTCCTAACCTCCATCTGAAGAGAATCTTATGAGATTTCTTTGTAAATAATTTTTATCAAATCCATAGTAAGACAGTCTATTAACGCCATAAAAAAGAATTAGTTTCCAATCCGTCTTGGTTTTCATTTGACTGATGACATATCGCATATATTTTGTTTAAAAATATTTTAAAATGATTTACTTGTTTAATTTCGCTTATGGAATCATCTAGTGCCAATTGCAATCGGTGATTGAAACAATGCGACGCGATTATATTTGCACATCATTCAGTTAATTTTGTGGCTTCTCCTAACCTCCATCTGAAGAGAATCTTATGAGATTTCTTTGTAAATAATCTTTATCAAATCCATAGTAAGACAGTCTATTAACGCCATAAAAAAGAATTAGTTTCCAATCCGTCTTGGTTTTCATTTGACTGATGACATATCGCATATATTTTGTTTAAAAATATTTTAAAATGATTTACTTGTTTAATTTCGCTTATGGAATCATCTAGTGCCAATTGCAATCGGTGATTGAAACAATGCGACGCGATTATATTTGCACATAATTCAGTTAATTTTGTGGCTTCTCCTAACCTCCATCTGAAGAGAATCTTATGAGATTTCTTTGTAAATAATCTTTATCAAATCCATAGTAAGACAGTCTATTAACGCCATAAAAAAGAATTAGTTTCCAATCCGTCTTGGTTTTCATTTGACTGATGACATATCGCATATATTTTGTTTAAAAATATTTTAAAATGATTTACTTGTTTAATTTCGCTTATGGAATCATCTAGTGCCAATTGCAATCGGTGATTGAAACAATGCGACGCGATTATATTTGCACATAATTCAGTTAATTTTGTGGCTTCTCCTAACCTCCATCTGAAGAGAATCTTATGAGATTTCTTTCTAAATAATTTTTATCAAATCCATAGTAAGACAGTCTATTAACGCCATAAAAAAGAATTAGTTTCCAATCCGTCTTGGTTTTCATTTGACTGATGACATATCGCATATATTTTGTTTAAAAATATTTTAAAATGATTTACTTGTTTAATTTCGCTTATGGAATCATCTAGTGCCAATTGCAATCGGTGATTGAAACAATGCGACGCGATTATATTTGCACATAATTCAGTTAATTTTGTGGCTTCTCCTAACCTCCATCTGAAGAGAATCTTATGAGATTTCTTTGTAAATAATCTTTATCAAATCCATAGTAAGACAGTCTATTAACGCCATAAAAAAGAATTAGTTTCCAATCCGTCTTGGTTTTCATTTGACTGATGACATATCGCATATATTTTGTTTAAAAATATTTTAAAATGATTTACTTGTTTAATTTCGCTTATGGAATCATCTAGTGCCAATTGCAATCGGTGATTGAAACAATGCGACGCGATTATATTTGCACATAATTCAGTTAATTTTGTGGCTTCTCCTAACCTCCATCTGAAGAGAATCTTATGAGATTTCTTTGTAAATAATCTTTATCAAATCCATAGTAAGACAGTCTATTAACGCCATAAAAAAGAATTAGTTTCCAATCCGTCTTGGTTTTCATTTGACTGATGACATATCGCATATATTTTGTTTAAAAATATTTTAAAATGATTTACTTGTTTAATTTCGCTTATGGAATCATCTAGTGCCAATTGCAATCGGTGATTGAAACAATGCGACGCGATTATATTTGCACATAATTCAGTTAATTTTGTGGCTTCTCCTAACCTCCATCTGAAGAGAATCTTATGAGATTTCTTTCTAAATAATTTTTATCAAATCCATAGTAAGACAGTCTATTAACGCCATAAAAAAGAATTAGTTTCCAATCCGTCTTGGTTTTCATTTGACTGATGACATATCGCATATATTTTGTTTAAAAATATTTTAAAATGATTTACTTGTTTAATTTCGCTTATGGAATCATCTAGTGCCAATTGCAATCGGTGATTGAAACAATGCGACGCGATTATATTTGCACATAATTCAGTTAATTTTGTGGCTTCTCCTAACCTCCATCTGAAGAGAATCTTATGAGATTTCTTTGTAAATAATCTTTATCAAATCCATAGTAAGACAGTCTATTAACGCCATAAAAAAGAATTAGTTTCCAATCCGTCTTGGTTTTCATTTGACTGATGACATATCGCATATATTTTGTTTAAAAATATTTTAAAATGATTTACTTGTTTAATTTCGCTTATGGAATCATCTAGTGCCAATTGCAATCGGTGATTGAAACAATGCGACGCGATTATATTTGCACATAATTCAGTTAATTTTGTGGCTTCTCCTAACCTCCATCTGAAGAGAATCTTATGAGATTTCTTTGTAAATAATCTTTATCAAATCCATAGTAAGACAGTCTATTAACGCCATAAAAAAGAATTAGTTTCCAATCCGTCTTGGTTTTCATTTGACTGATGACATATCGCATATATTTTGTTTAAAAATATTTTAAAATGATTTACTTGTTTAATTTCGCTTATGGAATCATCTAGTGCCAATTGCAATCGGTGATTGAAACAATGCGACGCGATTATATTTGCACATAATTCAGTTAATTTTGTGGCTTCTCCTAACCTCCATCTGAAGAGAATCTTATGAGATTTCTTTGTAAATAATCTTTATCAAATCCATAGTAAGACAGTCTATTAACGCCATAAAAAAGAAATAGTTTCCAATCCGTCTTGGTTTTCATTTGACTGATGACATATCGCATATATTTTGTTTAAAAATATTTTAAAATGATTTACTTGTTTAATTTCGCTTCTGGAATCATCTAGTGCCAATTGCAATCGGTGATTGAAACAATGCGACGCGATTATATTTGCACATAATTCAGTTAATTTTGTGGCTTCTCCTAACCTCCATCTGAAGAGAATCTTATGAGATTTCTCTGTAAATAATCTTTATCAAATCCATAGTAAGACAGTCTATTAACGCCATAAAATAGAAATAGTTTCCAATCCGTCTTGGTTTTCATTTGACTGATGACATATCGCATATATTTTGTTTAAAAATATTTTAAAATGATTTACTTGTTTAATTTCGCTTCTGGAATCATCTAGTGCCAATTGCAATCGGTGATTGAAACAATGCGACGCGATTATATTTGCACATAATTCAGTTAATTTTGTGGCTTCTCCTAACCTCCATCTGAAGAGAATCTTATGAGATTTCTTTGTAAATAATCTTTATCAAATCCATAGTAAGACAGTCTATTAACGCCATAAAAAAGAAATAGTTTCCAATCCGTCTTGGTTTTCATTTGACTGATGACATATCGCATATATTTTGTTTAAAAATATTTTAAAATGATTTACTTGTTTAATTTCGCTTCTGGAATCATCTAGTGCCAATTGCAATCGGTGATTGAAACAATGCGACGCGATTATATTTGCACATAATTCAGTTAATTTTGTGGCTTCTCCTAACCTCCATCTGAAGAGAATCTTATGAGATTTCTCTGTAAATAATCTTTATCAAATCCATAGTAAGACAGTCTATTAACGCCATAAAATAGAAATAGTTTCCAATCCGTCTTGGTTTTCATTTGACTGATGACATATCGCATATATTTTGTTTAAAAATATTTTAAAATGATTTACTTGTTTAATTTCGCTTATGGAATCATCTAGTGCCAATTGCAATCGGTGATTGAAACAATGCGACGCGATTATATTTGCACATCATTCAGTTAATTTTGTGGCTTCTCCTAACCTCCATCTGAAGAGAATCTTATGAGATTTCTTTGTAAATAATCTTTATCAAATCCATAGTAAGACAGTCTATTAACGCCATAAAAAAGAATTAGTTTCCAATCCGTCTTGGTTTTCATTTGACTGATGACATATCGCATATATTTTGTCTAAAAATATTTTAAAATGATTTACTTGTTTAATTTCGCTTATGGAATCATCTAGTGCCAATTGCAATCGGTGATTGAAACAATGCGACGCGATTATATTTGCACATAATTCAGTTAATTTTGTGGCTTCTCCTAACCTCCATCTGAAGAGAATCTTATGAGATTTCTTTCTAAATAATTTTTATCAAATCCATAGTAAGACAGTCTATTAACGCCATAAAATAGAAATAGTTTCCAATCCGTCTTGGTTTTCATTTGACTGATGATATATCGCATATATTTTGTCTAAAAATATTTTAAAATGATTTACTTGTTTAATTTCGCTTATGGAATCATCTAGTGCCAATTGCAATCGGTGATTGAAACAATGCGACGCGATTATATTTGCACATAATTCAGTTAATTTTGTGGCTTCTCCTAACCTCCATCTGAAGAGAATCCTATGAGATTTCTTTGTAAATAATCTTTATCAAATCCATAGTAAGACAGTCTATTAACGCCATAAAAAAGAAATAGTTTCCAATCCGTCTTGGTTTTCATTTGACTGATGACATATCGCATATATTTTGTTTAAAAATATTTTAAAATGATTTACTTGTTTAATTTCGCTTATGGAATCATCTAGTGCCAATTGCAATCGGTGATTGAAACAATGCGACGCGATTATATTTGCACATAATTCAGTTAATTTTGTGGCTTCTCCTAACCTCCATCTGAAGAGAATCCTATGAGATTTCTTTGTAAATAATCTTTATCAAATCCATAGTAAGACAGTCTATTAACGCCATAAAAAAGAAATAGTTTCCAATCCGTCTTGGTTTTCATTTGACTGATGACATATCGCATATATTTTGTCTAAAAAGATTTTAAAATGATTTACTTGTTTAATTTCGCTTATGGAATCATCTAGTGCCAATTGCAATCGGTGATTGAAACAATGCGACGCGATTATATTTGCACATAATTCAGTTAATTTTGTGGCTTCTCCTAACCTCCATCTGAAGAGAATCTTATGAGATTTCTTTCTAAATAATTTTTATCAAATCCATAGTAAGACAGTCTATTAACGCCATAAAATAGAAATAGTTTCCAATCCGTCTTGGTTTTCATTTGACTGATGATATATCGCATATATTTTGTCTAAAAATATTTTAAAATGATTTACTTGTTTAATTTCGCTTATGGAATCATCTAGTGCCAATTGCAATCGGTGATTGAAACAATGCGACGCGATTATATTTGCACATAATTCAGTTAATTTTGTGGCTTCTCCTAACCTCCATCTGAAGAGAATCCTATGAGATTTCTTTGTAAATAATCTTTATCAAATCCATAGTAAGACAGTCTATTAACGCCATAAAAAAGAATTAGTTTCCAATCCGTCTTGGTTTTCATTTGACTGATGACATATCGCATATATTTTGTTTAAAAATATTTTAAAATGATTTACTTGTTTAATTTCGCTTATGGAATCATCTAGTGCCAATTGCAATCGGTGATTGAAACAATGCGACGCGATTATATTTGCACATAATTCAGTTAATTTTGTGGCTTCTCCTAACCTCCATCTGAAGAGAATCTTATGAGATTTCTCTGTAAATAATCTTTATCAAATCCATAGTAAGACAGTCTATTAACGCCATAAAAAAGAAATAGTTTCCAATCCGTCTTGGTTTTCATTTGACTGATGACATATCGCATATATTTTGTTTAAAAATATTTTAAAATGATTTACTTGTTTAATTTCGCTTATGGAATCATCTAGTGCCAATTGCAATCGGTGATTGAAACAATGCGACGCGATTATATTTGCACATAATTCAGTTAATTTTGTGGCTTCTCCTAACCTCCATCTGAAGAGAATCTTATGAGATTTCTTTGTAAATAATCTTTATCAAATCCATAGTAAGACAGTCTATTAACGCCATAAAAAAGAAATAGTTTCCAATCCGTCTTGGTTTTCATTTGACTGATGACATATCGCATATATTTTGTTTAAAAATATTTTAAAATGATTTACTTGTTTAATTTCGCTTCTGGAATCATCTAGTGCCAATTGCAATCGGTGATTGAAACAATGCGACGCGATTATATTTGCACATAATTCAGTTAATTTTGTGGCTTCTCCTAACCTCCATCTGAAGAGAATCTTATGAGATTTCTCTGTAAATAATCTTTATCAAATCCATAGTAAGACAGTCTATTAACGCCATAAAATAGAAATAGTTTCCAATCCGTCTTGGTTTTCATTTGACTGATGACATATCGCATATATTTTGTTTAAAAATATTTTAAAATGATTTACTTGTTTAATTTCGCTTATGGAATCATCTAGTGCCAATTGCAATCGGTGATTGAAACAATGCGACGCGATTATATTTGCACATAATTCAGTTAATTTTGTGGCTTCTCCTAACCTCCATCTGAAGAGAATCTTATGAGATTTCTCTGTAAATAATCTTTATCAAATCCATAGTAAGACAGTCTATTAACGCCATAAAAAAGAAATAGTTTCCAATCCGTCTTGGTTTTCATTTGACTGATGACATATCGCATATATTTTGTTTAAAAATATTTTAAAATGATTTACTTGTTTAATTTCGCTTATGGAATCATCTAGTGCCAATTGCAATCGGTGATTGAAACAATGCGACGCGATTATATTTGCACATAATTCAGTTAATTTTGTGGCTTCTCCTAACCTCCATCTGAAGAGAATCCTATGAGATTTCTTTGTAAATAATCTTTATCAAATCCATAGTAAGACAGTCTATTAACGCCATAAAAAAGAAATAGTTTCCAATCCGTCTTGGTTTTCATTTGACTGATGACATATCGCATATATTTTGTCTAAAAATATTTTAAAATGATTTACTTGTTTAATTTCGCTTATGGAATCATCTAGTGCCAATTGCAATCGGTGATTGAAACAATGCGACGCGATTATATTTGCACATAATTCAGTTAATTTTGTGGCTTCTCCTAACCTCCATCTGAAGAGAATCTTATGAGATTTCTTTCTAAATAATTTTTATCAAATCCATAGTAAGACAGTCTATTAACGCCATAAAATAGAAATAGTTTCCAATCCGTCTTGGTTTTCATTTGACTGATGATATATCGCATATATTTTGTTTAAAAATATTTTAAAATGATTTACTTGTTTAATTTCGCTTATGGAATCATCTAGTGCCAATTGCAATCGGTGATTGAAACAATGCGACGCGATTATATTTGCACATAATTCAGTTAATTTTGTGGCTTCTCCTAACCTCCATCTGAAGAGAATCTTATGAGATTTCTCTGTAAATAATTTTTATCAAATCCATAGTAAGACAGTCTATTAACGCCATAAAAAAGAAATAGTTTCCAATCCGTCTTGGTTTTCATTTGACTGATGACATATCGCATATATTTTGTCTAAAAATATTTTAAAATGATTTACTTGTTTAATTTCGCTTCTGGAATCATCTAGTGCCAATTGCAATCGGTGATTGAAACAATGCGACGCGATTATATTTGCACATAATTCAGTTAATTTTGTGGCTTCTCCTAACCTCCATCTGAAGAGAATCTTATGAGATTTCTCTGTAAATAATCTTTATCAAATCCATAGTAAGACAGTCTATTAACGCCATAAAATAGAAATAGTTTCCAATCCGTCTTGGTTTTCATTTGACTGATGACATATCGCATATATTTTGTCTAAAAATATTTTAAAATGATTTACTTGTTTAATTTCGCTTCTGGAATCATCTAGTGCCAATTGCAATCGGTGATTGAAACAATGCGACGCGATTATATTTGCACATAATTCAGTTAATTTTGTGGCTTCTCCTAACCTCCATCTGAAGAGAATCTTATGAGATTTCTCTGTAAATAATCTTTATCAAATCCATAGTAAGACAGTCTATTAACGCCATAAAATAGAAATAGTTTCCAATCCGTCTTGGTTTTCATTTGACTGATGACATATCGCATATATTTTGTCTAAAAATATTTTAAAATGATTTACTTGTTTAATTTCGCTTCTGGAATCATCTAGTGCCAATTGCAATCGGTGATTGAAACAATGCGACGCGATTATATTTGCACATAATTCAGTTAATTTTGTGGCTTCTCCTAACCTCCATCTGAAGAGAATCCTATGAGATTTCTTTGTAAATAATTTTTATCAAATCCATAGTAAGACAGTCTATTAACGCCATAAAAATCACGAGGTTCAATTGCAGAATGTACATCACACTGTAAAAATATGACCAAAGTACTTTTTTTAAGCAAGTGTAGAAGCTTCGTCAATTATGGTACACATGTTCGAATTTTGATTGATAATGTTTTTAAAAACAGTTTTTTTTTAAATCTGAATCGCACTATTCTAGTGGCAGTGCGTCTGGAATGTATGTAAACAATTTCCTATATTAACGCCATTTTTTTCTTGTAATTCCAAAGCAGCTTTGATATCAGACAATGATCTGTATCGTTTAACAAGTCTGTGTTAATTTTTTTAAAGTAATGTTAATTGCTTCTGAATTAAATATTTTAACTACATTTGGTAAAACTTGCCGAACTGTGAATGTATATCACCATCAATTTTAACAGTTCAAAACAAATGTTAAACAATTACCTTTTGCTGTTGTTTCTATATAAAAAAATATGTAGCCTTTTCACGTTTCACAGTTTGGGACCCTTCTTCTATTTTATGATAAGAAAATCTTTCTTATAGCACAATGGACATTTAAAGCGCCCTTTGTCTTCTACGATTCATGGCGTTGTGCACGCATGTGAGATTTAGTTGTTCCGCTTTAACAAGGGTCGTTTTTTTCATAATGCAAATGCATTTTTTGCTGATTTTATTATCTCTCAATATTAGTCAATGCTGGTTGAATATTCCCAAAGATTTGTTTTTGTTCCCGGACGTTGTTCGGTGACAAAAAACAACCCGCTCCGATCAAGATACGAAGATTTCTTCTATTCAACGAGCAGCAAAAACTCGGTTGTTGTTGTTCTTCTCATAATCCATTTATCGTTCATAATAATAAGACAATCCTATTTACATTAAAGCAGAGGAAAACAATAGGGGACCTGTTTGCAACAGGGGACAAAATGCGTTGACAAAAGTATATACGAGGCGACAGAAAGAGTCGCTTAAAAATTGTTTTAAGGCAATATCGCATTAATAAATGGAACATTGACACATGCCAATATAGTCTTTTACCTCGGTGCCTGGCTAAAGGCCATGGATTTTGATGGTACTTTGTTGGATTTCCAAGAGTCTAAACTAAAATGTTTTGCTTGATTGGTTACAGCAAAAAATGTATCTTCGAATGCACGTCATTCAGTGAATTGACCGCTAAAAGTGGGTAATTATATTGTTGGCAACTTAATGTTGTGAGCTTGATTTAGACCGAAGGATTGTCTAGTCGAAATGATTCCAATATTTTCAATATTTGTATCGTGCTTGCTTATGCAGTCACGTGCTTCACCCACTAAATTATGACATCGCGGTTTGTGTGCATTCAAATTTGTTGAAGTTTTCTTCAAGTGTTTCTAATCGCGCTTTTAGATTCTCAATATGTTTCACTGACATTTCTATCATTGCGAATTCATGAATAAAGTTTTCGAAATTAATTATTTGCCTCAAAAATGGCATACGACTTCCGTTCAGTTGTCTTGCAGTAGGTTCTGCCATTTCAACGCAAATCGATACGAGATTTTACACGACGCGGAATGCGAAAATGGATAGAGAAAATAAAGGAAATACTCACTTTGATGATGTTCGATTTTGCTGTTGCGTCTCGAACGGCTTCTGATGATGGTTCACCTGGTGGAACGCTTGACGATTTTCCTTTTCTTCCTATCCGGCTCGAAGGACCATTTATGTTTGATCGTTGTACAAATCGCGGTTGATTTGTATATTCTGATGCTTTCCGTTGCTGGTTGATGAAAAGGTTTGAAGAGAAAAAACTCACTTGCATTGTTAAGTTGATGATCGTGTTCTTACAAACTACATGTTTACTGATTGATAGATACTTTGCCACTTAACTTTTGCAATTATTTCGATCAGCAAAAAAACTTCGTTTGATTGTGGTTTGACAAATGTGATCAAATGTTTAAAACAATTGATGCCTTTGAATATAGCGAATATAGTCGATGTCTGCGCGGTTTCCACGGTCATGATATTCGGTTGCGACATCTCGAAGATCTTGTCCACCTGTATGGCGAGTTTGGACAGGCTTTTATTAATTTGAAGTTACGATACACCTTCCTTTGAGGAGGAACCGTTCTACACTTTCGTGTTGTTCTGGTTTCTCCCCGTATTTAACAATGACCATATGCCTTGAATAAAGTTAGAATTAAATTGTGCCTAAAAAAAAATTATAATAATGTGGCATAAAACAATTTTTTATTACCGTCCTTCCCGGAATCGCATAAAAGCGTGAACGTATGAGGCCCGATTAATGTCTCTGTCATCAGACTGTTTTTGCAGTGGATGCAGGACAAATTAATTATTTTCGCGATAAAACCCGTGACGTAAGTTCTTGCCTGAATTTGGAAAGTATTCCGTAAGTTCCCAGCGTCGAAATTGTGGCATGGAAAGTATATGATTACAATTACATGACTAATGTTGTGGTAACGTCACTGCCAGCTAAGAAGTTTGGAAATCTTCTGAAAGAAAACTTTCATGATTTTCGCAATTCCTAAATTTGCTTAGCTCACTGGATAAATGATTTATTATCGTGATTCACATATGCGACTCGAATTCATATGGATCCGGGGAGGTGTCGCAGCCTCCGTGTTGTGGAATGAGCCCGAAAAAACTTTTCTACTGCATCCTGATTTACATTTCGCTATTCGCCATAACCCACGCCGCTATCGAAACAAATTTGCACTAGAACGCGCATCCGTTTTAGAATTTTGCTTCCAGCCCCATTTTGAATGGCATATTTTCCTTTGCCACAACATTTTCTTTCGTTAAAGAAAACCCATGAAATAACCTTTCCGATTCCCATCAAAATCTTATATGGCTAGAATTTGGTTCCACGCGCGTTTAAAAGGTTTGCTTGTAAATTTTCCACAGAAGCGAGAGTTGAAACTGTTGAATAATGTATCGACATTTGCAACAAACTCGGCAGTTTGTTTGGCGTCTCCACGTAAACAATAACAAGTGCAAACTAAAATGGCTTTAGCCATCGTTCTGCTTAACATTCGCGCTGCAACATTAACGCGCATTTTCATTGTCGAATTCCTTTCCAAATCCAAATGGAAAGGCGTCAATTTATATAGAACAGAACAATTGCCCAATTCTCTATCCTTCTTGTATGTTTGAAGAACAAATTTAAAATTTGCAACATTATTGCCATTGTATATAATGTTGTATTTGAAATGGGCGTTCCGTGTCAATTTCAACAAATGCGGCACATCACATAAAGCAATTACATTTCTATCATGCACGCGGAAGACAGGATTAACTTTATTGCGCCCGTGATATTTTAAAAGAAAATTAATCGCTCTCGCTCTCAAAAACCGAAAGCACGGGGGACTTCCCTTGAAAATTTGGCACGCCAACACCTTTTACGGTATACTATGTTTTTTTTTTAATTTCCGCATTTTACTTGTGAAGCAAGAAAATTTAAAGCTATCGGATTTATACCCCTTTCGATTTGCGAAAATTCGCGTGGAAAACGAAACTATTAATTTATTTTTACTTTTTATTTTTAACAGAAATATTTCATGGTTCGTGCCACGGTCTGCTTTTATCAGTTGTTACCTCGCTGATTTGACATAAAACATTGACATAATGAGATAAAACAAAAAAATCAATAAAAGTATTGGACCTGCACACCACCATAATATTGGTGGCGGTGCTGCTCTCTTCTTCTGGCTTCTCCGCCTCGTCCTCCTCGACCCCCACCGTTGTTATGTTGCTTACGCCGCTCCGTCGCGGCGCCCTCTTCCGCTTTGCCGACGTCGCCTCCTTCTGCGACGGTGACCCCCCTTCTACGCTCACTTGCTGCAAAAGAAAACAAATTATTACATTATTATTATTATTAGAAAGACAATGGAAAAAGGAAAATTGAAAAAAGTAGAGAATAATAATTATGTTACAATTACCTTAATTTCCTCTTGGTCGATCTCCATCGTTGCGATCGTGAATAATACTGATGTTAAAGCCGAAAAATATTGTCCACATGCTCCCATTCGATGGAGGTGGCAAGCGACAAGAATTTGCGGAAAAGAAGCGAAATTTCACGGGCTATAAAAAGCTTTCTTTCTTCTCAGAATTGCCCTTCATCAAGATAATGCATCTACAGAGTTTCCTACTCGATGGAGGTGGCAAGCGATAAGAATTCGCAGGAAAGAAATAAAATGCTGACGTTCATTTAACGGGCTATAAAACTTTCTTTTCTTTTCACAATTGCACTCCACAAATGATAATACATGTGGAGATACAAAGTGTAACGTAAAGAAATAATACAATGTTCATTCTACATAGCAACTATGTATTGAGAGAGAGAGAGAGAGAGAGAAAAAAAAAGATTTTTAAAATATTCGCATTCTTGCGATTTGACGTGCGAAAAGGGTATTTTAATGGTAAATCGCCATTCGTGTTACCACTAATATAAAAATTGCTTAAAGCTTCGGCAGCGTTACAATTTCCCCAAAACGTAAGCATCGTGCGTTGATCCGGGGAATCTGCTATTCACATTTATAATACGGCTGACGTAGTTGCACATATGAATTTGTGTATTTATAATGTTCAACAGCCTGATCGATAGTAGGTGTTCCACGTTGACAGAATTCTTCTCCTTCATGTGGATGGCGATGATCTAGGTTTTCTTCTACTCGTCTGCGAAGTAGCGAATCTGCAGACAGACGTTGTAGATGTTCGTAACCGTCGTTGTTATTTCATCCGGAACCAGTTTCAACGCAACGTTCGGGATTTGATCCGGTCCGGGTGCCTTTTTCGTTAGCGTAGCTTTCAAGATTTCCCGGACGCTGTCCGTTGTTAGCTGAAATAATTTGGTGCACTGTGAATAGTTCAGGATCATTTTTGATACTCTCACCTGCTCGCCGATTGCGGGATCGATCGGAGTGTTGTTAACGAATCGCTTCTCTAGGTGATTAGCTGTAAACTCTGGTTGTTTTTCTGGAGAGAACAACCAGTTCGTGCCAACTTGGAGGGGGTGATTCCGCTAGTTCCTTGCTCCGCGCAGCAGCTTGTGGAACGTCCATATGCCATGGACTTTATTGCAACTTCCTCCATGAACGTATTCCACGATGTTGGTCGATGTTCCCTGATAGTCTTCTTGTCTCTTCGATCAACTTGTATTGGCGCTTGTCTTCCGGTCGTCGATACCGTGGCCAAGTTGTCTTCGCTGCGTATTTCTCTTGGAATTTGTCCCGAATCCATCTCGGTAGATGAAGCGGGTTTCTTTCTGGCTGCATTTTCGGCGCGGACCTTTTCTGCATCGTCCATTTTATGCACTTCTTGACTTTTTCGATTGCTCTATCGATGTCTTTCTTTCTTCCCAGGACGATGTCTTGTGGTGCTTCCTGCTGGATGTAGTACGGGTAACGGTGCCGCATGATCTTTTGGCTTGGACACGAAAGTGTAACGCACTCAACAGAAAATATTTGGCGTCCAGTTTTGTGAATAAGTGTAAAGACACGATCATCCATAAGTTGAATTAGCGATTTGAGATATGTGATTGGTGAATTTTATTCCATTCCAAGCTTATAGCGCCGAGCAATTCGTGTGTCGTTGCAAATTGACGCACATCAACGTAAATCTTGGGTGATAAGTAGCCCCAGATGTTTTCTATAGGGCTACAGTCGGGCGAGCACGCGGGCAATTCTAAAACGTCGATGTTGCGATCATCCAACCACTTTTTAGTCGCCTCAGACGCATGAATCGGAGCATTGTCTTGCCGATAAACCTATGGGTGGGACACTGGCTATATATATACATCCCTGGCCAGTAGTATTTGCGAGCTATCTTCTGATATGGTATGTTTTACTACCTAATTTTGCAGATAATGTCTTTCCTTCTAATTTGATCGGTAGAGATGCCGTTTTTATTTTTAAATTTCGACGGTTTCCATGCGCGAAACTGATGACGGTGCCCATTTCTTCAAATTGATATTTTCGTTCTTGTAGTATTCGCTCAAGTTCGTAGCTTCCGAAGCTAATTCTTGCGCCTGTATCCATAAATGCAGTAGTTACTTAATGTATGTTTGTATAAACAGAATTATCAACGATTCAATTTGATGTTAACGAGTGTAATACTAGAACTGAACTGAAGCTATGAATGCTTCTTTATTTATACTTATCCTCACGGTAAGTCGAGGATAGCACATGGATTTCCACTCACATTTTGCGTCTTTTGGCGATAATTTGAATAGCTTTTGACGAATGAGAATTTCGATACAATATTGCAAAACAGTAATTGTTTTTTGGGGACTTGGACGACGAGGACAATTAAACGACGCCGTTGCGGCTTAAGAAGTACATTATTTATAATTGAAAAACTGTTACAATTGTTTTGCGCGACATCGCGGTTAACTGCCGTCGGAAACTGTCTTTCCTTCCTCATCCCCTCATCATTCTTGCGGGGTCCTTTTCTGATGTCTGGTGCGTTTCCTCTTGTCTGGTCTGTTTTGCTTGTCGACGCGCAATTTACGATTATTTCCATAATTCTCTGGTCTGTTGTGCGCTTTTATTTCGATTCGCGCCACCATGTCGCCACAGCTTTATTGTTTAAATATCGAGAGATGCAATGTCTTTGCGATAACTTTGCAATAACCTGGGCCTTAACAAAGTTATCGAATGTATCGTTATACAGAGGGAACTTTATTAGCCGTACGGTTAACTTACGCATGCACCGGAAGTCCAATATATTTCAAACGCAGGACAATATCATATGTCTGAGAAATGCGCACGTATTTACACTAATAGTTACGTTTTATTAACACCAATTTTACTTTACAATACTTATTGACTAGCTTACGATTATTCTTCAAGACCCCCATGAGTATGCGAAAAGATGACTTTGTGCTCGCCACGCTGTTAATGGCTGACGTGAATCGTGCAGGAGGTCGTCGATGGCGTCAGGTCCTGCAGGACGCTGGAGATGACGTAGAGACTGCCCAGGTTTTCTATCTCCCACAGCTTCTGCCTGCAGCAGTTGACGCGTTTTCGCTTCTTGCGACTGAGACAAGCGGTTGGCGAGTGCGTCTTTCGTTGCAACGTATTTGTGGGTTCAAAAGAAAAGTTCTCGATTTTTGCTAGCTGTTCTAATGTTAGGTTGGAAGTTAGCACACTCTACATTACACTGTCGTCAACCACTGCGTGGAACTGAAACTGCCGCTACAAATGTGCGAACCATAAAGTAACTTTTTCCGGCCTGAACGAACAGAATTTTAATGTCAGCGGATGGCACCGGTTGCAAGCTTGCTGCACTAGGTCTAAAAAAAACGTGGTTCATTATCGGGGTCACCGATTGTGATTCGGTTAAATGAAACATTTAACGGAACTAACCAAATTTATTAAAATACTACATATATTTGTTGTTTTACGTCATCAGAATCTAATGTGCAAAAAAGATTCTTGACTTCTACTACCACATTTAACGCTTGGCTTTTTTGTCGTTTATGAGTATTTCTATCACCACCAATTAGACTTGATAAATTACTTAATCGGTTTTTCAACTAACTTTTTAAAGATTATCGTGCGATTC
This sequence comes from Hololepta plana, assembly GCA_963695495.1. Taxonomy (NCBI): domain Eukaryota; kingdom Metazoa; phylum Arthropoda; class Insecta; order Coleoptera; family Histeridae; genus Hololepta; species Hololepta plana. The sequence continues at coordinate 360,247 of OY968838.1, read as the reverse complement.
ACAAGATTCTTGAATCGCAGAATTTATTATAAATGTACAGAAGGGCGAGTTTAGGTTGTGGAAATCGTTTATCGTTTTCCCTGTCTTACTTCATCGCAACGCAACGATCTTAATTCGAATGCGACCAATTCGCCGAATTTATCGTGCTCGTCCGTCACTTGCGCAATCTCGCCTTTAGGGCTTCTTTTAGGGCTCGATCCTTCTCATCTTATTCGTGCATCTGTTTGCTGCGTTTGCGAACTGACGTTTCGTTCATATTCTCTGTCTTCTGCAGCTTCCTCGTCTGTTGTACATGGTCCTGCGTAAAACAAAATATCGACTTTATTAATGTTTATATATGGAATTAATATATGATTTATTTCTAATTTCCACAAAATGTTGTGGATTGGATGAAGATATGCGAAGATTTCGACAAACGGTGAAATGTTCCGCATTGTATTGCTGCTTTAGATGGAAAACAAACCGTCGCAAGAACATTAAATCTGTGCTTGAACAAAATTTTTATCAAATCCAAAACTAAGGAAGCTAAAGCCCCTGAACTTATTGTCCCTTTAGTGTTAGTTTAGTAAAGTAATGTTTTTGTCAATAATCTTATTATGTTTTCGTTTGCACCGCAGCCGAACGATATATTTCCTGGGAGTTTCGGAAGCGTTACCCGCAATGTTAACTTCAGAATCGCTTTCAACAACCGATAGCACTTCGGGCTTCTATTAAAAATTGCCAACGCGAACACCTTATCGTTTACGGTATACGATCATCATCATTAATAATATATTTAGGGTCGAGCCACTTGACATTTGATCGTTGAAGCATTTATATTAAACATGTGCAAGTTAATATACGTATTACAATTTTTTCTTCCCGCCAGAATTGACATATTTATTGAGTTGTTTTTCCTTTAGCTGGAAGAATTCTAAGAAGAAATACTTCTGAAGTATTTTAAACATCGAAAGTTCGTTATCGATATAGTTTATTATAAACAGACTTTGTAGTTCATCGATAATGGTTCGCATGTATGCGTTTGTATAAGGGTACGTTGGGAGGGCATCCGACACCGATGTCTCAATGTTCGCTATTTTATTTGTAAAATGTCAATCCATTCTTTGCATCTAATTGTATCTCGCGGCAATTTAAAAAGGTTCGTTGTCTTCGACTGACAACCCGGCACAAAACAAATGTAATTATATTTCATTTTAATTAAAAGAGTCAGATAAATTACACAATTGACACAGGCGATATGAATTATGCTTATATGGGTAAATTATTTTTAAAAGTACTTGCATATAAAATATCAATCAATACTTGAACACGAAACTTATTTGCACTTGTCACTGCAATCACTTTCGTAATAATATTGGCGGGTTGCTGCTTTTTGAGGTTACTACTTCTTATCTTTAATTACATGTATAGTGTCCCAAAAACACGAGAACAAAGAATTATTATCCTGCACTGTTCGTGCTCGTGAAGTTATTTGCCTTAGCTTGCAAACTCTTCCAAAGTCGGAAGAAGTAAGTCTCATCTGACGTTCCTCAAACCATTCTGGATTATGTCTTTGTCCTCTTGTGGACATCTCTGTTGCTTCAATTTCGAGACGATCGTTTTGCAGCGCCTTTAATACCTTCTTTTTTTTTTTTGGTATTCTTCCGGTGTCAGATCACTTTGACTTTCTACTTGTAGGCCCTAGTGTTCATCACATTACCTTTTTTATCAATACGCGCCTTTTTGCATAATTCTGCTTTTGTTGGCAGATTCGCAATTTTCTCTCGGCGTATTTTTCATGTAATGCGACATCTTGTCTTTCATTACTGTAGCATAAATATCCGTTTTTGTGTTGAATGCTACAGCAGCAGCTCCGCGTCTTGTATTGTAGCCTCTCATTTGCGCAAAGTTGACACGCTTTCCTACAAATTCGCATACAATTGTATTGTAATGTTCCGTGATCTGTTAATAAATAAAGAAGTTATTACAGTTTGTAAATTAGATAATAAATAGGGTTTACTCTATTACTATGGCATCAAATGAAGCACCACTTACTCAGTTTGTAGTACCACTTAATGTGCACAAACAGAAGAAAATTGGGCAGGATCGGTTAATAAATAAAGTAGTTATTGCAGTTTGTAAATGTCTAATAAAAAACTAGAACAGTTTGTTATGAGGCGATGCATGGCTGCGATTAAGTCGTCAGATATTGATGGGACATGATTGTCACCTTTCCTTATGTAGTGTTGACAATTAAAATATGCCAATTCTTGTTAATTTTTATGTTCGCCGAATTTATGAGATGGAATATTTTCCATGTCAGCAATTAAGCTGTCCATTTTTTGCTGCAAGTTCTTATCTTTTGCTAGTCGATATGCAGCAGCCTTCTTAATGGCAACATTCAGGCGTTGACTGTTGCCGGCGAGCAAATACCTCAGCTGCACTTAAAAGTATTAAAAAAAAAAAACACTTTATATTCAAAGGCCAGAAGTATGAAGAACTTACTGTTAATATCGCGAACCTTATTTGAAAAGAAATCTGTATAGGTGGTTCTTAAATTCCACCTTTTCGATTAAAATGTTGCCATATGGTTTTCCATTAATAAGTGTATTATAAACACTGCTATCGGCATCGCCAATAATCCTTGTGTAACGAATGTCATGCAATGCCACACTTTGCCTGAATCCTTCAAGAATTATATCCGATTCCATTCCCGTTGACGATCCATCCCAATATTTATAGCATATATGATTAGCTATGGGTGGTGCATTCTATTCCATATTGCTTGAGGAAATAACGCAATACTTATTTCTAACTCGTAGAAACAGGAGTCTCTTCGTTTCTTGACCAATGAAGCAACTCTAGAAGAAATTATTAAAAAAAGTTGATGTCAGCAAAATGCTCTAAAAGTAGTTTTTTACTTACCACTCCCGAAGCAGCGTCACAATTGATATTGTATGATGTTTTCGACCATGCTCCGTCTGTGATAACAGTGATCTATGAATCGCCAGCTTCAGTAGCTAGTTGACGTTCGTCTATGTTTGCATTTCTAATTGTTGTCCAGGTGTCGTCGTTGATCGGCAACAGTTTCATCTTTTTTTAGAAACTTTCTGCAGCTCATATAAGGTATATTTAACGTTGCCATAAATTCCTCGCACTGGCTATTTCTGAAACCAGTGGCTGTAATTCCGAGGACGACAGCCTCGTTAATATCGGCCTCTTTTTCATCAGGCGTCTTTCTTTTTCTTTGTAGACCACAGAACTTACATTTCAATAAAATGTCTGATTTTAAACCTGTTCTATTTTCGTTTAATATGATCATGTCTGCTATGCCACAATGAAATGGTTTGTGTGGAGCAAGTTCCATGATTTGCTTTATAAAGTACTTCATGTCCACTATTCGTCGTCCCTTTAAATTCAACTTTAAACGCACCTTGAATTACGTTAATTTTAAATGGATTCAGAAAAAAATCTAGAGACGATTTAAAATATTTAAAGTTGTGAAATCAATTTTAGAATTTCGTCAATATTCCTTGCAGCTTTTTATATACTCGTTGAGTTTTTCTTGTTTAATATTGGAACAAGTTTTTTTAATTCGACGGAAATGACAAAATGTTTTATTTTTAATGTCCTTTTGCACTCTGAGAGGTCAGATATTATTTTATCTTTCCTTTGCAATTGTAAATTCAGTGTGTGCAAATGTTCCATGGCATCAGTGAAAAACATCAAGTTTTGTAACCACTCATCATCCCCTAATTCAGATTATTTTATTTTCATTTTTTTTTAGAAATTCAGTTATCGGATTAAACAAATCTACAAAACCATTTAAATACGTTGTAGATACATATCCATCTAACAATGCAAAAGAAATTTATGTTATTTGGCAGTTCCCCTCGTCCTTTAATTCTTCAAGGAAAGTTTTAATTGGTCGATGATTTATTGCATTGGTGCGAATGTAATTTACAATGTGTAATATTGTTTTCATAACATCAGGATATTTTAAATATTTTCTAACGAGATGTTCTCGGTGAATTATGCAGTAAATCGGTATGAATTGTGGAGTTTGAGAATCAGCTCTTAAAATCCGAAAAAGATCGATGTTTTTACCCAGCATTGCCGGAGCTCCATCCAGTTGCAATGCTTACAAGTTTATTAAGAGGCATATCGAAAGTTTTTATTATGGAATGTAATGTATTTTTAATATCGACACCACGGGTTGACTCTTGAAGTGCTACTAAATCTAATAATTCTTCTTTAACAAAACGTATGAAAACTGCGAATTGCGGAAGATCCGTGATATCTGCCGATTCGTCAAGGGCTAAGCTGAGTGCAATACGGTTCTTCAACTCATTTTTTTTAAATATATTCAAGAGATGTATTAATTGCAGTTATGCGTCGTTCGGTTGTGCGTCTCGTGATAGGAATTTGCGAAACAACTTTGTGCAATGCTGCATTATTTGGATCTAAAACTTTAAGTACATCTTTCAATTTTTTTAAATAAATTCTCCCTCTCCATACAGGGCGTTTTGCACGAGCAATATTCCAGCTAATAATAAAAATGGCTTCAGCCACCTTATTTGCTTGATTGCTAAAGGTCATCAAAGTTGACTCTTCTTTATGTAAATTTGATTTTAAAGAAGCAAGTTTATCTGATCTCAGTTTGGAATGTGGTGGACACTGATTAGAAAACTGATTGGATTCATAATGTCGACGTAAATTGCTAGCTTTATAATTTTAGTCCGTAGAATTACAAATAACACAATGCTTTTCCGTTATTGTCAATAAAAGAGAAATTCTCCTTCCACTCATTATTAAAGCTTCTATTTTCTTGCTCGTAATTTCTTTTTTTATTTTCGTTCTCTGTCATCATATTTTTAAAAGAACTGGAAATAAATAAACAAATTTAGAAAATACAAGTTTTGTGTTATTAAAACAATAACAAGAAAACATACCAAAAATTCTAGATTACAAATAATATCCGTAGCAAAAGTGATACAAATTCGTTTCCTCCAGGGTACAATGTCAACTGTCCGTTGCAATGACAGTTTACAAATTCAAAATAGGTTTGGAATCGGTCGATTACGGACGATTACGCGACTGTTTATGTTCGTTCGCGCAGTTTTCGATGAGCGATATCATTCTTAACTGGGACGGAAATGAAATTTGTTACAACGTTGCACTCAGTCTTTCATATTTGTCGTCAGTAATTTCAAAGATATTTTGAAACACATACGGAACGATAATAATTTTTTTTAATATGATAAGACAGAAATGAAAGCTCGTCACGCAAGTTATTGCCTGAATTTGGAACGTATTCCGTAAGTTCCCAGCGTCGAAATTGTGACATGGAAAGTATATATGTGCAATTGGATGACTTTAACGTTGTGGTAACGTCACTGCCAGCTAAAAAGTTTCGAAATCTTCTAAAAGAAAACTTTCATGATTTTCGCAATTCCTAAATTTCCAATGCTCACTGGATAAATGATTTACTATCGCGGTTTTCATATGCAACTCGAATTCATATGGATCCAGGGAGGTGTCGCAGCCTCCGTATTGTGGAATGAGCCAGAAAAAAGTTTCTACTGCATCCTGATTTAAATTTCCCTATTCGCCATAACCCACGCCGCTATCGAAACAAATTTGCACTAGAATGCGCATTCGCTTTAAAGTTTGCTTCCAGTCCCATTTTGAATGGCATATTTTCCTTTACCACAACATTTTTGTCGGCTCTCGCTTTATTTGCGACGGTTTCTGAATGAGACAAGATACTAGAAATTTTACCAAATTTAACTTTATTTGGACTAACAGTTTAATACTTCTCGTATCGATGTTACTTTGTGTACTTATTGCTATTTACTTACAAGTATGTACAAAGTATGTACATTTAATGTGTCAGTGTTAATCCGAAACTTTAGTAGCAAATGACAATAAAAAAACAAACGATGTCGACAATGCTTAAGACGATACAAAATGCTTCTGAAATTAAGAATACCTCTTAATTTATAGGGCATATTATCTCTCCCCTTCCAATTCGGTGAGAGTGTGTCTTTGTGGGACAAAAGCTGCCCAAAACCAGCTTTGTCTCTTAACAATAATATCAACCAGGCAGTCACTCCATTGTTACAATGAACCTTCAATTTTGCGTTTGTTTTTCTTTCTGGTGTTTAAACAAACGGTTCATCTCAACAAGAGCACTCTGTCGGTTGATGGTTGCTTTTCTTATTCATTATACAATATCATGTATTTATCAAATTCACTATTAAGAAATATACCATAACTATTTACAATCAACAAATAAACAAAATCTATACAAAAATGATCATTTACATTTGATTAACATTCGGGAAATATAATATGAACATTAAATGCGTGCTTGAAAAGAAGTTTGATCAAATCCAAAACTAAAGAAGCTAACCCCCCCCCCCCCACTTATTGTGCCTTTAGTGAAGTAATACTCAACGAGCTGCTTCCATTTCATACTGATACCCTGTAGCATGAAAAGTAACGCACTGTCAGCAGCCACATAGTGAGTCCCTTCACTACCCAAATCTACGTATTCCTTAATCGCGTCACAACTAAGATTATATCTAAAACCTTCCCTAATATTGATTTCGTCGAAAAGTAGTGCGCAAGTTCTATCGCGTGTTTCGAAATCGCCTAAAGTTTTCGTCAATAATACTATTATGTTTTCGTTTGCACCGCAACCGAACGAAATATTTCCTGTGAGTTTCCGAAGCGTTACCCGCGATGTTAACTTCAGAATCGCTCTCAACAACCGATAGCACTTCGGGCTTCTCTTCGAAATAGCCAACACGGATACCTTATTGTTTACTGTATGCGATCGCCTTTTTTTCCGTGATTTTTACTTGTGAAACAAGACAATTTAAAGCTATCGTATTTAAACCATATTCGATTACCGAAAATTCCCTCGAAAAAAGAAACTGTCATCGGATTTATTCTTATTAATTTTTTTAAATGTCTGTCGTAAATAATATAATTCATTACGCATTGATTTCGAAACAAAATGTTGCACGTTATCTTGCGATGGTCAGTTTCCACAGTTTTTTTAAATTGTTTTCCAAGGAGTCGGCAACTTTGGTCGCGCATGATTCGGCGCATTTTGGTCTGCGAATGAATCGTTATGAAAATGACTTTCACAAACACGTACCGATGTTAATGTTCGCTACTTTATTTGTAAAATGTCAATCCATTCTTTGCATCTAATTGTATCTCGCGGCAATTTAAAAAGTTTCGTTGTCTTCGACTGACAACGCGGCATAAAACAAATGTAATTTTATTTCATTTTAATTAAAAGAGACAAATAAATTACACAATTGACACAGACGATATGAATTATGCTTATATGGGTAAATTATTTTTAAAAGTACTTGCATATAAAATATCAATCAACACTTGAACACGAAACTTATTTGCACTTGTCACTGCAATCACTTTCGTAATAATATTGGCGGGTTGCTGCTTTTGGACATTACTACTTCTTATCTTTAATTACATTCAGAGTGTGTCCCAAAAGCACGTGAACAAAGAATTATTATCCTGCACTGTTCGTGCTTGTGAAGTTCTTTGCCTTAGTTTACAAACTTCCAAAGTAGGAAGAAAAGTAAGTCCCATTTGATGTTCCTTAAACCATTCTGGATTATGTCTTTGTCCTCTTGTGGACATCTGTTGCCTCTATTTCGAGACGATCGTTTTGCAGCGCCTTTAATACCTTCTTTTTTTTTTGGTATTCTTCCGGTGTCAGATCACTTTGACTTTCTACTTGTAAGTCGAAGTGTTCATCACATTACCTTTTTTATCAACACGCGCCTTTTTGCATAATTCTGCTTTTGTTGGCAGATTCGCAATTTTCTCTCGGCGTATTTTTTCGTGTAATGCGACATTTTGTCTTTCATTACTGTAGCATAAAAATCTGTTTTTGTGTTGAATGCTACAGCAGCAGCTGCGCATCTTGTATTGTAGAGTCTCCTTTGCGCGAATTAAACACGCTTTCCTCATACGTATTTGAATACAATTGAATTGTAATGTTCCGCGTCGTTTGTATCTGGGCAGGATCGGTTAATAAATAAAGAAGTTATTGCAGTTTGTAAATGAGAGAATAAACAAGGTTTACTCTATTGATATGGCAACAAATGAATTGCTACTTACTCAGTTTGTAGTACCACTTAGTGTGCACAAATGGAAGAAAACGGGGCAGGATCGGTTAATAACTAAAGAAGTTATTGCAGTTTCTAAATGTTTAATAACAAACTGGAACAGTTTGTTGCGAGGCGATGCATGACTGCCATTATGTCGACAGACATCGACGGGGCATAATTGTCTTCTTCCCTTATAGAGTGTTGACAATTAAAATATGCCATGTCAGCAATTAAGGTGTCAATTTTTAGCTGCAAGTCTTTATCTTCTGCTCGTCGATATGCAGCGGCTTTCTTAATGGCAACAATTATGCGTTGACTGTTGCACTTAAAAATATTAAAAAAAAAACACTTTATATTCAAAGGCCAAAAGTATGAAGAACTAACTCTTAATATCACGAAGCTTATTTGAAAAGAAATCTGTACAGGTGGTTCTTACATTCCACCTTCTCGATCGCCAATAATCCTTTTGTAACGATCACCATGCAGAGTGCCACACTTTGCCTTGCATCCTTCGAGAATTATATCCGATTCCATTCTTGTTAACGATCCATCCCAACTTTTATAGCATATATGATTAGCTATGGGTGGTGCGTTCTATTCCATATTGTTTGAGGAAATAACGCAATACTTATTTCTGACTCGTGGAAACAGGAGTCTTTTCGTTCTTCCTCCAATGATGCAACTCTAGAAGAAATTTGAAAAAAAAAAATTATGTCAGCAAAATTCTTTAAAAATACTTTTTTACTTACCACTCGCGAAGCAGCGTCACAATTGACGTTGTATAATCTTTTCGACCATGTTCCGTCTGTGATGACAGCGTCGTCAATCAAATCGCAAGTTTCAATAGCTAGTTGACGCTCATATATATCTGCATTTCTAATTGTTGTCCAGGCGGCGTTCGTTGGTCCTTTCGGCAACAGTTTCCTGTTTTTTTAGAAACTCTGCAGCTCATATAAGGTATATTTAACGTTGCCATAAATTCCTCGCACTGGCTATTTCTGAAACCAGTGGATATAGTTCCGAAAGCGACCGTCTCGTTAATATCGGCCTCGTTTTTATCGGGCGTCTTTATTTTTCTTTGTAGGCCACAGAACTTACATTTCAATAAAATGCCTGATTTTAAACCTGTTATATTTTCGTTTAATATGATCATGTCTGCTACGGCACAATGAAATGGTTTGTGTATGGCAAGTTCCATGATTTGCTTTATAAAGTACTTCATGTCCACTATTCGTCGTCCCTTTAAATTCAACTGATATTCTTTTTTTAATTAATTTTCCTGGGCAAATTTCAACCGCTCAAAATTACAATGAGTACAGAATTAATTAATAATTTTAAATTATAATTACTAAGACATACTTATCAATTATATCAATGGACAAAGAGACGTTGTTATTATCATTACATATGCCGTCAAGAAAGTGTGGGCTGCGGGTATTACGCCGAAACCGTTAAGGTTCGGAAAAATAAATTCAGATAAAACGTTTTCTCTTGGATAGGAACGCAACGTAAAAATATTTTCCAACATCACAACAGCACGCTTCCGAATCTACCAAAAAGAGATACTTGCTCCGTTAGTTTAAATAGAACGACATATTTTTGGTTAGTTTTCTGGACACCTTATCGCATTTCAAGAAAAACGCGTCAGATGCTTAAAATATGCTGTTTAAGTTAGTTCAATATTTTCCCTGGATAAATGTAATTTTAACTACGAAACTATTTGACACAGACGGGAATTTTTATAATTTGATTTAAGTATGGAATTTGACGATTTTGCACTGCTGACATATGCAATTTGCATTTATTTAATATTAAGAAAATTATGCAAAAATTATTATTTTCATCTACATAAAATAAGTTTTGCTTATTTTCTTCTTCTTAATTGGATCATTTTCTTATTTGAGCTACGGAAATATGTTTTCCTGCCCATTTTGTTCATTTAACTCCTAAAATAACAACACAAAAACAGCAATTTTATTATAAACAAATTATATTACGCTCCTTTCCGATTTAATATAGCAATAATTATTTTAATTAATAATATTTTGTGGTCGTATCCGTAAAATGATTAATATAAAATACACTAACAAACTAAAATCACTTTTATTTTATATGGTCTTTTTCACTAATAGCAATTTTGTTATTATTAATAATTTACTTCATCTCTGGTTTTTTTAAAAGGACTCAAACCACTTTCAAAATAAGCGGTCCATATCTTAATATTTCACGTAGTTTTTTTTTCTCTCGATTCTTTCCTTGGTTACATGGTTCTTTCTCGTGACTTCAAAGAGTCGAAGTTCGCATAAATAAATTGAGAAAAGTGGCACTTAAGTTACACCATTAGAAAGGTGAAAGAGTGACGATCACAGTCAATATCTAATATAAAAAATGCTTCGTCATGTGCCGTCGCGAGACTCCTTAAAGCTTCGGCTGCGTTAGAAATTCCCCAAAACGTACGCATCGTGCGTTGATCCGGGGAATCTGCTATTCACATTTATAATGCGGCCGACATAGTCGCATATCTGAAATTGTGTATTTGTGAGCGAATGGCAATATTATAAAAAAATAAAAATAAAAATCTTACCACTTGCACATTTATGCTGTACACGCCTTTCCTATTCATGTAGGCATTTTTTTGTAATCTGTCTGAAGCAGGTGGCCCGACAATTCGAATGTGAGTACAATCAATGACACCTGCCGCTCCTGGTAGATCAAAGACTTTTTTTGAAACTTAAAAAAAAAAAAAGGAACAGTTTAGTATGAGAAGATTGATGCTTCATCATGTGCCGTCGCGAAACTCCTTAAAGCTTCGGCCGCGTTAGAAATTCCCCAAAACATACGCATCGTGCGTTGATCCGGGGAATCTAGCATTCACATTTATAATACGGCCAACATAGTCGCATATCTGAAATTGTATATTTATGTGCAAATGGCAATATTATAAAAAAAAAGTGTCTGAGCCGGTCACAGTGGCCCGATAATTAGAACGTGAGTGCCATCAATGACACCGACCGCTCCCGGTAGATTAAAGACTTTCCTGAAACTAAAAAAGAAAACAGTTTGATATGATTAGATTGATGGAAATCACTTACAGACTTACATTTCACGGGCGACCCCATATTCGTTTGCATCCCGTGGCAAATGGACCCACTTAGTAAACACCTCGCCGCTTCCTAGGGCTGCTACCACTTCCCCTATGCACTTACTTGCCGTGGATTTATGCATTTTTATAAATCTGTTAGCCCCAATGTCGCCAAGATAAGCACCACCGGCAAGTAGCCGTAGTGTGACCACAAGCTAAAAAAGTCGGTAAAAAGCAGTTAAGCAAGAATCATTATTATGTCACTCATATGTTTCTACCAACCAGAATGTATGTGCGGTCGAATTTCCGCAAGAATCTCGTAAAATGTTTCATGTCTCACACAAAGTATTTCCTGATGAGTTTTCCGCGGAATATCCTCTATAAAGGACAGATCTCGTGATTTTAGTTGATAAAGGTCAACCGCTTAAGTAACTTTATTTAAATGATAAAGAAATTTTATATTCCTTTTTTTTTAATATACGAGTTATATTTTTCGCCGTGGAAAATCCTTTATTTTTTTAAATTTATTTATTAATTTCTTGTACTTATTACAATTTTATTTATTATATGTGGAAGTATTATTCAGTATTATTATTCCAATGTTATTTATTTTTTTGCCTTTTTAACTTTTTACTTGACTATAATATATTTTAAGTTGAACGCAATGCCACTGGAAATTACAATCGTAACGGTTTCGCAAAAAACTGCTCGAGTGCTCTATTTATACTTCTTTTAGACAATCGATTTCCTTATGATTAGCCTTGATGATTTCCGTTCGCGTGGCAAGGTGTTTATAAGACTGAGCTTGCCTCGGTTGCGGTATGCAGTAATGTTAGCTCTTCCGCCCCTTAAGTGCAAAGTTACTAGCGAAATTTTTAAATTTGAGCAGGTAACTCTTGCATCGATATTGGTACTTAATTTTGATTTGGAATTTTCTTTCGAATAGCATTTCGTTTACAAATTAATATTAATACCATGGTTACAATAATGATTACAATTAACAAAGTAATTTGCGATGAACGATGTACAAAATGATCCTGTCGGATCGAATCAATCGCTTGCATTTGTTCCTCTACTTGTTTATGTAGATTGGGTATATGAAATTCTCGCATCGTTATATTATTTATTGCTCGGTTCGAGCAGTTTAAGCGATGTCTACATTATCATATCGATTTTTCATCTCATAATTATTGATGGTATAAGTACATACTTTTACGTCCTTGATGAGGTATGTACCTGTAATTAGTGATTAACTATTAATAAAATGAGTACAAAATTAGTTGGTTGCGATTCTAGTTTTTGGAAGCTCGTACTTCCTTCAAGGGTTAATAACATACATCTAAAATTTAAAATTGCCCTCCTCGAGGTCACCTCGTATTTACCTTGGTGGTGGTAATATCGAGGAGGGTTGGTGGGAGAAGGGGAGGACTCGGCCAAGAACGTGCTTCACTTGCGCTTCAACTTTCTCCCTGCTCTTACAAAGAGTCCTAATATTATTCTTAATCTATTGACGAATTTTATGGTATGATACGGGAAATTTGCTCTTTTATTGCCCGCCCAATTTCTCTTCTATTCATCCTGTACTTTGTTTCGTGGCACGTACACACGACACAACCAATTATTAAATTAGCATTATCTCGACTACGGTGTGATTTAGTCGATTATATTGCTTCATGCGTATTAGGAAGTTTTCAATTTTGTGCTCCTTGTCTCTCTCACTGCTTGAATTCATTGCACTTGAGGTGAATGTAAAAAGACGTAGGTGCTAAACTTGCAGTTGCTATTGCACTGGCAGAGCTTATTAAATTTTGCATTCGTTGCACTTGAGGTGCATATACAAACACGTAGGAGCTAAACTTGCAGTTTCTATTGCACCGGCAGAGCTTATTAAATTTTCTTTCGCGGTAAATCTTTTAAAAATAAAGTTTTATTTTATTTCTTTATTATCTTTTTCTTTAATTAATAGAATTTTATCTTTATTTAACTCGAAGTGTTATTCGAAATTTATGACACTTGACACGTATTATTATTTTTAATAATAACCAATTATTCATTACATCACATTAAGTTTATACCGTTGGCAAACAACTTGAATGAAACAATCTTATTGTAAAATGGGAAAAAGTCAACATTTTATATTTTACTCGTACCTTATAATATAAATTAACGGCAGCTTGCGCGTTTTCGCTATCCATTTTTAAATGTAATAGGCGACAGTGAAATTTTCCTTCTTCTTTTAAAAATAAAGTTTTATTTTATTTCTTTATTATCTTTTTCTTTAATTAATAGAATTTTATCTTTATTTAACTCGAAGTGTTATTCGAAATTTATGACACTTGACACGTATTATTATTTTTAATAATAACCAATTATTCATTACATCACATTAAGTTTATACCGTTGGCAAACAACTTGAATGAAACAATCTTATTGTAAAATGGGAAAAAGTCAACATTTTATATTTTACTCGTACCTTATAATACAAATTAACGGCAGCTTGCGCGTTTTCACTATCCATTTGTAAATGTAATATGCGACAGTTAAATTTTCCTTCTTCTTTTAAAAATAAAGTTTTATTTTATTTCTTTATTATCTTTTTCTTTAATTAATAGAATTTTATCTTTATTTAACTCGAAGTGTTATTCGAAATTTATGACACTTGACACGTATTATTATTTTTAATAATAACAAATTATTCATTACATCACATTGAGTTTATACCGTTGGCAAACAACTTGAATCATGGAATTTAATCCAGAATCTGAATGACCAGTTTCCGTCATTTGTTATCACGCTCCTGCTTTTGGTACGTCAACAATCAGCCCCGTTTCGCCCCTAAATGCTTCTGGTATTCTCTTGGTATCTTGCATATTTTTTTTGTGAAGAACTGCTCTTGCCATTTTTTTACGGGGACTTTGTGTGGAAGACGAAGAAGCGAACCAAACAACCGAATTCTCGCATGTATAATTGAAAGTCCAAATTGTAAGGGCTCTATGTTCTCCTCATTGGAACTTGTAAAGTCATTAAATTGATTCGATGTCCCTCCACGTATACAGTGTTTTCTTGTTGATGACGTATCGGATGCGGCATTGTAAACTTTTATATTTTTCCATTGTTATTTTTTTGTTTCCTTTATAAATCGCATTTGTATTGGCCTGCAAGATCTAGTACGTTTTGGGTTCTGCCATATTGTCTGCTTTTGGTTATTAATATTTACACGGAATCGCAGAGAAACAAGGGGAATTTGAAAAATGTTCGCATCGCTATCCTATTGATAAACTTTGTTTAAATTGCGATAGCGATCCACACAACACGCACAAAAGGCTCAAATCGCGGGGACGAATATAATAAGTTACTATCTTATTTGGGGGGCCGTAAGAACAGACGATCACTAGAAGCGAGGAGGCCGGCTACAGCGATAAGCACGCCCACTTTAGTTTTAAAGCGTGAATTCGCCGATAATTATCGTATTGAGTCTGTGATAAGGTAATTTCTTACCTTACTGAGGTCCTGGTGGCACGTTCCACCCGTTTCCGAACCTCTGGGGTGGCTTGGTTCCAAAAACAAAGATGCACGATGGTCTGCACCGTTCTAACCAGAGCCGCGCCCACTTCACCTTCAGATGCTCGAAGAACACCTAAGAAATCGTAGATTCGTGAAAAAAGTCACTATCTTACCACAAGGGGAACACAAACTTGTTGTTAGACCCGTTTCCGGGTCTTTGGGGTGGCTTGGTTCCAAAAGCAAGGATAGAAGATGGGCTATACTGTTTTAACCAAGATCTAACACTCGTATTATGAGTTCGGAAAGCATTTGCATAAAATTTCCATATTTTGTTGTCTTCAGTATTTTTTTTAAACTTCCTCTAAATAAAGACAATCGGCATGTTGTGTGGTCGAATAATTCCTGGAGGAGAACGTTTCTGTCACACTCATTGATTCTTGTGTTGGATAGCACTACTTTTTGGCTTCTTTAGAGTGGTAGAGTAGCACGGATAAATGGTTTTGTTTGTGATATCTTACAGTTCCCATTGTTCTTTTCATAAAAATTCCCTCTATAAAATTTGATAATCCTTGGGAAGCTGAGGAAGCTTTTTCTTTTTGTGCGAAGCGGTTACATCTTTTATAATTTTCGATATCTCATATGCGCAGCATATATTAGTTCTTCCGGTGTTGTTTGCTCCATGAGCTTCGATCAATTACCGCTGCAAATTAATAATTTAATAAGTATAATTAATAATTTAATAAGTAATACTCGAAGCAGGCCATCGTTTTTTTAAAACCTGCTTTAAAATAACGTAAGACGTTCTTAATTGCGCTAGTGTCACTACGTGGACTTTCGCAAATTTCGATTACTTTAGTCTTCAGGTATGACAGCTTCTCGTCGTTTTTTATAAATGGACAATGGTTGGGTCGTGTTAGTTTAAAATAAAACTAGTGCAAAAAGAAGTTTGCTGCTTCTTGATTATTTATTAAAATAACTTAAACTGTAATTATACTGAATTGAAATGGTTGTGACTACAGTGACTGATGTTCTTTTGTGGGTTACCGAATTTCGACTGCGTAATCCACGCCGCTACTTTATCATCCATTGCGTACTTATTCACAACCTCGCATTTTTATTATTTTGCTTACTTTTCCTAATGAAAAGATTGTTTTCAACATTCCGCTGTTGCCAGGGTTTCTTAAGTCTTAAACCTTTGAGGCCACGCCAAATCTTTCAATCTTAGTGTTTTGATTATGTGATGGCTGAACACGTCCATACATACTTTAAAAATCTTATTCAAAAACCTCGTTTGTATTTTTTAATTTATTTATTTAACGTACAAAGATTAATCAATGATATATTGCCCGTTTTGCTCGATAACCGTTTGCCATCTTTCAGGGAGTTTCATAATTCCTCGTTCATAGAATGATCTGTCTTTATCCGCGAAAAACTGAATAAGGTGCTGACGGTCTTGTAATTTCTCTTTTAAAATCACGAAAGCTCGCTGTTGTAAAAACTTGTTGGTTATCAGACCATTTCCACTGCGCATTCGTCTGCAATAATTCGGTTAGTGGTCCACCTAATGATGCGTTGTTGGGAATAAATTCTCTAAAACATCCCGTATGTCCAAGGAATTGTCGCACCTGGAGAACGATCTTTGGTATAGTAAAACTAACGACTGCTTTTACTTGTGTCTCCCCAAGTCGAATGCCAAGTTTCTCTATCTCGTGTCCCAGATAATGTATTGATATTCCTCTTGAAAAACTTGCATTTGTGTGGATTTAATGCAAGATTTTTTGTTGATTCGATCGCCGAATGAAGCACTGTTTTTTGGTTATTAATTTAGTCTTTATTTATAACTTTTCACAATTTGAGTCGGTTTTTTAATATTATCGCCTTATCGCGAGATAACACCTTACATGGTTGTGTTATCTACAGATTTTTTTAAAAACAAAGATCAGGTATGATGGTCGAGAAGCGACATGAAATAGGATCGCGAAGCGATCATTGAGAGCGGCTATTTTTTATTAAAAAGAACACAACAATGTAAATTAAATTGTACAACCCCGGTCTTAACCTGGCACTCTCGGTTTATTGAAACAGAGCAGTATAAATTATTTGTTCTTGAACAATTGTTACTGTTCGACGACCACTGGCCTGGTTTCTGCAATGAAAGAAAAGAACACATGAACCAAAAGGGTTCAGTAAATCACGCAAGAATACTACGCTACAAAAGAGATATAACTATAGGGGCGCCGACAACGTTATACAGGGCGCACCTGCAGGTGGAGGTACTCCATAGATACTTCTTCCAAGAAAAATTGACAGTCTTAATTTTCAACTGTATATTGAAATACTTCTTCCATAGATGCATTAACCAGCAATGTTTGCGGGCGAATTTTCTTCGCGTTTTTGGGAAATTTTGCAAGTGCATTTCGTAGTGAGAGATAACAAGCTGTATGGCATTTTGCTTCCACGCTAATGGATCTATCACATCAGCTATTCTTTTACAAATATCTCGAAACTATTCGGCTGTATCATCTTTTATCCAATTCAAAAGTGTGTCTCTTAAATGCTTACTAGTCACAACACTTTCGTTGTTTATAATTCAAAAGGTACTTTATTTCCAAGGGTATTTATTTAAAGGAAAACAATGTTTGAAATTCGTTTATAACTGTTGACACTATTTGGTGAACGTCTGACTTCGCTGGCGGTTGCTAAACATTATCTTTACCATTGTTTTTAAAGGCAAATTGCTTTATAATTTCTATAAAGCCTCCTCCAGAATGCTTTAGAATTTGCATTTTATTCCACACAAAATGCATTGGATACTCTGTATTGAGACATTGACGGGCAACTTCATCAGCTGCGTTCCTTGCTTGCGAATCAAGCCGTCAATTTAGTCTTTACGTGCTACATGGGCAAATTTTAATTTTCTTTTTTTTAAAAGAGTAACACAATATACAATGATTTTTCTATTGTGTTTTCGGGTCTTGACCTGGCACACTGGGTTTCGTCGACTACTGGCCTGGCTGCTGTAATGAAAGAAATGCACACATGAACCAAAAGGGTTTAGTAAGACATGCAGGTCTAAACTACAAAAGAAACTAACTATAGGGGCCGCATCGACAGGGCTTCACACACGTGAAATAAACCCTGCCGAACCAGACGCATCTGTCGTTCCCGGGAATCTTGTGGTCTCCGCCACTCACCCACGACGTCCCCTCCGTTGCTACAGCCGGAGTTTCCCCCAAGACTGCGCCAGGAAGACTCGCAAGTCTTGACAAAGCCTGGCACGGGAGTTATTGAGTGCAAAGCACCTTCTCCCGTCGACAACGTTGCGCAGGGCGCGTCAGGTGGAGGTACTCCCCCCAGCCTGGCCCAGGTCGTACGGCCCTAACGCCTGACCTGGCACGGGGGTTATGGGGTGCAAACACCCTCCCCCGTCGACGACCAGATTGTCGCAACACCTGTAAAGGCTACTCTAAGACATGCGAAATAACAAACATGACTTACTGCAGAATCTCTCTTTCGGGACGGACAGGCACTGTACACACACTCACCCACCAAACTATTTTACAAAAAGTCCTTCGTTGGGGGCTCGGGTCACACGATCGCCGCTCGGGTGACGTCGGCTGGTATCGGGGACTCAGTTTGAAGTTTCACGCCGGAAATTATAATTTTATATATATTCATATAATTTATTATTATATTATGAAGATTTTGTGCAGCACAATTAAAATAGATTAATCAAAAATTATTATTATTATATTATTACTCTTTTCCACTCGAAGATTCATCTTTTCTACGCGCAAAATTTTATTTTGCATGCAATAAAGCTTTGAATGTTTTTTTACTTAATAAAAAATTAATTTAAAGTTTCTGTTGTGAAAAGGTAGAGAAATAAAGTGAAATTTATATTTAGTAAAAAATTAAAAGATATTAATTTGTGTTTTGTTTATTATTATTTTTCATTTCACAAATTAAAAATCAGTATTTAGAAATAATTCATTTACATATTAAAAAAACAAAAAACACCAGATTGGTGTGTACAAAGTTTGAAAATGTGTCCCCATATATTTATTTTCTCTTCTTTCATTATTCCGTGTTTTCCTTTCTGTAAGCTTCCATTTCCTTCTCGTTGCTTGCTCACCTTTTCTTCTCGTACCTCTTTCGGGTCCTCTTCCATCATCATTTGATTTTTCTCCTCTGGAGCTTCTCCGCATTTCTTTCTCGTCGAATCCTCAGCTCTCCGCCTACTTCCATGCGTGCTTCCATTTGAAGTAGAGTCCACTTTTTCGCCGCTCTTTTTCCCGCAACGATTCAACCTTACTGTAAATAAATAAAGGGAGAGGAAGGGAATAAGAAAATGAAGAGGACAATAAAAGGAAAGTAATAGAAAAAGTTTGTTTTTATTTATAATGATATTAAATTAATAAAAATATTGGACTTGAACGCCACCATAATACTGGTGGCGGTGCTGCTCCTTTCTCTCTGCTCCTCCACCGCCTCGTCCTCGACCGCCTCCGTTATTATGTTGTTTACGCCGCTTGCGCCGCGGCGCCCTCTTCCGCTTCGCCGACTCGCCTCCTTCTGCGACGCCGACGTCGCCGCCTCCCCTTCTACGCTCACTTGCTGCAAAAGAAAACAAATTATTACATTATTATTATTAGAAGTTTAGAACGACAATGGAAAAAAGGAAAATGGAAAAAAGTTGACAATAATAATTATGTTACAATTACCTTAATTTCCTCTTGCTCGATTTCCATCGTTGCGATCGTGAATAATACTGATGTTAAAGCCCGAAAAATATTGTCCACATGCTCCCATTCGATGGAGGTGGCAAGCGATAAGAATTTGCGGGAAAGAAGCGAAATTTCACGGGCTATAAAAAGCTTTCTTTCTTCTCAGATTTGCCCTTCACCAAGATAATGCATCTGTAGAGTTTCCTACTCGATGGAGGTGGCAAGCGATAAGAATTCGCAGGAAAGAAATAAAATGCTGACGTTCATTTAACGGGCTATAAAACTTTCTTTTCTTTTCACAATTGCACTCCACAAATGATAATACATGTGGAGATACAAAGTGTAACGTAAAGAAATAATACAACGTTCATGCATCATAGTTACTATGTATTGAGAGAGAGAGAGAGGAAAAAAAAAAAGATTTTCACAAATATTCGCATTCTTGCGATTTGACGTGCTAAAATGATTCTTTAAGGGTAATTTTGGGTCGGGCAGCTCATTCCCGACCCCGACGCGCCCCTAAAATTTCAATTTCCCTAAAAAACATTGAAAATTTGCACATTTTTTAAGTGTTCACAAATAATTAATTTGCAAATTGCGGCACGGGAATGGTCGTATAAGGTAGTTTTCGACCCGGGGAACACGTTTTCGACGGTCTCGTATCGCGAAAACGCCCCCAATTCGTCGAAATTTCCATTCGAAAATGCGCTCGAGTTGCGCGTAATTTCGGATGACGTCACGTTGTGACATCATGCATGCACCGACCCGCAAATTGTCGTTCGATATTAAATGGCCGATGACGTGCTGAAAATTTCTGACAAATTTTTTCTCACGTTCTCGCTCGCTGCTTGACGTTGGGCAAGATTAATTTGGTGAAAGGGGGACGCGCGAATGAAGCAAATTTGATTTTTTAAAAAATATATTGATTAAAAAAAATTACAACTTCGTATTTTTGCTAATTATTGTTAAAATTTGTAATATTTTTCAAAACCTGCTTTAAAAAAGCATAAAACTCTGAAGGGTAATTTAATGTTATTTCAATTTTTTTCGCAAACTTTTATAGCAATTTTATAGAGAATCTCCTGTCCTTTCTAAGGCGTTATTGCAAATTTCTCCATTTCCATTGCGAATAGGAAGAAATTGAGCAAAACCGTAAGCCGCTTCCAAATTTTGCAATTAATTTTGCGATTAATTTTGCGACTTAATTGTTCCTGCTTTTTCCTTTGCCAAGGTTAGATTTGCCAATTTGCGAAAAATTTGCAAATATAGTTGCAAATGGAAATTTTTCGGAAAAATGCGATTTTCGAATTTGGTAATTCAGTGACATTTTTGGATAGGAAATTTCGTGGCAATTCCAACGGAATATCAATGTTGATACTTTGGAGAAGAAATAACGGAGATATTGGGGAAAATGTGGGAGCGGTTCCGGGCGGTAGAAAATAGGTTTTTCCAATTTTGCGCATAGCAAAATTAGATTCGCGCGATCGGAAAAGTATTGGGCCTCTTCAGATTTTCCCGCTCTATCGAGTGGTTTTTTCAAAATCATTTTATCTCTTCATGCGGCGGAGCTATTTTAATTTGAAAATCGAACAGCGAAAAGCGACATGTTAAGAAAATGTTTTCCTTCAATCATTTCGCAAATGGATGAAATTGCGACCAAAGCAGTTGGATACACCTTGTCACTGGCTTTCAATTGCATTTTTTACCACCTCGAGCCGCCTCACCGTAGCCGAATAATTTAAATTTAAACCGACGGCCGATGACGATATCTGCAGAACGTTGCGCGAATTGAATTTTTTTCGCATTTTTTTTGCAACTGGATGAAATCGCGACCTCAGCACTTTGATTCGCATTGTCACGACCTTTCAAACTCTTTTTTTACCATCTCGATCCGCCTCATCGGAGCCGAAGAATTTGAATTTAAACTTTAACGGCGGAAAGCGATATCTGAAAAACATACCGCCATTTCCATTTTCTTTTGCACTCTTTTTGCATTCGAATCAAATTCGCTCCGTATTAGTTTTGTAGAAAAATTCTTGCCCTTTCGAATGCGTAATTGCAAATTTCACCATCTTCATTGCGAATAGGAGGAAAATCGGCAGAAACGTAATCACTTGCAAATTTTGCACATTTTTGCAATAAATTTTGCGACTTTATTGTAACCTCGATTGGAACGATGCTAATTGGTTCCCGGAGTAAATTTCCTGCTCTTTCCATTCGCAAGATTGGATTTGCGAATTTGGGAAAAATTTGCAAAGTTATTGCTAAAAGACCTATTAACTCTTTGGGCAAAAAATACTTGCAAATTTCGAAAAATTATTATATTAATTTCTTATCGAAATTAATATCCATTGTATGATATGCTAACAGTATCATCGTCACAGTTGAAAACATTGCATTTTTTATTAGGTAAAGACACCGTATCTTTGGGAAGGTTAGGTAATCTGTGCAGTTTTTGCCCTCTTGGGGACCCTGCATGGAATTTTCTTTACATTGATATATTAGAATTTCAAACGTTATATTCATCACGTTATATCCAGGTTTTCTAGGAATAATAGATCTAGTCTCAATTCGATAAAACTTTTGTTCTGTCGAGGCCCATGTCCCCACATAATTTTAGCAACATATATTCAGCTAAATTTTCAGGCCTGCCGTTGTCATTGTGGACTTGACTGCCCTCCAATTACTCTCTATAGAGTTTGTGTGAGCACCTGTTGTTGCATCTACAAACTCTATGGGGTGGTTTACCTGTAACAAATTAAATTCAATAGTAAATTCTTTTCCTAAACATTTAAGAGAAAGCTTATTTCATATGATGGTCCCTCGTCTTTGGGGCAGTCAACCACCAATAATAGGAGGTAATCGAAGTTCCGGGATGGATTATCTTCTTGATTATTGGCAGAAGGTTGTCCCGGGTCCAATCTTCCATCGCCGTCAAATAGACCCGGTCGCTTCCTCGTTCGTATATCCCGAAGACCCATTAGCCATCATGGCCACGGTTGTATTTCCTACGGCCGAACGTCGATTCGTGGATTTCGCTACCAAGTTTTTTTGCCGCCTCTATAAAGTGGTACGTTTAGTACTTCGCGGCAGAACGACGACCAGTTGACCAACGCCTCCTGAGCCATCTTTACTTCATTTTTGATGAAAACCAGCGAGATGTTCCACACACACAAATGGGAGAAAAGAAGGCTATTCTCCATCGAATGATGGAACTTTTCAAAACGCGTCCCCGTCTTGATGGAGATCCGCGTTCCGCAATAGCGAGTGCCGACGCGGTCGGGGCAGTACCATTCAGGGCCTTCTGCTCTGTAAATAAAATGATGAGATTAAAAACATTAATGGATTCTGTTCTTAGTTCTTGGACTCTTTATGATTTTTGGGGAATGAGTACACTTGGGACAATCGTAGGTCCCTTCTTGCGGGATAAGGCCCCGAGTCTGTAACTGTGCCAACATTCCATTGGGACCCCGACATAATGCTGCTAAGAAAAAATCATTATAAAGCACACAAATGAGCACATAACTTGATGTTATTGTTTCCATTTTTTTATTATAATAACTAATAAAACTGAAGGAATAACTAATATACACTACTGAACAACTATTAATTATTGGATATAAAAGCGAATAAAACTAAAGGAATATATAATAAACTACTGAAACTATTAATTAATGGATTTAAAAACTAAAAAAATTAAATAAGCGAATAACTAATATAAACTGCTGACGAACAACTACAAATTCAATAACTTTAAATGAAAGTTCGACACAGAAGCGCAAAAATGGTCAATACTTATACAAATACCTTGAAGTTATTGTTTCCATTTTTCATTGGCACTGAAAATAGCTATTAACACCGAAGGAAGTTAACACCGATGCGTTTGATCAACTCACTTTTGATCGTTTCATACTTGTCACTTGGAGGTGGGTTTGTCATTATATCGCGCACCTCTGAAGCGTATCGGGCGTCCAGTGAATTTAATTAAATGCCAAATTTGACGTTGTCGGCGGTGACGGTGGATGCGAGGAAACTTCGTTCCATTGACGAGAACCATAACTCTGGAAGCGCTGGGTTGAACCGCAACGTCCGTAGAGCCACTCTGTCGACAACTTGGCTGGTGCTTTCAATGGCCTGCTTTTGTGGCGTCATCGTGCTGAATGTTGCAATTTATAGCATAGAAATGTGCTGTTTGTTCAACAAACTACGAATTTCTTCGGAGAACAACGAATTCCTCCCTATTTAGGAAATTAGGGATTATAACGATGGCTGTCGCTTTAACAAGTACAACTTGTAAAGAGACAAACGAATATTCGTCAGAAACAATTGTTGGCTGAAGAGCAGGTCAGCTGCAAAAATTTAAAACAACAAATATATTGACCGAACCCTGAGAAAATTCACAATAAAAAATACTTAAAGAAAAACATTTATATAAAATACTGTAACTGTGGCAGTAGAACTCATTTGGTAGTAGTGCCGCTTGGATACATAATTCGCCATTTCGCTGCGTCGAATTGAAACTTGGGAAAGCAACGGTCCAGGGTATTACTACATATTCGTCAAGTTAAAACCGCAATATTAAATTACCCTTTCAGAATATTGAGGAGCATTTTCAATTTATTCCAAAATGTCAATGCAACTTTTCCCTCTTGGTCTCCTTTTGTTCCCGGGAAAGGTTTTTTTCCATTTTCGACAGATTTTTCGCATCCCCAACTCATTGGTCAAAATTTGATGACTCAAATTCAATTGCTCCCTAATCATTTTTCAAACTGGTCTTGAAATAGTCGTAATAAAGTAAAATTTGGCGACGCATTTATCTTCTTTTAGTCATTGTGGGCTATTCCACCATAATTGATCATTTCTTAAAGTCTCGTTGTTCGCACCTCCAGATAAAATATCTGCAGGATTATCATGGCTCCTTACATGTTTTGAATCGGACTGCTTTGTTGCAGCTTGCATTTTAGATATTCGGTTCATCACAAATGTATTAAACGACAGACAATCGGATTTGAGCTACGCTAACGCGTTGCTAGAGTCTGTCCATAAGAACACTCTACTAAAGGTTACGTTGGTATATTTTGAAACATGATTTAAGAGCTTGGATAGCAAGAAGGCGGCGCATAATACTAGCCGTGGTACGGTCAATTTTTTGAGTTGTCCAACTCTCGTCTTGGAATATAATAGGTTGCATGATGTGTTATTATGGTTCTTGCAGCTTCGCCGTCTGTGCCGGCAAATCCATGACTCTCTATAAAAGAGTACTTTCACGGACAAGTGCCGTTTCCAGAAATATTTATCGTTGAAAGACTTTTTGAGCATTATTATTTGTACATTTTATGCAAGTGGAAGCGGAAATCTTTTTATATGTACATCTTCCGCAAACATCTTTTTGACATTTTTCACATATATTAATTGTTTTGTTGTTGTGGCAAAGCCGTACTTGACATTGGATGATGTTGCACTTGATCTTTGTGGTTCTTCATGTTATGATGAATTGTTCTGTCTTGCAGATGTGTATTCAACGGAAAGCTGGTCTGCTAATTGAATTTGAAAATTATACTGTGATCCTGAGTCTAACAGGGCCCGATATGAATTATTATTTCCATCCTTATTCTATACATTGACCATGACGGTAGATAGTAGCACTTGTGAAAACAATGAAATAATACATAACGAAGTTGATAGAACTTCCGGTGATGACTCATTATTTGTCGATTTGTGTTCTGCGTCAGTGTCCCTTTTGTCATTTGCTGCTATGTGAAAATTCAATGGTGCGCTGTGATTTAGCTTGCAAATGTTACAAGTTCTTGACTGGCAATTGCTAGTTTTGTGATCATCCCGTAAGTAGTTTATGCATAATATTTTCGATTTACAATACTCAAGCCTTTGATTTGCTGTTAATTTTAAGAACTTGTGGCACCTTTAATTTATATGATGACGAGCACATGATGCATGTTGCCTGAGAATTTGACGATTTCCTACATACGTAACATTTGTTGTTCTTGAAATCTCTTTTTGGCATTCTTGAATTATCTTTGTGGCAACTTCCACTGGCCGCCATCAAGATTCGATGGCGACTCTATTTCGGATGCAAGGGTTTCCCACTGTTCGCTTAATTTGAAATCAATTTTTTTTTGTAATGATTGGCGATCAACAAAACATCCCATTGTTCGATGGGAAGATTACAGGCATGGGGAGGTTACAGTCTCGAATGTTCTTCATAATTGTGTTAAGTGCTTTTTGCAGATTATTTTTATTTATTGGCAATAATGACAGCAAGGCACGCGAATGATTTGTTATTAGTTGCTTCTTGTTGTCGGTAAGCGTCTTCCAAGTAACTTCATAATTTGTTTCATACAGTTCTAGCAACTCAGTTATTCTTGCTGCCTCGCCCTTTACGGAGGCCTTACAGTAATGAAGCTTCTCAATAGGCAACAAAGTTTCACTGTGATGGATGAGCGACAAATGGGTATTGTGAAATGATGACCAGTTTTCAAACGCGCCGTCAAAACTTGATAAAGTTGTTCTTGGTAAAGTTGATTAATGGTTGATAAATTGCTACGAATTGAGGACGGTGTGAAGTTACCACCTTTTTCTATAAATCAGTAATTGTTGCTAATGCTTGGTCAACAAATTCAATACTCGCTTCTTCTTGATCAATATCCTGATTTACCTATTTTAATAAATTTCGAAAAATATAATATAAATTGGCTCTATTTTTTTAATTAATTAAGTTAAAATGAATATAAGAACTTACAATCAATTTGGTTCCTGTAGCGAGTGAATTGTCTTTTCAATGACGTCCGTTTTGTTATTAATTATTAATATCTTCCGAATTAGACATTGTAACAGAATTTTGATAACTACATTATTCATTGGTACGAATGCGAAAGGGATTCGAAGAAGCAGAATTGAGTGATTGAGGACCTATATTATTTGATGATGCCTCGTGTTTACCTCTTGCTGGCAATTCAGCTTGAGTCGCTGTTAATGCAGCTTCAATCTGGCTCATATGGACCAGAAAATGGTGCGAGATGATTATCTTCTGGAAGGACAACGTTGTTCTTCTTGTATCCACACTTGCCAATACATTTTTTATGTCTGCAATAGCAATGGGCTTGTACCTCCTAAATTTTATAAAAATGTCGAATAAGTCAGGCATAACGGCTTAGGCGATTGCCTTAGTGGTGCAGATACGATAAAGTTGCCAGATTTGTCACGAGTCGTTGTTTCACTGAAGCTGATTTCGAAAATTTTCTCCTCTGCTCTTAAAGTTTCATTCGATGTGTTAGCCTTTTCTAAATCCAAACATTTTTCTGTCTGCTGCTATAGAGTGAGGCATTTGTGGATTCGCTTGTGGTATCCATCCGGACAGGACCAACCGTAACCTAGTTTCTTGTAACGAGATGCTGTGATTTTCTGTTTTCATTCTGATTTTGGCGACTGGGAATCGAGAAGAGCATGGGCCATTATTTTCTTTCCTTTTTGTCGAATAATGCCACTTCTGCTGTGGACAATAAGTTTTGGCTATTTATCGGTATGATTGAACAATTAGCAATGGATGTTTGTTCATCAGTTGACTTAGGAAAGTTACTGTTTTTAAAGTGCAACATTGTGTGATGTACTTGATCACATTCTTTACAATTAAACATAAGCATAATTTATTTTTGTGAACTGCTTTTAATCTTTCATTGGTGGAACGCGATGCGATTTTTTCACACCTATAAAATACGTGTTTCTCCTTGCAAATATGACAGCTTGGAACTTTTTCGTTAGCGACACAGAATATTTCTTGGCGATGGCTTCACCTTTCCGAATACAAAATGCTTGGTAGAATCCAATGTCTTTTCTAGTATAGAGTCTATCAAATGTTTGGAGTTTGGTAGATCACTGTTTTTGAATCGAGAATGGATGTGCGACTTCCACTCACGAAAAAATGTAGTATTAAGAAAGCATGCCAAGCGTCAATTTGAACATCTACGGAGTTCAAACATTTTAAGTGTTGAACAATTCGATTGCTTTTAAATTATTGCATTTCATCTGAATTATTTCATTTATGTCTATAAACAATTTACTTTTATGATTGTGTCGCGTCGCGTCGCTCGATATAGATTTTATTGTTGCATTCTCATCTCTCACGGAGTAGATTGTAGGCAATTTCATAATTATCTGCTGTTGTATGTAGCCCTTGAATTACATTTACGCCTTCTCCCGACACTGATGATTTTAAATAACAAATTTTTAGAATTGCACTAAGACTGCTGTTTGTATGAATACTTATCTGCACCTGCGTTAAATGCATGTGCGAATTGACGGCATTTTGTGAGGTCGCCGTCGGATGGCGGAAGTTCCATAACTGGAAGTTTTACATTTTTATGTTTTGCGAATTATCTGTTCGTCGTTTTTATCTGCAATCTTTGCATGCAATTTCGAGGTTGCATTTGCTTGACCCACTAAAGCGCAATTTCTTTCCTCGTAATCAATACGAATATACAATTGCTTATCTAAATCATCCGTTAACTGCTCTAGTCTACATTGTATGTTGTCAAATGCATCACCGCATTGACAAAATTTTTAACGTGCGTGGAAATCAATGTTTGTTAGTTGAATATCTTCATATTTTTTCGTTTCTCACGCAGTTGTTTAGCTGATTCAATACTCATTTTGCCGAAGAGCGAAACCGTGGTTAATGTGAGAAGGAGGGATAAAATGGGCACTCACTTTGCCGATGTCTAGTTGATGTAGCTTCTTGCTCCGCTCCGATGTTTCAATCGGCAACGATGCTTTCTTCTTTGGATTGGCACAACAGAATTTCCATCTCGCATTCCGCGATAAGTTGAATTACTTAAATGCACAAACTGTTTGATTGTAATGCGCCTCGACTGGACTAAACGATGGTTTGCGTTAACACTTGTTGTTGGATTAATTGGAGATTCCTGTATAGCTGGTTTAGTAAATGCAATTATAACAAGTCGAACTTCAACTTACAGTATTTAAAATTTGTTCGATGTAATGGACTGTATAACTTCTTGTAAGCAACTGATTAAGAAATGTTTGGTTATAAAAAGGGATTTTTTTTTGGAGCTGAATTTGTGCTAACATATCTGCTACTTTCTTGACAATGCTTTTACTATGAATATTAGCTTTTAGCTATGAATAACAGTTTTGGATGCAGTGGGGATTTACACCAATTTACCCTTGCACAGGAAGTGGTCACGTGATCAGCTATTGTCCTTAACTTTAACTACCCAGTATAAAAGAAGTCAAAGTTTTGGCAAGATGCAAACACTACGACTATTGCTAAATCGTATCTTGATCAAGGTCAAGCTTTTGGAAGATTTTTATTGCTTTAAACCAGATCTACAATGTAGAACGTAGATTTGGTTAGTGAAGGAACAGCAGCAGGTGAACATGCGTTAGTCTTAATAGTACAAGCTATCATCAGGAAACGGAAGCAGGTCGTTGTGTATTACTTCACGGAAGGCACAAAGGTTTAGTTTCTTCAATTTTTGATTTGATTAAAAATTTGTTCAAGCAACGATTTAATATGCTTGCGACGGTTTTGTGACATAGAGGCCACAAATGTGGGCGCGGTTATTTATCTGTTGAAAAATCATGGGCGCAATAATATCAATCCAGTCTTTTGCGTGCATGGTAGAAATGTAGTTGATTTATATATATGTGGGTGGTGCCTCATTTGTTGAAGTAGACACGAAACGTACAACATATAATAGAAGGGCAATTGTACAGCAAATACTAAATATATTTTCCAAGCGTATGACACGCATAGAGAATTACATTTTAGTAAAAAGGGTTGCGCGTTCCCGTTCAAACTTGTTTTGATAACTATTTTGAGTATGTCCAAGCGCAAAATATAAATCTGGATGCGCTTGAAAAGGTTTTTCGGACTCATTCGACAATATGGAGGCTGCAATATAGTTAAAAAAAATGTCTGTTGAGCTCTGTACATTTATTGTTTGCGAAAACGACTAAAATTTTGTTTTACAAGCCTTTCAATATATGGGGCAATGACGTTACCACAACATAGTCATGTTATTGCAATTTTATACTTTCCATGTTACCCAGCTGTACTGAATACGTTCGAAGTCCATGCCATTAAATACGTGACGGGTTTTATCACGAAGAAAATTAATTTGTCCTGCATCAACTGCAAAAACAGTGTGGTGACAGAGACATAAATCGGGCCTCAGATTTTCATGTAATTCCGGGACGGGCGGCAATAAAAAATATTTTGTGTCACACTTAATTTTATAAATTTATTTTAGAGGTCCACAATTTAAATGAAACCTCTTTCCTGCGCAAGGAAAATATACTTCGAGTATTACGCGGTATTCATGTTGCCAGGTACACGTGTACCGAACATTCAGAAACATGTGAGAGAAATGTTGCACGATTCATTATTTTCGTTAACTTTTAAAAACTTTTATCTCAAGAAGAAGGCTGACAATTATATTTTGTTACGACTTCTTGGTCACTACCTATAACGGACACTACTCTTTGTTACCAGCGGATATTTTTTTTGCTGTGTTCAGTCCGCTCTAGGTAATTTTGTATAAATGCATTTTCGTCCCAATTTTATGGGGTACAAGATTTTAATTAAGATTAAGATTAAAATAAATCCATAGCAAGTAGTATAAATATACTAATGAACATTACAACTATTAAACAAATAAAGTAATACACAAAATTCGCAGAAGAAACAAAATGTTGATTTACCCGAATCGGTTTATTGACGTTAACATGCCGCCCGTCTTGAAGTGATCCCATTTCACCAATAGACAAAGCAGAGATGTATGACAAAACAAAATAACATAAAATTAGCAAATTTAAAGTTGAGAATAATGCATTTAACTGCCCTAACTACTAATAACCAACGATTAGACAAACACTGAATACGAATAAATAATTATAACTTCACTGAATGTCGGTTGTTATTATTGTCGTCTTTTACGTTGGTTTTAAAGTAACTTGCACACATTTCTTATTGTTCGCTCCGCAACACGAACAAAAGGCTCAGCGAAGTATCAAGTCAGGGAAATTTAATATTCCTTGAGCGATTTCTTGTATTGTTAATTGATATGTTTATTTATCTCATTCATTTTGCAAATATACATTTTTCTAATCTTGCATTCTTTCACATAATGTAAGGCTGTAATTTTTTATCAAAAAAAACATGTACATCTTTTTAGTTGTTTCGCTCGGGAAAATTCTCAGCATCAATCAGGAAATTACCAGGTGTGATTGGGGAAGATCGTCAGGCTGATCGCTCACGGACGACAATTGTCGGGAGTTAAGTATAGCCTCTGTGATCTGTGCGAATCTCTAATACGTTTACTGCGTTCATGTGCTAATTCTTTTTATATGAAATTTTCACGATTTGATGGCGGCCTCGCATAAGGCTCCTAAATGTGAGGACCTTTTTTTTGTTTTTGGGGAGGAGAATGTTTAAAAACTCCATCAGCTTCGTGATGGGAGTGTGGGAGTCTTCCTACCAATCTAGGTAGGACACCCACCAAACCCCTTCCCCTGCGGAACATCACCCGTAACTCCGTTGAGCACAATTCGTTGTGATGCCTGTTGCCATGCTTAGACAGCACTTCCCCTCCGTGCTTCCTGGCAATTTCTTCCGCCTCCCTTGTGCGGAGAATTTCTACCACCAATCCGACGGCCTTGCTCCAATGCGCCTCTGACCGTAAAAGAAGGTCCAGAAAACTATCGGCCGCAAGCGTCGCATTGATCTCTGCTTCTAAAATTTCTCTTCTGGCTCTCCACCTTCCACACTCGATAACCGCGTGCATGCCCAGTCCGGCTCCTCGCAATCCAAGCACAGAGTCGAGTCTCTAATCTTAAATCTTTTCATATAAACTCCAAAACCATCATGAGCCGTAAGGACCTGTGTTAGATGGTGGTTGATCTCATCAAACTTGCGTCCCAGCCAACGCTCTAGGTCCGGAATGACGAAGTTTGTCCATCGTCTAGTCTCCGAATTCCGGAACTCCTCCTTCCATCTATTTACGATCCTCTCCCATCAAATGTGAGGACCTGGCAGGTATAAAATGCCAGCGAATTCTACTTTGACTAAAAGGGATTAATATTTATCCTTTAATAAATGGCACATCCTCTTCAGCTCTTTATTCGATTTCGTAAATGTCGTAACCGTATCTGAATCGCATCGAAATGCCGCGAATTTTTATTATTGCAAATTGACAAAACATAGACTTGATGAAACTTTCTGGATCAAAAAACATGGTTTACTGTTTTGTTCGTTTACTAATTCAGAATAATAAAAAAAAACATTTAAGTGTATTCCATAGGTCTATTATTATTATTATTTTGGGGAGGGGAATCTTTTAAAGACTCCACCCACTTTGGGACGGGAATGTGGTAGTCACCCTGCCAGTCTGGTCAGGGCATTTTTGCTCTATGCGAGACACATGTAGTACAATTATAGATCATCTGTTTCATTCATGACTTTGCTTTCATTACCCAAAATTCGTTTCGTAGCTCCTAGAACATTGCCTGCATTCTGACGTGGAAAAGGTTATTGTGGGCGTTTCGGCCGTTGTTGCCGATGTTGTGTCCTGATGCTGGACTCGAAGGACCACCGTGGTTACGGAATGATTTGTAATAAAATGCGACGATGTAAATCTTAATTAGATTTATTTATTTTATTTACACTGATTTAATTTTATAACAATGTATTAGGAGATCAACTGATCTCGAGGAAAATGACAATTTAGCAAAATGTGCTTTTTAAAAAACGACTGAACGCTGTATGACTGACGGCGACAATTAATTGATTACAAGGATGCCCTTGCCTTTTATTTCGGAAATTTTCTGCCCCTTTCTGCAGGAGGAGACTGTGGTGCAATTGAGGTACAAAACTGGTTAAAACTAGAACTTAACGGCTGGCAGCTTTGTCTCTCTAACAATCTGGCACAATTCTATCGATAGCACCTCCATTGTTGCAACGAACGAATGGTTCATTTCAACAAGAGCAGTGCGTCGATTGATGGTTGTTAATAAGCTATTTAATTAATGTATGAAGTATTATAAATGATCAATAGATATTGTTAAATGAGTGAAAGGATAATATTAAAGGTTATAAATTCAAAAGAACAGTAATAATGAATGAGTTAAAAGAATTTTTTTAATAATATATAAATAAGACCGTACAATAAGGCCGTAACGCATAGAACGCCATAATAACTAACAGTGATCGAATTTATTAAGCGACGCGACAGTGTCTTATGAGCAATTTTATGAACTGATGACTTCCAGGACAAATTAATTGATGTTTTTTCTTATAAGTTAATGTGGCGTTTCGTAATATTAACGTAATAGATTGTCTTGATCTAGAAATGGATCGAGGTTTTGTAGCACAGAATCTTTTTCTAATTTCTCTTTTGTTGTCAATACGTCTATTTCTTTCGCGTACGTATATTTGCAGTTTTCTTTTAAATATCTTTAACGCCTTGTTGTATTCGTCTACACTGATTGCTTGTAGCGTTTTCTTGTCAGACCAATAATAAGTCCATTTTATTTGGCGGTCTATGCGTCCGCACTTCGTACATTATTTGCACTAACAGTAGCGTACTTGACTTAGATAGATGCAAGGTCCGTAAGCTGGTTCGCTGGCATGACAAAATCCATGCAGCTCGACCTCATTTGTTTTGAGGTTTTGCATAACATTCCTTGTTATCTTCAATGATTTGAAATGGGGTAAATTTTGTAAGCACTCCGCCCAGGTTGTATCATAAATATTGTGGTATGGATTCATCCCAATTCAAGTTTAGTGGCCACAATTTTTGTATTAAGATTTTGCCTATTATTGAAACAGGTGTTATACAACCTAACTGGTCAAATATTTGACAATTTTATGACATTAAATACTGTTTCGTAACCCGGATTTTATTTTTGTAAGATGGAATTGTATATTCTAACGTGTAATTCCCTTTGTTTTGTGTTTTAGCACGTTGTTCTTTGTTTGGTGCTCATCGCCTGCTAAAATAGATGGATAATTTGAGGCCTATTTGTGGAAACAAAACGCTCATAAGTTTGACAATTGCTCGATTTGTCTCTTTATTTCCTTAACTTCTTGTATTGTATCGGCGCCACTAAGCATGCGTTTCGTACCCGTTCCTGAGTACGAATTTTCATTTTTGTTTCGAAGGACCACCGACTAATGGCTCGGAACCAACGTGTAAAATAAACTTAATTTTTATTTACACTTATTTACAAAATATACACAAATTCAGTTAATGTTAACATGAAACAAACGATAATTTAAAACGATGTCGACTAATGTTTAACCGAAACAAACGACGAAAACGAAACGATATATATTATGTGCAATACAAAAAATTATTTTAATGTTCAACCGAAGCAAACGATTGAACGTTTAGTACAAAAATTCTCCTTCAATCAAAAATGTTTCCTAATTTATATGGGCAAATTATCTCTTCCCTTCTAATTCGGGGAGAGTGTGCCCTTTGTGAGACAAAACTACCCAAAATCAGATTTTGTTGTTTGGCAGCTTTGTCTCTTAATAATATTAACACGACAGTCACTCCCTTCTTGCAATGAACCTTCAATTTTGCGTGTTTCTTTCCTTCAATGGATGAAACAAAATATTTTGTAATTTTGGTGCTGCTAACAGGAGGTCGTTTAATGACTTTTATTAGTAGACTTGGCCAAGCCGTCGAAAGCGACTCGTAACTCCGTTGTAATACTTTGCTCGTTTATAACCGGGGTGATGCGGCATGTAATAACTTATTGTTTTAGGAGACTCTTCGTTCGATAGATTTGCGGATAACTTTATCATATTGCCCTATTAAATCTGCCTTCTTTTGTAACATTCTAGGGAATAAAATCCTTTTAACGCCATCTCTTTCGGTTCACCCAAATTTGGATTTCACTGAATAGTAACTTTACTGTTGTCTTGATTTTCGCAATACTTTTCGTCTCTAAATAATTGAATCGTTTGCTTTGTTTCTTCAACCAGCCAGAATTTGGCAGCATTTTCAATATATTCATTGGCCTTTGTCGTTATTCCTCAGTTACATGTTTGTGTATGATTCTTGATTGATGGTGAGTATCGTCCTGATACGATCCATCCCAATTTAGTGTTTTGCAATGTATGTTCTTCCGCGTACTTCACCTGTCATATCGACAGTGAATTGCAAAAAAAAATATCAACGCCAATTAAGAGAACAATTTTGCTAATTTGATGTTACTGGGTGATTCAATTAACGACTTCCCGATTAATTGATTCGGTAGTGAGTTGGTAACCATGTAGAATTCTGTTTCGTGGTTGAAGTTTGTATGTACTGAGTGGTAATTAGCTGCGACCAATCCTCTTGAAACAATATTTTTTCCGCTTACACCGGCTATTGTCAAGCTTGCGTCTCGTTTAGGAGGTTTCAATCTTTTTGCCTAATCGTCCGTTATAATGTTCATTTGGGAACCTGTCTCGAGTAACGCCTTTGCTTTGATCCATTGGTAAATTTTATCCTTTATTTCTACCACCGCTTTTGATAATAAAGTAGCAGAATTGTTGAAGCCACACAAACAATTAGCGCTCTCCGTTTCTGGCGTAACTTTCGCATTTGTGCTGCTACATCTTTTTTTATATTTATCCAGACGAATTTGCTTGTTACTAGTTTTATAGTTGCTCTAACTCCTGGATGTGGCAAACTGTTACTCTTGGCGAGAGTTGTTCTACCAGCGGCTTATGATCTGTGTATATGGTGAATGTCCGTCCTTCCAGCAGATGTTTGATATGTGGCGTACCTTCCTTCGGTGTCTGTTCGTCGCCGTTGTTCTCGCGATTGAGTTTAATTCGCGTTCCTAACGCTAATATTTGCCAGTTTGGATATTTTGACAATTAAAAGTTACTACTTATTTGTTTACTATAGATTTTTATTTAAAACTGTAACTTAGTCTAACAATTTAGTGAATGTTGTTTACTTGACGGCAACAATCGATCTCTTCTTCAATTTACGATTTTAAGCACAATTGATTTTTGCGGGGTGTACCACCATTTGCTTTTGGCCAATAGATACTTGCGAAATTTAGAAAATTCCCTGGTCGACGTTTTTGGTCACGACGGCACCAGATGTGTCGGTGTGACGGTTGTTTACAATTTCAAACGTTTTGGTGAACAAATGAACTTTTTTTAACAATTGGTTTTTACAGAGTTATACTTTTCAATTAATAAAACTCACGTTTTGCCAATACATCGGTAATATAATTTGATTGCGATCCGCAATCCAATAAAGCACGACAAGTATGAGTTGCCTTGTCCTTTCCAGTAACAGAAACCATGGCAGTAGACAATAGAATATCTTTATTAATCATGGATAACAATGATACTGATGGTTCGTGATTACTCGATGATGGTTTATTTTCCGCCTGAAAATGCGGAAGCGTGTGGTGCCTTTTTTTACACGATTTACATGACGCCTTGCCCTTACAATTTGAAGATTTGTTTCGATGCAAAACAAATTATACAAAAATTGGAAGAATTTACGAGTTCAAATCTTTCCTTTGCGGGAAGTTCGGTAAATTTACTGCAACCATTTAAATTATGTTTGCCCTTACAGAAAATGCAATCGGGTTCGACCTTATTCGAATCAAGTGAATGTAATGTTCTCTTTGGAGCGATTTTTTGTATATTTAGGTTATTAGATGGTTTGTAATCACCAACCGGTACAATAATTTTCGGGGCTTTGTTGTTAGAAAATCGACAAGATGATTGTACGTTTGTCTTTTTAGCTTGGAAGAGAAGGTCTCCCATTCTTCACTGATTTTATACTCGAATTTGTCCGATAGTATTGCTATAAGTATCGAATCCCAACTTGCTACCGGTTCACCTAAAGCTTCTAGTGCTCGGTAATTCGTATTTATTTTATCAAGGCTTTTCCTTACATTTACTTTAGTTATAGGGTTTAATTTTAATATGGCCTGGGTATGCTTATTAATTATGTGTCGTGTTAGCATATCTATTCAATGTCGCGTCCCATGCAACGGAATAATTTGCGTCTGATAACGGTATATTTTCTATGACGCGCTGTGCTTCATTCACTAAGGCGGACTTTAAGTAATGGAACCGTTCAATGTTCGACAAGTTGCTATTCTCGTGTATTAATGAAGTAAACATATCTCTGAAGTCCGTCCAATTTTCATCGGTTCCGTCAATATTCGAAAGCGAAATTTTTGGTAAAATAAGATTACTATTCTTTTGTGACGATCGACCGATGCTTGTGGAACATGCAGCAAACTTTGTATTTATTTGACACATTAATTTGTAATAATGGGGCTCTTCGAATTTTTCATATGCATCGTCATCGATTAACACAGAATGTTCATCGATGTCAGATTGATTGGAATAGAACTCATCGCGTAGTGATTTGATGTTATCTTTTAGTCCCCTTAAGAAATTAATATTCTCTTTGTTTTTGGAAAATAAATTCGTATAACGCGTTTAAACGTCCCTTAATGGCGGCGGTACGCTTTTTAGGCAAAGATTCGGGAGTAGACATATTCACGATGACTTTGACCGGGAGTGGCGCGGGGTCGTGGAATTTTTGGCGCATTGATGGCTGAGGCGCGGGCGTCGTTGACTCCTCGGAAAGAAAATTTTCAGTGGGGCAGCTGAACGAACTGTCCATGGGTTTATTTTTGGTGACAGGGTTCTAGGGTGTGGGAGGGCTTGTCGGATTGGTTGGTATTTGCTTGAGAGTTCGTCTGGGGGCGGGTTTTTGTTTGCCCAAGACGACCTTGTAGAGGGCATATCCGCGATAGTTTTCGGTATGAGGATGGCCGCAGTTAGTGCAGGTGGCGGCAGTCGCGATTGACTTTGTACAAGCCTTTGTTGCATGGTTTTCGCCACATTTGACGCAGCGCAGTTTTAAGTGGCAGTTTGCTGATGAATGGTTAAAGCCTCGACAGTTGTAACACTGTGCAAGGTCGCTTGAGGTGTAACAGACGCATTCAATTTTGAAATTGGATATGTGGTTTAGCTTGGTAGTAATGTCCTACTGCTTCTTGCGGTACGTTGGAGAAAGAATTCCAATCGTGCTCGCCAACGTACCGCAAGAAGCAGTAGGACATTACTACCAAGCTAAGGCAGGATTGATTTTAGTCAAGAACGCTAAGATGACGAACGTTCGTGCAGCTCCTGCTCAATAGAATCGAATTCCTAATCTTTGGGTACTGCCGCGGATAAGTGTCTTTGTGGGCCGAGTACGTGAAGTTTTTGCGTGTTTTTAACGCATTCGCAACGTTGGTATGGGATTTTTTGTCATTTTGGGTTTTAAGTATGATCAACTGCCCGCTGATTTGAGCAGTTGCTCTTTTAAAATTAATTCTTGCCGGTTTATGCAGTTGATTTACAACATCTTCTTCATGTTGTTGTTACGACTTGAATTATACTAAATTGTTTAATGTGAATTGCTAAAATTACAAAGGATTTTGAGATTTAAAAAGCTTCATATAAAATTGGAACTTTTAACTTTTAAAATCTGCTTAAAGCGTAAATACCTATTCTTCATTAGGCTTCTCCTGATTGGTCCCTATATGCAGTTATGGGGGTAAGAATGCGCTGATTAATTCCCTGATTGTGGAATTTCCCTTTGCATAGAGGTAGCTGATCTGATTTCTAAAAAAAGAAAGCCAGGATGGTAACAAAAATGTATGAAATTACAACAAATTAATAAATGTTGTTTAGTCCATCCGATATTGGATATCGGAATTGATACGATCGGCAATTTATTCGATTTTGTTAATAATTAAAAAGATCATCTGCTTTAGTCGTCATAAAGTTTGTGGTGAACTTTTCTTTAGGTGTTTCGCTCTTTTTATGGAAGTGAAGCATGGTGTTATGCTTCAGGGCACACGTTTTGCAGTTCGATTAACTGCATGCGCTCGATTTAGGTCCGCTTCTCAATCAATTGATGCGCAAACGTTTCGATTTTATACATTCGAATCGCGCTTCTTGGCTGGAATTTATGAATTTCTTTTGCATAGCCGCACTGGATGGTCAGCGGCGCACATGTGACATTTTGTTTCATTATTTGCCGAAATAAACGTGTTTGCGAATTCTCGGTTCAATGAGCCCCGCGGAGGCTGACTGTTTTTGGCGACTGTGAAACGGCCTTGATTATCTTGCATTTGCGTTCTAAAAATTTAGTCAATTCATCGAGTTTTGGTGCTTCAATTTCGGTTGATTTGTATATTCCCATGCTTTGCGTTGCTGGTTGGTGAAAATGTTTGAAGATGAAAAACTGTTTTTCCCTAACTAACTTTATTACTACGTTGATGATTGACTGTGTTCTTACCAACTAGATGTTTACTGATTAACAAATACTTTGCAACTTTTTTTTTTGCAATTATTTCGATCCGAAGAAATCTTCGTTTGAGGGTGGGGTGACATCCCTTCCCTCATGATGCGACGAATTCAACATTTGGGTTTTTCTCTGACCCTTTTGCTAAGGAGAATTTTCCCGAAAGAAACAACTGAAAAGATGTACGTGCTTGATCTGTTTTCCTCGGAAAAATAACTCTGATTCTAAGAAGATATGGCTTTATAAAAGTGTGGACGATATTCTGCGGATCCGTCATAAAGCATGCGGCATCAACTGAAGAAATAAGGGACTTGAAGAATAGTATAATCACCCAATATTGCAACCTGTAAGAGTGGTTTGATTTTAACATTAAAAATAATTTGTTACAACAATTGGACGAATGTCAAGAAAATATTTTACTTATTCAAGCATTTAATTAATTTCATTTATTATTAACGTGGTTGGGCGTTAAAGCAGATAATTAATTTACTCATTAGCGTCAATAAGCATGTGTTAACATCAAGAATGATGATAATGCATGCTTTGTCTGCAGTTTAATGGTCGCACTTTGTCCTGCAAGCAGTGATGTGCATAGAATGTCTTCCTATCCACATTATAAAATTGCATTAAATTTAAACGGAATTATATTTCCGGTCTCGAAGCAAGACATAGACAACGTTGAGAAACCGAACGCGCTCTCAATTAGTATGTACGTTTTAAAGAAGACGACGAATGGACGTTTTAAAAGGCTGCCAAATCATCTTGTAAAAAAATAAACTGAGAGACATACATATTAATCTGCTGCTAATTCAGAGAGAATATTACGAGAAAGAAGAAGAGGAGAAAGAGTGTGCAGAAGAAGAAAAAATCGTTGTAATTTAGCACAACGTGCTTATAACAAATTTATTAGGGCTTATACGAAGCGATTTAAGTAAGCATAAGGGCCAAATATATGTTCGCGGTCGCCTTTTGCATTATTTTTATTCGATGGAAAAACTGCGAAATCATAAAATTGAATGTGCGGCGCGAAATTATTACAAAACAAGCTTTCCCAAAGAGGCTCTGATTATATTAAAAAGTTTCTGCACAATGGAGCAAGTTCCCACGATTGTTCATGCTGATAATGAATGCCTTTCGAAACCATTGCATGACAATAGCACCAATAATCCAAGAAAATATCATCAACATGGATTCTGATCGGATCATGTCGGTTTCGTCATTTTCTTCAGGGTTCGTTGTGAGGAAAGCCGGTTTGGTACGGCATATGTTGACGGTTGTCGGCTTGCCATTCCTTTCGCTAGTCATTGTCGTTTCGTGTCGATGTAGAACTTTAAAAGGTCCGTCATAGGTGTCATGTAATGACCGTTTAATCGCGTCTCGCCGCTAGAACACGTGCGAACACGTGCGCAACTCTTGCGGTAGATAAAAACACGTTTGTTGGTATGGTGCGTCGTTGGGGGCGTTGTCAACTCGAAGAACTGCGAACGTAGGTTTTTAACGAAAAAACTCGGTGAGTTCGCTGGATGATGCCGTTAGCTTGTGGATGATACGCGGTTGTTAGATTGTGCTCCACTCCAAGGTACTTTGTCAACTCTGGAAATAGATTGCAGTCGAATTGTCTTCCCCTGTCTGTCGTGACGCGAAGCGGGATGCCGAAGCGGGCGATCCAATTTCGTAGAGACGCTTTTGCGACTGCAGTGGCTTCGATGTCCTGGTTTGGTATCACCTCCAACCATCGACTGAAGCGGTCGATGCACGTCAGCACGTACGAGAATCCTGGAGAAGCCGCGTTCTTGTTTTCTTTAACTTTGATATCACGTGCTTCGGACTGGGATCGGACTGGGTTTTTAGAAGAATTGCTCATTCCACTCTTAATTTAACTTTATTTACACTATATACAGTTTCTGTTTGAAGTGTAATGCATGTTGCCTTCATGCACAGAATTGTATCGCGTCTTGCATATGAGCGGCTCGAGGAATAAATGTCCGATAAAAGATGACGACGCCCAAGAATCTCCGGAGACCTTTCGCCGTTTTTTTTGGTTGCCTTGTGCTTTGATGGCCCGTACTCGCTCTTCCGGTGGTCAGCTTCCTTGTGCCGACACGTGGCAACCTAGAAAGTTTACCGTCGACTCTCCGAAAGCGCATTTTTGTTGGTTTATGACGATGCCATACTTTCGGAATCGGTCGAAAAGTGTCTCTCGAGGAGCAAAAGGCGCTCTGCATGGTTCCGCGATGCCACGATGACGTCGTCAACATAGACGAAACAGAAATCTGGACCTCGTGTTACCTCCCGTTGAAAGGTTTGCGCCGCGTTTCGACGATCGAAGGACATGTAGTTGTATTCGAACAATCCGGACGGCGTTGCGATCGCCGTCTTCGGTCGGTCCTCCGGTGCGACCGGAATCTGGTGATAGGCCAGGTCGAAATTTTCAAGGTGCGCCACGGGATATTTTTCTTGCAACGCAGACAGACGAGCTGTTAGTTCTCATTTTATTGCTTTATACTTCCCTTCCGCCGATGGCGAGGCGATAATGTCGCCGATCGTTGCGATGTAACGCGCTTCTAAATGGCTTACGATGCAAATGTATTGCTTTTCATCATTGTGGACATCGTTCATGTTGAATTGGGCCGAGCCACGACGCTGGTTGGTCTGCCCTGAACGCCGGCACCCTTATCTGGATCTCCCGGAAGGCACGTTAACATTGTTGTTGGGAATTTTTACACTTGTGTATATAAAAACAAGAATAACTTTCACACTCACGCCGGATCACCAATTGTGGCTTGCAGTGGAAATAATTACTCGAAATTGTTTTATTTAAGAAATATATTTGCAGATAAAAGATTCGTAAGGAAGTAAGTCTGCGAGCGCGTACTACGCGGAAGATAATAATCGCGTGCTTTCTTAAGTGTCGGTTATGCGTCGGTTTTTGTGTCCATCTATCGGCGGGAGGCGATGTTGTTGTTCCGCTATATATCCCTCCGCAACACTTGACGATCGCCAACCTCCATGTCGCATAATATTTTCGATACTAGCGCCCAAATTTGCTAGAAGACTTGCCGATGTGCGCCTAATGCAGTGTCCTGTGTAAGATAGTGGATTATCTAATTTTAGATATTTTGCCACAACACTCGACACGGAGGCACTCCCACGGGTTGCACGGTACAATTTTCGTTGATATAATTTAAAAAGATCTGTTGTGACACAGACCCTGGTCTCAGTAGAATGTACTTTTTGACAACGTCCAACACGTTTATGTTATCTAAATCGCCGGCAAGTGCCACGAAAGACCTGTCACGTTTGGTCTTTGTGTCAATCAACGTTACGAGAAAGTGTGACTGCGTAATGCATGTTGTTGGCAAAGAAACTAGCTCTTGTCTTTGACAAGCACCGGCAATGTCAAATATGAGGATCACCTACAAGCACAATGGACGATATAAGGGCCAGAAATAAAAGAAATAATTGAAAATGTCTTATTTAGTATGTGTACTGCATCACTTGCTCGAATTAAGAAGAAGTCAACTTCTTCTTCGCCCAGTGACTTAGATTTCTTTGCTT
Source organism: Hololepta plana (assembly GCA_963695495.1). Taxonomy (NCBI): domain Eukaryota; kingdom Metazoa; phylum Arthropoda; class Insecta; order Coleoptera; family Histeridae; genus Hololepta; species Hololepta plana. The sequence continues at coordinate 317,874 of OY968838.1, read as the reverse complement.
TTTGTCCATCTTCCTTTCTTTTTAAATATATGATTAAGTTCGGAAACTTAGTAATATCCACTCCTTTATGAAGATTAATCGTCGATCGTATCATCGAATATTTAGTCCACAACGAGTAACTCTTGTAGCCCTCCATTTCGCTACTAAAAAACGCCAAAATACCCTCTTCGGTGGTCCTGGTAATTTTTTTCGCCGTACAGCAATTCCGATAAATCTTGTACATATTTGCGTATATTACTTTCGATTTAGCGGGCAACAGAGATTCTTTTATCTCTTTTGATGACATATTTAGTTAGATGAACTGGATTACACTTTTTGAAAAGATTTTTTCTGCTAAAACCTTAATATCGGTAGTTATTGTAACCGTGTAAGATAATTTTATTTCGTAACATAAGACAATCAACATCGCTAACCATAGCAACGGCCAAAGGCAACCACACGACACATTAAATTTTTTAGTAAATGACTTGAAAAATTAAATTTTTGCAGCCAAATTATCTGCCCCAGAACATAAAGCATTGTATGTAACTCGTCTATAATGAGGTTTTATGAACTCGTCTTATTATGGCCTCGCTCGCCTTTCATTATGTACTTGTTACATAAATAGCTATTATCTATAATTTTTATTTCTCGATTTTCAGGGGAATTCAGTGGCGCCGCACATAAATCCTGCAACATCAACTCCATGAGTCGTTTCATAACTTGAGGGGTTATGATTCACATTTAATTATAAAAGACTTTGTACAGTTAATTCCAGCCAAAATATCCATGATTCTTTGCAATATGCAATAATACATAAGTATTAATAAGAAGATAGATAATATGTCGAGTTACGATTCATTGATTCATTTCGATTTATGAGTAGCTCGCTGGAAAAATTATCATCGCACTTATGCGATTTTCCGATTGCAAGGAATCAATTTCGAGAATTATCACAAACGCAGTTTAAACTTCTGCGTAAAAAGCGACTACATGTCGAGTATGGACGAATTTGATGAGGTCGAGCTTCCGAAAAACGAAGATTTCTACAACAAGCTGACGGGAAGTGAAATCTCCAGCGAGGATTTTAAAACACTACAAGCCAGATCCCGCCCGTAATTGTACCGCTCCTTCGCTTTCATGGTTTACACGCGATATAGATACATTGAGGTTCATTGAGAAGGCTGGCCGAGGAGGATTAACACAATGCAGCATCCAGCATCCGGATAATGGATTCGTATGGGCGGAGATCAGAGAAGGGGTAATACTGTACAGCGTGTATTGGTCACCAAATGCGCCCACGGAGACGATGGAAGCGGACGCGGCTAGATTGGAGGCCAACATACGATCGCAGGCAAACAAGAAAGTCATAGTCATGGGGGACTTTAACTGTCACCACAGCAGTTGGGGAAGTGAGGGGGACACCAGGAGCGGTGCGGTGCTATGCGATCTAATGTTCGCCTTAGGCCTGGTCTCCGTGAACTCTGGAGAATACACTTTTGAGAGGCGAGGATACACCTCTACGCTAGACTTTGACCCTGGTCAAAGACAGTATCGGAGGACATTTTGGGATGGAAGGTGCTCACGGAGGAGAGGATCAGCGACCACTTCCCAATCGAATTTGAGTGCTGACGGCCGCAACGGTTTTCCGCAATCCAGCCGCTCATGGCGGGGTGGAGCCGGAAAAAGTTCGTACCTGAGCAGTTTGACGTGGCGGTGGTCGACAAGAGGGAGGAGGATGTTGAAATCGTGAAAGAGGCACGTGATGCCTCCATGCCCCGAAGATTGCCTAGGAGAACGCGCAGGGCTATATATTGGTGGACACAGGAGATCGGCCAGCTACGCAAGGTGTACATGCGTCTTAGACATCTTAACCAAAGGGCAGAAGAAGCGCGCCAGAGGGGATGGGCAGCATATTCGAAGCCGAGGGGGAAGTGCTATCTGAGCGTGGCGACGGGAATCACACCGAATTGTGCTGAGCGGCGTTACGGGTGATGTTCCGCAGGGGGAGGGGTTTGGTGGGTATGTCCTATCTAGATTGGTAGGAAGACTCCCATCACGAAACTTGATGGAGTCTTTTAAAGATTCCCCACCCAAAAAAAAAAAAGCTCAACAGTGATGAAATTCCGAGGGGTAGTAGTCCGGGATGGGAGATTGAGGTTCCTGCAAATTAACCTCAACCGATTAAGAACAGCTGTTGATCTGTCTGTCGATGGCTACCATTGACATACAGAAGGATGTAGTGGCGGTCAGCGAACCTCCCAAGCCGTGTAACGCGCTGGGGGATACTTGTATGACTGAAGGGGGGACGCCGCTCTATATAACGCGGCACCAACGACAAATTCCACCAGTGGCGCCTGCAGAGCTTACGGAACGGTCGCAACTGCAAACCTTCATGCGATCGCAGGATGCATGCCATCGTGGATGAAGGCCCGCATGCCTTCACAGGGAAGACATCTACAATGGCATGGAGGTAGCAACCGCGGTTATGGACAGATGGCAGGAGGAGCGGACGAGGAGACTCATCCCAAACCTCAGAGAGTGGAATCAATTTCAAGATTCCTCGCAAGCGCAGTTTAACCTTCTGTGTAAAAAAGGCGTGTAACCCTACGACTACATGTCGAGTATGGACGAATTTGAACAGATCGAGCTTCCGAAAAAAGATTTCTATAACAAGCCGACGAAATGTGAAATCTCCAGCGAGGGTTATAATCATGCGACAAGAGTGTGGGAGGAGCTGGGTATACGATACTTAGGCAAGTACAATGATTATTATTTAAAGACTGACGTTTTGCTACTCGCTGAGGTATTTGAAAATTTGCGGATGCAGTGTTGAAAACACTACAAGCTAGATCTCGCCCATTACTATATCGCTCCTTCGCTTTCGTGGGACGCGATGCTGCTTTATATCAAAAAATATATTAAATTAACACGCGATATCGATATGTAGATGTTTATTGAGAAGGCTAACCGGTATATGGAAGATTTCGATGCGACAAAACCTGAGGTATATCTCATGTATTACGACAAACGCTACGTATGCATGGGCTATGTCTCAGTTTTTACCCACATTCTTCTCATTTTAAATTTAACTTAAAGTAGTAAATAATATAATTTTAAAAAATTTAGTATTTATGATAATATTACCATTTATTTGGAAAACTTGTTATACAAAAATTTCATTTTCACTAGAAAAATTGCCTTCTGATCTATTCATATCATCTGTCAAATATTTCAGTTCTTCGCTCGATAGACTTTCTCTATGTGATTCTAGCAAATCCATGATGAGCGTTATAGCGAATCAGCGTAAAACGGGCCAACGTAAATCGGGGTATTAGTGTACTTTGAGAGTGAGAAGAAGTATGTGGCAGTAGTTGTTGACGTAAAGGAATTGGAAGCTGGAGAGATAATACAGTTAAAAGTTTTTGATTATCAAAACATCAAGGCGTTCAAGATTTATGGAGAGGAACGATATGAAAATTTATGTCGAGGATTTACATTAAGACATGTATTTTAATTTGCATTTATAATAATAATAATTATTATTATTCTTACCAAATCATTATATGTACATGAAATAAATATTATAAGCATTTAACAAATCCAAACTCGTGTTGTTTTATTCGTCCCTTTAAATCCATTCCATTAGGAGGTCCTCGTGTGTCAGTCACTAGCAACGACGCGTAGCAAAAATTGTGAACATTTTCGATCGATTGCAAAAACTCAAGGCACCTTTCGTTCCCGATGTCCTTTTGCTCATGGCACAATTTTCGAACAGATTTTTTTTTCACCCCCAATTCATTGGCTAAAATTTGATGAACGGTGCTGTGAGTCAAATCCAATAGCTCCCAGTTCATTCCGACCGTCAAGCGACGATCTGAACCAAGAAAGTCCCGGATTTTGTTGCCATCATCATGTCGCCACTCATCGCAAGTCCCGTGCTTAGATTGGTCCCATATCGAACGCGAACGCTACGTTGCCAGTCTCCACTTAATTTACACGCCAAAACATTCGCGTTCCAATTTTAAGGTCGTTCGAACAAATGCATAAATGAATGTTCGGCGATACGTTCCAGTTATTATCAGTTTGACATGTCGTCGATGCTACTTGTTCTTTCCGAATTCGTTTGTTTTGCCATCATCTACGGTGACTTTGTGCGATTGCATTGGTAAAGAAGAGGCGTGCCGAGTATCGTCGATTTATTGTTCTTCGGCACCTTGAAAGATGCTTTATTCTTCCGCGAATCGATCGCCATCATCTACGCTAAACTCAACAAGTAAACGAATTTCGCATAAAATCCAATTGAATGTGCCAATTTATGGATGGTTGTTGTCAATTTTGAAATAACTAATTAATATTATTGTTTAGAACCATTGTCGTGTGTTTCAAAACTCAATAAGAGTTTCCTTGGTGTTTTTGAATTGATGCCACCGACCCTCCTTTGATGCTCGACGTGCAATTGGCGAATAACAATATGCTAAACGTTTCACGACATTTTTCGATATGGACGGGAAATCTGATCCATCCTTAAGGATGTTAACTCGGAATCCGTTCATTTTGAACTGGGACATTGACGCCGCTTTTATCGAGTACTAATGTGCGTGAGGCAACTAATTGAACTTAAAAGGGTTGCTGAAGGAATTCAAGAATTCATCCAATTTGTATTCTTCGGCTTGAAGTTGCCATTCAGAAAAATGATCAATTTATTTTGCGTTTCAGATGTGATTCGTACTGGAAAACGTGCCCGAGTTCCCATGAGAATTGAGCAGAATCTGTGCAATAAGTCTCACGTCTAAAAAATTTCGGATCAAATTCCTGCGTGTAGCTTGTAAGTAAACTCTCACGTGTATCTCCACGTTGCTCCGAGTCATCACTCGATTGTATAAAGTTTCTATTATTAAGTCAGTGCATAATTATCAGCCGTTTTTGAAAGTTATTTTTTAGGCAGTTCGCAACAGAAACAATCATCGTGACCACCAATAACTTTTTAATAAAGGTCCAAATTATCATCCATTTCAATTGGAGCCTCTTATTTGCTTGCTGGATGGCCAATTCCGCGTGGAGAAAAGAGCCAAAAATTTGCATCTATGAATGCCCTCACGTCGGTTACCAAGTAAACAAAATTTTCGCGCACTTTACCAGTTTTCCATCGAACGATTTATATGGTGATATGTGCGAATATTTTTTGTTTACTTGGTGACCGATGCAAAGTTGCAAATTCTTAGCTCTTTTCTACACGTGGAATTGACCATCTAGCAAACAAATAAGAGGCTCCAATTGAAATGGATGATAATTTGCACTTTTATTAAAAAGTTAATGGCATTTACGATAAATTTTTCTGTTGCGATCTGCCTAAAAAATAGCTTTAAAAAACGGCGGATAATTATGCACCGACCAAATAGTTTTTATTAATTTTGCGATTTATTTTCATTTTAGGAATCTTGAAGATGTATACGAAGTGTTTCAAGTATATGAACCATTTGGGGGAAACACGAAGTTCAAATAAACTCACTTACCGCATATCAGGGAAGGAGTATATGGATAGGAGCGAGATGGTTTCTTACGGAAATGCAATTGATTTTCTACCAACAACAACAGAAGAGGCAACATTTGTGGAAATTAGAATCTTATTTTTGGAAGATCTCAATAAAACATAATATAATTAAAATATTGCCATATAAGTGCGAATTAATTTTTTAAATGGGGTTATTGTAATATTCAATTGGACTGTTGTACATAATCATGTACTAATTACATGTAGTAATTATTTATGTTCTAGCAATTTTGTGGTTAATATTTAGAAACATGTAAAAGATATATTCATAGATGCACCAAATTTTGGCAAATTGGACATTGGAAGGTGACATCCATGCAAATATTTTAAAATCTTTTAAACTAAATTGTATTTATCAAGTTGCCAAAAAATCAATACTTTGTTTTTTGTGAAAATCATGAAATATTTAGCAGCTATGATTAAATTTCCAAGTACTTATACGACAGCAAGGAAAGAATAATATATTTATGTATGTGCTTATGCTTTTATAAAATTAAAGATTAACAGTTATCGTTAAATTTTCCTTTTTTTTATTGAAGTAACATACCAATAAGATGCTAATATAAATAAGAACTTTGTTTGTATAAAAGTTAAAAAAGATTTAAAACTTATCATTAAATCTTCAACTGCTTTTATAAAATTAAACCACTTTGTACAGTGGTACGTCCTTGTTACTTGACTTTTGCACAAATTGTTGCAGATTTAGCGTTATCTTTTAAATGTTTCGTGCTGTTTATAGAACCGAACAATTTCTTACATTTACAATATTCCTGCTGGCTTATTTTTATAATAATATAAATGGAAATTTTTGCATGAGAAGACATTTTGCTTAATAAACGAATTCTGATTTTATTTTCGTGTGCGATTTCATAAATCCTATGCTGCTTAACTTGCAAGCTCCTGGTTTAGTTCAGCTTAGAATATTCATTCATTCATTTGTCAGAGTGGATTGTTTTCTTTGCTCGGAAATAAACACAATCATGTTGATCAACCAAAGAATCTCTTCGAAACAAAAAGAAACTTCAATATATTTCGAATAACAAGATTGACTATCTCTTTTTAAATGAAGCTTTGAAAATATTTAAAATTTTCGAAAACTTTAATGAAGCTGTTGGCGCAGACGAATGTTTTTATGGTGGTATAAGAATGTGCAAGGAAGAACGGACAAGACGCTTCTTCAACATCCCCCTTTCGAAATACTGAGGTTTCTTTAAGGATGGGACAAAAAAAGATTGTTATTATAACTTAAACACTCTAAAAAGCAAGCATAAAAGACGACAGTTATTTTAAATATTAATCAATCAAATGATTGAAAAATTAACCACCCCGAGCCAGTCATCAATTCAACATTAAAAAAGATTAACGTAATTCAGAATCAGAGACAAATGTGTCGTATAATTTGCAATATGTGAAACTGCCCAAATATTGAGTTACCAACGTTTAACGGAAATTTTGCAAAATGGCTTTATTCAAAGATGCGTTCACGTTATTGATCCACAAAAATAAAGACATTGTTATCTAAAATCGTCATTAAAAGGAGACGCTTTATGAGCAAATGAAAATTGTTCATAAGTATTATGATACTTATAGTCACATATATGCGATATTAAATACACGCGCGCAGAATTTGAAAACGTTTTTAAAGGTCATTGAACAAAATTTGACCTATTTGAGATCGCTAAAGATTGAAATAAATGTTTGGGACGTAATCTTAGTGCTGTTCATATCAACTAAATTAGATAGAAAAATTGAACAAGATTGAAGAAGTGTAGAAGCAAATTAATCAAGTTCCTAAATGAAAGTTGCGAAGTTTATGAATCGAGGCCATCCATACAAAAGCAAAAACCACAATCAAAAAGCAACAGCAGTTTCCATCGGTTCCTGGATGAATTGCTTACTTTGTAAATCAAGTCATAATAAATTTCGTTGTGAAAAGAGAACAGAAGATCGTATCAGGGTATTAAATCGTTACGAGTCAAATGCAAAATCTGTCAAACTCGTCAGAATACATGCGAATGAAGGAGAAACGTTACAAGGCAATAATCAACATCAAACCTAGATTATTTACTCGCAATTGTCGAAGTTTTAGTGTCTGATTTTCACGGAAAAATACATAAATCTAGAGCATTGTTGGATCCCGCAGCAACATGCAATTTTATAACAAAGACACTAGTCAAACGATTAAAACTGAACACTCATGAATCGAATTTCTATGTGCGGATTTAAAAAAAAAGCAGTGGAAAGGCCGTGAAGAAATTACAAAAGGCGTTATTCAAATTAAAATTGCTCCGCCGGCATCAGAGCTACAATTAATTTAAACAGAACATTGGAGAGAGGACGAAAGTCTGAAGAAGAATATAATTTTTGTTTTCATTCAAGCGAATTTAATTTTAATACTTAACCGGTCCCACATTTAGTAAAAACAATTTCCATCTACCATTCCAAAGGGTTAAATATTCTGACGCAGAAAATAATATTTTGATGGGCAAGAATTCATTTCAAACGTGCAGAAAAGTAAAAGATTTAAACCTACTTCTATGCAATGTGTGTCACTTCTCGATATAAGTCTGATTTTTTTTGTAAGTCAAACAAAATGCGGTATTCTAATATCAATTAATCGAAAATGGATATAGCCATGGACGCTGTAGAGGTTTGTATCCAATACATATATCTATGGAAACATATGTCACATTCAATAATTCATTTTAGAAGGTATCTAGCAAGGAAAATGAATTTAAGAACTCGGAACAAATGACGGTAGAGGATGAGAGAAAAGCGAGGGGGAGGAGGAGAGGCAGGAGGAAAATAAAGAAAACGGGGAACAGCAAAAGAAGAGAAAGCGAAAGAGAAAAAGGGGTCGGAAAGGAAAAGAAGGGGGACAGCAGAAAGGCGAAAAGCCTTGGCCGGTCGTGAGACGAGTGGACTGGCGCAGAAGAGATCAAGGTAGCGGCGGCAGAAAATTTCAATGCTCCGTATACAATAATTGTACATTTGTTACTATTCCCAAATAAAATAAATTATGTTTTCTCCTTGACATGACAATTTACTGCTTCTTTTGCGATGGATAGGTAATTGTTGTGAGAAAAGACAAGGCACGTTGCTTATGAGGTTTGCACAGAGGAAAAAAATTGATGAAAATTCTCGGACTCTCTTCCCATCTACGACAGTAAGTAGGTGCACCTAGACACCGTAGATATCCAACGGAACACGAGACCACCTACTTCTTAAAAATAGTGCCAAATCTTAACAAGATGTCGTACAATAATTTCACTGAAATTTGTACATACGTCAAAAACCAAACAGACGTGAAAGAGAAATATGAAATGAACTATCTTAAAATACTTTGTAGACGTTCCACAACGCGATTGCTTGCCTTTGTAATGAATACTGTCTTTGCGAAATATAGATGATAAATGTTTTGTTAACTGGAAAATAAGTTATTAATCATTAATATGGCTTTATGTTCTTCGAGAAGAATCTGTCGTGCAGTTGAAAATAGTTTTTGGATGAACGAAGTAAAAATTGAAATAATGTAATTAAAGACATAGGACTTTGACACAAGTTATGAAGATATATAATGTTTCAAATAGAAATGCAAATAAGAAATGAATGAAAATTGAAGGAATTTGGTGAACCATAATTTGATAGGTTCCTTAAGAACTACAAAAATAACATTGATAATACGGCACCACTTAAGGTAATAAATAATTTATATTAAAAACATCTTAACAGTATTTCGACGGTACACTAAATATATACTTTTAATACTATAATACTTTTAATTTGAGATGAGACAGAGAAATTTATTAACATATTATATTGTCAATTTTTATTGGATTAATTGGGCTAATATTGTGATAACTTTCTGTTGGTTTTATTATAAAAGAACACCTTCATATAGATGTAGTTTATTAAATTCATAAATGAACAATTAATTATTATTTCGAAAAAGCATTCCTTGCGCCATGGCATGTGCATTTCGTTCAAAGTTAATTATTCAGAATTACTTTCGCACAACTAATTAATTTAATGAGTATTCGTAACCAAGAACACTGCTAATTTTCTTCGACGTGTTCGTATCGATTTAGTTATCAGCAGCAATAACTGCGATTATCGTTTATTACTGAACGTAATAGAATTTATTGTGCTTCTAAATATTTTCTATTTAATTTTGTTGCAGAAAATGCGTTTGGTCCCAAGAACTATAACTCAGCGTCAATGACTTGTTTGAACTTGGTAGAGCTAACTTAACACTTATAGACGCCTACTTCTGGGAAGTGTGGATGATGAAGCGGAAGCGCTGTGTGCGTCTTCTTTTGCGCCGTTTGATTCCGATTCCATCTTGACGCACAGACGGGGTGACTTGATGTTCGAAAATTCCATTTCATTACAGTCCTCCCCTGCCAGTGACAGGATTCGCTACCTTGAGATGGGTCTGTGGCTTTCCTCTTTTGATTGCTGGAAAATAATGCAGATCATATCAATCATTCTTGGTATACATTTTTCATGCATATATAAGCATATAAAAGTGTCACAAGCTTTAAAGGGTGATAATATGGCCCAAGATAAGCAGAAAAGTCTTAATGAACTTGGATCCGGGTATGGACATTCACAAAACTCTAATCTTCACATCGCAATTATCAGCTGTTTTGTGATACGTAGAGTTTGGAGTTGATATTAAGACGTTTGTGAGAATTTTACGAATTTTTGTAGGACTTTTTACTCTAATTCTGAAATAGCCAATCATGCATTTCTTCTATGGTCGTGCTAATACTAAATGGCAAAGAAGCGCTATGTATTTAAGTTAAAGCTTATCCCATTCGTCAGATTCCTTCAGGTCGTCTTCTTAGAGAACATTTGCCCAGAATTTTTAAAGGAAGATTGGTTAGGAAGAAGTGGGTCTGTACCATGATTTGCAAAATCGCCAGATTTAAACCCTCTAGGGTTCTTTTTTTGTGGTGATTTGAAAAGCTTAGTTTACGCTACGCTTCCAAATGACTTCCAGGAATAGAAACAAGGAATAGATCAAATATGCCACTGAATTTAGGTTCAATGCTTGATTGCCACTGAGTTCAAAGGTCCTTCCTTGCGGCAAAGATGCCGCGACTGTCCTGAAATGGATGTAGGGCACATTTATCACCTCATTATCATTGCTTTTTGTTCATACTCCGCATTTTATGTACGTAATTGTAAAACATGAAAGTTGCAAAATGTTCCGTACTTCGGAAACCGTCCATTTCCGGCTCCATGTTCATTAAGACTCTTCTGTTTATCTTGGGCCAAGTTTGTGACAGTTGTCTTTAAACACTCTGCATGCAATGGTTTCAGTGTCGTACATTGAAATATACGATAATAAATTGATCGATTTACTGGACAAGAATAAGAAATCGATTAAAATCCATGCGTACATGTCCGGCAACATAAAGGTGAGCAATAAGAAGATGGTCCTTATCACCGTCAACGAAATGCTCGGACACAACCATTTTCTGAAAGAGAATTTATTTATTAATTTTTATCTGAAGAACAATTTAGAAAATATCGTTGAAAGTACATACATCTTCAATAACTCGTATACTTCTAATTTGTACCTGAAAATAGCATATAATTTAAAAGAAAAACTGTCACATTTGCCATTTTAAAGAGGTAATTCATTTTCACTTCCTTCTCTTTGCGTTTAATATCATCACGTTATGTACATAATAATCCCTCCGCTTCTTCCAGTTACTTTGTCAACTAATTGTAATTGTTTACAAAATCATCCTTACAAGGGGAGTGCACAACATGGTACCAACCGATTTCATTGAAATTTTAGTATGTGGTAGGGTATATGTCCCTAATTAATATTGCAAAATACTAAAACGCAATTTGCTTTCATTTTTGAGAAAAATCAATTGAAAGTTTTGAATTTTATCATATGTTTGTGACGTCATGCTTGCATTCTTACAATGGCAGTGGCGTATCCTAATGGTCGTGCGCTAGCCTTGTAAGCGTGCGATCGGCGGATCGAATCCGTACGACGAACACTATTTTTTCTTAATTTTTCATCTCAATAAGTAAATAATATGAGATGATTATGCAATATAATTGAAAGATCATTGAAAAGATACATTAATTATGCAGGAATAACTTTGGTTTTGCTGCCAAATATTTTATGTGGCAACTTCTATAATTCGGACAGTACGAAAGTTCCGATAATTTCTGCTCTTTAATTGAATAATTTAAGTACATTCGGTAATAATAATTGTTAAAGTATTACCGCTTTCTTTGTATCTTCCATAAACATTATTGTTGTTCGATAAATCTACTTTCTGAATCACAATTATTTAAATGTTTCGAATGTACTTAAATTATTCACTTAAAGGGCACAAATTGTCGTGACTTTCGTTCTGTCCAAATTACAGAAGTTGGCACCTAAAATACATGGCAGCAAAACCAAAATTATAACATTAAATGCAATAATTTTTTTTAAAATATCATTATTCCTACATAATTGTCTTTTTTCAATTACCTTTTCATTATATTTCACAATCATCTCATATTAATTACTTATTGAGAAGAAAAATGAAGAAAAAATAGTGTTCGCCGTACGGATGCGAACCGCCGACCGCACGGTTACTAAGCGAGCGCACGACCATTAGGAAACGCCACTACAAATTCTGACGACGCAAGCATGACGTCATGCAAATATATACGTGAAAAATTGAAAACTTTGAATTGATTTTTCTCAAAAAACGACAGCAAATTGCGTTTTAGTATTTTGCAATATTAATTAGGGGCATTTACCCTACAACATACTAAAATTTCAATGGAATCGGTTGGTACCATGTTGTGCACTCCCCTTGTTAGCGTATATTACCTCGTATACTTTTCTCTTTGCCTTTTTCAACTCTTCTTTTAACATAACAATCTTAAACTCCGTTTACATCTGACTCAGCTCTAATTTAGGACAATTTGAACAAACTTCAAGTAAAAGTTTTAGCAATCACAATGTTCAATTTAGGCTTTCTCCATAATACTTAGACTCCAAGCCTATTTCGAATCCTCGCTCAGCTTCTTGCAGCTAGCCGTTAAAATCTTGTTCTATCGCTCCAATAATTTGAACCTTCGCTACAATTCGTTGTAAGATTCACAATGCACAAGTCTAGTACTATGATTCAATAACTTTTGTATTTCTGCGATTTCTTCCTTCAGATTGGCATATTCTTTAAAAAACAATAATGTTCTACAAACATTGCTAAAATTTAATTATGAGAATTGTATTACGCATATAATAAACTTTCTATAAGGAGCATTTCTCCATTTTACTATCACACTTGTTCCCCAATAGCTTTCTATCATTATTCACTTTTCCAATTTCTGCAAATGGTGACATTTGTTTGTTAGAGATTCGCTTCGTTTCTTGGATTTCAAAGGCGATTCTGCAAATTTTAGACTATACTCATGATGAAAAAAGTTTGCTATTGACAACTTCAAAATAAAGTGAACACCAATTTTGTTAATTATTTCAAATTGTATTTTTACATTTCTTGTTGAATTTTAAAAGTTATTTGTGTTGTTTTATAATTCCATGTCAAGAAACGACGCTCTTTAGAAATTGTAAATATTTTAAATTCATGTTGAAGTTTGTATGCTCTATCTTATCTGAATATAGAAGCACAACACTTCAAGTACAATTATTTCATGAAAGAAAATACTTAAAATAACTTTTAAAAGAACACATTTTCGACACCATAAATTTATCACAGCTATATTATATGAAACTATTCTCCTCAAAGCCAACGGTTTAAGTGGTAATTCTACTCCAAATTGGTCTGTGCTATACAAGGAATATAGCGATTATAATGATTTATTGTGAATTGCCCTGATTACGACCTGAATCTTTTTTTACATTCGTCTCATCAATGTGTGATTGCAAATTACACACGTCTAAAAGAAAACCGAATAATGATAAAATAAATATATAAGTTCATACCACAGTTTCACCGTTAATTTAAATTGCGTTTGATTCACTTTGGACTGTTCAATCTCTTTGTTTATCGTAGTATTTTTACGCTTCAACTATAGGCAATTTTGGCAATTTCTCGTCCAATGGTTGTTGCTTTTGAACGGATTCCTGCGATAGCAATCCCTCTAAGAACATTAACTCTCAATGCAGGTTGGATAGCGAAAACTCCTCGAGAGCCGTCACCAAATCGACTGCGCATTGTTGTTGTAATGATCTACGCCATTTGGTTTTGTCTCTTTACAAATCTCGATCTATCACAGTCACCTTGGTCATAGATGCGCAACAATTTGTTGCCATTATCCTGCCGTTCTGTTTCTGGAAGTGCATTCCTCAAGTTGCTTTTCAATTTGCCTCTTCTCTAAGAATAGATTCGATGACATAACGTTGTCCTTTTGGTACTTTGCTTCCAATTTGTACAAATTGTGCGTCAAGGAGGCGCACTTTTCTTCCAATGCTCGAACTTGCGAGTTAATTTTCTTAGCGTCTCTGTTAGTTTCAATTTCTTGAAATTTTTTTATCGGAGATTTAGACCTCTATTTTAAATCTTGTTACTCGATAAGGTAAGGCAATATTGTTGATCCAGCTGCTCAAGTCTCCATATAAATTCCTCAAGTTCTGTGTGCAGTGATACTACTTTAGATTCTAAAATGGTTTCATACGAGTACAACATCAGTTTGCCTGTCAGCAACTGAAAACCTACTCACATAATCTTCTTCCACTTTCTTCTGCAGCCTCGTAAAATCTTGCAATTCGCCCCAATCCTTGGCTAAATTATCAATTCGATATCCTAAAATTAACTTGGGCGTGCTTGTATCCGATACTTCTATAAATTCATCTTGTTGAGACGGCTGTTCAATGACTTTAACGTCTTCAATTTCTTCCATTGATAAAAGTCATGATAGGATTAACTCAATACATCCATTGAGAAGTTACCGTTGTCTCCCGACTCTTGTGTGACGTCTTTTAGACAGACTAATGTCGTCCTTCTTGCTAACAAAATTGTCTTGTAAACATCGGAATCTGTCCTCGAATTTTCCATTCGAGAGCTATAAGGAATATTTTCATTTGCAATTGATCAAATGAAGTAATTTAAGAAGTAAACCGTGTCCTGATCGCTGCAATTGACAACCGGTTTGTTATGGATCATTTTCGCTTTCTGTGGCAACCTGAAACGAATTCAAAATATAATGCCTTCTTTTTAATTGCCAAATCTACCTATTAGCGATTAATGTGGCTCTCAACTTACCGCCTAGACAATATGGCAACGGTTTGGTTAACTTAGAATCTCAATGACCAACGCAAATATAGTGTTTGTTTCATTACAGAAATTCTTTTAATCAACTATCTGAAACTGCGCCAAAACCTCCAATTGGTTTGATATACCTTAATAAATACTTTCTATTCTTATCGGTTGTAAGAAGTGCAAACGAACCATTTGCGCTTTATGTTATAATTCCTGCAACGATTGGTGTTCTTTTTAGTGAAGACTCTTGCATTAGTATTATTGATTCCACTTTCTATGCCAGGCTCAACGACACTATTGTAGGTATCTTCCATTTTGTGAATATGTTTCACGTACATTATCTACAACAAAATTAAATTAAACATAATTTGAATTAGGTAACATGCACTTCATCTATGGCCGTGCTAATTGAAAATGCCAGAGAAACGATATGTCTGTATGTTGAAGCTTATTCGAATCGCCAGATTCCTTGAGATCGTTATTTTAGAGAACGAGGAATTTCTAAAGAAATCACTCAGATCATCTTTTGATTGAAAATAAACCAATTACCCACATACGCGGTAATAATTAATTATTCGCATCGTTTCTTCTCTAATTTAATGAATCTCCTCGCTCATTTCCCTAACTTTCATTCAAGACTCCAATATTCATAAAAAAATACAAGAATTTTATCTGCTATTCAATTTTATAGCTGCCTTCTTATTGATTCAGTTTATCGTTAGAATACGAAATTTGGATATTACCCTCAAATTTGGTGAAACTTGAAAAGATAGTACAAGGTGCAAGGGGCTAAAAGTGACCTACAACGGGTTTTTCCTAAATACCCATCCATCAATTGCAGCGTCAGTTTTACTCTCTTCTCACCACGAAAATAATTTAGGATTAAATTTAGATTTTAAGAAATAGCAAGAAATCATTAAATTTCATCAAGAAAACATCTCCGACATTTTTAACATTGAGTCCAGCAGCGAGCAATAAATGTATGACAAATAAATCAACAATCACTGTATATATTGTAACTGCTAAATACATTAAGTTGCAAGAACAGTTGTGTTTCAATAAAAATAAATTCGGAATAAGCAAAGTTCGTGATGTAGCACGTTGTCCTTTGAGAAGAAAACCAAGAAAGTCAAGATTCGTTGGGACGAATAAACGCCCCTAACGAAATCCATGAATTAATGTCGATTCTAGTCGTAACTTTTCCCCTAATATTTGCTTCTTCTAATCCTCAGCGAAGGCAATACCATAAAGGGCAGAAAATCCCACTCATTTGTGATTTTTCGCTGAAATCGAGAATCGTTTAGCGCTCGCATACGTTCGCATTGCGTCCAATTTATTTTAAATTAGGTATTGGCCAGCAAGAGAATGAGCCGATGACGTAATCATTCGATGTAGCTGCAAGGGCTTTAAATTTTTGCTGCTGCTTCCTGTGGTATCGACGTCTCTCTTGCGACATCTACCAAACACTACATGGGACGATGGCGTAAGAAATAGTTGAAATCCATGGTACCGCGATGGAAACAATCCTTGATCTACAAACATCCCAATTAATTCACAATTGAAAAAGAAAGCAGTTACTTAAAAGTTAAGTGAAACATAGAGCAACTACTTCCTGAAGAAGCATCTAAGAAGCAAGAAGTCAACTCCTGGGCCTAATTATACCTAGTTGTTGCTGCTGCCACTGTTGTTAATTGTTAAGTGTCATCGTCGTTGTTTCTTGTGCGATGATTTGTTTCCTCATCATCTCGCCTGCTGATTTCATTATCTTCGACGATGAAGACATTGCCAAGAATTCGAATATTCAGATTTGACGATCGCCTAAAAAAAGAATAGAACATATATGCATAGTGTTAAGAAAAAGTCACAAATGTTAAGGGGTGAAAATTTAGTCGAGTACAATTACCCCCAAACAGTGTAAAATCTGTTGAATATCAATTGAATCTCAGCAATCCGTAACTAGAAACAATGAATGTGCAATATAAATAATAACAACTGAAAAAATAAATAGTTGTATTAGGTCAATTTTCTCTGAAAAACATTTTCTTTAATATACCTACATTTTGGTTATCTGAATAAAGATGATTTCAATAATACACGCCGTACCCATTAAACAACAGGTTATGGGCCCAGTCATCCTATCGTATTGAACTTTATTGAATAAGTGTTTATAGAACCAGATAACGAAAATGGCGGAAAGAGACGTTGTTCTTCATGTCGTGTTGAGAGCTCAGGGTGCGGATAACTGGAATCTATCGAAAGTCCACATTCAAATTTATTTAAAGTCGAAGCAGCATTTGTCATAGTAAATGGCGAATATAAGCAGGAAGCTTCTGCAACCGATCAAGTCTCTAGAGAATGGGATAACAGAGATGCAAAGGCGCAAGATGTCATTTGTTTCGCGGCTGGAAGATGGCCCAACGACACATAATCTAAACTGCACGACAGCAGCAGAGATGTGGACGAAACTACTGAGTGAGTATGAAATGAAATCACAAACCAGTGACAGACAGAAATTACACAACATTAAAAATGGATGCGAAGTTATAGCCACATTTATTTCAGAGGTGCAATACTTAACATGTCAAATGAACAACATGGAGGAGGAAATATCTGAAAAAAATGATTATTTGAAAAATTCTCATGTCATTGCCGACATGGCATATTTCGTTGCTGATTGGGAATCTGCACCAATGTGCAACCAAAACTTGAACGAATTCGTTTCAAGATTACGAGTAGAAGAAGACCGAATGAAGATTCGAGAAACATCGACTCCTGTGTCGGCGCTCAATGTACAAAGAGAACGGCAGTTCCAGTGTTATGATCGCGGACGTTTCGGTAATTTAAGGAACAGATATCCGAACAAAGGTAAAGGCATAAATTGTCGGAAAAAAGGATCAAATGAAAGATTGTTAGTTATTAAAGGAAACAAGTAATAAATATAATGAAAATTGTGCTACAATAGCCAGTTCGGTAAGAGGAAACGCGTTCGTGAGTTGTGCAATGCTGACCGAAGGAAACGGCCAAGTCCAACTTAAACCAATAGTCGGCTCAGAAGAAATCGACACTATTTTTCTCAAGGAGATAGATAAAGTCTACACTATGTCATCAAACAAATACGTGAGTCAATTTTTTAATGTTGATGGTGCTGTGTGTGCAGAAGCAACGACAAAAGAGAACTTGTATGAAATGAACTTCAAAGAAGAAGCCGCAATGGGATTGGTAGCTAGGAAAGAAGTTGTGAATCTAAGTACATGAAAGACTAGCACATCAGAATTTTACCCATGTTAATCAGTTTCTGAAACGAGAACACAAGAAACTAAGTTTTGTGAAGCATGTCAACTTGGAAAATTCCAAAAGCTCCTTTCACGAAAGGTGAAAATAGATGTTCATGGAATTTTTCCACATGGATTTGTGTGACGACGAAGAAAAAGTTCAAATGATCAACAAAAACCATGAGGCCGATCAGAAAGAAATTGAAAAGGTCGACGAAGAAGAATTCGACGAGGTCGACGAAGAAGAAATTGAAAAGGTCGACGAAAAAGAAGTGTAAAAGGCCGATGATAAAAGAAGTCAACGAGGAAGAAGACACCCATCTTCCACGGTCCAGGGGAAATCTAAGGGCATCTTCTTATCTTTAAGATTACGACACCAGCTCTTTTGCAATGGACATCGACGAACTAACGTCATAAGAAGAAGCATGGCAGACAGTGGAAATGCGCGATTGATCGTGAAATAGACGCGCTAAATGAAAACGGTATCATGGAAAAGCGTTAAAAAACCTCGCGACTGTGACGCAATCGACAGCAAATTTGTATTCAAAGTTAGCTGACTTACTAATTAAGCCTCTTAACAAAGTTGCCTATCATGCCACAAGGAAGCGCCTGTTGACATGAAGGATTATTAGCAGCTTGAAATGTTCAATAATTATAAGTTCTTTTATAATAATAACAACTAAAAAAGTAAACAGTTGTATTAGGTCAATTTTCTCTGAAAAACGTTCTCTTAAATATACCTACATTTTGGTTATCAGAATAAAGATCATTTCAATACTATACGCTGAACTCATTAAACAACAGCATTTGCATTTTCAAATCATCAGCAAAGGTAATACCGTAGAGGGCAGAAAATCCCACATTTGTGATTTTTCACTCGATTTGAGAATCGCTTAGCGCTGGCATGCGTTCACATTGCGTCCTATTTATTTTAAATTAGGTGTTTGCCGGTGAGATCGGCAAGAGAATGAGCCGAGAACGCAATCATTCGATGTAGCTGCAAGGGTTTTAAATTTTTGCTGCTGCTGTGGTATAGACGTCTCTCTTGCGACATCTACCACATGGGACGATGGCGTAAGATATAGATGAAATCCATGGTACTGATGGTGATGGCACCTGGTCCTTCGTCCGCAATTTCTAACTTAAGAGCGAACAAACATAAACAGCGATTCGACAATTGTGGATTATATGGAAACAATCCTTGACGTACAAACATGCCACTTAATTCATTAGTGAAAAAGAGAGCGGCTACTAAAAAGTTAAGTTAAAATAGACCAACTGCTTGCTGAAGAAGCATCTAAGAAGCAAAAAGCCAACTCCTGTGCCTAATTGTACGTAGTTGCTGCCGCCCCTGTTGTTAATTGTTGTGCGATGATTTGTTTCCTCATCATCTCGCCTGCTGATTTCATTATCTTCGACGATGAAGACATTGCCAAGAAATCGAATATTCAGATTTGACGATCGCCTAAAAAAGAATAGGACATATATACATAGTGTTAAAAAAAGGTCATAAATTTTAAGGGGTGAAAATATGCTCGAGTACAATTAGCCCCAAACAGTGTAAAATCTCGTAACCCAGCTGTGGTCCATGGATTTTCTTGGGACTTTTTGCTTGGATTTCTAAGACTATATTATTAGGTAAGCTAAAACTTTGCTGCTATGCATGCCCTTGTCGGTTACTAAGTAAACAAAATTTTCGGTACTTTACTGATCTATCGTTGTATTGTTGGTTTATACTGTCTATGTCTTTAAACATAAGAATTCTTCAGTTATGCGTGTTGTAAATCATATGCACTTACGCCACATCTTCCTTTATCACTACCAGAAGGGATGGAAGGCAGCAGAATCATATCGCGACTTAAATGATCTTTATGGCCAAGGAACAATTTTTGAAAGGCAGTGTAAGGAGTGGTTTTCACGGTTTAAATCTGGCGATACAAATTTAGAAGATAAGCCAGGAAGAGGACGCACATCGGATTTCGATGACAAAAAAACTTTTAACAGCCGTGGAAGAAGACGAAAGTTTAGCCACCCGAATTTTAGCCGGAGACTTTAATGTGGATCATTCCACGATCGTTCGCCACCAATTTTTAGTGATTTACTGAAGAAAAATGAAAAAGCGCCCTTCCTGGAGAACCTGGTAACTGGAGATGAATCTTGGCTACTCTTCAAAAACATCAAAAGAAAGAAGGTTTGCGTTTCTGAAGGTCAGCCACCGAGGGGTGTTCCCAAAACAGTGCATTGCAAGAAAGCAATGTGGTGCGTTTGGTGGGATCGGAAAGGAGTCATCCACTGAGAGATTATTTCAAGTGGCTTTTGTTATTGGTTGAATAACAGTGATGAGCTCCAAGAGTAGCCAATTCCGGATAGCAACGGCAAAAGACAATTCAAACTCAATAGCCACGTATATCTTGCTCAGGTCGACTGTCTCCATGAAGCCATCAACGCGAAAAGAGCGTACAAAAAGAACAAGGTTGTCTTCCATCACGACAACAAACGTCCCCATATCGAGCATCGTGTTATCCAATCAATTGCCAACAAGGAATGGGAACTGCTTCCTCATCCGTCGTACTCTCCCACCGAAGGATTACCATATGAATCGCTCATTCAAAAGCTGGCAAACCGGTAAAGTATACGAGGATATTGATGATTTGGTAGACGATGTAAACTCATGGATGCATCAAAAGGTGAGCTGTTTTTTGCACGTGGAATCGACCTTCTGGCCAGCAAGTGGCAGGCTGCAATTGAAGCTAGTGGTGATTATCCTCCAGACTAAAAAAGTTTATGCAGTTTACGATAAAATTTCTGTTGCGTATTGCTTAGATCATATTTTGTTTACTACCTATGTGAGGGCATGCATAGCCGCAAATTCTTAGCTCTTTTGTACACGTGCAATTGGCCATCTAGCAAACAAATAGGAGGCTGCATTTGAAATAGACGATGATTTGGACTGTTATTAAAACGTGGATTGTGTTTATGCTATATTTTTGTGTTGCGAACTGTCTGAAAAATAGCTTTCAAAAACGGCGGACAATTATGCACCGACATAATAAAATGTTTTACAACAAAATTTTACAAATTTTTTTTTAAATTATTTAAATAAGTAAATTAAAATATCGAAAAAATTTGCAAACTTTTCGCAACAAAATAGTTTTTTTTTGGGATTTTTTGCAATGCAAAGAATGGGATGTAGTGGAAAGAGAGAAATTCACGAAATTCTAACGTTTTAACGTATACATACGAGTCCTAAATAATTTGCTTGAGTGATTTTTACATGCATCTCAATAATAAGATTCCTTTCAATTACATTCATTTATTAAATCCTTTGAATTAAACTTAGATATTATAAATTGTTATTTAATTATTTTACGGCATCCGACTGTCACCTTTTCCGATCAATGGCACACATCAGCCAGGCACTGACGGGGCGAATGCTTCTTAACAAAGATAGCCAAAGCTTAGGAAGACACTTGCTGGTTCTGTGACCTTCCGGATACGCCGGAGCATAGGATCTTTAAGTGCGAACGTTTTGCGGCGACCTAGATGGAAACGAAGCAGTGTGGAATTGCGCTGCACACTTCCAATTTCCAACGGGCCCTGCATGGGGGAGAGATAGAATGGGAGCTCATGGCAACCGTGCTGCGGCGAATCATATCGGCAAAGGAGGAAGAGGAAACAAAGGGAAGACGAGCTGAAAGAACAAGAGCAAGAGGGAAAATTATCTCCACGATAAGCAACCCCTTTGAAGTATTAAAAAAATAATAATAAAAAGGCTTGAGCAGTGAGTTTAGTGGGTATACCAGGCGTGCCTGGTGACCAGGATTTCCCACTCCTCTCAAAAAAAAACAAAGATATAGTCTCAGCTTTAGGACACCATTTATTAAATGACATATTAGTTGCTGTACGGCTTAGTCCTTTGCATACACTAATGACGTATATTTGCGTGAATATCAGCATGGTCAAATACCTTTACAAAAACGAACCCAAATATGCGCCTGTCCTTGAAATATCACGATTTGGGCTTGAGAACAATCTATCACGTCGTATCACGTCGAGCCAATGCATCACTTTCCGCCGCGGAGAAGAAACAAGAACCGCCGCGACTAATGACAAGACGCACTTGACGTCGTGGTGCGCTACGAATCGAGCGCAACCCAAAAAATCATTTTCGCTCCCATGTACTAGTCAGGGCTAATAGATTGAACCAAAAGTGGAAAATCCAGAAGAGTGCGGATGGGTTGGGCAGCGTTTCGTAAATTCTCCATGTCTTGAAAAATCAAGCAATACCACTGCATGAGATAATTATCTTGCGTGAAGAAGATTCGAAGGCGACCGAAACGACTGGAGCCGCTGAGAAACCGCCTGCTAAGGACCAATACAGGAGTACACAGTTACAAAGTACAACGAGGAGATACGCCAGAGGTCGGGCGTAAAAATACTCGCGGAAGCCGCCCTACAACGACGCCAGCCGCTGCTAGAGGAGCTGAAGTATCATCGCAACGCAAGAAAGTATCATCGCGGACGCCAAAGAAAACTACTTTCATTTATAATTGTTACATTTATCATAAACAACCTCAGTATTTAAATTTTCTTTCAAATTCAAGCCTGGCCGTGGCTATTCCTCAACCCGCATATTATGTCGCACGGTCATAGCAAAAACATAAACTTCAAATAGAGCAAGTTAAATAGAAAAGAAAGTCCAAATAAAATGGAAAATGTGAAGGAACGCTTGCGACGAAACAAAAGAGGCTTGTATATAAATATTTTGTTTAATTTAATTCATTAATAAGTGTAACCGTAAAAAGTATCACCGGTTGAAAGAGAAGTGATAAACGAGCAACTACAAGAGATGTTGGATAAAGAAATTATTTGACCATCACAATCGCCATATTCATCACCCATCGTATTAATTAAGAAGAAAGGCGAGACAGAAGAAAGATTTTGTGTAGACTATTGCAAACTTAATGAAAAAACGAAAAAATCGAATTATCCATTAAGTAATATAGAAGAAATACTTACATATTTCGGTAACGCTAAATATTTCACCACTTTAGACTTAATGAGTGGATATTGGCAAGTGAAAATCGCAGAAAAATGTAAAGTATATACAGCATTCGTCACACCTGGATTCGGCCATTTTGAATTTAATAGATTACCGTTTGGGTTAAGTAACGCACCGGCAACATTTCAAGACCTTACAAACCGAATCTTTCAAGGTCTTAAATGGTCAAAAGTAATGGTATATCTGGATGATATTATTTTCACCGAAACCTTTGACGAACACCTTGTCGTGTTAAAAGAAGTATTGCTTAGAATCTTGAAATATAATCTTAGTCTTAAACCTTCTAAATGTACCTCTGCACAGCAAGAAGTGAAATTATTAGGACGTCGTTAACATCGATGGCATTAAACCAGATCCAGAGAAACTAATCTCCATCAACGAATTTCCACAACCAAAAACTAAAAAACAACTACAAAGTTTCTTAGGTTTAGCAAACTACTACCGGAAATTCATTCTTAATTTTTGTAAAATTGGACGCCCACTTTATGACTTAACGAAAGCAGATACAGATTTCGTATGGACTGCACATCAAATTGCATTCGAAGATCTTAAACAAAAATTGTCCAGCGAGACAAGTTTTAGCACGTTTTAATCCCAACGAGCCGTGCGAATTAAGAACTGATGCATGCACTGAAGGATTAGGCGTAATTCTCTTACAAGAAACGAATGAAGCGAAACATCCAATCGCTTATGCTAACAGAACACTGACGAAAGCAGAGAAAAATTACACAATAACAGAATTAGAAGCTTTAGCTGTTATTTGGGGTCTAACCTATTTCAGACACTTCATCTACGGGAGAAAAGTAACGATTATAACCGACCACCATGCACTGTGTTTTTTAAAGAAAGCCGATCAAACCACAGGTCGTCTAGCGAGATGGTCTATAAAACTCTAAGAATTCGAACACGAAATTGTGTACAAAAGCGGATGTACGCATATAGATGCCGACTGTTTATCCCGAAATCCCGTTTTATCACCAACAGACGAGAAGCACGATCTATTCGACGTAATGACGTTTTGATTCATACAAAGGACTTGGCTGCCGAACAAGATAAATACTCTACACTAAAGAAACTACGTGACGTTCTACTAGAATGTGATAACGATGTTAGTGTAGCGATTCGTAGACGCGCCAAAAATTTCACCTCAATCAACAATGTTTTGTACAAAAGGAATTCATCTACTGAAGGTAGTGATAATTTACTTGCAATACCAAAACATTTAGTAAAAGAAATTCTGTTCGCAAATCATGCAGAGTCACTTGCAGGCCACTTAGGAATTGCAAAAACGTATCACAAAATTAAGACCCGATTTTTTTGGGATGGCCTTAGAAAAGACATCGAAAGATACGTAAAGAGTTGTCCCGATTGTCAAGCGCGAAAAGGTGCAGCGAATAGGAAACCAATTGGTTTCCTACAACCCATACCTGTTGGACTGCCATTCGATAAAATAGGAATCGATATCCTCGGACCTTTCAGAAGAAGTAGAAATGGAAAAACAGTTATAGTCGTCGCCACAGATTACGGAACACGATGGGCAGAAACAAAGGCATTAACAAACAGTAAAGCAGGACAAATTGCAAAGTTCATTGTGGAAAATATCGTATACAAACATGACGTTCCTCGCAACATCCTAAGTGACAGAGGAACAAATTTTCAATCAGAACTCGTAGGAGAAGTAACCAAACTAACGGGAATCACACGCCAGTTTACAACTGCATACCATCCAAGTTGCAATGGTCTTACGGAGCGTTTTAATAAAACGTTATGTCCCGTACCGCGCCCGGGTCGCGACAATATAAAAGTACGGCATTGGATGACGGTGAACGTGAACGTGTGCGTGAATATTTGGATGGTAAAGTACCTCTACTAATACTCCTTCAAGAAATACGATTAAGCGGTGTTGCAGCTCGTTGAGCAACAACCGCTTGCAGACGCCGCTAATGAGAGTACGGTTGGTGGCCGCGTTGGACACGAGGACATGAAGTCGTATTTCAGCGGCCGATACATGACACCAGCGGAAGTCTTTTGGCACATCTTATAGAACCAGAGTACATCTGCCCCGGCGACAATGCGTCACTTTTTGCCGCGGACAAGAGACGACAGACTGTTGACAAGACGCAGTGTGACGTCGTGGCTCACTACGAATCGAGCGCAACCCAAAAAACCTTTTTTGCTCTCATGCACTACTTAGGGCTAATAGATTGAACCAAAGTGGAAAATCCAAGCAATACCACTGCATGAGATAATTATCTTGTGTGAAGAAGGTTCGAAGGCGACCGAAACGACTGGAGCCGCTGAGAAACCGCCTGCTAAGGACCAAGACAGGAGCGCACAGTTACAAAGTACAACGAGGAGATACGCCAGAGGTTGGGCGTAAAAATACTCGCGAAAGCCGCCCTACAACGACGCCAGCCGCTGCTAGAGGAGCTGACGTAGCGCCGCGACGCAAGCGTCAGGATCATCGCGGACGCCAAAGAAAACTACTTTCATTTATAATTGTTACATTTATCATAAACAACCTCAGTATTTAAATTTTCTTTCAAATTCAAGCCTGGCCGTGGCTATTCCTCGACCCCCGTATTATGTCGCACGGTCATAGCAAAAACATAAACTTCAAATAGAGCAAGTTAAATAGAAAAGAGAATCTAAATAAAATGGAAAAGGTGAAGGAACGCTTGCGACTCTTGGAGATAGCACTGGAAACAAAAGAGGCTTGTATATAAATATTTTGTTTAATTTAATTCGTTAATAAATGTAAGATGTAATTTTATGGGTGGAGGAGGCAACGTAGGGTTGAATCGTGGGCTGAAGTGAGCTTCCCGACCCCGACATACCCTAATATGATGATTTTAGCACGTCAAATCGCAAGAATGCGAACATTCGTGAAAATCTTTTTTTTTTTTTGCTGCCACTACGTAGTCACTACGTAGAATGGAAAATTCCGTTTTTTCGCTCTGGAGGACGCAAATATGAAGCGATTCTCGATTGCAACGCGTCAAATTCTTTCATTTCGCGAGCCCCATCCAACGCTGCACGATTCGTGCCGATCGCTTCGATTCGATGTGGTCGCGGTGGTGATCAAAGGGTTTTTAGACCGATTAGTGGTGAAGAGACATGGGCGGGTGAGATGAAGAATTTGCGATTCGATCCGGGCGTGTGACACCGCAAATTGTTCGTCTCGCTAATGCGCATCTAAAAAAGTTGCACGACGGCCGAGCAATTTTGCGAAATGTGTGCGAATTTGCGCTGGCGGTTGGACCGACCTGCATTTAGACCGCAATTGCTCGGCTCCGGTGCGTCATGGCAGGCAGTTAAAAAGGCGAAAATGATAGCCGAGGAAATTATCTATAAGTGCGTCGCGGAACGCATTTCCTCCAGCTCCACGAAAATTGCCAAATAATTGGAAAAGTATATTGATCGAGATTTCTTCTTGCAATTTTTGTAATTAAACTTGAAGTAGCTCGGCCCCAATGAGAGATGGTAAAAATAGTTTCTGAGAAAGCTTGGAATTTTCTAGGCAATTGCTACGGACCGGATTTCATTCAGTTGCAAAATGGTTGCGAAAAAAATAAAAATGGCTATAAGTTCTTCGAATATCCATTCTCACTATTCGACTTTCAAATTAAAATCGCTTCGCCGGTTGAAGAGAAAACATTATTTTGAATTAATCACACGAAAGAGAACGAAATTTTATAAATGCATTATTTCTGCAATATTAAACTAAAAATTTGCGTATAATTGTGAGACAAGATTGAAAGCAATTCGTCATCAATAAATGGAAAAGCGTTCGAAACAAATCTCATATAGATTTCTATCCAAGTGGCCATTGTATTATTTTTTTGATTTTTAATTGTTACTAACAGTAACGTCAAATTATTTTATTTAAATAAAAATTAATTCATTTCGCGATGGATGAGATGGAGGAGGTGAAGGAGCCGGTGGAAGTGCCAGTAGAGAAGGCGGTGGAGGAGCCGCCGAAGAATGAGGTATTTATTAAAATTGATAATAAATTGAATTAACTAAGGATTTTTTTTTTAAATAAATAATTTGATAATTAAATGTAATATTTAATTTTTATTATTTTTAATTGCAGATTGGGCCGCAAAAAAGAGAAAGACCCCAGCGGAAGCGGGGCCGCGGCGGCGGCGGGCGAGGCCGTGGAGATGGCGGCGGCGGCGGACGGGGCCGCGGAGGTGGCGGTGGCGAGGTGCAACAGTTATACAAAACGTGCACCGTCACCAATATTTATAAAAACTACTATTATAAATAAAAAAGAAATAAAAAATAATTTTTTTAATTAAATATAAATCATTAGAGTGACAACAAATGATGAAGTTGTGGAAAGCGAAGAGGCGACGTCGGGGCGCGTCGGGGTCGGGAATGAGCT
Organism: Hololepta plana; assembly: GCA_963695495.1. Classification (NCBI taxonomy): domain Eukaryota; kingdom Metazoa; phylum Arthropoda; class Insecta; order Coleoptera; family Histeridae; genus Hololepta; species Hololepta plana. The sequence continues at coordinate 290,369 of OY968838.1, read as the reverse complement.
GCCCGACCCAAAATTGCCCTTAGCGAATCGTTTCAGCACGTCAAATCGCAAGATTGCGAAAATTCGCGAAAATCTTTTTTTTTTCTTTCTTTCTGTCACTACGTAGAATGCAAAATCGGTTTTTTCGCTCTGGAGGGCGCAAATATGAAGCGATTCTCGATTGTGACGCGTCAAATTCTTCCTTTTCGCGAGCCCCATCCAACGGTGTGCGATTCGTGCGGATGGGTTCGATTCGATGGGGTCGTGCGGGCCATTGAATGGTTTTTGGACCGATTAGTGGTAAACAGACAGCAGGCGCACCCGAATTACCCCCGGAGTGATGGTTTTGCAAAAACAATCGGCATCGTTTTTTTGCAATGTGCGAAAATGCGCAAATTTTCAATGTTTTTCAGGGAAGGCGAAATCTGAGCGGCGCCAGCGGGCCGGGAATGAGCTGCCCGGCCCCAAATTACCCCTATCAGACGGTTTGCCCCAATCGATTCGCAACATTGCGAAATTTTGTGCCAATCTTTATTTTCACTCTACTACGTAGCCACTGCGTAGAGTGAGAAATTATGAAAATTCTTAATTTTTCCCTTCTCGACGGCGAAAGAGGCGACGTGGGGCCGCGTCGGGGTCGGGAATGAGCTGCCCGACCCCAAATTACCCTTAACGAATCGTTTCAGCACGTCAAATCGCAAGAATGCGAAAATTCGTGTAAATCTTTTTTTTGCTCCCACTACGTAGAATGAAAAATTCCGTTTTTTCGATCTGGAGGACGCAAATATGAAGCGATTCGCGATTGCGACCCCTGAAATTCTTCCTTTTCGCGAGCCCCATCCAACGGTGTGCGATTCGTGCCGATCGCTTCGGTTCGATGGGGTCGTGGGGGCGATCGAAGGGTTTTTAGACCAATTAGTGGTGAAGAGACATGGGCGGGTGAGATGAAGAATTTGCGATTCGATCCGGGCGTGTGACACCGCAAATTGTTCGTCTCGCTAATGCGCATCTAAAAAAGTTGCACGACGGCCGAGCAATTTTGCGAAATGTGTGCGAATTTGCGCTGGCGGTTGGACCGACCTGCATTTAGACCGCATTTGCTCGGCTCCGGTGAGGCGGATCGAGGTGGTAAAAAAAGCAATTGAAAGGTCGTGACAATGCGAATCGAAATGATGCGGTCGCGATTTCGTCCAGTTGCAAAAAGAGTGCGAAAAAAATTGAAAATGGCGGTAGGTTCTTCTGATATCGCTTTCGGCCGTTGGAGTTTCAAATTGAAATTATTCGGCTCCGGTGAATGGAATCGAGGTGGTAAAAAAAGAGTTTGAAAGGTCGTGACGATGCGAATAAAAGTGCTGAGGTCGCGACTTCATCCAGCTGCAAGAAAAGTGCGAGAAAAATTCAATTCGCGCAACGTTCTGCAGATATCGTCATCGGCCGTCAGTTTAAATTTAAATTACTCGGCTCCGGTGAAGCGGATGGAGGTGGTAAAAAAAGCAATTGAAAGCCAGTGACAAGCTGTATCCAACTGCTTCGGTCGCGATTTGATCCAGTTGCAAAAAGGTTGCGAAATAATTGAAAGAAAACATTTTCTTAATATGTCGCTTTTCGCTGTTCGATTTTCAAATTAAAATAGCTCCGCCGCATGAAGAGATAAAATGATTTTGAGAAAACCACTCGAAAGAGCGGGAAAATCTGAAGAGGCGGAACACTTTTGCGATCGCGCGATTTTAATTTTACTGTGCGCAAAATTGGAAAAACCGCAATTTTCCCCAATATCTCCGTTATTTCTGTTCCAAACTATCAACATTGATATTCCGTTGGAATCGCAACGAAATTTCCTATCCAAAGGTGCCACTGAATTGCCAAAATTCGAAAATCGCACTTTTCCAAAAAATTTCTAACGCATTGAAAATCGTATCTATCTCGCTCTCTCGCACCCATGGAAACCGGCCCATAAGCGATTTTTTCGCGCTCGCTCGCACTATAGGAATTTTGCAATTTCACCTTTGCAAATGCAATATTCGCACGTGTTTGCTTGCGGCTGATGCAAAATTGCAAAATGTTGCCAATTTTTCGCAATTTGGCGATTTGCAAGTATTTTTTTCCTAAAGAGTTAATATGTCAGTTGGCAATAACATTGCCAATTTTTCGCAAATATAACCGTGGCAAAGGAAAGAGCAGGAAATTTAGTGCAGGGATTATTTACATTGCTTGGAAGTTGAGTGACAATTAGTCACAAAATTAATTGCAAAATTTTGCAAAATTTGAAAGCGGCTTACGGTTTTGCTCACTTTCTTCCTATTTGCAATAACGCCTTACAAAGGACAGGAATTGCTCTATAAAATTGCTATAAAAGGTTTGCGAAAAAAATTGAAATAAGAATAAATTACCCTTCGGAGTTTTATCTTTTTTTTTTTAAAGCAGTTTTTGAAAAATATTGCAAATTTTAACAATAATTAGCAAAAATAAATTATTAGTTAACGTTATTTTCATTTTATTACAGACGAAATCGTTTTTTTTTTTAACAATATAATTTTAAAAAATTCAAATTTGCTTCGTTCGCGCGTCGCCCTTTCCCCAAATTAATCGCTCCCAAATTAATCTTGCCCAACGTCAACCACTAAGTGAGAACGTGAGAGAGAAACAATTTGTCAGAAATTTTCAGCACGTCATCGGCCATTTAATAACGAACGACGACAATTTGCGGGTCGGTGCATGCATGACGTCACAACGTGACGTCACCCGAAATTAAGCGTTTCGCGAGCGCATTTTCGAATGGAAATTTCGACGAATTGGGGGCGTTTTCGCGGTACGAGACCGCCGAAAACGTGTTCCCCGGGTCGAAAACTACCTTATAATTTAATTTGCAAATTAATTATTTGCGAAAACTTAAAAAATTTGCAAATTTTCAATGTTTTTCAGGGAAGATGAAATTTTAGGGGCGCGTCGGGATCGGGAATGAGCTGCTCGACTCAAAATTACCCTTGATGAATCATTTTAGCACGTCAAATCGCAAGAATGCGAACATTCGTGAAAATCTTTTTTTTTTGCTGCCACTACGTAGTCACTACGTAGAATGGAAAATTCAGTTTCTTCGATCTGGAGGACGCAAATATAAAGCGATTCTCGATTGCAACGCGTCAAATTCTTTTATTTCGCGAGCGCCATCCAACGGTGCCGATCGCTTCGGTTCGATGTGGTCGTGGTGGTGATCAAAGGGTTTTTAGACCGATTAGTGGTCACGGTGCGTCATGGCGGGCAGTTAAATGATAGCCGAGGAAATTATCTATAAGTGCGTCGCGGAACGCATTTCCTCCAGCTCCACGAAAATTGCCAAATAATTGGAAAAGTATATTGATCGAGATTTCTTCTTGCAATTTTTGTAATTAAACTTCAACTAGCTCGGCCCCAATGAGAGATGGTAAAAATAGTTTCTGAGAAAGCTTGGAATTTTCTAGGCAATTGCTACGGACCGGATTTCATTCAGTTGCAAAATGGTTGCGAAAAAAATAAAAATGGCTATAAGTTCTTCGAATATCCATTCTCACTATTCGACTTTCAAATTAAAATCGCTTCGCCGGTTGAAGAGAAAACATTATTTTGAATTAATCACACGAAAGAGAACGAAATTTTATAAATGCATTATTTCTGCAATATTAAACTAAAAATTTGCGTATAATTGTGAGACAAGATTGAAAGCAATTCGTCATCAATAAATGGAAAAGCGTTGGAAACAAATCTCATATAGATTTCTATCCAAGTGGCCATTGTATTATTTTTTTGATTTTTAATTGTTACTAACAGTAACGTCAAATTATTTTATTTAAATAAAAATTAATTCATTTCACGATGGATGCTCAAAGTGAGAGCATTGAAATGAAAGAGGTGAAGGAGCCGGTGGAAGTGCCGGTGGAGAAGGCGGTGGAGGAGCCGCCGAAGAATGAGGTATTTATTAAAATTGATAATAAATTAAATTAACTAAGGATTTTTTTTTTAAATAAATAATTTGATAATTAAATGTAATATTTAATTTTTATTATTTTTAATTGCAGATTGGGCCGCAAAAAAGAGAAAGGCCCCAGCGGAAGCGGAAGCGGGGCCGCGGCGGCGGAGTTGGCGGGCGAGGCCGCGGAGGTGGCGGTGGCGAAGTACAACAGTTGTACAAAACGTGCACCGTCACCAATATTTATAAAAATTACTATTTATAAATAAAAAAAAAAAAAATTTTTTTTATTAAACATAAATTTTTCAATCTGGAGGGCGCAAATATGAAGCGATTCGCGATTGCGACCCCTCAAATTCTTCCTTTTCGCGAGCCCCATCCAACGGTGCGCGATTCGTGCCGATCTCTTCGGTTCGATGGGGTCGTGGGGGCGATCGAAGGGTTTTAGACCGATTAGTGGTGAAGAGACATGGGCGGGTGAGGGGAAGAATTTGCGATTCGATCGGGGCGTGTGACACCGCAAATTGTTCGTCTCGCTAATGCGCATCTGACGGCGTGTCGCACGTGCAAAACAGTTGCACGACGGCCGAGCAATTTTGCGAAATGTGTGCGAATTTGCGCTGGTGGTCGGACCGACCTGCACATTGGCCGCTATTGCTCGGCTCCGGTGGGGCGGATCGAGGCGGTGAAAAATGCGTTCGAAAGGTCGAGACGATGCGAATAAAAGTGATGCGGTCGCGATTTCGTCCAGTTGCAAAAAGGTTGCGAAATAATTGACGGAAAACATTTTCTTGACATGTCGCTTTCCGCTGTTCGATGTTCAAATTAAAATAGCTCCGCCGCATGAAGAGATAAAACGATTTTGAAAAAACCACTCGAAAGAGCGCGAAAATCTGAAGAGGCGCAACACTTTTCCGATCGCGCGATTTTAATTTTACTGTGCGCAACATTGGAAAGACCGATTTTTTCCCGCACGGAACCGGTCCCACTTTGTCCCCAATATCTCCGTTATTTCTGTTCCAAAGTATCAACATTGATATTCCGTTGGAATCGCAACGAAATTTCCTATCCAAATATGCCACTGAATTGCCCAAATTCGAAAATCGCACTTTTCCGAAAAATTTCAACTCGAACTCGATTTTCGACTATCTCCGTCCTTTTCTAACGCATTGAAAATCGTATCTATCACGCTCTCTCGCACCCATGGAAACCGGCCCATAAGCGATTTTTTCGCGCTCGCTCGCACTATAGGAATTTTGCAATTTCACCTTTGCAAATGCAATATTCGCAAGTGTTTGCGTGCGGTTGATGCAAAATTGCAAAATCTTGCCAATTTTTCGCAATTTGGCGATTCGCAAGTATTTTTTTCCTAAAGAGTTAATACGTCCTTTTGCAATAACATTGCAAATTTTTCGCAAATTCGCAAATCGAATCGTGCGAATGGAAAGAACAGAAAATTTACTCCGAGGACCAATTAGCATTGTTCCAATCGAGGTTACAATAAAGTCGCAAAATTAATTGCAGAAATGTGCAATGTTCTTGCGGTTTTCCTCCGAATCGCAACGAAGATGGTGAAATTTGCAATTACGCATTCGAAAGGGCAAGAATTTTTCTACAAAACTAATACGGAGCGAATTTGATTCGAATGCAAAAAGAGTGCGAAAAAAAAATAAAATTGCGATAGGTTTTTCATATATCGTTTCTAGATTTTAAAGTTTAAATTCCATTTGCGAAGGAATTAAAAAATTTTTAAAGCGGGTTTTGAAAAATATTGCAAATTTTTTAAACTAACTAGCAAAAAAATTATTGATTGGCATTCTTTTCATTTTATTAACGGAGGACCCCCAAAAAAATTTTTTTAATGAATATTTTAAAAAAATTCAAATTTGCATCATTCGCACGTCGCCCTTTCCCCAAATTAATCGCTCCCAAATTAATCTTGCCCAACGTCAACCAGTAATTGAGAACGTGAAAGAGAAACAATTTGTCAGAATTTTTCACCACGTCGTCGGACATTTAATAACGAACGACAATTTGCGGGTCGGTGCATGCATGACGTCACAACCTGACGTCACCCGAAATTAAGCGTTTCGCGAGCGCATTTTCGAATGGATTTTTCGACGAATTGGGGGCGTTTTCGCGGTACGAGACCGTCGAAAACGTGTTCTCCAGGTCGAAAACTACCTTATATGACCCTTCCCGTGCCGCAACTTGCAAATTAGTTTTGCACGTATTTGCGAATTTTATGCTTTACAGAAGACACGAGCGGAATGCGGCGACAAGGAGGCAATTGCGGGTTTCGGGATGGTGCGAAATCGCTCCGGGGCACCCCAATTACCCCCGGAGTAGTCGTTTCGCAAAAACATTCGCGAACATTTTTGCAAATAAAAAAAATTGCAAATTTTCAATGCTTTTCATAATTTAATAATGCAAAAGTTTAATTTTTAAATTTCTCGCATGACACGACTTCTGTCGCTATTATTTGTTATTTTTCGGAAAAATGTCATTCGACTAACTTCAACGACTGTAATTATTATACAAGTGTTGTGTTAGTGAATTTGCATTTGGAGTATATTTTTGAGGATTTTAAAAATCAAAGGTAAGTTAATTCATTAATTTACATAAAAGGAAAAATAATTCAATTTTTTTTGACGCGAAGTTATTTCGTTAGCTTCAATAAATTTATCAAACGTCGTACTTTATCGTACATTGTATTTTAATTTTCTTTTCTTTCTTCCTTTCTTCTACCAATGTATCTTCAGAACGCATGGATAAGAATATTTCTTGGTCTAAATAGATTAAAAAATTATATTATTTTATATTATTATTTGATAACAGCAGATTCTTATTTTTTTGCTATTTGTAAATTTATCGATCGTTGTGTCTCATTATCCGATTTAATTTAATAATTTTTTAAAAATCGATTAATTTGCTAATTCTCTCATAAACTTAATTTTCCTATTTTTCTTCCAGTTATAATGCCGAGAAGGAAAAGCCGTTTGACCGCGAAGAAAGGACGACGAATTCACGGTCGGGGAGATTCTGCGGCTTCAAGCAGGTATTTTAATTGCAAAAAAATGGATTAAAAATAATATAATTCATAATTTTAATTAAATATTATTCCTAATAATAATTGATGCTTTTGTTTTAGGAATGATGGCGATTCAAGCGTGAGCCCCGCACCGAAGGTTCCCCGAGTGGAGACGGAGGAAAGCGACGATTCTTCCGTTCCGGTGGCGGGACCTTCGACGCTGACGACGACGGCGGTTGCGGCAAAGTTAAGTGGAAACAATTTTCCATTGAGCAACGTTGCCGCGAACGAGGAAAATCTCGATGCAAGCGTTGGCAGCGCGAGTCGCGGAATCGCCGCGGAACCATCCGTTCCCTCGCGTGCGGCTAATGCGACTAAAAAGATTTTCATCGTAATACGTCACCGAGTTACCGGCGAAACGTTCTCGAGTGAAGCGGACGCGTCCGGCTGCAATTGCAATTTCGCAGCGCCGTCGACGTCGCGTATCTGTCCGCTTCACGACATCTTGATGTACGACGACGGTAACTTGGACGTAGAGATAACGGCCGTAGACGATTCAATTGGCGACATGCAACGTTTGCTAGAACGTATCGCAATTGACATGAAAGGCGAGGGAAATCTCGACGCGAACGTTGGCAATGACGCCGTCGTCGCCGTTGCGGAAAGGGAACCTTCAGTTCCCGCCGACGTTGCCAACGTGCTGCAAGGCGACACCGAGATTTCCGCCGTTGCATGTGACACGGCCACCGAACGGCCGTGTGGTTGTCCGCGTGTTTCATGCTCCTTACAGGCTCTAGCTGCCGACTTAATGCTCGATGACGAACGCGGTTTCGTGGACGGATATACCGAAACCGCCGTCAGAGTAGTCGACGACGTGCACGATCAGAATGATCGCTTGCACGTGGAGGAGTTGGCGATCGAACGCCAGGAGGACGTGATACGTCGCGGGCCCAATTACATGTTGGCGGCCCAACGAGCCAATGTTGAAGAGATTCAACTTGGCAGCATGAGCCGTTTGTGCGAGAAATGCCAGGCCATGTACTTCGAGCGTGAAACGACAACGCGGAATAAGTACACAAAGTGCTGCGCAAACGGAAAAGTCGCGCTTCCGCCGCTTGGTGCGTACCCCGGTCTATTGATGGAGTTGTTCGGAGGAGAACATTTAATGGCGAAGGAGTTCAGAAGGAACATAATGGCTTACAATCACGCCTTTCAGTTCGCAAGCGTGGAAGCTAACCTCCGAACAATACCGGGCAGTGGCCCACAAGTATGCGCCATTCAGGGTCAGATTTACCATCATTACTCTGACGTAAATCTGAATAGGCGGGGCCAGAGTTACGGACCGTTATACTTTCTCGATCCCGAGGATGCGGCACGACAAAGATCCGCAGCGAACATGAGACTTTCGCACGACCTTTTGAGAGCCATAGGTGACGTGCTGAACGCTGTAAATCCCTTTGCACACCAGTATCGTCACTTGCGTGACGTTTACGAGGAGCAAAGTAGACGCAACCGTGGCGAGATGCCGAGAGTTTGTCTAGAAATCGTGGGCCGCGATAGGGATCCCGCACAAAGAGAAAGCGATTTACCGCAGATACGCGAGGTGGCGGCCGTCGTGGAATACGACGAGAACAGGCCGCCGAACCCAAATATGCGCGTGTTCTTGAAGGATCACGATTCGGGGTTGAGGACGATATACCCAGAGAGCGAGTATTGCGATCCGCTCGTATTCCCGCTATTGTTCTCCAATGGAGAATTGGGTTGGCATTACAGGATGCTATTGGTAGTTCAAGAAAGAAGGGCCGACCAAGTACAAGTGCTAGATCGAAAGTCTCCATATGCCAGTACTACGCCTACAGATTGGCTTATCGATCGAACAGATCGAATGCACCCTTGCTCGCGGGCGCATTGTCGCAGCAATACATAGTGAGTGCGTACTTGAAGATCGAAGCGAACCGCATTCGATACTTTCGAGCGAACCAGCATCTGTTCAGGGCGGAAGAATATTCTGGGTTAGTCGATTATATTCGACAGAGAGGCGAGCAGGAGAATGTACCCATCGGAAGGATGGTCATACTGCCCTCTACATTTGCAATGTCCCCCCGATCGCAAATGCAGCGCTTCCAGGACACGATGGCCATTGTAAACAAAATGGGTTATCCATCGCTGTTCATCACGTTCACGTGCAACCCCAATTGGAGGGAGATCCGCGACAATATAGCGGCGCACGAACAGCCTTCGAATCATCCGCTCCTCATTGCCAGAGTGTTTCACATGAAACTGAAAGAGCTTATGGAGGATTTGACGAAGAGACACGTGATGGGCGTAACGATATCGTACCTGTACGTTATCGAGTTCCAGAAGCGAGGATTGCCGCACGCGCACATCCTGCTGACCATGCGTGGCGAAGATAAGCCGAAAGAGTGTCTGAGAATAGACCAGCTGGTCAGCGCCGAGATACCGGATCCGGTCGCGGAGCAAACGCTGGCAGAATTAGTAGGGAAGCACATGATCCACGGACCATGCGGACCGCACAATCCGTCCGAAGTGTGCATGTCCGATAATGGCGTGTGCTCGAGAGGCTTCCCGAAGCATTACCAGCACGCGACGACGATCAGCGACGGGAGAATAAGTTACCGTCGGCCGAATAATGGCAAACACGTGGTAGTGCGGAGGAACAACGTGCCGTATACCGTCGATAACGGTTTCGTTGTTCCCTACAACCCCTACCTGCTGCTGAAATATCGCACGCATATAAACGTGGAAGTTTGCGTCAACGTCGGGATGGTGAAGTACCTGTACAAGTACTTCTTTAAGAACCCCGACCAGGCGGTGTTGCAGATCGTCGAGCAACAACCGCATGCGGACGCCGCCAATGAGAGCACGGTCGGTGGCCGCATTGAATACGACGAGATAAAGTCGTATATCAGCGGCCGATACATGACGCCACCGGAAGCCTCTTGGCATATCTTGGAAAAAGAGATGCACGGCAGCTCGCATCACGTCGAGCGACTGGCGGTACATCTGCCCGGACGGCAACGCGTCAACTTCCGCGACGAACAGGAGGAGAGCGGCGCGGCGAGAAACGCGAAGACGCAGTTGACGTCGTGGTTCAATACGAACCGCGCGGACCCGAGCGTAGCCGTCAATTACTTATACACAGAGTTCCCGCAGCACTATGTGTGGAACAGAGACGCCGATCTGTGGCGGAGGAGGCGCCAGTTCAACAAGCCAGTAGTGTCGCGCATGTACAACATCTCCATCAGGCAGGGAGAGTTGTACTACTTGCGCCTACTGCTCCTCCACGTGCGAGGTGCAACGTCCTTCGAAGCGTTGCGCACGGTGAACGGCGTCGTGTGCGAAACGTTCGAGGAAGCGTGCCGGCAGTTGAATCTGCTATGCGAGGACCGCGAGTGGTACCGCAGTCTGGAGGAGGCATGTCAGAAGGACATGCCCAGACAATTGAGGCAGATGTTCGCCTACATCTTGCTCTTCGGCATGGTCTCGAACGTCGCATCGCTATGGGAGCACTTCCGATCGTACATGATCGAGGACTTTGTGCGTCGTCGGCAAATGCACGAGGACGTAGCGGTTCTGTGCGCGTTGCAGCGTATTCAGAACACGCTCGCTCTGCACGGTCGCGACCTGCGCGAGTTCGGCCTGATAGACGGGGAATTTCCGAGCTCGCTGATCGGTGACGATCACGACGAGGACGATCGTCGAACCGATGCACCGACCGTCGACATCGAAGAACAGGTGCGACGATTGAACGACGACCAGCGCCACGTGTTCGACGTGATCGTGCATGCCATCGAAAACGACGGCGACGAACGTCGACGTTTTTATTTGCGCGGCGCCGCAGGTACGGGCAAAACGTACCTGTACAACACGTTGATTGATTATTTCAACGTGAACGGCACCAATGTCGTTGCCGTCGCGTGGACCGGCCTCGCAGCGTCCCTGATGAAAAAGGGACGCACGGTGCACAACCGCTTCAAGCTGCCGGTCCCGATAACAGAAGTATCGACGTCCGCCATCACGCTTCAATCGAACGAAGCGTCGTCCCTCAGAGAGACTAAGGTCATCATCTGGGACGAGATTAGTATGGCGACGCGCACATCTTTCGATCTGGTCGATAAAACGCTACGTTACCTTTGTAACGTCGATCGACCCTTTGGCGGCAAGGTCGTGCTGATCGGCGGGGACTTTAAACAGATCCTGCCGGTCGTTGTGAACGCCGATAGGGCGACGATCGTCGCCGAATGCGTGAAACAGAGCGTGCTGTGGCCACTGTTTGAGGTGCTGGACCTCACCTTAAACATGCGCGTCGATGCGGACGAATTGGAATTCGTCCGTTGGCTGGACGATCTGGGAAACGATCGTTTGCCCACGTTCGGCGAAACGACGCGCAGACGCCTGATAGAGGTGTCGCCACAATGCGTCGTCGCGTCATTAAGCGAGCTCATCGACAAAGTGTTCGGTGAGCTGCGTCCCGGCGAGGTGACGCACAGCGCGATATTGACGCCACTCAACGACGACTGCGATAAGGTCAATCGACTTATCGCAGACAAAATGAGTGAGACAACGGTACAAAAGGTGTACCGTTCAAACGACACGATCGTTTCCGACAATCCGGAGGACGCGGATTTATTTCCGATGGAATTTCTCAATTCCATGACGCCCTCTGGATTTCCGGCTCACAAATTGAATTTGGGAGTCGGAATGGTTGTGATGCTCTTACGAAACCTGAATGTCAAAACAAACCTTTGCAATGGCACTCGGTTAGTAGTGAGGCATCTGGGCAATCACTACATCGATGCGGAAATGATAAATTTCGATGGCTCCCTCTCTGGCAGGAGAGTCTTTATCGCCCGCATCGATTTTCAGACGTCGGAAACCGACACGTTGCCCTTCATATTGCGACGTCGTCAGTTTCCATTGCGACTGTCATACTGCATGACAATAAACAAGTCGCAGGGGCAATCGTTCGACTCGATCGGCATCTACTTGCCGAACACGGTGTTCGAACATGGGCAATTGTACGTTGCGTTCTCGCGCGCACGTACAGTCCGCGGCGTGTACGTTTACCTATTGGAGTCATCCAATCAAGGTAAACTGAACCGCTCGGTCCCGGGGAAAACGTACACAAAAAATATCGTGTATCCGGAAGTGTTGTAGTCGATGCCTAAAGTTGGATCGCGCACACTAATTGTAACACGCCGATCACATAAAACTGTATCGCGTTACATAATTGCAGATTCAAGAAAGTTGGATCTAGCACAATAAATGTAATAACACGCCGATCACAGATAATTGTATCGCGTTATTACATAATTGAAGAAGATTCCATAAAGTTGGATCTTCTCTATTTTAAGAAATGTAAAAACACGCCGATCACAGATAATTGTATCGCGTTATTACATAATTGAAGAAGATTCCATAAAGTTGGATATTCTTTATTTTAATAAAAAATGTAATAACACGCCGATCACAGAAAACTGTATCGCGTTACATGATCAAAAAGATGCGGTCCTGAAGGAAAGGTCAGGACAGAATCTCTAGATTCTGCTCGATACGTCGAGCCGCTAACTGTGGTTCAGATTCTCTTCTCATGGATTTGCCACAGAATGAAAGTCGCAGAAACGCGATACCTGGATCAGGCTTTGCGAATTCGCCTTTCTATCTCTCCTTCCTTCCCTTCTATTTTTTGTTGGCAAATGTCGCGAAATGTTACGAAACCGTTATAAATTTCAATATTTAAATTTTTGTATTGTATAATTTTCATTTGCCATTTGTTTAACGGTGAAATTTTGTTTGTCTGATAGGCAGTTAATTCTAAAAATCTGTTTTAATTATTTTCATTAGAAATAAAGAATGTTGGAGATTTTAATGTGCTAAAGACCTAAAATTATTGTTCAACTAAAGAATTTAATTGTAATTGCAGCACATTAAAACCGAATTTGTCGCAATATCAGACTAGCAAACGTAGCATTTCCAAAAAAAATGTTGTAAGATATAAATGAAAATAAATAAATAAAAATGTCGAGATGTGCCCCCATACTAAGAGGATGACAACGGCAGCCAAGAAGAATATCAGCAGTAAATAAGAGAAGACTCCATTTGGTTCAGGAATTTGCTTATTTCGTAAGACATTTTTTTCTTTTACTTTAGAATTGCGTCTTCAACCACTTACTAATCAGAAACATTTTGCTCACAGCAATCACTTGCCAGCAACCGCGTATCCCGGGGAAGAAAAGCCCAGGAGAGGGACTCTTCTTCTAATCGAACATCAGCCGAAACCACAACAGGTAATTGCTAATTTCCAATTTTCATTTTCAATCACTAACAAATTTTCAATTACTTTCCAAAGGCAACCATTTGTCGAGAACAAAGGAATAAGAAAAATTCAGAAGCGACACTTTTCTACATGCGAACATCCAAAGAAAATGTATGAGGTAAGAGGAAATGTCGCACTATTATGTTTAGTAAATAATATAACTCATTATAAAAGTTATTACTTACAGCCGTTACCTACCAGCAGCAGAATGCAATGGAGAACAAGCTCAACAAGCGAAGAACTTTGTTTCCAATCGATATGGGTAGATAATAGAACGGTAAGAGGAAATTCACAATTTTTCATTCGTAATTAATAACTAAAATATTGAATCTTTGTTAACAGCAAACAATCAATCACAAATATATGTGTGAGAAGAGTGGACTCTACGTCAAATGGAAGCTCGCATGGTAGTAGGCAGGAAAAACTCAGGAATCGACGAGAAAGAAATTCAAAGAAATTGCAGCGAGAAAAAAAATGATGTTCGAAGAAGACCCGGAAGAAGTACGCCAGAAAAAGCTGAGCAATCAACGAAGAAGAAATGGAAGCAAATTGCAGAGAAAGAAAAAAAAAAGAATAACGGAAGAAGACAAAATAAATATATGGAGACACATATTCAAAATTTGTACACACAGTTAAATATCAACTTTTGACATTTGTAAATTTGAACTTTCGCGAATTTCGACCACTATTTTGAATCACCCTATATAATAGGGGCGAGATGCATCTCTTCGAACCTTATGTTAAATACTAGACTGGACAGGGTCCCCTGTTAGGGCATAAACTGTCCAAACAACCTAACCTCCCCCGAGAGGGTTACAAAAATAAACGATTCGCGAATATGAATTTAGATATTAGAACAGAAGTCCCGATTTGAACCAAATCGTAAAAGCATGATGGCATCCGTTTATCAGAAACAGAAAATTCATTGTAGACCATTAAAACCAAGAAGTAATTTGTCATGGGAACTCCCATTCATTCTCCTATGCTGCGTTCCTAGTTGCATTCCTTGCGGAATTCGAAATCAGTGGCATTAAAACTATCAATTGCGCTTTAAAACAATTTCACAAAGCGCAAGGCTGATGCTTTAGTTTCTGTAATCTTAGAGTTGCTCGCCGTATTATTTTGACATAATATTAATGTCGTAAAATACCTCTACAAATACGATTCCAAATATGCGGCTGTCCTTGAAAGATCACGATTTGGGTTTGAGAACAATCTATCAAGAGAGCCAGAATTCCGATGCGCTCGTATTCCTGCTGTTGTTCTCCAATGGAGAATTCGAATGGCACAACAGCCATGCTATTGGTTGCTGGAGAATGAACAGGCAGACCAAGAACAAATGCGATGGGGAAAATCTCCATGTGCTAGTGCTACGCCTACAGATTGGGCCATCGATCGAACAGATCGAATACACTCTTGCATTTGAGCAGATTGTCGCAGCAATTCCTCGTGAATGCGTACTTGAAGATCGAAGCGAACCGCATCCGATAAGTTAAAGCAAACCAGCATCTGTTCAGAGCGCAGGAATATACTGGGTTGGTCGATTACATGCGACAGAAAGGCGAGCAGGAGAATGTACCCATCTAAAGGATGGTCATTCTGCCCTCATCATTCGCAATGTCTCCCCAATCACAGATGCAGTGGTTCCAGAGCGCGCTGGCGATCGTAAATAAAATAGGATATCCGTCCCTGTTCATCATGTTAACGGGCAATCCCAATTAAAAGGAGTGCCGCAAAAACAGGGTGGGGCGCACAATGAATCATCGCTCCTCATTGCCAGAGTGTTTCGCTTTTAGCTGAAAGCGCGAGACCGGCATCCATCTTGCACCTGATATATCGGCAAGTCTTCGATGCGATAGTTTCCTATGCTGCTTCCTTTTGGGCTGAAGGTCTATTTCATTCCTTCGTCACTTACGCGACGTTAAGCGCATCATTCTGCTTGCCTCGTCGTCTTTCAGATGCCCTTCATGACCATCTACATCACACAATGTGTTTGTGCAAGAATGGCGTGTGTTCCGGAGGTTTCCGAAACAATTATAGCAGGCAACGTCGATTACCGACGGAAAGATAAATTACCGCCGAATAAATAACAGCATCCACTTAGAAATACACAGAACCCACATGCCACATGTTGTAATAGAAAGAACATGGATAGCGGTGAACGTGTGCGTGAATATTTGGATGGTAAAGTACCTCTACTAATACTCCTTCAAGAACTACGATTAAGCGGTGTTGCAGATCGTTGAGAAACAACCGCTTGCGGACGCCGCTAATGAGAGCACAGTTGGTGGCCGCGCTGAACACGAGGACATGAAGTCGTATTTCAGCGGCCGATACATGACACCAGCGGAAGTCTTTTGGCACATTTTATAGAACCAGAGTACATCTGCCCCGGCGACAATGCGTCACTTTTTGCCGCGGAGAAGAGACGACAGACTGTTGACAAGACGCAGTGTGACGTCGTGGCTCACTACGAATCGAGCGCAACCCAAAAAACCTTTTTTGCTCTCATGCACTACTTAGGGCTAATAGATTGAACCAAAAGTGGAAAATCCAAGCAATACCACTGCATGAGATAATTATCTTGTGTGAAGAAGATTCGAAGGCGACCAAAACGACTGGAGCCGCTGAGAAACCGCCTGCTAAGGACCAAGACAGGAGCGCACAGTTACAAGGTACAACGAGGAGATACGCCAGAGGTCGGGCGTAAAAATACTCGCGGAAGCCGCCCTACAACGACGCCAGCCGCTGCTAGAGGAGCTGACGTAGCGCCGCGACGCAAGCGTCAGGATCATCGCGGACGCCAAAGAAAACTACTTTCATTTATAATTGTTACATTTATCATAAACAACCTCAGTATTTAAATTTTCTTTCAAATTCAAGCCTGGCCGTGGCTATTCCTCAACCCGCATATTACGTCGCACGGTCATAGCAAAAACATAAACTTCAAATAGAGCAAGTTAAATAGAAAAGAAAGTCCAAATAAAATGGAAAATGTGAAGGAACGCTTGCGACGAAACAAAAGAGGCTTGTATATAAATATTTTGTTTAATTTAATTCATTAATAAGTGTAAGATGTAAGGGATGGAGGAGGCGACCTAGGGGTGAATCGTGGGCGGGAATGAGCTTCCCGACCCCCATTTGCCCTAGTAAGATGATTTTGGCACTCCAATTCGTAAGAATGCGAAAATTATGGAAAATATATATTTTTTAATACGTAGTCACTAAGGCGTGTCGCACGTACGAAAGAGGTGCACGACGGCCGAGAAATGTTGCGAAATGTGTGCGAATTTGCGATGGCCGCCGGACCGACCGACCGCCGGTTGGACCGCAATTGCTCGGCTCCGATGCGTCGTGGCGGGTAGTTAAAAAAACCAAATGATCGCCGAGGAAATTGTGGACGAACGAAGCATCAAGCGGATTTTCTCCAGCTTCACCGATGTCGCGAAATTTTTGCAAAAACATTAATGATCGACATTTTTTCTTGGCATTGTTCCGCTTCCAATTGAAATTGCTCGGCTCCGGTGGGGCGGATCGAGATGGTAAATAACGGAGATTGAAAGCCAATGACAAGGTGTATCGAACTGCTTTCATCCAGTTGCAAAAAGGTTGCGAAATAATTGAAGCAAAACATTTTCTTAACATGTCGCTTTTCGCTGGTCGAATTTCAAATTAAAATAGCTTCGCCGCATAAAGAGATAAAATGATTTTGAAAAAAACACTCGAAAGAGCGGGAAAATCTGAAGAGGCGGAACACTTTTGCGATCGCGCGAATCTAATTTTACTGTGCGCAAAATTGGAAAAACTGCCATTTTTCCGCACGGAACCGGTCCCACATTTTCCCCAATATCTCCGTCGTTTCTTCTCCAAAGTATCAACATCGATATTCCGTTGGAATCGGAACGAAATTTCCTACCCACTGAATTGCCAAAAAATTTTAATTTCGATTTTCGACTATCTCCGTCTTTTTCTAACTCATTGAAAATTATATCTATCTCGCTCTCTCGCACCCATGGAAACCGATTCATAAGCGATTTTTTCGCTCTCGCTCGCAATATAGGAATTTTGCATATGCAATATTCGCACGTGTTTGCCAATTTTTCGCAATTTAACGAGTTGTAAGTATTTTTTTTCTAAATAGTTAATATGTGTTTTGGCAATAACATTGCAAAATTTTCGCAAATCTAATCGTGCCAATGGAAGAAGGAGGAAATTTACTCCGGAGACTAATTCGCATCATTCCAACCAAGGTTACAATTAAGTCGCAAAATTAGTTGCAAAAATGTGCAAAATTCTGCAGCTTTTCCTCCGATTCGCAATGAAGATGGTGAAATTTGCAATGACGCATTCGAAAGGGCAAGAATTTTTTTACAAAACTAATACGGAGCGAATTTGATTGTCTATTTTGCGTGTGTATGGTTAATTAACGAAATGTAAATTGACGATTTGCACTAAATATTAATTATATTGCGGAAAACAGGGAGATTTATTCGAAACTTTTTTTCATAATTAAATCATTTGCAAGAAGCTTTTAATGTAAAATATCGGTTTTGACAATGAAAACTACAAAAAAAATCGCATCAAATTCAGTTAAAAATTCAATTTTGTAAATCCGTAGATTCGCTAACCTGACAATAGTATTCAAGATATTAAATCCATTTATCAAGAAAAGGAATGTTTTGTTAATTCAGTGTTACGAATCGAGCGCGAACAAAATTTGAATTATTTATAATCGATTTTTTGTTTCTAAAATAAGCCGTTTTATTAATTTCTGCTCTTCATAATCATGTTAATTATCAGTAAACAAAAGATGCTTTAATTCAAATGAAATCGACTTGGAAAATAAAAACAAAATCCTACCTTATCATATTCCTGCTTACATCCTCTGATCGGCGCGAAAGCTAAAAATTAACGCGAGAAATAAATTCAAATATTTAATTACAAATTAACATTAAATTAACTGTCAATCATTCTACGAATCAATGACAAATAAATCCGTTGCCTACCATTTTCAAATAGCGGACCCCCACTATGGCAACGGCCGGATGTTGATGGCCGCCACCGGATGTTGATAAGAAACAACGAATCGGCCACAATTTTGCACATTTTCATCGTGGACTTTCAATCAAAAAATGCACAATTTGCCCGCATTTTGTTCTTACACCCGACTAATCAACGCTTTTGCAGCAATTATGCAAACTTTTCACTAAATTCCCAACACGATTTCGCAACGTTATGCAAAAAAACACACCGCGACCGGCAGCACGTGAACTCCGCTTGGCGTCGCGTTGTCGAATGGCGGTAACCATGATGGAATAATATTATTGTATCATGGCGGAAAACATGGTAACATCGAAATGACGAGAGCCTACTAACAGCGTTGATATTAGCAATCATTCGGTTTATTGGTAGATTTACTAAATTGCAAAGTGTTACAAAATGTTGATTGTTTTCGGCTTAATTCAAGTAAAGTGCAGCCTATCACATGTTAAAATGCTAAATTAACAATCTTGTATCGAGTTCTAACTATATTCTACAAACATTATCTTCAATAATCGCAATATGTAACATGTTTTACTTATTTTCGGACACGTATTACAATATGTCTTATTTTCATATCAAGCTGCTCAAAAAGTAGTTCCATTTACTTCCATTAAGTTAATTTAATCATATATTTTCTTTACTAAACGTGAGCACAAATTAATAAAGTAATTTGTCTTGGAAAACTCACATTTAGTACATTCCTTCAGTAAAGCCACCTACTGTTTAACAATTATTTTATAATGGATAGTCAACAACACATTTTTGCTGTATTTGTTACTTCCAAAAAGGAAAGAATGCTGTGCAAACTTGCAAAAAGTTTATTGCAGCAAAACCTTATAAGGAAAACTCCAGTATTTGTTGGCGCCTTATTGTTTTGCAGAATTCAGCGTGAATAATGCGTCTCTGCTCCAATTGGTCAATAGTTGTTAATAATCACAAACTCTTCATTTCGTTTAATTTTATTCACAAACTGATGGATTTTAATGGAAGGAAACCATCACATAACGTTTCTGAAGCTTCAACAGAGATGGCAGATGCTTATCCAACAAGACAGACAATGTATCATCAACTAAAACAAATATATTACAAAAACTTAATAACAAAAGATATGAATTAGGAAAAAAAAGTAGAGTTTTAAACCTAATACAATATGGTAGATCCTCCAGCTACAAAGAGGAGCATTCACTTGTGAGGAGTGTCTTTTCTTCTGCTAAATCGCATTTTGTTTAAATGTTGGAGCTAAAATATAAAAACCATTAGTAACCACCCGAACTTTAGTAATTTCAAATTGGCCATACAATGATCGATTTAGTTTCCAAACTTGCGCCAACTGAAATTTGCCATCCCTCGATAGATGAAGTGCCTTGTTTTCTTATGATTTGAGGTCCTCGCCAGTAACACTTGGCACATGGGCAGCCATATTATTTTAGGTTATTTTGCCCTTAAACTGAAGAAGCATATGAAGAGATACAAATCAGAATGTTCCAATAACTTACAGTTGACAGTCCTCCAATTTTGACATCATCTTGAAACTTATCCCTATGTGGGATGACAATTGAATGGACTTGAAGATTGAAGTGACCATTTTCAATTGACGCGATGCAATGGAAATGCATTCAGCACTTTAATCTTTAGCTGGATGTTACTCTACACAGGACAACATTATTCTGATACAACTGCATCATGACTTAATTTGTCTCCAACTTTTGTTTCCTTGATTAAACAAATTCTTACGCTGCAACTTTCATTTACGAACTTCCTTATCATATCCTTATCACATAATGAGAATTATCTGTTTTGAACACCAACCAGCAAACACAATCTCTTCATTGCTCAAATCAAATATCGTTCAGTGCATTCACTACTCTTGTAGATTATATTCTTATTTTTTCATGGTTATAAATGCCATTGTTGAGAGAAACAATTGCTAATTCCTGAAATCAATTATATTCTGCAATGATTTACTATTATATATTAACGAAGTGAGACCAACCGATACTTATTTTGCTTCAAAAATAATATTTTCTGTTCTTTTTTTCGTAAACATTTCGTAATGTTTACAAATCTTTTGTACATTTCCACAATAACCACTTTGACAAATGGACAAAGTGACATTTGGTTTTTAAACGTTGGCAACCGTGTGTGCACGAACGTCATCATGGAACAAAACAAAGGCGCTAAAGTACAAGCATCTATTATCTTTGACATCGATGTCAATTTTAGTGCGCTTCGAAGAAGTATGAATTAAGATTTTAGTAACCATTTAATAAGGAGACATAAATCGATATTTACCAATTCAGTTGATTAATTAACCTCAACTAATTAAATTCTAATCTTAATTGTTGAAATATTGCAGGCAAGTCAGTCGACCATAAATCAGCTTCCAATGGAGCAAATGTTAAGGCAAAGAAAAGGAATAATAATCAAGATGAACAAGATAATGATGGCATTAGCAAGAAGTAAATCATTATGATGATGCGAACTATTCAAAGTGAGGTTAAAGTAAAAAGTAGCTGATTCAAAAAGAAATTGAATTATTAAGAGGATGAAGAAGATGATGGCGAGAAACTAACACTGCAAGTAGCAACTGAAGGAACCATGTATTATCTATCAAGCTGATATTTAATTTAGTTCTTGGTTGGTATATTAAGCATTACTTATTAACAAACCGTAATTTGTTTTAGAATGGATCAATTAATACAAATCAAACTAGTGAATATTGAGCAGATTTAAAGATCTCGTTCCTACAGATGATCCAAATCATTTGCAACATCTCGATCGGTTGCCATTTGAAGATTATGCCATTACTAAATCGAGTACTTTAGTAGCTTCAATTGTGATGGTAAAGCAATTTTCTGGACTTTATCCAGGATTTTCTCATTTCTGTAATTCCATTTCTCTAAAGCCATCTAATGGATGATTATTTTAGAAATGAATGGACAGTAATCAAATCCCCATCATGGATTATTATTATGGACAGTTTATGGCTGCAATTTCATCCAATATACTTTGTTTATCGTCAAGTAATTCAGATGGACGATCATATCCATTGATGATGGCTAATTTATGCTGGACATCATCCATTTATATCTTGGAAAAGTGTAACTAATCTGCACACATTGATGGATTTTCTACAATAATTGTTGGAATTAATGTTTAAGAAATAGCAAACTCACTAATTTATTACCTCTTTGCAAGGAAATATTTAGATTTAGGACGGATTCCCGGTGATAATCCGAGTTATTTGAATTGGTAAAAACATTATTTCCTCTTTAATATTTTCGATTCTAATTCGACTTCATGTATATTAATCGTTTTTTTTTGCATTTTAGGTTCTAATCCATTCGAATATTGAAATGTTGTAGGAGGACGTACCAAAAGAATGTTCACCGATCGAATACGACGGATGATTCCATTAAAGAACTACAGGGTAACGTTTTAGCAAAACTAATTAATAACTGCAAAATTAACTTTTCTTCCTTTTCTTGTTTTAGTCGAACAATTCAAGTCGATGTTGGATAACGTCGCCTTTTTCAAAAACGAAAGTGTTCGCCGATTAACAGAAACGTTCCGGCAAACCGAAGAAAGACTCCGATATAATCGGCATCGAAGGCACGTGAAGAAATTAAACGTCGATTGAATGATTGCAATCGAGCGATCAAACTATTCGCAAACTATGTAACGATTTCCAAACGGCATTTTAACGAATGACATACAAAAAGAAGTCAAACGTTTGCGGACGCGGCACCTTGAATGCATTCAAATCGAGACTTGAATTGAGAACCGTTGGAAACAATGAGAGAAATCGATCGATTAACCGACAACCGATCGATATCCGAATCACGTGTCGCCGCGGTACCGCAATTAGCAGTGCAGTTTCCGTGGCACTAAACACGGCTTCGATAGTCGCACTTTGGTCTTAAGACCGGGTTCGATACTTGCGATCGGACAATGTGGCCTCCAGGTTTTAGCATATCACTCGCTCGCAACAATAACCGAAGTTTAGCGAAAAGATGATCAAAGAGATGCCGTAAACTAGAAGACTACGAAACAAATCGTAAATTTACTTTTAAACGCATTTAATTAAATGCCGCCCAAAGGAAATTTGGATTAAGTTTATCGAATTTTAGGTCCACTGAAAACGGCGTGTGGGCACAAACGGCGATCGTGCGATTTGGCGCAAAGCACTTGATTGAATGGGAACTCGATGGCGCCTTCGGCATTAAACCGATGTCAAAGCGTAGATCACCGCCGAAGACGCGTTAATAAGCGATATTTATTATTAAGCGACTAGAACAAATCAAAACGGAACACCAAATTTAAATTATTGCCATTTTTGATAGAATGACAGCAATCATTTATTCTGCAAACAATATTTAATAACGAAGACTTTCAATCGTGTGATATGAAAGAGTCGATTCCAAAGAAGGAAAATGAGAATTTAACCGCTAGCAAACTTAATTCTAGACTGTATTCAACTTGGTTACGATCAACACGCGAACGCACTGATCGAGCGAGGAGCAAACGGCGAGACCGCGCTTCTGCTTGCACCAATCGTAGCTGGTGATCGGTTGTGTCGATAGCGTTACATTCTGCAATTGATTCAATTGACCGATCACGCCAAACTCCAAGCCATCGGCGTCCCTGTCCGTTCTCTTCGCGGGGTAGACACTATCGGAAAACAAAGAGAAATGTTCTTTAAATAACCAAATAATAGAGTAGAATGGACGCGAGAAAAAAGTGACGATCGGAAGTAGATCAAGGAAGAAATGATTGTCAATTCACTCAACTAATTCCATAGACACAGGGAACCGGAACCGCCGGTCGTAACGAAGACTTCGCGGTTCTGCGGCAAATGTTTCACTTGCCACACGGTCGAATCGTGTGCCTTATGGCTCAAATGGGCGTAACCGCGTGTCGGATGGAACGTCCGCATGTCGTACACGTGCAGTCTCGATTCGAGGGTGGTCGCGATCAGTTTGTTCATCGGGATGTCGCCGCGATCGAATTGCACGCTGGTCACCTGAATAATGCGATAGAAAACCAGATATAGAAGTAAACGCTAACGATATCAAAGGAGTAAAGGATTTTGTTTTTAGGGAAACAAGGGAAGCCGAAATATTAAGACAAAAGAGAAACGGAAAGTTCATAGAGAGGCAATCACTAGAAAGCAATGCAATGGGAAACTGTCTCAAAAGCCTGCGTCCAGTAAACGATCGAAGACTTACGCCGTTCTTGAGTGTCTTTGACCATCGTAGCGACATCGCTCGCAAATCGAACAGCTTCAGGTCGCCGTTGTCGTAACCGGCGACAATCGCGCGTTCCGCATCGTTGTACGCGTCGCCGAAACAGACCGTCCAACAGTCTCGCGCCGGCAGATTGGTCGCCCCCGAATCGTCTGCGGACGGCGCGAACGTCGCCACGGGATCGTCCTTCTGACGCACGTCCCACACCATCACGTGACCTAATTGGTTTTCATCGGTTTGCAGTTGTTTTAGATGTTGTCGGAGAATTGGAAGAATTGGAATTTACCATCTTTCCCAGCGGTAACAATTTCGGGTGCACCGCAACTGTTAAGGGCACCGGCCACGCCGTCGATACAGTTGACGACGCCACGATGTCGATGGGTCGCGTAGATCGGCGTGATCGTGTTCTCCAAGTCCCTGGCGCATTGGATTGCGTAGAGGACAAAACCGTTAAAGTTAGAAAGTCGTTTTGGGGCGAATCGCGACATTTGCCCATTAGGAAAATTACGCTCCAACTTTCCCGTTTTAACCCTCAGGGGTTGTTAGATGGTTGCAAAATAGTCCCACCCTTTTGCTATCGAAAGATGCACGGTGGGACAATTTTCAAACCGCTTCAGACGTGAAAAATGTAAAAATTCACGGTCTGACCCAAAAGTTCCCGGACTGGTGCTATAACTTTTTTTAGGTTAGCGCCACCGTGAATTTGAAAACTGCGTTAAATAGGTAGACAAATACTCTGTAATTTTAGACAGTTTCAGACTTCTAGCATTTATACTTTTCTCACAATTCCATTTTTCGAAAACCCACTTTTAATTGTTCGTCATGGATTCTAAACTCGAAATTCGCGCCAACATCATGTTCTGTTTTAAGCATGGAAAGAGTGCCACAGAAGCGTTTAAATTGATTTAAAAAACACATGGGCAGGAAGCAATGAGTCGGACAACTGTTTTCCAATCGTTTGCAATTTTCAAAGAAGGTCGTGAAGAGATTGAAGATGATTCCCGCTGAGGGCGCCCAAAAGAAGGGCTTAGTGATGATAACTTGAGAAAAGTAGCCGAAGCTATAAAAGCTGGCAAGTGTCTATCGATCCGATTGCTGGAATACATGGCTGGAATTCCCAGGATTAATGTCAACCAAATTTTGGTAGGAGATTTGCACAAAAAGAAGGATTGCGCCTGGTTTGTTCAATAAATGCAGGATTGTCAAGGAGTTTCTGGCCAAGAAGGACGTCGTTGTGCTGGAGCACCTCCCACTATTCGCCAGATCTGGCTCCAGCAGACTTCTGGCTCTTCCCCAAGCTAAAATTGGAGATGAAGGGAAAAGGCTGCCAAAAGTCGAGTGTGCCCTCTGCTTCCAATCGTATTACAAACGTATTCAACGGTGTATAAATGAGGAAGGCTCCTATTTTGAATAATCCGAAATAAATTTAATGATGTGACAAACCGTTTTGTTTTTATGCGATCAGTCCGGGAACTTTTAGGTCAGACCGTGTATGTTGTGTTTTAATAAATGTGATTTAGTTAATTAGTTGCATGGTGGGGTCTTCATGTCCCACCATGTTGGTAGGACTTCCTACCGATAGTTTAATTTTTTTACCACCTTCTGCATTAAAACATAAGATTTAATTAAGATAAACTTCTTTTGACCCATTTTGCATAAAGACGTTTCGTGCGCAAATACTTTTCTGCTTCAATTGTCGAAATCGTGTGCTTCAAGCGGTCAACTCAAACACTCACCAAACTTGCACGCGACCGAGGAAATCGCCCGTTGCCAAATGACGTTCGTTCGTGTTGCTCGCGTCGAACGTGCCGCAGCGGAAGAACGCGCGACTGCCGAATTCGTGCTTTTTCGCGACGCAACCCGCAGCTTCGCCGTTCAACGTGTGCACTTCGCCAATTCCGCATCCGTTCGGTTGGCCACCGAGCACCACGAAGCCGGCAGTTGCAGGGATCCATTTGACGTCGTGCGCGGTGTAATTGAGCGTCACTTCACCGTGGACGATCACTTGCGGCCGTTCTAATTCGAACATCGGGCAAGAATTGAGAGGGAAATGTAAAAAGCGATCTAGCCGATGGATAAACGGTTAATGAAGCGATTAGTTGATTGACGAAAAATGAGAATTCTGCGTTTCCAACGACGACAAAACCATTGATTCGTCGATTCGCGTGTTTTATCGGTGACAATACGATGGGAAATTTCAAGTCGTACGCTTTGTTTGATCGATAAATTCATTTCTTGGTTAATATCAATCGCATAACAGCCGGTTCTGGCTCACTTCGTTGGGTTTATGTTTCCGCAACGATAGAGAGTCTACATTTTGCATAATATTTGCATATAATTCGCACAAAAAAAAAACAATTTAGTAGTGATGAGATTTGCGTTTAAGACCATGATCATTTTACAGGAGCATTTCGCAGATTAGTTCATCAAACTTATATTATAAAAACGAACATTATGTTCCTGTTGTTTTCTTTCGCTGCTCGGTTTATTCACCGATAAATAAAATGTATATTTTTTTACGAAATATTTGGAAAACACGAATGAAAACTTTCACTTTTTAGACTCTTTCCGGTTTATGGCTGCTGCTAGCGTTGAGTAATTAGCATCATAGTCGAGTAAAATTAGATTTTTTCTTCGGAAATATACCCGGAAAGCTGATTTTTTGCGTGAACCTTCATAATGATCGCCTTGACAAAGTGTCAAAAGTCCCCATCGATTCGAGTTGAGCTAAAGATTTTATATGGTGTCAAAGATGGCCAAAAGTGGTTTTCTGCGAATATCTCGTCAACGGTCACTTTTAGAGCAAAGACACATGTTATCGAAGTTGTAGATTACGAAATTCCCTACAAAAAAGTTATTGTCACTTTTATTCGTAGGAGCAACCGTTTTGAAAGTAATTCGAAATTAACAAGTTAACAGCGTCTCCAATCGAGGTATTGATACGTTATTATCCTGCCACAGAAATAAAATAAATTTTGATTTGAAATTAGTTTATGACTACACAGAATACGCTCATAGTTCAACGTACGTTTCACGGCGTCTTTGTGCAAAGCTTCTAAATCCTAAAAAACGAGATTCTTTTTTGGTCTACAAATCACAAGATTTTTACAGTTTGTTTCATATTATCCGCGATGAAAATTTGTAACCTATCAAACTTTTTCCACTTTGGAAAGAGATGGTGATCGCAAGAAGCCAAATCACGTACGTATAAACAAGGTATTCCAGCAATTAGAACCATAAATCACAAAGTTTAATCTTAAGCCACATTCAGGAATCGATGCATTTCTATGTTACGTGAAAAATTGGAAGCTGCTAATCTCAGTGTAAAACAAGGTGCAAATGATGCTGATGTTCTCATTATCGAAAGAGCAATCGAAGAATTCGAAAAAATGAACAAGTGTTGTCGTAGGCGAAGACGTGGATTTATTAGTACAATTGATTGCACGTGCCCGTCTTTATAAATTTTTTTTTAAACCTGGCAAAGGAAGAATAGAATCAAAAATGTAATCTTCACATAGTATGGATTCATAACCAAAGTTTAAGGATCATATTTCATTATTGCGCGCAATGACAAGTTGCGACACTACGTCAGCTATATAACATCGATTTGTACATAGTGTAAATAAAGATATTAAGTTTTAACATGAGTTTCAGTTCCGTTTAAAAATGACGATCCTTCGACAAAACATTTGAGAGACACTTTTGAATTTGATAAAGATGAAACAGGTGAATGTTATCGAGATATTTATAAAAGAATGTCTGCTGTGATAGATCCATTAGCGTGGAAACAAAATGTCATAGAGATTGTTTATCTCTCATTACGAAATGCGCTTGCAAAATTTCGCAAAAGAAAAATCACCCGCAAACATGGCTGCTTAATGCAACTATGGAGGCAATCTATCAAGATATAGTTGAAAATGAAGATTCTCCATTTTTCTTGCAAGAAGTGTATCATAAGATGACGAAACCATTAAAGCACGTTTGATGTTACGATGATGATATTGTCTTTTTTAGTAAATGTGATGACAATGAAATCCTATCTGAAACATAGTTCAATCAAAGGCCAAATCATAAACAAGAAGAATCATCTTAAGGGCCGTGCGGTGAGATTCTTCGACGACTCTTTCGCACCGAAGTTCCATATAATCATGAACACCCAGCTAGTGATAAAATGTTCCAAAGAATTAATGCTTCGATTCCGCAATAATTAATTATCCTTCCATCAGAAGTAATTCTGAAAGGTAAAACGATTATACCCGAAATAATTGTAGTGCTACGAGGTCAGAATATGAGTACGTCGTGCACGGATCGTGTTAAATAACACTTACTGTCACTGACGCTTCTAAACACTTGCACGTGCACTCACATTCTAGCGACAGCAATAAATCCGTCTATCGGCGACGCGGGAGTCGTGGCCGTTGCCCCGGAGACGAACGAACACTCTTTCAATACTTGGTCATGATTTATTAGTTGGAAACGCGATGTTCGTTGCCCATTTCGTTACACAAATAGTTCATATTGAAAGTAATTGCAGGCAGCACATTAAGCGCTACCACATGTAAATTAGTTGACGAATTCCGTTCCAATTAACAACTCTGAGGCCGCGATCGAAAGGGCCGGAGATGCTGTTAACGCGCTAGTGAGTGACAGTCATTGTGCGTTATTGAATCGCGAGTTGTCTTTGTACATTTTGGTTTATAGATAGTCTTTGTACATTTTGGAAATGAATTGTAAATAGCGAACTAAGAAATAGCAATCGACGGACTTTCTTGTTGCGATGAACCGTTTGTTCAAACATCGAAAGAAACAAACGCGAAATTGAAGGTTCATCGCAACAAGAAAGTGACTGTATGTTAATATTGTTGAGACAAAGCTGCCAGCCAACAAAATCTGGTTTTGGGCAGTTTTGTCTCACAAAGGGCACACTCTCCCCGAATTGGAAGGGGAGAGATAAGTGCCCATATAAATATAAGAACTTTGCACTGAAAAACAAATCGACTTCATTTTTTCGTCTCGAGATGTTATCGTTAACACTGTCGTTGTCGTGCTTTTTCGTGTCACTAAATTAATTAAATTAGTGTACAATTTGTAATATATATGTGTAAATAAAGTTAAGTTAGTTTTACACATTGGTCCTTCGAATCAAGAACAACAAAAAACTTCGTACTCAAGAACGGGTGCGAACATTTGGTCCTTCAAGAACCGGATTTGGAGAATCGAGCCGAACAGATGCGATATTGCTTTTGAAAAATCGCGCGTTGGAATGAAGAACATTTGCGGGTCTGAAACACCTCGTTCGCATTCATTAGGAATGAGGTGAAGCTGGTCTTCGTTCCGTTGCAAAATTCTTACATATCATTTCATCCAAGCAGCAGAATCAACGAATCGAAGTTTTTCCTTTTCGTAGAAAATACAATCGGGGCCATACAATTGATGGCCGGTGGATCTTTGGGGTGTAGAATACGTTTGGAATTAATTTCAATCAAACGAATTATGGCAAAATTCGATAATTTGAAGTCTCCATCGTTCAATTCGACAATTGGTTTTGCAGTTAGCGAAAAAAAAAATTGTTTATTTTTTACATATTTAATAATATATTTTGCGAAAGCTATAAATGTGCAATTAAAATCGTAAGCGGATTGCGAATAATCGCGCATAACAATTCGCGGTCGTACATTTTTCCGTTAATTCCATCGAATCATTTTTCAAAGCTCTTTCTCGAACCCGAAATAAATCTACGATTCCACGAAATAAACGAATGCTTATAATAAAATTGCGAGTTATTAATCAGACAAAACCGCTTATAAGGTCCCCCACATGATTTCTACTTGTTGTTCATTGTTGCTTCACTTGAGACGAAAACGCGATTGGAAACGAGCGAAATTTGAATGCGAAAACGAAACGGATTTGCGAACAAAATAGACAAAAAAAAATAATAAACGATATCTGCACGAATTCGAGTGGCGTCGCAAAGTTTCCTTTCAAACGAAACATCGCACGTGTTCAGGTGCACAACGAACATAATGACGACGATAAGAGAAAACTTTCCTTTTCAAAATTTTCCCCCGCTCGAACAAAGAAATTCGCAATGTATTAAAACAAAACAACAAGCAAACGCAAGCACTCGATTGTTGCTCGCATTTAACTAATCAACGCAAAAAAAAAAAAAATATCCGAAAATGAAGCGACAATTTCGGCGCATCGTCGAAAACCGAATTTTTCCTGAAAGGCATAAAAAAAAACATTATTTTTTTTTTCGCAAATCTTCCATTTCACTTTATTCAACGCGGCGTTTTACAGCGCGATTTTTCCCTACGCGACGTGTGTCACAGTCGCCTGGAACTTTCAGGGGAGGGTAGCCGACGCCGATACCCCGCCGCCTCCACCCCTCGATCCCGCGCGACGGTAGCGCCAGTCTCTCGCAGGTTTTCGTCGCGATCGGACGTCGCCGGAAGTGGGAAACGCGCCGCCAAGAGAGCACGTGTCGACCCGGACCGAGGACTTGTTCTTGTCTCGCAAAATTTGTATCCGGTCGTGTTTTTGTTTTTCGTTTTTATAAAAAAAAAAAAAATAATTGCCCCGTGCACGTTTATGCGGACTTTTCGCGGACGAGGGAATTTATTTGGTGGCGAATCAGGTTGTTAATGAACGGGGGTACGTATTTATTGTTAACAATTATTTCGCGTTCTAATGGCATTAATTCCATTCGTTCCGTTATTATTGTTATTATTCGAATAATGCTCGAGTGATTAATGTTCGTTGTTCATTCGCCTTTTGCGACGTCGCGAAGTTAATCATTAACAATTATCGACATTAATTTATGGAGAATTTCGGTCCGTCGCGAGGGGAGACGAAACGAAAAGGGAAGAAACAGAGGAATAACGCCGTTTTATAACCGGAGTTTTATGGCGGAGATTTCGGCTTTATTATGGATGCTTCCGGTTACATTTTGTTTCTTTTTTTTTTTACTAGGCCGTCACACCTATGCAGGAAGATTTGCTTTTTAACTGCAGCTTTTACGGCCCCCAACTTATAATACAATGTTCTTCGGCCCTAAACAAGAACGCGAAGTGGAGGAAGCAAAGGCGGAACATCCCTTCAACCCCCATCTGCATTTCCTTTTATACAATTCGCATTCGGCTAGTGGCAATAAAATTCGCTATTAATTAGTCTTTGCTAATTGTTCGTATTAATTACTTTGCAATTATGTTGTTCAGTTGGCGATTTTTTTTTATTATTATTTTTGATTCGCTCACGTTCGTCGTCGCGCGAATTGATTTTAATTTGCGCGAATGCTCCCTCGTAAAATCGCCGTCACCGAGACGAAAGCCAATTTGCCTTATTACTATTAGCATCGCTATTGCTTCGATCAATCTGGTTATTAATTAAAAGCAAACGATTTTAAATTGCGATTTCGTTTTTTTTTTTCGTTTTTTTTTCTCTTTCGGTTCTCCCATTTAGGAGGATTTAATAAAAGTTCCTTTATGCATTCGTCGCTGAATGTTGCCTTTAATTGAAAATATCTCTATTAGTAATTTGTTTCGTTCTTGTCTTTCGTTTAAATATTACTTTTGCTTTAGATTCGAAGGGAAACGATTTGAGAAATATTTAAAAATCGAAGCGAAGAGAATTCGTATTTTTTTCTATTTAACATACGCATCGCTATTGTTGGTAACAACCACAAAAAGCAACACAAAACTCCCCCTTTTTGGGGATAGAAGATGCCCCTTGAAGGGGGGGGGGGGAAATACAAATAATTGCGATGGGGAAAGCAACGAGAAAAATATACATTTCATCGTGCCTCCTCTCGCGAAAATTTATTTAAATCCCGAAGAAACTTTGTTCGCTGTTAAATAAATATTTATCATTTGCCAAACGAAACGAAAAAAAAAAAGGGAAAACTTCGTCAAAAGAAAAGAGGCCGCTCGAAAGAAAAAAAAAAAAGAAATTGTACTAGCGCAGGTTCAATTATTTAATTCGCTAATGAAATATTTACCGTTACTCTCATTGCGCCATGCGAAGTATTTATTCCAATCACGTGATCTGTTTATGAAGAGCAAGTCGTTTGCTCCCATCTTCTATTGCGTACAGTTGAAACGAGATTGCAACCGGTCGATAATTTACGGAAAAAAATTGCAACAACTCTCCGCACGTTACAGGTGGAAATTATTACATTTCCTTCATCATTCGATAACGTGATTAAGTAACTATTATCAATTACGTTGTGTTTCGTCGGTTTAATACAAAATAACAGGCTGATAACGTGCTATTACAAGACGAATATGAACGAATTTTAGCGACCTTTTTGTAGAAAGCTATAAAAATATAATTTCCTAAATATTTATTAGGAATACACCAGAAAATGTTTGTCCAACAAAAGATGAAGGAAACATTTTTGCCTTATTTTTTTCCCCTTGCTTCTCGCCCCACGTATTATAAAACGTTCTCGTGTGACATGTAAATGATGGATTATGTTTGTGGATGTATTCGGGAACGATAAAGAGCGCCGTGAATGGGGATGACTTAAATACCGGACCGACAATAGCATATACATGTACAGGGTTTGTTTAGAAAACGTTTAAAAGACGTTTCCGCTATTATCTTGGGCCAAATGATCGCCCCTTAACGTTTGCGACGCTCTTTTTAACACCCGGTATATGCTTGGCGATATTTTCGCCAATCATCTCCACGAAGACACGTGTAGCGGACACGCAGGTAGTTTGTCGATTGTTATTCCATTCATCGTCCCCTTTTCTTTGCAATTTATGCAATTTTCTTTGCTATGGCGACCTGCTTTTGGTTGTCGAACGTAAAAATGGAAGAAAGCTGCGTCCGTTGTTTTTCAACCTCCTCCTTTCTCGATTCCCTTTTCCCCCCGCCGGACTTGCAGTCGTCTCGTATTTATTTACGAATCCAAAGGGCAGCTGACATTAATATAATTTCACGTGTCCACGTCAATAGCACACGCGAATCTACGTTTATCCAAGAATTTAATATATCGGGCATTCCGTGTTGCGATGCTTAAGGAGTCTGTCGATTGAGTAGTGAAAACAAAAAAATAATAATGGAGAACGTTGACGTATTCGTAATATTTTTGTCATTGCGTATTTGCTGGAACAATTTGCCATCGATTCGATGCGAACGAAAAGTCGTCAAATAGAGCTAAAATCAGTTAAGCGTCATCAGAAGTCGCTATGGGAATGTGAGAGTTTTTCAAAGTTATTTGAGAGTTTGCATGCTGCTCCCTATTAATGTTTGATAATTTTCGAATACAGCAATTTCATTAATTAGTTGAGGTGAGATTACTTGAGGTTTGGTTGAGATTACTTGAGGTTAGGTGAGTTTGGTAGAGGTTACTTGAGAATTGGTTGAGTTTATTTGAGTTTGGTTGCGTTTGGTTGAGTTTACTTGAGATTTGGTTGAAATTACTTGAGGTTAGGTGAGTTTGGTAGAGGTTACTTGAGATTTGGTTGAGTTTATTTGAGTTTGGTTGCGTTTGGTTGAGTTTACTTGAGGTTTGGTTGAGATTACTTGAGGTTAGGTGAGTTTGGTAGAGGTTACTTGAGATTTGGTTGAGTTTATTTGAGTTTGGTTGCGTTTGGTTGAGTTTACTTGAGGTTTGGTTGAGATTACTTGAGGTTAGGTGAGTTTGGTAGAGGTTACTTGAGATTTGGTTGAGTTTATTTGAGTTTGGTTGCGTTTGGTTGAGTTTACTTGAGGTTTGGTTGAGATTACTTGAGGTTAGGTGAGTTTGGTAGAGGTTACTTGAGATTTGGTTGAGTTTATTTGAGTTTGGTTGCGTTTGGTTGAGTTTACTTGAGGTTTGGTTGAGATTACTTGAGGTTAGGTGAGTTTGGTAGAGGTTACTTGAGAATTGGTTGAGTTTATTTGAGTTTGGTTGCGTTTGGTTGAGTTTACTTGAGATTTGGTAGAAATCACTTGAGGTTAGGTGAGTTTGGTAGAGGTTACTTGAGATTTGGTTGAGTTTATTTGAGTTTGGTTGCGTTTGGTTGAGTTTACTTGAGGTTTGGTTGAGATTACTTGAGGTTAGGTGAGTTTGGTAGAGGTTACTTGAGATTTGCTTGAGTTTATTTGAGTTTGGTTGAGTTTACTTGAGATTTGGTTGAAATTACTTGAGGTTAGGTGAGTTTGGTAGAGGTTACTTGAGATTTGGTTGAGTTTATTTGAGTTTGGTTGCGTTTGGTTGAGTTTACTTGAGATTTGGTTGAAACTACTTGAGGTTAGGTGAGTTTGGTAGAGGTTACTTGAGATTTGGTTGAGTTTATTTGAGTTTGGTTGAGTTTACTTGAGATTTGGTTGAAATTACTTGAAGTTAGGTGAGTTTGGTTGAGTTTATTTGAGTTTGGTTGCGTTTGGTTGAGTTTACTTGAGATTTGGTTGAAATTACTTGAGGTTAGGTGAGTTTGGTTGAGATTACTTGAGTTTGGGTGAGTTTGGTTGAGTTTGGTTACTTGAGATTTGGTTGAGTTTATTTGAGTTTGGTTGCGTTTGGTTGAGTTTACTTGAGGTTTGGTTGAGATTACTTGAGGTTAGGTGAGTTTGGTAGAGGTTACTTGAGAATTGGTTGAGCTTATTTGAGTTTGGTTGCGTTTGGTTGAGTTTACTTGAGATTTGGTTGAAATTACTTGAGGTTAGGTGAGTTTGGTAGAGGTTACTTGAGATTTGGTTGAGTTTATTTGAGTTTGGTTGCGTTTGGTTGAGTTTACTTGAGATTTGGTTGAGATTACTTGAGGTTAGGTGAGTTTGGTAGAGGTTACTTGAGAATTGGTTGAGTTTATTTGAGTTTGGTTGCGTTTGGTTGAGTTTACTTGAGATTTGGTTGAAATTACTTGAGGTTAGGTGAGTTTGGTAGAGGTTACTTGAGATTTGGTTGAGTTTATTTGAGTTTGGTTGCGTTTGGTTGAGTTTACTTGAGGTTTGGTTGAGATTACTTGAGGTTAGGTGAGTTTGGTAGAGGTTACTTGAGATTTGGTTGAGTTTATTTGAGTTTGGTTGCGTTTGGTTGAGTTTACTTGAGGTTTGGTTGAGATTACTTGAGGTTAGGTGAGTTTGGTAGAGGTTACTTGAGATTTGGTTGAGTTTATTTGAGTTTGGTTGCGTTTGGTTGAGTTTACTTGAGGTTTGGTTGAGATTACTTGAGGTTAGGTGAGTTTGGTAGAGGTTACTTGAGATTTGGTTGAGTTTATTTGAGTTTGGTTGCGTTTGGTTGAGTTTACTTGAGGTTTGGTTGAGATTACTTGAGGTTAGGTGAGTTTGGTAGAGGTTACTTGAGAATTGGTTGAGTTTATTTGAGTTTGGTTGCGTTTGGTTGAGTTTACTTGAGATTTGGTTGAAATTACTTGAGGTTAGGTGAGTTTGGTAGAGGTTACTTGAGATTTGGTTGAGTTTATTTGAGTTTGGTTGCGTTTGGTTGAGTTTACTTGAGGTTTGGTTGAGATTACTTGAGGTTAGGTGAGTTTGGTAGAGGTTACTTGAGATTTGGTTGAGTTTATTTGAGTTTGGTTGCGTTTGGTTGAGTTTACTTGAGGTTTGGTTGAGATTACTTGAGGTTAGGTGAGTTTGGTAGAGGTTACTTGAGATTTGGTTGAGTTTATTTGAGTTTGGTTGCGTTTGGTTGAGTTTACTTGAGGTTTGGTTGAGATTACTTGAGGTTAGGTGAGTTTGGTAGAGGTTACTTGAGAATTGGTTGAGTTTATTTGAGTTTGGTTGCGTTTGGTTGAGTTTACTTGAGATTTGGTTGAAATTACTTGAGGTTAGGTGAGTTTGGTAGAGGTTACTTGAGATTTGGTTGAGTTTATTTGAGTTTGGTTGCGTTTGGTTGAGTTTACTTGAGATTTGGTTGAAACTACTTGAGGTTAGGTAAGTTTGGTAGAGGTTACTTGAGATTTGGTTGAGTTTATTTGAGTTTGGTTGAGTTTACTTGAGATTTGGTTGAAATTACTTGAAGTTAGGTGAGTTTGGTTGAGTTTATTTGAGTTTGGTTGCGTTTGGTTGAGTTTACTTGAGATTTGGTTGAAATTACTTGAGGTTAGGTGAGTTTGGTTGAGATTACTTGAGTTTGGGTGAGTTTGGTTGAGTTTACTTGAGATTTGGTTGAAATTACTTGAGGTTAGGTGAGTTTGGTAGAGGTTACTTGAGATTTGGTTGAGTTTATTTGAGTTTGGTTGCGTTTGGTTGAGTTTACTTGAGATTTGGTTGAGATTACTTGAGGTTAGGTGAGTTTGGTAGAGGTTACTTGAGAATTGGTTGAGTTTATTTGAGTTTGGTTGCGTTTGGTTGAGTTTACTTGAGATTTGGTTGAAATTACTTGAGGTTAGGTGAGTTTGGTAGAGGTTACTTGAGATTTGGTTGAGTTTATTTGAGTTTGGTTGCGTTTGGTTGAGTTTACTTGAGGTTTGGTTGAGATTACTTGAGGTTAGGTGAGTTTGGTAGAGGTTACTTGAGATTTGGTTGAGTTTATTTGAGTTTGGTTGCGTTTGGTTGAGTTTACTTGAGGTTTGGTTGAGATTACTTGAGGTTAGGTGAGTTTGGTAGAGGTTACTTGAGATTTGGTTGAGTTTATTTGAGTTTGGTTGCGTTTGGTTGAGTTTACTTGAGGTTTGGTTGAGATTACTTGAGGTTAGGTGAGTTTGGTAGAGGTTACTTGAGATTTGGTTGAGTTTATTTGAGTTTGGTTGCGTTTGGTTGAGTTTACTTGAGGTTTGGTTGAGATTACTTGAGGTTAGGTGAGTTTGGTAGAGGTTACTTGAGAATTGGTTGAGTTTATTTGAGTTTGGTTGCGTTTGGTTGAGTTTACTTGAGATTTGGTTGAAATTACTTGAGGTTAGGTGAGTTTGGTAGAGGTTACTTGAGATTTGGTTGAGTTTATTTGAGTTTGGTTGCGTTTGGTTGAGTTTACTTGAGGTTTGGTTGAGATTACTTGAGGTTAGGTGAGTTTGGTAGAGGTTACTTGAGATTTGCTTGAGTTTATTTGAGTTTGGTTGAGTTTACTTGAGATTTGGTTGAAATTACTTGAGGTTAGGTGAGTTTGGTAGAGGTTACTTGGGATTTGGTTGAGTTTATTTGAGTTTGGTTGCGTTTGGTTGAGTTTACTTGAGATTTGGTTGAAACTACTTGAGGTTAGGTGAGTTTGGTAGAGGTTACTTGAGATTCGGTTGAGTTTATTTGAGTTTGGTTGAGTTTACTTGAGATTTGGTTGAAATTACTTGAAGTTAGGTGAGTTTGGTTGAGTTTATTTGAGTTTGGTTGCGTTTGGTTGAGTTTACTTGAGATTTGGTTGAAATTACTTGAGGTTAGGTGAGTTTGGTTGAGATTACTTGAGTTTGGGTGAGTTTGGTTGAGTTTGGTTGCGTTTGGTTGAGTTTACTTGAGATTTGGTTGAAACTACTTGAGGTTAGGTGAGATTTGGTTGAGTTTATTTGAGTTTGGTTGCGTTTGGTTGAGTTTACTTAAGATTTGGTTGAAATTACTTGAGGTTAGGTGAGTTTGGTTGAGTTTACTTGAAGCTTGGTTGAGATTACTTGAGGTTGGGTGAGTTTGGTTGAGTTTGGTTGAGTTTACTTGAGATTTGGTTGAAATTACTTGAGGTTAGGTGAGTTTGGTTGTTACTTGAGATTTTGTTCAAATTACTTGAGGTTAGGTGAGTTTGGTTGAGTTTACTTGAGATTTGGTTGAAATTACTTGAGGTTAGGTGAGTTTGGTTGAGTTTACTTGAGGTTTGGTTGAGATTACTTGAGTTTGGGCGAGTTTGGTTGAGTTTACTTGAGGTTTGGTTGAGATTACTTGAGTTTAGGTGAGTTTACTTGAGTTTGGGTGAGTTTGGTTGAGTTTACTTGAGGTTTGGTTGAGATTACTTGAGTTTAGGTGAGTTTGGTTGAGGTTACTTGAGATTTGGTTGAGTTTATTTGAGTTTGGGTGAGTTTGGTTGAGTTTACTTGAGGTTTGGTTGAGATTACTTGAGCTAAGGTGAGTTTGGTTGAGGTTACTTGAGATTTGGTTGAGTTTATTTGAGTTTGGTTGAGTTTACTTGAGGTTTGGTTTAGATTACTTGAGTTTAGGTGAGTTTGGTTGAGGTTACTTGAGATTTGGTTGAGTTTATTTGAGTTTAGGTAAGTTCGGTTGAGTTTACTTGAGGTTTGCTTGAAATTACTTGAGGTTAGGTGAGTTTGGTTGAGTTTACTTGAGGTTTAATTGAGTTTATGTTAGACTACCTGAGGTTTGGCTGAGATTACTTGAGTTTGTTTGAGATTACTTCAGGTTTGGTTTAGTTTAGGTTAGACTACTTGAGGTTTTGTTTAGAGTACTTGAGTTTAGATGAGTTTAATTGAGTTTAGGTTGGACTACTGGAGGTTTGGCTGAGATTACTTGAGGGTTTAGGTTAGACTACTTGAGGTTTGATGAGATTACTTGAGTTTGGTTGAATTTACTTGGGGATGAAATGAGTTTAGGTTAGTTTGGTTGAGTTTAGGTGAGATTACTTGAGTTTGGTTGAGTTTACTCGAGGATTAAATGATTTTAGTTGAGTTTGGTTGAGTTGACTTGATATTTGATTGAGTTTAGGTGAGATAACTTGAGTTTAAGTAAGTTTGGTTGAGTTTACTTGAGATTTTGTTGCGTTTAAGTGAGATTACTTGAGGCTTGGTTCAGATTGCTTGAGTTTAGGTGAGATTGGCTGAGTTTACTTGAGGTGTGGTTGACTTTAGGCGAGATTACTTGAGATTTGGTTGAGATTACTTGAGTTAACTTGAGGTTTGGTTGAGTTTAGGTGAGTTTACTAGGCGCAAACTTGGTTCGGTTTTTTCGTCGTTTTACGTTCACGTTGCTTTTTCCCTTATCTAGTTGTTGATTGTTTTCTTTTTCTGTCTTCGTACATACATTCAACATTCTCCATGGACGAACACGGATGATAGTCGACGTGTCAACCGCATCCGTCCCTCGTCAGCGACCCTCGTCGCCTCGGATCGTCGTCCGCGCTCCGCCCACGTTTAATGCGACTTAATAATTTCGAACTATCGCCGCCTCTCATCTTTATCAACTCCGCAACTTTCCGAAAAGGATTTATTGACGATGATGACGATGATGATAATAATAATAATCGCTCGGTTTGCAGAACTTCCTCGACCTTAAATATCCCTCATTAGTCGGGCAAATTCTTGCCGCAGGATTTACGAAAAGTGCGAATTAATGAACGAATCGAATCTGCGAAGATGCGGCAGCAAATGATGGATCGATCGTTCGCTCGTATTGCCGATTGTTGTTCAGCGATGATAAACGCTAATAAATTGTTTATTAATTAATTTCGGGCGCTAATTCGAAGTCGGTTTACTTGAGCCAGTTGTTGCGGGAGTTTGTTGAAACGCGTCGGGATGCGATATTAAAATAGTTTCTAACGGCCGGCGACGTTAATTCGAAATCGATCCGGCCGAAATTTCAAATTTGCACGACGAAAGGGATAAATCCGGAATATTAATTGACAACAATAGATTGCAAAAAAAAATCTGGTTTTGTTTTAGAAAAAAAAAACGAAATTGATGTCCAATATTTGGCGATAACGCAGTGCCGTTATTGACGCCCGCACTATAATCGTCAATTTATTGCTAATTTCATTACGCATTATTATCTAGTTGCGAGATTCGCGAATCGTTTGGCAGGCGATGGAAAATTGCGAATTTATTTGTACGATTTTCTTTTTAAACATTTCGCACGAGATCACTTCACTTGGGCAACTACGATTAATTAATTTCTCGCTAATCATTAGGATAGTGCCTATTGTTTATGAATAAATCGTTCGATTTTGTTATCGCAATTAAAATTTTTCTTCTCCCAATCCGCCTCGGTAAATATGTTAATGCGGAATTAATTTCGCTTCTAAAACAATTTTTCGTATTATTCATTTTCAATGGGAGTCCGTGATTAAAATTCAATTCCATTACGTACGACAAACATTCGTGCGATTTTCTTTTGCGGAGAGCGATAAGCAAACATTGCAAAATTATATAAAAAAAAGAAGCGAACGCAAATCGAACGAAAAATTGCCGATAAAAAAAACGTCGATTCAACGTCGACTCAATGTGCCTGGAAATGAAAGTTGTTTTCATTTACGCTTGCATACAATTAGAAAATAACTGTGATTGCGCCCCCGCATGTCGAGTACGCGAGAGATGAAAGGAAGTTTCGAAACAAAAACAAAGAAAAACGCTAACAAAACAATTCTCGTCGGAGGAGGAAAAAACATATTTTCTCTGGCATTTAATCCGGTCGCCTGGCGAGTAGTGCACGTTTCCTTGGAACGGGGCCAATTATTATCATCGGCCAGGTCATCCCGAAAGCAAACACTCGATCCTCGCCGGTCGATTAAGTTGAATGGAATTGCTTCTACTCTCGTCCAGCGCTTTTTCCCCTTTTGCGACCGAGCGACTTTTACGAACGCCGCCGTCGCGAGCCTAATGCAACGCTAATTGCGTGGAACCGCAGGAGAGATAATTGATTAAAAGTTAATTTCGCTTGCAAGGGGTCGAAAAACGTTTTTGCTTTGTATGCGGCCACGTGAAATGGCTCGCGTGCGATTTTCTAATAATTGTGCACGTCGAACTCCCTCTTTCGATTTCCCAATCGCTTGCCCTAACACAGTTCCATTGCCTCAACAGATGTTCGCCCCCGACTCGTTTCCATGTCGGGTAATTGCACGCGGTGGCCACGCGAAATGTTTGCCAGCGCGAAACTAGTTGCAATTCCATTTCGACGCGACCGCTGCACTAAGTTAATCAGTTTCCATTCCGTGTATCGCGCACTGCGAATGCTAATTAACGAATTCTCGGTGCAAACGCTCGAGTCGCCGCTTTTTTTTTTTTGGTACGGAACTAAGATATCGTTTCGCTGGGAAATGGATGAATTAATTTATTCGTCGACGCAAATTCGATTGATTGAACTATAGAATTGCGGGGGGATTTTGTGTATGTACAAGTTCGAGTTTTACGTCTAATACGAGTTTTTGCTCGAATTAACTGAAACTGTATTCAGCTGTCAAAGAACTAGAAAGTAGTATTCATTGAGGTTTCGTTGAGTTTACTCGGAGTTTGGCATTTTACTTGAGGATTAGTTGAGATTCATTGAGGTTTGATTGAGTTTATTTGAAGTTGCATTGAGTTTACCTGGAGTTTGGAAGTTTACTTGAGGCTTAGTTGAGATTCATTGGGGTTTGATTGAGTTTACTTTAAGTTGCATTGAGTTTACCTGGAGTTTGGCATTTTACTTGAGGATTAGTTGAGATTCATTGAGGTTTGATTGAGTTTATTTGAAGTTGCATTGAGTTTACCTGGAGTTTGGAAGTTTATGAGGCTTAGTTGAGATTCATTGGGGTTTGATTGAGTTTACTTTAAGTTGCATTGAGTTACCTGGAGTTTGGAAGTTTACTTGAGGCTTAGTTGAGATTCATTGAGGTTTGATTGAGTTTATTTGAAGTTGCATTGAGTTTACCTGGAGTTTGGAAGTTTACTTGAGGCTTAGTTGAGATTCATTGAGGTTTGATTGAGTTTATTTGAAGTTGCATTGAGTTTACCTGGTGTTTGGCATTTTACTTGAGGATTAGTTGAGATTCATTGAGGTTTGATTGAGTTTATTTGAAGTTGCATTGAGTTTACCTGGAGTTTGGAACTTTACTTGAGGCTTAGTTGAGGTTCACTAAGGTTTGCTTCATTTTACTTGAAGTTGCATTGAGTTTACTTGCAGATTTTTACTTTACTTGAACTTTAGTTGAGGTTCACTAAGGTTTGCTTGATTTTACTTGAAGTTGCATTGAGTTTACTTGCAGTTTTTAATTTACTGAACTTTAGTTGAGGTTCACTAAGGTTTGATTGGTTTTACTTGAAGTTGCATTGAGTTTACCTGGAGTTTGGAAGTTTACTTGAGGTTAGTTGAGGTTCAGTAAGGTTTGATTTACTTTACTTGAAGTTGCATTGAGTTTACTTGCAGTTTTGTACTTTACTTGAACTTTAGTTGAGATTCATTGAGGTTTGATTGATTTTACTTGAAGTTGCATTGAGTTTACTTGCAGTTTTGTACTTTACTTGAACTTTAGTTGAGATTCATGAGGTTTGATTGAGTTTACTTGAAGTTGCATTGAGTTTACCTGGAGTTTGGAACTTTACTTGAGGCTTAGTTGAGGTTCACTAAGGTCTGCTTGATTTTACTTTAAGTTGCATTGAGTTTACCTGGAGTTTGGTTGTTTGCTTGAGGTTTGGTTACGTTTACTTGAGGCTCGGCTGCGCTGCATTCGGGTTTGGTTGAGTTTACTTCACGTTTGTTCGAGTTTACTCTGAAACTCTCCTAGCGCAATGAGATTAGCTTTCACAAAACTGGAAAATAGTACTCAACCTTTCAAATAACATTGAAAAACTCTCAAATTCTCATAGCGCAATGAGATTAGCATTCAAAAAACTAGAAAGTAGCACTCAAACCCGTAAATAACTTTCAAAAACTCTCAAATTCCCATAGAGATGTGCCTTAGGTGTAACAAAATTAAAGTGAAAAAGTAGTTGCACGAAACAGAGAACGCAAAAAAAAAGTTCCTCTGGCACTAAGAAAATTAATTAAATTTCTTTTTTTGGCGCATCAAAGACACCAACTGCACCGTGCAAATAATATTCTCTTGGCGCTTGCTCGACTGCGACGGGTTATTATTAAGTGCATTATATACAGGTGACTCGTATTTTCAGCACGTTACTAAAAAATGCATCGCACATGGAACCACATAGAGGAGAGCTGCTCTCATAATTACCTTCCATACTGCGAATATTAATAATAACGGACGTATGTGGGTATTTATTAAAATTTTAATTACGTTCAATGCGACAATTTTTGCATTTTCATTATTTCCCATTTTTAATTTCGTCGTGGACCGATAATCGAAGTTAATCCTTACGGCGTTAATTAAAATACATTTAGATTAGAATTAATCGGATCAAAGAATAACTGTTAATAACGAAAAGAATCCAAAGATTATCCCTCATTGAAATTCGGTGCTTTTGGTAAAAACAAAAGAAAAAATGGCTATCACTAGATGGAATTAATAATTTCGGATTTGCTTAAATAATCCTAGCAGTAAGTTGGAAATCTGTTTTTGTTATAAAAGAGTTCAAATATGACCACAATTCGTAAACGTATAAAAAGAATGAAGGATCACAAAGTAATGCGCATACATTTACCATAAAAGTTCCCGTTCCACAACGGATGATAAATTGATAAAACATTAGCAAAATAAATCGCGAAGAGGTTGCCAGAAAATCTGTTGCCAATTCGCGAATTTTTAACGACAAAAAAAAACACAAGCGGAAACGGATGGACTGGAGAAAGAAATGCAATCGAGTGTCACTTGAGACTTAATAGCTGCCTGTGTCTAATACGCACGGATTAATTGCAAATTTAATTCAATCGAGGGTCGTGCACGTCCCAAAAAATTAAGTCGCCAGTGTTTGCGTTCCACTTAATTTTTCCCTAAGAAGAGGGGAAAAAAAGAGAAAGGGAGATCTATTAGATTATAACGTCATCCTCTCGATGCCCTCGACTTACATAACGAAAGTGCACAAAGTTTTCGCGTCAGTCCGTTGGGGATTTCGTAGCATTTGCCTAATACTTTTAGGAGTTGCCCACTTTAACTAAATTGCAAATACGAAACCGTTCGTTCATTTACAACAGGAGGCAGAGAGAGGGAGAGAGAGAATCGGGACGTGGAAATTAATTAGAGACAATTGGGGGAACGAAAAGCGTTTGAATGGAAAGTGCGTTTGATTCGATGCGTGACCACGGCCACCGATTCTCGAGCATCGTTCAATTGGACCCGGTGGTCGTTTATTAATTATATTAAAATTTAAAAAATGCAAAAGAGGGGTCTCCCCCTTCCATGAAAATGCAAAATTTGAAGCAACTCAAGTCAATCTCAGTGTAAAACTCACAATTTAACTCCAATTAATCGATCTATAATGTTTGCTTCCATAAATAATCACTTTAAGAGTTCCAAAGTGAGTTTTTGAAGGTTTCCTCATTCTATAAAAGTGCACAAATTGAAAAGAAGCATATCAAGCTCAATGTGACACTATCAATGGAGCTATAATTAATCGATCTATAATGTTTGCTACCATAAATAATCACTTTAAGAATTCGAAATTGAGTTTATTAAAAGTGCAAGAATTGAAGAAAAGCAAATCAATATCAATGTGACACTAACAATTGCACTCTTATTAATCGATCTTTAATGTCTGCTTCCATAAATAATCACTTTAATAGTTCCAAGCTGAGTTTATGAAGGTTTCCCCTTTCTATAAAAGTGCAAAACTTGATAGAAAGCAAATCAACCTCAATGTGACACTATCAATGGAATTCTAATTAATCGATCTTTAAAGTTTGCTTCCATAAATAATCACTTTAATAATTCCAAAGTAAGTTTATTAAGGTTTCCCCGTTTTATAAAAGTGCAAGAATTGAAGAAAATCAAATCAATCTCAATGTGACCCTCACAATTAAAGTCCAATTAATCGATCTTTAATGTTTGGTTCCATAAATAATCACTTTAAGAGTTCCAAAGTGAGTTTATGAAGGTTTCCTCATTCTATAAAAGTGCACAAATTGAAAAGAAGCATATCAACCTCAATGTGACACTATCAATGGAGCTATAATTAATCGATCTATAATGTTTGCTTCCATAAATAATCACTTTAAGAATTCCAAATTGAGTTTATTAAAAGTGCAAGAATTGAAGAAAAGCAAATCAATATCAATGTGACACTAACAATTACACTCTTATTAATCGATCTTTAATGTCTGCTTCCATAAATAATCACTTTAATAGTTCCAAGCTGAGTTTATGAAGGTTTCCCCTTTCTATAAAAGTGCAAAACTTGAAAGAAAGCAAATCAACCTCAATGTGACACTATCAATGGAATTCTAATTAATCGATCTTTAAAGTTTGCTTCCATAAATAATCACTTTAATAATTCCAAAGTAAGTTTATTAAGGTTTCCCCGTTTTATAAAAGTGCAAGAATTGAAGAAAATCAAATCAATCTCAATGTGACCCTCACAATTAAAGTC
The DNA here is from genome assembly GCA_963695495.1 of Hololepta plana. NCBI lineage: Eukaryota > Metazoa > Arthropoda > Insecta > Coleoptera > Histeridae > Hololepta > Hololepta plana. The sequence goes on along the minus strand of OY968838.1, from coordinate 245,686 downwards.
CAATTAATCGATCTTTAATGTTTGCTTCCATAAATAATCACTTTAAGAGTTCCAAAGTGAGTTTATTAAGAGTTCTTGCTTCTATAAAAGTGCAAGAATTGAAGAAAAGCAATTCAATCTCAATGTGACCTTCACAATTAAAGTCCAATTAATCGATCTTTAATGTTTGCTTCCATAAATAATCACTTTAAGAGTTCCAAAGTGAGTTTATTAAGAGTTGTTGCTTCTATAAAAGTGCAAGAATTGAAGAAAATCAAATCAACCTCAATGTGACCCTCACAATTAAAGTCCAATTAATCGATCTTTAATGTTTGCTTCCATAAATAATCACTTTAAGAGTTCCAAAGTAAGTTTATTAAGGTTTCCCCGTTTTATAAAAGTGCAAGAATTGAAAGAAAGCAAATCAACCTCAATGTGACACTATCAATGGAATTCTAATTAATCGATCTTTAAAGTTTGCTTCCATAAATAATCACTTTAATAATTCCAAAGTAAGTTTATTAAGGTTTCCCCGTTTTATAAAAGTGCAAGAATTGAAGAAAATCAAATCAATCTCAATGTCACTAATTAATCGATCTTTAATGTTTGCTTCCATAAATAATGACCTTCAGAATTCCAAAGTGAGCTTATTAAGGGTTCCCCCTTCTATAAAGGTGCAAAAATTGAAGAAAAGAATCTCAACGTGACACTAACAATTCAACTCTAGCTAATCGGTCTTTAGTGTTTGCTTGCATAAATAATCACTTTAAGAATTTTCCGCTTGATCACGGTCTTTCTGCTCTGATAAAACGCTTTAACGCAAACGTAGCCGGCGTAATTGTTAAGTTGTTGCCGAGCTCAGCGACAGAAATAATAATTCACCGGCACCTAATCATTGTTTAGTTATCAATGGAGTTCGCGAATTGAACGCAAGAACGTACTGTATACCTGGGCCCCCGAGGTGTGCCCCCTATCTACGAACTAACCGACGACGAAGTGCACGGATAAAACCAGGAAAACCAGGAAAAACCTCGATTTAAACCGCCCCTCCTCCTACACGTAGCGCCGCGTCCCTACGGGATCCATCTCGATGATGATGGCGAGGATTCGTATTACCACCGCACCGGGAGGAGGACGGAGCGACGCCGGGAAAGGAAACACTTTTAATACCCCATTGTCTCTATTTCCATTTTTATCAAAGGGAAAAAAGAATCTTCCACCCCCCCTCAGCTCCTCGTCATCTTCATCGCTCTTTTCGCACCCGCAGTAATAATATCAAAGGCGGCACATTATTTCTCTCTTTTCCCTTTCCTTTATTTTTCATTTTCGTTTTACTCGCGTCCTCCTCAAAGAATTATTTCCGTTCATTCGGGGGAGGCGACGTGCTGCTGCACGGGCAAAGGGAGGTTTGTCCTAATGGATTTTCTTATTTAAAATTATTTGTCTTCTTCGCCGAAATCCCTCCACGACTTAAAGGCCTTAAGGATATGGAACGAATTCTTTCGTCGAACTCTACGTTCCAATATGGCCACTTCGCATGCGAGCAAAAATAACGTTGACGCTGATCGACGAGAATGTCGATGTAAAATGTTTCTTCTCCCATTGCCTCTCGATTTGTTCGTTTTTCTTTTATGGTTCCTCTTGTCCGAACTTAAAGTCACTTCTACGCAATTTTAACAAGTTAAAACTCACTTCTAGACAATTTTAACAAGTTAAAACTCACTTCTATGCAATTTTAACAAGTCAAACTCACTTATAGGCAATTTGAACAAGTCAAAAACCACTTCTGGGCAATTTTAACAAGTTAAAACTCACTTCTAGCCAATATTATCAAGTTAAAACTCACCTCTAGTAAATGTTAACATGTTGAGAGTCCCTTCTAAACGATTTGAACAAGTCAAAATTCACTTCTATGCAATTTTAACAAGTTAAAACTCACTTATAGGCAATTTGAACAAGTTAAAACTCACTTATAGCCAATATTATCATGTTAAAACTCACTTCTAAGCAATTTGAACAAGTAAAAATTCACTTCTAGGTAATTTTAGCAAGTTGAACCTCACTTATAGGCAATTTGAACAAGTTAAAACTCACTTATAGGCAATTTGAACAAGTCAAAACTCACTTCTAGGCAATTTGGACCTGTTAAAAATCACTTCTAGCCAATGTTAACAAGTTAAAACTCACTTCTAGCCATTATTATCAAGTTAGAACTCACCTCTAGTAAATGTTAACATGTTGAGAGTCCCTTCTAAACAATTTGAACAAGTCAAAATTCACTTCTAGGCAATTTCAACAAGTTAAAACTCACTTATATGCAATTTGAACAAGTTAAAAATCACTTCTAGGCAAATTTAGCAAGTTAAAACTCACTTTTAGCCAATATTATCAAGTTAAAACTCACCCCTAGTAAATTTTGACATGTTTAAAGTCATTTCTAAGCAATTTTAACAAGTCAAAACTCACTTCTAGACAATTTAGACCTGTTAAAAATCCCTTCTTGGCAATTTTAACAAGTTAAAACTCACTTCTAGACATTAATATCAAGTTAGAACTCACCTCTAGTAAATTTTAACATGTTAAGAGTCCCTTCTAAACAATTTGAACAAGTCAAAACTCACTTCTAGGCAATTTGAACAAGTTAAAACTCACTTATATGCAATTTGAACAAGTTAAAAACCACTTCTTGGCAATTTGAACAAGTTAAAACTCACTTATGTGCAATTTGAACAAGTTAAAAATCACTTCTAGGCAATTTTAACAAGCTAAAAGTTACTTCTAGGTAATTTTAGCTAGTTAAAATTACTTCTAGGCAATTTTAGCAAGTTAAAACTCACTTTTAGCCAATAATATCAAGTTAAAACTCACCCCTAGTAAATTTTAACATGTTAAAAGTCAATTATAAGCAATTTGAACTAGTGACAACTCACTTATATGCAATCTGAACAAGCTAAAAATCACTTCTAGGCAATTGTAACAAGTTAGAACTCACTTATAGGTAATTTTAGCTAGTTAAAATTACTTCTAGGCAATTTGAACAAGTTAAAGCTCACTTATAGGCAATTTGAACATGTTAAAAATCACTTCTAAGTAATTTTAACAAGTTTAAACTCACTTATAGGCAATTTGAACCAGTTAAAGCTCACTTAGAGGCAATTTGAACAAGTTAAAAATCACTTCTAAGTAATTTTAACAAGTTTAAACTCACTTATAGGCAATTTGAACAAGTTAAAAACCACTTCTAGGCAATTTGAACAAGTTAAAACTCACTTCTAGCCAATATTATCAAGTCTCGTGTCGTTTTGTTTTGTTTTTTTTTTCGTCCATTGTACGCCGCATTTTCTTTGTCTTCGTCTTGCGTACGACGACGAGCGAGGATATTTGAAGGTTTCCTTTGTTCGGTGCTCTCGTTTCATTTCTCCTCGTACAAAAGCTACACGGCTTCAACAAAATAATTGACTCGTGTAATAGAACACAAAAGATTGACTATATACAGAGAAAAAGTGATTTTTCATTCAAGGAAACCCAATTGTTTCGCGTGCAATGAATGTTAACGCTAATAAAGCATTGAATTATAACCGTTGCTGCAAACGTCTTGCATACGAACGTCGTGTTTTAATCCGCAGGGCCGAAATGAATAAATGTGATAATTTACATTTAGAGCGAAACGAATTCTAACGTTGTCCGTGGGAAATTTTTGTTGCCGAGCTGCTGGCGTTGTTGCGTCGCGGACGTCCACAATAAGCTCCCGTTAATCCATTAGCGAGAAAATTAAAGTGAACTTAACAAAAAGGATGATCGTCGGTGCACTAACGGGCGGAGAAGGAAAAAGGAAAAGAAAGCAACGACTAAAACGAGAAATGAATTCGTAAAAGGAGCGTTTAAACTGTAAAATTTTGAAATTAAATTATCAGTCTTCTTGTTTCTCGCAAAAGTGTTGCTTGATCTATAACAACGTCGTCTGGGTAAGTTAAAAGAGATGGGCGTTAGTTAATATAAACGGAAGACCCAATTGGCAAATTCTTTCATCAAATTGCCAGTAGAAAACTATAATTTTGCTCATTGAAGTTTTAGCCAAAAATTTTTGATAGGCATAAAACAAATAGTTGGAGCCATAATTAACTAATGACAATCGAAGTGTTTTTTCTAACTGCTTCAAATTGCCCAGAAATAACTTTAGGGTTTTAAAATTGCCTAGAAGTGACTTTTAACTTGTTAAATTGTCAAAAACTTACTCTTGATTTGTGAAAATTGCTTAGAAATGACTTTTAACTTGTTAGAATTGCCTAGAAGTGACTATTAATTTGTTTGAATTAGCTAGAGGTGAGTTTTAACTTGTTCAAATTGCCTAGGAGTAACTTTTAGCTTGCTAAAATTGTCTAGAAGTGACTTTTAACCGTTTTAATTCGTCTAGAAATAACCTTTATGGTTTTAAAATTGCCTAGAAGTGACTTTTAACTTGTTAAATTGTCAAAAACTTACTTTTGATTTGTTCAAATTGCTTATAAATGACTTTTAACTTGTTAGAATTGCCTAGAAGTGACTTTTAATTTGTTTGAATTAGCTAGAGGTGAGTTTTAACTTGCTCAAATTGCCTAGGAGTAACTTTCAGCTTGTTAAAATTGTCTAGAAGTGACTTTTAACCGTTTTAATTCCTCTAGAAATAACTTTTATGGTTTTAAAATTGTCTAGAAGTGACCTTTAACTTGTTTAAATTGGTTAGCGGTGAGTTTTAGCTTGTTAAAATTGTCTAGAAGTGACTTTTAACCGTTTTAATTCGTCTAGAAATAACTTTTATGGTTTTAAAATTGCCTAGAAGTGACTTTTAACTTGTTTGAATTGGCTAGAGGTGAGTTTTAACGTGTTCTAACTGCCTAGAAGTAACTTTCATCTTGTTCAAATTGCCTAGAACTGACATTTAACTTGTTTGAATTGGCTTGAGGTGAGTTTTAACTTGTTCAAATTGCCTGGAAGTAACTTATAGCTTGTTCAGATTGCCTAGAAATGACTTTCAACCATTTTAATTGGCCTTGAAATAACTTTTATGGTTTTTAAATTGCCTAGACGTGACTTTTAACTTGTTAAAATTGTCAAAAAGTTACTTTTGACTTATTCAAATTGCCTAGAAATGACTCCTAACTTGTCATAATTGCCTAGAAGTGACTTTTGACTTGTTTGAATTGGCTATAAATGACTCTTAACTCGTTAAAATTGCCTAGAAGTAAGTGTTAACTTGATAAAATTGTCTAAAAGTGTCTTTTAACTTGTTAAAATTGCTTAGAAGTGACTTTTAACTTGTTAAATTGCCTAGAGCTGAGTTTTGACTTGTTCAAATTGCCTGAAAGTGAATTTACCCTTTTAAAATTGGTTAGAAGTGACTTTTAACTTGGTCAAATTGCCTAGAAGTGACTTTTAACTTGATAAAATTGGCTAGAAGTGACTTTTAACTTGGTAAAATTGCCTAGAAGTGCTTTTACACGGATATGCATTCGCTCGGACCCCAAGCTACATTTAAACCTTGCAAATCAATCTCGATATTTAACACCGTTCGAGGAAAATCGATTGAAATTAAACGGAAGATTACTTCTTTGTGCGAAGAAAATGTTAAACGGATCATCAAAGAAAATCCATTACGAGAGGCGAACGAAAAAATTCGGACGGCGAAACGAAAAGGGAAGTTTTTCTTTTTGCGATCAATTCCATTCTGCAGCCATATTGGATGGACTTGGATGGGATTCAAGTTGAAGCCATATGGTGGCGGACGTTTTTCCTTTTAAACGATTAAAGGAAAAAGTCGACGTTGGTTCGGTATCGGCATCGTATCGAGATATAATGCGGTTAGATGTGGCAACAACGAAAAACAGTTGCCCACCTTGAAACCGATTTGGAAACAAATCGGAATCGGTGGGAAAAACATTTATTAGCAAAAATTGCACTTTGTCCACGAACAATGGAACGGGGGATGACATGCGGAGATAAATGGTCCGTGACGGGGATGGAGATTGATGAACGTGTCGTGGCGAAAGAAAACGGAGTGGGGCGGACGTAGGAGGCAGATGGGACGCGAAATGTTCTACTGCCAGCGCGAAGGAAGATACACGTGTCGATGTGGGGAATACATGCGACATCTAGATGTGCGATATTTATCGAATTATTGCGAAATCCCGGTCAAATAAGGGCGACCCGGTTTCCGATCATCAGAATCGCTTTTTATTCCTTTTTCTTCCGGAAAATGTCGAATAGAAAACTCGTTCGGGATGAATTTTTGAGCTAGTTGGCTATTTATGTACCAACTATTCACGATACGGTTGGCGTTTCGTGCTGTTTAGCAAACGAAAATGTAAATAAAACAACGAACCGGGAGAGAGAAAAAAAAAATAATACGAAAAAGACGCGGCGAATGAATGCGGAATGAGTAAAATAACTGAAAAAAGATTATTATTATGTAAATGGTAATGCAAAAGTTTCGGAATTGCAGCGCGTATACGTATTCTATGCGCCTCTGTTGTGCATAGATAATGACGACTTTTAGGGAATTTTCGTGAACAAAAACTAGTTTCAAGCAATTCAACCAACTCGAAATTGACTTTTAAACAATTTTGACAACTTGACATTCACGATTAAGCAATTTTAAAAACCTAAAATTGAATTTTCAGCTATTTTGACAACTTAAAATTGACTTATTAGCGATTTTGACAACTTAAAATTGACTTATCGCCAATTTTCACAACTTGGCAGTTAGTTTTAGAGAATTTTAGTTAACAAAAACTAGTTATAAGCAATTTTAAGAACTTAATATGGACTTATTAGTAATTTGAGCAACTTGAAATAGAATTTTAAGCAATTTTGACAATTTTACATTCACGTTTAAGCAAATATAACAAGTTGATATCGAATTTTCAACAATTTTTACGACTTAAAATTGACTTATTAGAAATTTTAACAACTTAAAATTGATTCATTAGCAATTTTAGCTACTGGATATTAAATTTTATAGCATTCTAGTGCACAAAAACTATTTTTAAGCAATTTTAGCCACTCGAAATTGACTTTTAAGCAATTTTGACAACTTGACATTAACGTCATTTTAACAACTTAATATGGATTTATTAACAATTTTAGCAACTTGGAATTGACTTATTAGCAATCTTAGCTACTTGATATTAAAATTTCAGCAATTTTGACAACTTAAAATTGACTCAATTGCAATTTTAACAACTTTAAATTGACTTATCAACAATTCTGGCAATTTGACAGGGACTTTTAGAGAATATTAGTGAACAATAACTAGTTTTAAGCAATTTTAGCACCTCGAAATTGACTTTTAAACAATTTTGACAACTTGACATTCACGTTTAAGCAATTTCAACAAGTAAGAATTGAATATTCAGCAATTTTGACAACTTAAAATTGACATATTAGCAATTTTAGCAACTCTAAATTCACTTATCAGCAATTTTGGCAACTTGACACTAACTTTTCGAGAATTTTAGTGAACAAAATGCAGTTTTAAGCAATTTTAGCAACTCGAACTTGGCTTCGAGCAATTTTGACGACTTGATATTCACGTTTAAGCAATTTTAACAAGTTAAAATTTTATTTTGAGCCGTTTAATTTTAATTAAACTCAAAACCTTATGCGAAATAAAATCGCGGAATTTCGTTTTTAACCGCTCCTTGTCATTAGATGCTTGCCTTTGTCCGTTGCTTCGCTGCGAAACTAGATAATGATCGCAGTAATGCTCGATGCGCGATATTTTTTTAAATATGTAGCATTGCGATCCTATTTTTTTGCCTAGTTTGCCACTAACAGTTAAATTTATGGGCACATGCGTTGAACGCGATATCAAAATTTACCACCGGAGTAGTTTCGCGCTAAAACGTTTCTCGTGTTACGATGCTCTCGAAAACACCGCGAACGCCGGAATCACTTTGACTCTCTAATATTATATCGACTAAATTATACAGGTAACATTGATGTTTAACGTTACGCTTTTGTTTTCTTTACACGTTCGAGGGAATCGCATAAAATGGAATGAGAAAAGGGCTCATTATTATTTACTCAATAGAGAACAAGTGTTACCTGTTAGAAACGCGAATTTATATTAATCGATTAGGATCATTTTGCCGTCACTTTTCTAGGTTAATTTTGACTTATTCACGAAACAAGCTGTTGACAAAATACGAATTAATTGTTTGTTTTTGGGATCGTAATTTTTATATGAATTAATTGATACTTGAAAAGTTTTGTTATTGGTAACAGGATAATGTGCGTTAGAGCAGAAAATTTTTAAGTGAATTTTTGTGTTTAAAACAACCGCTCGCATTTTCCGCAACTGAGAGAGCACAATGCTTTCGAATTAGCCGCATAAAATATTGCACACTTTCACGGATTTCATTCGGTAACTTTCACAAAATTCCTTTGCTGGAAGTAAGTTTCATTAAAGAAGAAGAAAAAAGAAAGAGCGAAACGAATGAAAGGCGTTCGAGTAAGTTGCGGCAGGAGGATTCGTGAATAAAGGATGGGACAGCAGCATTATTATCGACATGTATTCAGTCTTTTATCGGCCGCATTACGTTCGTTCGCAAATGGCAAAATCTCGTTCCGTTCCACCCCGCATTTTATCGATTATCGCCTCTCTATTACCACCGGTTCATTACCCGTTGCTTTCGCAAATTACGTCTTTGGCCGTACTCGCGAACGAAACAGTCAGCAAACGTACTTTCAATCATCAACTTGCAAGTTGATTTCATTTAATTTTAATCTCCTTCGACTCCCCATACTCGCTCACGATTTGCTTTAGTCAATATTATCGATTAAAATGCTTGCTCGTCCGCTGAAAATAAAGCAAGTTTCGAAATGCAAGAGGAAAAAATCCTTAAGCATAGAAAGTGACAGCGAATAAGTGAAAAGAGAGAGAGAGAGAGAGAGAGAGGACGCCGAAGAGTTCCTTAGGGATAAGAAATAAATGGGCATAAATCTGCCCTATTCGTTTGGCAAAATTTATAGACGAGGAGAATGTGTACGGTTTTTATCAAACAATCGAACGTAATCGTGTCGAAAGCAGACATGAAGATGCCACTCGCGGGAGCATAAATTTATGCTCGTGAGTTTGCAAGCAAAAGCTATAATTTTCGCTATTTTGGTTCAGCAAAAAAATTAATTAATCAGCAATTATATAGTATATGATTTTAATTGACATATTCTGTTTTTTATTATCAATTAAATTTCAAACTCAAATCCGATATAACATGTCAAATTGCTAAAGTTGATGATAAGTCAATTTTAAGTTGTTAAAATTGGTGAAAATTCAATTTTAAGTTGTTTAAATTGCTGAAAATTCAATATCAGGAAGCTGAAATTCCTATCAAGTCCATTTTAAGTTGTCAAAATTGCTTAAAAGTCAATTTTAAGTTGTCAAAATTGCTTAAAAGTCCATGTCAAGTTTCCAAAACTGCTGATAAGCCAAATTTAAGTTGTCAAAACTGCTGGATATTCAATTTTAACTTGTTAAAATTTCTTAAACGTTAATGTCAGGCTGTGACAACTGCTTAAAAGTCAATTTTAAGTTGTCAAAATTGCTGGACATTCAATTTAACTTATTAAAATTGTGTAAAAGTCCATGTCAAGTTCCCAAAACTGCTGATAAGCCAAATTTAAGTTATCAAAAGTGCTGGAAATTCAATTTTAACTTGTTAAAATTTCTTAAACGTTAATATCAGGCTGTGACAACTGCTTAAAAGTCAATTTTAAGTTGTCAAAATTGCTGGAAATTCAATTTAACTTATTAAAATTAGATACAAGTCCATGTCAAGTTCCCAAAACTGCTGATAAGCCAAATTTATGTTGCCAAAACTGCTAGAAATTCAATTTTAACTTGTTAAAATTGCTTAAGCGTTAATGTTCGGTTGTGGTAATTGCTTAAAAGTCCATTTCAAGCGGCTAAAATTGCTGAAAACGAGTTTTTGTTCATTGAAATTCTCTAAAAATCAATGTCAAGTTGCCAAAATTGCTGTTAAGTCAAATTCAAATTCCTCAAACGCCATTGTCAGCCTCCTAAAATTGATTGAAAGTCAACTCAACGTTGCTAAAATTGTTTAAAACCAGTTTTCGTTCACCAAAAATTCTGCAAATTAAATGCAAACCAAAAACTAATCATCAATTAGTGCGTGATTCTAATTGATAACAGAAATTAGACTTTTGTTTTTAACTATCGATTGCATTTCAAACTCAAATCCTATACAACATTACGATTGGTCTTTGTTTGCATGATTAAAGCAGCAAAACGATCAAACGTTATCATTTTCGGCGATTTACAAGACGATACGATTCCCGCGTGCAAAACTCTTAACAATCCTGCCAACCCGCGTTTCGGCTCTCTCCCTTTCCTTCCCGTACCCCGGATATTTGCTTGTAATTCGCAGAGAAAAGTGGAACAAAACTCAACGAATCCCGGAAAATTTCTATGACGCAGCAATTTAGTAGTAGGACGCAGCGGCAGCAATAGGCTACAAATAGCACAACGCCGGGCAACGTACGCACTTAGTGCTTAAGATAAGGGCGATAATAATAGTAGTAGGGGGCCTCGTGTTAAATCAGACGCGGCAAAACCGTGCGACGATTCGCGATACTACCCCAACGTACTTACCCAAAGCAAGTAGAGGGACCTTCTTATCTTGCCAGGTCAGAGAAAGGTTATAACACAAACACACACACACCGTCACTTTGTTATATTGACCTTTCGTTTAATGCAAAGTAGCAACTCCTCCTCCTAATCACCTTTGTTACATGTGCCCCTCCGTCACCTTTGCCCCCCTCCCGTCCACCACTCATTACAAGTTTGCCCTATGTATACGTGTTTACGTAAGAAAAGCGTTCGTCTTTAACGCGTCAAACGGAATTTCGTTGGACGACGCCCTGCGACGTTCGTTAATAATGAAGGTGCCCTCATATTAGCTAATAACGTGGGCCTAATTCTATATTATAGCCCCCCCTCCATCCCCCTCCATCCCCCAGCGCAAATACGCTAATTACCGAAAAGAACCGCAATGGCACCGTTACATTGTATCAACTACTTGATTAAACAAACTGTTTCCATCTCGTTGGGCTCAATTAATGGATTATGCGCTTGTGTGTGTGCGATAGTAAAGTTGAATGAATTAAACCGTCGAAGGTCAAGTGTGCGTCGTTGTTATTGAAGGAAATTTCGCACGAGTTTTATTGCTAAATTTCAAGGTAGGCAGATTAATGGGTAAGACGTCAAGCTGATTGATACTGACTTTTTAAGCAATTTAGACCGCATGACATTCATGTTTAAGCAATTTAAACAACTTAGAATTGACTTATCAGCAATTTTCGCAACTTGACATTGACTTTTGGAGAATTTTAGTGAATAGAAACTAGTTTTCAGCAATTTTAGCCCCTCGAAATTGACTTTTAAGCAATTTTGACAACTGGACATTAATGTTTAAGCAATTTTCGCAACTTGGCATTGATTTTTGGAGAATTTTAGTGAATAGAAACTAGTTTTCAGCAATTTTAGCCCCTCGAAATTGACTTTTAAGCAATTTTGACAACTGGACATTAATGTTTAAGCAATTTTCGCAACTTGGCATTGATTTTTGGAGAATTTTAGCGAACATAAACTAGTTTTCAGCAATGTTAGCAACTCGAAATTGACTTTTAAGCAATTTTGACAACTTGACATTCACGTTTGAGCAATTTAAACGACTTTAAATTGAATCTTCAGCAATTTTGATAACTGAGAATTGACTTATCAGCAATTTTGGCAACTTGACATTGACCTTTAGAGAATTTTACCAAACAGAAACTAGTTTTAAACAATTTTAGCAACTCGAAATTGACTTTTAAGCAATTTTGACAACTTGATATTAATGTTTAAGCAATTTAAACAACTTATAATTGAATTTTCAGCAATTTTGACAACAGAATTGACTTATCAGCAATTTTCGTAACTTAACATTGACCTTTAGAGAATTTTACCAAACAGAAACTAGTTTTAAGCAATTTTAGCCACTCGATATTGACTTTTAAGCAATTTTGACAATTTGACATTAATGTTTAAGCAATTTAAACAACTTAAAATTGAATTTTCAGCAATTTTGACAACTTAGAATTGATTTATCAGCAATTTTGGTAACTTGAGATTGACTTTTGGAGAATTTTAGCGAACAGGAACTAGTTTTAAGCAATTTTAGCAACTGTAAATTATCTTTTAAGCAATTTTCACAACTTGACATTTAGTTTTAGAGAATTTTAGTGCACAGAAACTAGTTTTAAGAAATTGTTTTGTTCAAAAACGAAAAATTTAGCTGCATCAATTGGATAGACGACCATAAGATTTCGCCATATTTCTAGTTTAACTACAATTAAATTGCCAAGATTATCGATCGAATGCGTTATTAACCGTATTGTTTTTGTATCGCGTTGCCGAATGGAAGGAATTTCATAAATAACGTAATTTAGTTTAGCATTATGACGAAACTAAATAGAAGACGAGAAAAACATATTTTAGATTAGTTTAAAAGATACGTAAATGATAATATATAAACTTTAATTAAATAAATTGCAAAGGCTGCGCAATCTATTCGGCTTCATTCGCTTTCGTTTAATTGTTATGTCTTCCAACTCTTTGATAATTTTTAATCGTTTATTATGCTTTATAAATGCTTTTCCCTTCATTAATTAAACGTGAAATCTATTATTTTTTATTTAAATAAATACGTGAGATTTCTTGCGTTAAATAAATGTGCAAAATCCGCACGAAATCACTCACAATCAATGTTTGTTACGGTCTGCTTCCTAATTGATACGAATCACGCTATCCCGACTCTTTAGTCGTATTAATCAAATAACATTGGTTCTATGCAACGGTAAAAATTTAGTAAAATAATTAAACCGAATGAACGAAGAAATTTTATTTGAGACGAGCATTCGTTCGAAGCCATTCTCTTATATTTACCTTTTGCACTTTTTACTCGCTTAATAGACACACAATTCAATTACCTTCTTATTCCATTCTACTATTTCACGTAAAAGCACACCAAAAAAAAAGTCAACTTCAATTCTCTGACGTCTCCATTGAATTAGCAACCACTCAAACTCGAATATATACGAGAAGATATTTTATATTTTCGGATGGGACATCTTTATGAGTAAACCCAATTCTCGCGATTTAATTCCATTGCAAATTCAACGATATAATAGAATGGCAAAAATCGAATTACGTCACTCCACCGGGGCATTAGATTAATTCTTGCACGTGCGACCCGGCGCCTCCACCAAAAGAAAGACAAAAAGGAGGGAGAGAAAAAAGTGCTTTAATATTTACGTTTATTAATAGGTTATGAAGCTTAAGAGGCGCATCATTTTTTTGATAATTTTTTTAACGTTAAATCCACTGGATTTAATTGCAGTTTTGTTCGATTCGATTCGTTTTTTGTTGACGTAGAGCAGCAACAAAATGCTAAGCGATTGTTCCACGAACTAATTAGCATTTACTTTCAATTGCTGTCGTATCGCATCACGTCTTAACGTTTAGTAATAATAATTAACTTTACGAACGGTTTGGAAGTAAACTACGTACATTAGTTTCGTATCGTTGTCGTTTTAGTTTGTTAACGTGTCGCCGCTCATCATCATCATCATCATCGTTGCGCGGAACGTGCAACTTTTAACGGGCACGAATAAATGAAATACATCACGCGGGGACAGTTGACGCTAGCCCGTTTAAAATGGCTAAGATCAGTTAAGGAATTAATTACGACAATGTTTCGCGTCGCGCAGATTTATCGAATCGCAACGGAGATAAATTCCATTTGGCGCATTATTAAATTTCGAAATTAATCAGCTCTTTCTTCTGTTTCCAGGTAAACTTTCTAGTTTTTTTTTGAAAGCTAATCTCATTGCACTATGAGAATTTTTGAAAGTTATTTGAGAGTTTTAATACTACTTTCTAGTTTTTTGAAAGCAAAACTCATTTCACTATAAGAATTTAAGAGTTCTCTTCTTTTTAAAGTTATTTGAGAGCTTGAATGCTAGCTCTATAGTTTTTTAAGAGCAAAACTCATTTCACTATGAGAATTTAAGTTTTTCAAGGTTATTTGAGAGCTTGAAAGCTAATCTCATTGCACTTTGAGAATTTGTGAGTTTTTGAAAGTTATTTGTTAGTTTGACAGCTAGTCCAATTGCACTATGAGAATTTGTTAGTTTTTGAAATTAATTTAGGAGTTTGAAAACTAATCTCATTGCACTATGAGAATTTGAGAATTTTTCAGAGTTATTTGAGAGTTTTAATGCCAGCCTCTAGCTTTATGAAATCTTATCTCATGGCACCATGAGAACTTGTGAATTTTTGAAAGTTATTTGAGAGTTTGAAAGCTAATCTCATCGCCCTATGAGAATTTGAGACTTTTTCAAAGTTATTTTGGAGCTTGATTGCTACTTTCTAGTTTTATGAAAGCTATTCTCATTATACTTTGAGAATTTTTTCAAAGTTATTTGAGAGTTTGAATGTTACCCTCTAGTTTTATGAAAGCTTATCTCATTGCAGTATGAGAATTTGAGAGTTATTGAAAGTTATTTTGGAGTTTGATTGCTACTTTCTAGATTTATGAAAGCTATTGCACTATGAGCATTTGAGGGTTTTTAAAAGTCATTGAACAGTTTAAATGCTAATTTCATGTAACTAGGAGAAATTAATTACGACAACGTACGTCCCGAGAATGTTTCGCGTCGCAATGACGATAAATTCTTAAATTCCGAAATTAATCACCTTCCACTCGATTTACTTTGTTTTTCGTTTAATTGTCAACTGCTAATCAGCTCTTTCTTGTGTTTCCAGGTAAACTATCGTTTGCGAGAGGACCTAACGTGCTAGATTTTAAGCAGGATGGATAAACGACGAACGGTTAACGAAACGTATGACGAGAGATGGGCGTGGTGCTAATTAAAAAAGAAAATTACTCATAATGCCGACGAACGAATTTAATCGCTAGGAAATATGGTCGTTAACAGTAACAACTATTTCAAGACTGAATTCGCGTTGAACGATCGCGACCTCGAAACGAATAACAGTAAGACTTGGTATGTGCGGGATACGAACTCGTACGGTTCGAGTGCGCCATTGACATGCTGCGGCCTGACGAAGACCGAGCAACAACATCTGACGACGACCGCGGCGCCGCGGTACCACAATAACGGGCCGCAGTCCGCCGCAAGTATGGTCGCTTCGTACGGCGTCTATCAGCGTGCGCATCGACGGGAGAGCGTCGACGAGGACGCGGACGACGACGGGTTCGTGCCAAATAGTAATAATTACCGTGGTGCCGTGGCGGTGAACTCTAGCGCGGACGCGAGCGCGACGCGGCCCGATGCGACCGCGACGACGGACGGCGACGGAACCGCGTGCGGCTGGTGCTTGCCGCACGCGTCCTCCTCTACCGCGACACCTTCGAACGCCGACTCTAGCTGGATGTCGTGGTGTAAACCTAGTATTCTACTTGTCCTACTAATAATATTAATTGTGGTGTTCGTACTGGTGGCAGGAATACTAATTTACTACAATTGTATGTTCACGTCGGTGATGCATGTCGGTGTTGTTTGTTCTCGTTCCCGCTTTAGCGTAATTGCACATCATTCGAATGCTACTTTCCAGTTCCTTGGAACTTCTCCTTTCCGGTTTATCGAAAGCTAATCTGATTGCACTTTGAGAATTTAAGAGTTTTCGAAAGTTATTTGAGAGTTTGAGTGCTCCTTTCTAGTTTTATGAAAGCTAATCTCATGGTAGTATGACAATTTGAGTGTTTTGGAAAGTTATTTCCGAGTTTGAGTGCTACTTTCTAGTTTTTGAAAGCTAGTCTCATGCCACAATGAGAATTTGAGTGTTTTCGAAAGTTATTTCAGAGCTTGAGAGCTACTTTCTATAATAGTTTTATGAAAGCTAATCTCATTGCACGATGAGAATTTGAGTGTTTTCGAAAGTTATTTCAGAGCGTGAGAGCTACTTTCTATAATAGTTTTATGAAAGCTAATCTCATTGCACTATGAGAACTGGAGTGTTTTCGAAAGTTATTTCAGAGCTTGAGAGCTACTTTCTATAATAGTTTTATGAAAGCTAATCTCATTGCACTATGAGAACTTGAGTGTTTTCGAAAGTTATTTCAGAGCTTGAAAGCTACTTTCTATAATAGTTTTATGAAAGCTAATCTCATTGCACTATGAGAACTTGAGTGTTTTCGAAACTTATTTCAGGGTTTGAGTGCTACTTTCTAATTTTATGAAAGTTAATCTCATGCCACTATGAGAACTTGAGTGTTTTCGAAACTTATTTCAGGGTTTGAGTGCTACTTTCTAGTTTTTGAAAGCTAATCCCATGCCACTATGAGAATTTGAGTGTTTTCTAAAGTTATTTCTGAGTTTGAGTGCGACTTTCTAGTTTCTGGAAGCTAATCTCATGCCACTATGAGAATTTGAGTGTTTTCTAAAGTTATTTCTGAGTTTGAGTGCTACTTTCTAGTTTTTGAAAGCTAATCTCATGCCACTATGAGAATTTGAGTGTTTTCTAAAGTTATTTCTGAGTTTGAGTGCTACTTTCTAGTTTTTGAAAGCTAATCTCATGCCACTATGAGAATTTGAGTGTTTTCTAAAGTTATTTGAGAGTTTGAATGCTACATTCTAGTTTTATGAAAACTAATCTCCTGCCACTATGAGAATTTGAGTGTTTTCGAAAGTTATTTGAGAGTTTGAGTGGTACTTTCTTGTTTTATGAAATCTAGTTTCATGCCACTATGAGAATTTGTGTGTTTCGAAAGTTATTTCTGAGTTTGAATGCTACTCTCTAGTTTTTTTTAAGCTAATCTCATTGCACTATGACAATTTGAGAGGTTTTCAAAGTTATTTGAGAGTTTGAATGCTACATTCTAGTTTTATGAAAACTAATCTCATGCCACTATGAGAATTTGAGTGTATTCGAAAGTTATTTCAGGGTTCGAGTGTTACTTTCTAGTTTTAGGAAAGATAATTTCATTGCACTTTGAGAACCTGAGAGTTTTTGTATGTTATTTCAGTTTGACTGCTACTTTCTAGTTTTCTGAAAGCTAATCTCATGCCACTATGAGAATTTGAGCATTTTTAAAGTTATTTTAAAATTTGAATGCTACTTTCTAGTTTTATGAAAGCTAATCTGCCACAATGAGAATTTGAGTGTTTTCTAAAGTTATTTCTGAGTTTGAGTGCTACTAGCTAGTTTTTGAAAGCTAATCTCATGCCACTATGAGAATTTGAGTGTTTTCGAAAGTTATTTGAGAGTTTGAGTGCTACGTTCTGGTTTTATTAAAGCTTAAGAACTTGAGAGTTTTGGAAAGTCATTTTAGAGTTTGACTGGTACTTGCTAGTTTTTTAAGCTAATCTCATTGCACTATGAAAATGGGAGTTTTTCAAAGTTATTTGTGAGTTTGAAGGCTACTTGCTAGTTTTATGAAAGCTAATCTCACGCCACTATTAGAAGTTTGAGGGTTTTGTAAAGTTATTTGTGGGTATGGATGCTACTTTCTAATTCCTCTGAACTTCTCCTTTTCATTTGAGAATAGATTTCAATAATATATAATCTATTATTATTATTATTATTACCATTACTAAGTGTTGCATGCTATTATTTTCATTTTTGTTTTGTTTGCTTTTTAATCATGAGTTTATAATAAAAGGTGCTGCTTAGAGAATGAAATATGTCCGAAATTTAATATGCCTCTTTTAAAAACCTATTAAAACTTTTCATAATGAACGAGTCGAGTGGAAAAGAAAAGGAAATTTAGACGAGAGCGGGAAGAAAGGGAAGAAAAACAATTAAAAATTGTTTAAAGGGTTATATCTATCCTTTGATTAAATATTACGTGCTTGCAAAGGAACAAAAACCCTTTTGACGAGAGAAATTGAAAAGCAAATATTCAAACGTAGAGCGCAGAATGAGAGAGAAAAGAGAGATAAAAGTTTGTTTTTGCTTCGCGTATTATACTAATATAATTACCCCAAACACTAATTCTACAAAGGTGTCCTATCTAGATTATTTTAATCGCTGATATTCCCGCTCGCAATCAAGTAGAACCGAACGGCGAAAGCAGGAGGAAACGACGACGAGCTTAATCATCATAATCGATTCGCCTTTCTTTCTTTTTTTTTTTCGCGAATCTTATTCAATTTATGCCCGTCAAATGGAACGCAATCTTGACGAAATTCGATTATTTACAGATTTAAATTGCTAATCTTCCATACTTTCAATTCACTTGCTAATCGAATCGCACCTTTTACTAGCACTAGACGAAATTTATTTTAATTTCCATTCTTTCGTTTTCGTCATTATTTAACTTCACGAACCAACCAACACCGTATTTCTATCTATATTACGAGAGGGGCGAAAGTATTAAAAGGACATGGAACAACACACGCCACATTAACTACTTCGTACTAGCGGCAGCGTACCTCGCGATATTTCGCTAGATAAGAATGATCGATGGGCATTGCGGTCTTATTACGCCGTATTTACCACTGGATCAGCGTTATTTACGTACCACCTCGTCATAGTAGCAGCATTTACTCGTGTAAATTAATCTACGATTATAGTTGGTAACAAAAATTCAAACGGAAGGGAACACGAAGAAGAACAAAAAACAGAGGCACTTTTAATTCCTCTTGCAAACTGTTTATTAATTCATTAAAGCATTCTGAAGGTGTATGGATAATAAATAGAGTCTTAAATGACGAAGACGAGGGTTATATTTATCTTAAGACGTCGCTACATCGTCGTCGTCATTTATAATCGTTATAATTACCGCGCGCAGACACAATATTAAGCGAAAATGATTTATATTGGAGCGCACTCGAACGTTCGTTTATCGAAGCATTCACGAAATAATCGTCGTAATAACCTTGTTAATTTCGAATTAAAATACGTCATTATTATTATAATAAGGCTTATTATGGAAACTACCATTTTGCTACTTAATTGAAATAGTTTCTGCGCGCCACATTCGATTATTAACGATGCTCTTCGTAAGATTCGACGTAACAAGCGCGAGAGGATCCACTTTATTGTTGTGTAATAATCTTGTTGTTTTCGTTTGCGAAGAGAGTGAGAGAGAGAGAGAGAGAGAGAGAAGCAACACGTTCGCTTAAAAACTATATTTCACATGTGCGACGGCTATAAGATATTGAGAGTTTAATTAATTTATTACGCGATATAATCCCCCGGAATACCGTCCCGGACTCGTTTCTTTCGTTCGTTACGTCCGGAAATATATTTGGCCGTTGCGAACGGCTTCGAGCTGTTTTATTCGTGTACGCCACGGCAAAAGGGGGGCTTACTTCGGTTCGCGTTGCGAAAATATTTTATTCCCAATGGGGCATAAACAATTCTGTCCGATTTTACCACGTTTAGTACTAGCAGCGGTCGCCGCAGTATGTGTTAATCCTCTGGCATTGCGTACGTTTCGTTCATTTTTTAAGATTCTTTTTCTTCAATTTTTTTGCCTTTTTATAGAAGGGGGAACCTTCTCTACTTTTGCATTTCAGCACAAATTGCAATAAACTCAATTTGGAGTTCTTAATGTGATTATTTATGGAAGCAAACTTTAAGGATCGACTAATAAGAGTTTAATTGCGAGTTTTCTATTGAGATTGATTTGCTTTTCTTCAAATATTGCGCTTGTATAGAAGGGAGACCCTTCTCTACTTTTGCATTTTTGCACAAATTGCAATAACCTCAATTTGGACCTCATAAAGTGATTATTTATGGAAGCAAACATTAAGGATCGATTAATAAGAGTTTAATTCTGAGTTTTCTATTGAGATTGATTTGCTTTTCTTCAAATATTGCGCTTCTATAGAAGGGAGACCCTTCTCTACTTTTGCATTTTTGCACAAATTGCAATAACCTCAATTTGGACCTCATAAAGTGATTATTTATGGAAGCAAACATTAAGGATCGATTAATAAGAGTTTAATTCTGAGTTTTCTATTGAGATTGATTTGCTTTTCTTCAAATATTGCGCTTGTATAGAAGGGAGACCCTTCTCTACTTTTGCATTTTTGCACAAATTGCAAGAACCTCAATTTGGACCTCATAAAGTGATTATTTATGGAAGCAAACATTAAGGATCGATTAATAAGAGTTTAATTTTGAGGTTTGAGTTGAGATTGATTTGTTATGCTTCATTTTTTGCATTTCTATAGGAGGAAGACCTCATAAAGTGATTTTTATGGAAGCAAACATTAAGGACCGATTAATAAGAGTATAATTGTTAGCTTTGTATCGAGATTGATTTGCTTTTCTTCAATTTTTGCCTTTTTATAGTAGGGTTGACCCTTCTCTACTGTGTGCATTACTGCACAAATTGCAATAAACTCATTATGGAGCTCTTAAAGTGATTATTTATGGCAGCAAACATTAAAGATCGATTAATAAGAGTTTAATTGTTAGTTTTGTGTCGAGATGAATTTGTTATCCTTCATATTTTGGCATTTCTACTCAAGGGGGGAACCGTCTCTACGTTTGCATTTCTACACAAATTGCAATAAACTCATTTTGGAGCTCAAATACTCGCCTTTTGGACTGCACATTTTTCGATTCCCTCTTGTCCGACGATTACAGCTTCTTCGTGAACGCGAGACTCGTTTCGTAGAAAAATTCCGTGTACGTACTTTTCAGTTTTAAACAGTTAAATATCTCCAATTGTAACATCGAACAACATTGAATTTCGTGGCGGCGTCATAACCTACGCTCATAATTGACTTCGATTAACAAACACGCTTCACTCCTAGATAACGGCAGTCAGTCAGTCAGTCGGTCCGGGCAATATCGTTCGCGAAAGTTCGAAGAAGTTGTTCGGTTTATAGTATAATTTCTGGTTGCGTATAGGGCGAGCGCCAGCTCCATAGAACGTTAATGAGTTAAGTTATTATTACCATTGAACGCGATCGAGCGGGGGGAGCTTAGAAAATGGCACTAGTTGGGGGGGGGGGGAGCACAAGAGCCGGGGGGGGGGGGCTTCGGGGGGGGGGGTTGGAAGGTGTCTACCCAACATCTACCACCGTCTCTTTGACTCACTTAACATCGCACCATCAGACCACCGGTGGTAATACGGCCCTCGTAAGTAACTCCATTTACCGAGTTGGATGCCAAGGTAGTTATTATTAAATAAGCGTTACGCTCATAGACATTTTCGAACGCACATATTAGAGGGTTACGCGAGAGAGCGAGTACTTTTATGTCTCGCTAACGAACTCGTCACGATCCAGTTACGTTCCGAACCCCATGAATATTTATTCTCGAGTAGGAGGTCGGTCAGAATCCGGGCCATTAGACGTAACTATTTGAATATTATTCATTATTATAAAGTATCCCTTAGTAGTTCATTTGACGATGACGATAATTTGATTTGCTGCGCTCTGATTAAAGTGTAAAAGCTTTAATTCCGCTTTGCGAATTGATTTCGCAAGATGCAAATTGGAATTTCGCGGAGAACAATTGTTTTTGCTCGTTTCTGTATTGATAAAAGTGACGCAGATTGGCGAAAAACAAAGTTAAGAAGAAAAAAAAAAGAGAGTGAGCAACACAATTGCTGATCACGTTTCATCCAAGTGCGAATCGAATGTGTGCCGAATTGCATCGAATAATTGCATTAATGCTCCACTCGTTCGATAACAATTAGTCCGCGTCGGCATAAATAAATTGCAGTTTGTTGCAATGATTAACTGAACAAATACAAATTAGTTGGAATGCGACGCGCAATTTCCAATAACGTTCAGTTTTGAACCGCTCGAGCAATAAAACGTCTCTTCTGTGGGCGTGTGTCGACGATTGATGATGATGATGGTTGGTGGCGTTCGAAATGAGGAATATTTCAGAAGGCAATACGTGTTAATGTTGTTATTATTATTCGTGGCAACTTCTTCGCTGTTGCCCGTCTTTTCCAATATCGATCTGTCTGGAAATTAATGATGTTTTAACAAAACTATTTCTTGCAAACGCGCTACGAAACTTTCGGAATATTTCATTTTGCCATTGTTGCCTCGCACCTTTATATTTATTGTTATCGATATAATAACTACGTTCATTCTGTTGTACGTAATAATGATAATTTGATTCGTATCCTGTGGAATATTACGTTGATTCAACCGTCAGACCTACAAAGGAATTTAACGTTGCATTCTGATCGAGATGTCTCTCGATAACGGCCGGAAATTCCCTCGGAATTATCCAAACAATTACACTCGATGGGAAATCAAAATGTTACATACGTGAATTACGGAGATATCGAACGCAATGATAAAAAAAATATATTTGAATGGCTTATTTAAAAACGAATTATTTTATAAATAATAATTATTGAACCGTCAATACATGTTAACGGGTGTTTGTATTGAATTTTATTATAAAAAAATCGCTTGTTGCTGCGTTGAACGTGTTGAAATGTAAATGAATGCGTTTTCAACAAATACATTTGACGTAATAATAATGAAAATATTGTTTAAGGGCCGACATATGTGTCATTTAATTATAATGTAAGTGGATACCACCTCCATTGCTAATGTTAATTTCCATTTCCGTTGAACTTCTCCCTTCGTTTTTTCAAAGCTAATCTCATTGGACTATGAGAAGTTGAGAGTTTTTCAAAGTTATTTCAGACTTTTTGGAAGCTAATCTCATTGCACTATGAGAATTTGAGAGTTTTTCAAAGTAGTTCAGAGTTTAAATGCTATTTGCTAGTTTTATGGAAGCTAATCTCATTGCATTATGGGAATTGGAGAGTTTTTCAATGTTATTTGAGAGTTTGAACTGATTTTTGAAAGCAAATCTCATTCTATTGTGGGAATTTGACAGTTGTTCAAAGTTATTTGAGAGTTTGAATGCTATTTTCTAGTTTTATGAAAGCTTATCTCATTGCACTATGATAATATGAGAGTTTTTCAATGTTATTTGAGAGTTTGAACTTGTTTTTGAAAGCAAATCTTATTATACTGTGGGCTAATCTCATTGCATTATGATTTGCAATGTTATTTGAGAGTTTGAATGCTACTATCTTGTTTTATGAAAGCTAATCTCATTGCACTAGGAGAATTTGAGAGTTTTCTTGACTTATCTGGAACTATACGAGATAATTTGCATGTGGCGTACGGTATCATTAGCATTACAGCGTCCGGTGGTAATAATTCACGTTAAAAACTTATCCTACGTGAATTTACGTAGACGTTCGTCTGGGAACTTTGGTACAAGAAATCGAATAGAACGTTAACCGCAGTTTAAATTAACTTTTTAATTTTCCCCCGAACGGATATTATTATCGATAGTAAACTGAGGGAAAACTTACGTTCAACAATAAAAGCAGCAACAATGCGAACGTAATATTTCATAATCGGGCAACAAGCATCTGATAATAATTTAGTAATTTGCTATTATTACAACGCGTTTACGCCACGGACATTATTATTAGTCGAAGTGCAATTAAAACGAGCGTTATATTTATCAAACTATAAAACGAATAGTTTTCGCTCGAAATTTATCTAAATACACGACGAAGACCGTCGTATTTACGTATCTCTAGTCTAACATTAATAACGATAATAATAAACTCTGCCTCGTTGTAAAACAACGAACGTTTACTGCCCATGTAAATCAATATTTCCCAAGTAATGGATTCGTATACGGAATACGGGTATAAACTAGCGGCGGACACGTTTTAACTTTACTGGCTTAACGAGAATTTACGACGGCGAACAAAGAGGGGCGAATGCTCCGGTTGTGTTATTGTGCGATAAAAATTTTGGGCATGCATGCATCCATCCTCTGCTCTGCTCCAATCGACAAATGAGCGAAATGCTCGCGGTGCAATTGAGCAATCGGTAAAGCGAGCGTTAGAAAAGAATATGACAGCTTAGAATTAGCCGAGTCTACGCAGAATGAAAAAAATCATCATTCGAAACGAAACAAACGAGTATATTATTCAATTAAAATTCATGCGAACGTAAATTTATTTAGACAAAATTCAATCCGGATGATTTGCATATAAACGAACTACAAATTTTAATTTGTTAAAGGGATTAAATTAAAGAAAATGAACGTAATTTAAAATGTTCCGATGCATACAACGGTGAGCGAATGAGAGGCAAAAAAAAATAATTGGCGAGCACTCGTTGAAAGCACGTAATAATTTTCGTTAAATTTCGGTCGAATCGATTTTAGGATTAACCTATTTCGCAAAATTATTGCAATAAACTCACTTTGAAGCTCTTAATGTGATTATTTGTGGAAGCAAACATTAAAGAACGACTAATAAGAGTCCAATTGTGAGTTTTGCAATGAAATTGATTTATTTTTGTTCAGTTTTTTCCTTCTCTACTTTTGCATTTGAGCACAAATGGTAATAAACTCATTTTGGAATTATGAAAGTGATTATTTATAAAAGCAAAT
Organism: Hololepta plana; assembly: GCA_963695495.1. NCBI lineage: Eukaryota > Metazoa > Arthropoda > Insecta > Coleoptera > Histeridae > Hololepta > Hololepta plana. The sequence goes on along the minus strand of OY968838.1, from coordinate 221,226 downwards.
TTTAAGGATCGATTAACAAGAGTTTAGATGTAAGTTTTACATTATTTTTGGACAAATTACAATAAATTGATTTTCGAACACTTAATGTGATTATTTATGGAAGCAAACATTAAGGGTCGACTAATACGAGTCCAATTGTGAGTTTTGCATTTAGATTGATTTGTTTTCTTCAGTTTTTACCCTTCTCTACTGTTGTATTTTGGCACAAATTGTAATAAACTCATTTCGGAGCTCTGAAAGTGATTATTTATAGAAGCAAACTTTAAGGATCGATTAGCAAGAGTTTAGATGTAAGTTTTACATTGAGATTGATTTGTTTTTCTTCTCTATTTTTGGACAAATTGCATTAAACTCATTTTCGAACACTTAATGTGATTATATATGGAAGCAAAAATTAAAAATCGACTAAAAGAGTCCAATTGTGAGTTTTACATTGAGATTGATTTGTTTTCTTCAATTTTGAACTTTCTATAGAAGGGGGGAACCTCCTCTACTTTTGCATTTCTGCACAAATTGCAATAAACTCATTCTGGAGCTCTAAAACTGATTATTTATGGAAGCACGTATAAAATAAATTCGAGTTTCCTCCTCGGGACATACGAAACTTTTGTGTTATCGTTATTATTAACTCAAAAGCCAACGTTCTGTAGTATTACCGCAATAACACTAGAGCACATAACAAAAACGTTTGTTCGAAATTTAAATGCAATTGTACACGAGAGAAACGTACTTTTACACAAAAAGTGGCATCGATATTATTATTCAGTGCAGTGGTTCAAAGTTTTTAACGCCCTTTTCCTCAAACATTAATAAGATCCATATAATTTTTATTTACTATTTTCGCGGAGTTAATTTCAGAAGCTGGTAACACTTTCCCGTATCCGTCACAGTAATATTACGCAGAGTGACGTCTCGAAGTTTCTCTTAGACGATACAAATTTATACTCGGCTACGTAATGAAATATAATTGCATTTAATATCGGTCGCGATAAGGTAAAGTTGACGGGACGTTGTTGCTGTTGTTGTTGTTGTTAAACCGTCAGAAGTTTGTTGCGTTCTCAACGAGAATTGACTGTCATATGGGAAACGAGTGGAAATATCATCGCGATACGTAAAACATTTTGATTAACAAGCTCCAACATTTAGCATTTCGACGGAACAATGGAACGGTGGCAGCGAAACTGGAACGCGATATTAAATGTCACTAAGAACAATCTGCGCAAATGTTTTCTACTTTGCAATTCCGTTCGCAACGAGAGTTCGCAGCGAAAAACGTCCGAACACATATCGCGAGTCATTAAACAGCGACAGCCAGCAGGCGATTCGCGTTTGTTTTGCCGCATAACTCAATATTGCCGCGTTTGCGAAAGGCCCGTATGGAGAACGATTTGCGTCGAGTCGAAACAATTCCATTGATTTGTTACCGTTCGACGCTTTCAACGTACGTAACATCGAACAGCGTCTATGATTATCGAAAGAGCGCAAGTTTCAGTTAATTTTTCATCTCCGCTCGTGCGAATATACACATCTCTATTTTTTTTTTTATAAACGAACGTACATTTGTTTAGACGAATTGCCACTCGCAACTGGCACGATGCGAATATATATATATCAATCGAAAAGTAAATTCTTACCTCGGAAATGCGTAATAACGGCACGTATTACGGAGGAATAAGCGATAAATAAAAATGTCGGGCATTCGAAACAAATCTCCGGCCCGTAAAAAAAAAATGACTTCCACTGTCTCTCTTCCGCCCCACCGGCGTTTTTGACGTTAACTATGACGAATTTCTAACGATATATTAGAATGTTTTCATTATATGCCTGACATTTCGTCCCCCCCCCCTCCTCCTCACACGCACACACCCTGCGCCCCCCTCTTGATTTATAGTCGAAAATCTGTAGCAATGAAATACATATGAAACTACTTGATCACGTGTGTAATGCGAGAAAATTTGTGGGGTTGGAAAAGAGAGACGAATATTCTCCATCTTCAATCTCGGCCCCATTTCGTACCATCATATTTTATTATGTGCGTTATTTCATTGCGGTTTATTTTCTCGTGTGTTAGAGACCGACGACGAACGTCGAAATTAAAAATATTCCTCGTCGTCGGTAGTCGAAAACAAAAGAAAATAATGAATGTTTTGGGCGCTTATTAGGAGTAATATTACCTATATTAGCTAATTACATAATTAGACGCTCGCTTCGCGTTCACTAATATATTTACAACATTTATCTAATGCAACGAGTACAGTTTCTGGAAAGTTTAATACGACGAGAACGAGGCGAAGGATCGGATTTTGTTGCGAGCAAGTTGTGGAAACAACGTGATACGCGACGGATTAAAATTATCCGTCGCGGTATCATTTACCGGCTGAAAAGCGGATTCTGTGCACTCGCGATTATGAAAACTTTACGTTCGCGTAGAGATGCTAATTAGTCGTCGATCGACGTTCGGTTTTTCTACGTAAAGCATTAGGTTAATCAATGTTGAATGCTCGAAGGAAACGTCTCAATTGGCATAAGCATCTACGGGGCGTTTAAAACAAAAGGGTCACACACTTTAAGGGTTGGGGAAATAAAATCGCGGAAATTCGTTTCTAACCCAAACAATTGCTTATAATTAGTTTATGTTCACAAAAGTTCTCTAAAACTAAATGTCAAGTTGCCAAAATTGCTGATAAGCCGGTTTTAAGTTGCGTAAATTGCTCAAAACTAATTTTGAGCTGTTGAAATCGCTTAAAAGTCAATTTCGAGTTGCCAAAATTGTTTAAAACTAGTTTCTGTTCAGTAAAATGCTCTAAAACTAAATGTCAAGTTGCTAAAATCGTTGATAGGTCAATTTTAATTTGTCAAAATTGCTCATAAGTCTGTTCTAAATTGCTTAAATTGCTCAATACTAATTTTGAGCTGTTAAAATTGCTTACAAGTCAATTTCGAGTTGGTAAAATTGCTTAAAACCGGTTTTTACTCAGTAAAATTCTCTCAAAATGAATGTCAAGTTGCCAGAATTGCTGATAATACAATTTCAAGTGGCCAAGATTGCTTAAAAGTCAATTTCAAGTTGCTAAACTTGCTTAAAATTGGCTTCCCTTCACTAAAATTATCTAAAACTAAATGTCAAGTTGTCAAAATTGCTGATAACTAAATTTTAAGGTGTCAATTTTGTTGGAAATTCGATTTTAAGTTGTTTTAATTGCTCAAAACCCAATGTCAAGCTATCAAAATTGTTGATAACTAAATTTTAAGGTGTCAAAATTGTTGGAAAATCAATTTTAAATTGTTTCAATTGCTCAAAACCCAATGTCAAGCTGTCAAAATTGCTGGCAACTGAATTTTAAGGTGTCATAATTGCTGGAAAGTCAATTTTAAGTTGTTTCAATTGCTCAAAACCCAATGTCAAGCTGATAAAATTGCTGGTAACTGAATTTTAAGGTGTCAAAATTGCTGGTAACTGAATTTTAAGGTGTCAAATTATTGGAAATTCAATTTTCAGTTGTTTCAATTGCTCAAAACCCAATGTCAAGCTGTTAAAATTGCTGATAACTGAATTTTAAGGTGTCAAAATTACTGGAAAGTCAATTTTCAGTTGTTTCAATTGCTCAAAACCCAATGTCAAGCTGATAAATTGCTGATAACTAGATTTTAAGGTGTCAAGTTTGCTGGAAATTCGATTTTAAGTTGTTTCGATGTTAAGATTGCTGATAAGTCAAATTTAAGTTGTCAACATTGCAGGAAATTCAATTTTAAGTTGTTTCAATTGCTCAAAACCCAATGTCACGCTGTTAAGATTGCTGATAAGTCAAATTTAAGTTGTCAACATTGCAGGAAATTCAATTTTAAGTTGTTTCAATTGCTCAAAACCCAATGTCACGCTGTTAAGATTGCTGATAAGTCAAATTTAAGTTGTCAACATTGCTGGAAATTCAATTTTAAGTTGTTTAAATTGACTTTTCTGCCTATCTTGGGCCATATTATGACCCCCTTAAAGTTCGGGACACATCGTTCTTTGAATACCCTGTATATACGAAGTTACAAGCCCTTCGAAAGGTAAATCTTGCATAATGATACACATATACCTGTCAAACGCAACATTACTGTCAGGATTATGTTACCTATACAATTCTATCGCGTACGCAAAGGGGGGAAACAGAATTTAACTAATATTATGGACGTTTATTCGCATTATTATTCTTTTTTTTTTGCTGCCCAATATGAAATAATTTCGCAAAGTTTCCGATACGAATTTGAGCGAAAACGTTGTGCTCTTTGTGAACTAATTTTGACAAGTTGAGTACCGTTTATTAGCTAAATAAGCAAAATCGAAATATCAAAAGAAGATCGTTTGCTAATACATTTTTTTAGAACAACTTTCTTATTATAATTTCAATGATAGATTTATTAAATTATAAACTCTCCGGTGTCTTCATCTCGCATCCTCGCCACGTGACAGGTAACAATGTCGGTGAAACATTTGCAATGCGACGTAATTTCCGTCAATGCACCGTTTATTTGCATACATATCGTTTCAATAAATGTCCCATCACGAAGCAACCTCTCATCGTTGACGGTATAACTCATAGCGAGATCGTCCGTGTGCAGATCGATGTGCCCTTTTCGAACGGTTCGCAATTGTGCGTAAAGTGAAATGAAAACGTTTATGGCGCGGACATATCGCCGCAGGATATTCAATATCATCCAATGGCAATTTACAAAACTCTAGGGCGAGTCGTTCGTTTCCATTAATTTTTGCTAACGAACGCACCGAAAACAATTCGCTATCAGTCGATTTCGAAAAATGGAAGGAAAATTGAATAACGAAACGAGCCCATTTCAATTTCATAACTAATTAGTAGCAGGAGGACGGTCAGAAACGAAGAGAATAAAAGAATCTCGCCACATTTTCGCCACTATAAATTATAGTTTGATAACGACCTGTTTTGTGTTGATTATTTTCCAGTTGCTGCAAATAAAACAAGCACATTTCCGTGAAATATTGCGAACATAATCTTCCGTTGGCCGAAACTGCACCAATGGGAATTTAAAAAGAGTAAAGTTGTCGAAATACGACAAAGGCGAGGGCGAGAGGAGGGGAAAAAGCAAACAATAACTGCTGCTGGTGAAAAGATGATGAAATAAAATAAGCGCAAAACTCGCTGAAAAAAAAAACGGAGATAAAGAGAGAAACAAAAATTTATTATTATGTTCCAACGTTATAATAAATGCGTTATTTCGTGAGGGAAAAAATGTTTGCGTATAAAAAAAAACGACGCGAATTATTTTAATGAGTTCAAATGGAAATTGCTTCTTTGGAGAATTCGACTAATGCCCATCGTAATTGACGAGATTACTCGCCATCCCTGACACTCAAATCTATTTTTCAAGTCCTAATAACGACATTATCGTTAACGATATTATTCCCCACTATTAATTTTATTATTATTCCCGGACACTTTTAATTTACAAATTGATTCGCTCTCATCCATTTCCTTTCCCCCCATTTCGCCCCATATCTCGCATCCATTTATTTCATCCAAAATGCCACGTTAAAGTCTCCTTATTGGAAAATAAAACGAAAACAGGCTACGTCAATATTTCCAACCTACGAAAAAAAAAACCCACGAATTAATTCCTTTTTAATCAATTTCTCCGCGTTATATAAAGAACCACTCGAAACGAAAGTTTCTCGCGTCGAAAGTATAGAAAAACTTTGGTAATTCCCATATTAAAATAGTTGGCCCCCCTCGCTAAAAACGTATTATACGTGAGCCACTTTTTAAGGATATCCATCCACCGCACGTGTCTTCCTCCTTCGGCCCTCGAGGAGACGAAAAAGTTTTGATTGTTAGTGACCTCCCCCCCCCCCCCCCGCCCCAACGCCCCACGAGACCAAAGTTTTACGAACGAACGACGAAACTGTTGTTATTTTATGCGTAGGATTACGTCGGAAATCAGAATCTAATTTGACGTACGGTGGCTTATAGTAATGATAATAATCGATTGTTTAGCATTGTTACGCCGAAAGGGGCGATTGTTGCATGAATAAATTATTAGCACGAAATCGTTGCATGTTTCAGGTGCGAATGAAACAAGACATTAGTTGCAATCGTCGTGCAGAATGATGAAATGGCACGTAGGATAAAAGAAGCGCTTTCGAACTTGGTAAAGTGGCGAAAATTCGCAAAAGTACAATGACGAGCGCCCTTTTGTCCACTGGACGTTGGCTTTTTCCATTCGGTAAAAGCCTCGCTTTCGTTTATATTTCTTTTCGTATTCACGCCACTTTGAAGCAGTGCACGATGTAGGTCGTTTTAGTAAAAGCGCACTCGCGCCGCACCATTTTCGAGGTTAAAATGATTCCGTTTTTGTCGTTTCAGATGTCGTCCATAAGCCGAAGCAGACCGCGATCGAAGGTAAAGTTTCAATTTATCTAACTATAAATCGATAAACGCCCGTTTTCCTTGCCGCGTCTTGCGTCTTACAACGTGCGTCACTTGTTCCAATGTAACTACATGGGACCGTTTTTCTAAGACGCGACCGTCTTAGAACGACAGGTCGAGTGACGCTTCAAAACGAAGCACGCTGCGTCTTAAGAATATATAGAGATATAGTATATGCATAGAATGCAGAAAACATCTTGTTAAGTGGCGTTTTCCTAGCCGCGTCTTGCGTCTTACAACGTGCGTCACTTGTTCCAATGTAACTACATGGGACCGTTTTTCTAAGACGCGAGCGTCTTAGAACGACAGGTCGAGTGACGCTTCAAAACGAAGCACGCTGCGTCTTAAGAATAAATAGAGATATAGTATATGCATAGAATGCAGAAAACATCTTTTTAAGTGGCGTTTTCCTAGCTGCGTCTTGCGTCTTACAACGTGCGTCACTTGTTCCAATGTAACTACATGGGACCGTTTTTCTAAGACGCGAGCGTCTTAGAACGACAGGTCGAGTGACGCTTCAAAACGAAGCACGCTGCGTCTTAAGAATAAATAGAGATATAGTATATGCATAGAATGCAGAAAACATCTTTTTAAGTGGCGTTTTCCTAGCTGCGTCTTGCGTCTTACAACGTGCGTCACTTGTTCCAATGTAACTACATGGGACCGTTTTTCTAAGACGCGAGCGTCTTAGAACGACAGGTCGAGTGACGCTTCAAAACGAAGCACGCTGCGTCTTAAGAATAAATAGAGATATAGTATATGCATAGAATGCAGAAAACATCTTTTTAAGTGGCGTTTTCCTAGCTGCGTCTTGCGTCTTACAACGTGCGTCACTTGTTCCAATGTAACTACATGGGACCGTTTTTCTAAGACGCGAGCGTCTTAGAACGACAGGTCGAGTGACGCTTCAAAACGAAGCACGCTGCGTCTTAAGAATAAATAGAGATATAGTATATGCATATAATGCAGAAAACATCTTTTTAAGTGGCGTTTTCCTAGCTGCGTCTTGCGTCTTACAACGTGCGTCACTTGTTCCAATGTAACTACATGGGACCGTTTTTCTAAGACGCGAGCGTCTTAGAACGACAGGTCGAGTGACGCTTCAAAACGAAGCACGCTGCGTCTTAAGAATAAATAGAGATATAGTATATGCATAGAATGCAGAAAACATCTTTTTAAGTGGCGTTTTCCTAGCTGCGTCTTGCGTCTTACAACGTGCGTCACTTGTTCCAATGTAACTACATGGGACCGCTTTTCTAAGACGCGAGCGTCTTAGAACGACAGGTCGAGTGACGCTTCAAAACGAAGCACGCTGCGTCTTAAGAATAAATAGAGATATAGTATATGCATAGAATGCAGAAAACATCTTTTTAAGTGGCGTTTTCCTAGCTGCGTCTTGCGTCTTACAACGTGCGTCACTTGTTCCAATGTAACTACATGGGACCGTTTTTCTAAGACGCGAGCGTCTTAGAACGACAGGTCGAGTGACGCTTCAAAACGAAGCACGCTGCGTCTTAAGAATAAATAGAGATATAGTATATGCATAGAATGCAGAAAACATCTTTTTAAGTGGCGTTTTCCTAGCTGCGTCTTGCGTCTTACAACGTGCGTCACTTGTTCCAATGTAACTACATGGGACCGTTTTTCTAAGACGCGAGCGTCTTAGAACGACAGGTCGAGTGACGCTTCAAAACGAAGCACGCTGCGTCTTAAGAATAAATAGAGATATAGTATATGCATAGAATGCAGAAAACATCTTTTTAAGTGGCGTTTTCCTAGCTGCGTCTTGCGTCTTACAACGTGCGTCACTTGTTCCAATGTAACTACATGGGACCGTTTTTCTAAGACGCGAGCGTCTTAGAACGACAGGTCGAGTGACGCTTCAAAACGAAGCACGCTGCGTCTTAAGAATAAATAGAGATATAGTATATGCATAGAATGCAGAAAACATCTTTTTAAGTGGCGTTTTCCTAGCTGCGTCTTGCGTCTTACAACGTGCGTCACTTGTTCCAATGTAACTACATGGGACCGTTTTTCTAAGACGCGAGCGTCTTAGAACGACAGGTCGAGTGACGCTTCAAAACGAAGCACGCTGCGTCTTAAGAATAAATAGAGATATAGTATATGCATAGAATGCAGAAAACATCTTTTTAAGTGGCGTTTTCCTAGCTGCGTCTTGCGTCTTACAACGTGCGTCACTTGTTCCAATGTAACTACATGGGACCGTTTTTCTAAGACGCGAGCGTCTTAGAACGACAGGTCGAGTGACGCTTCAAAACGAAGCACGCTGCGTCTTAAGAATAAATAGAGATATAGTATATGCATAGAATGCAGAAAACATCTTGTTAAGTGGCGTTTTCCTAGCCGCGTCTTGCGTCTTACAACGTGCGTCACTTGTTCCAATGTAACTACATGGGACCGTTTTTCTAAGACGCGAGCGTCTTAGAACGACAGGTCGAGTGACGCTTCAAAACGAAGCACGCTGCGTCTTAAGAATAAATAGAGATATAGTATATGCATATAATGCAGAAAACATCTTTTTAAGTGGCGTTTTCCTAGCTGCGTCTTGCGTCTTACAACGTGCGTCACTTGTTCCAATGTAACTACATGGGACCGTTTTTCTAAGACGCGAGCGTCTTAGAACGACAGGTCGAGTGACGCTTCAAAACGAAGCACGCTGCGTCTTAAGAATAAATAGAGATATAGTATATGCATAGAATGCAGAAAACATCTTTTTAAGTGGCGTTTTCCTAGCCGCGTCTTGCGTCTTACAACGTGCGTCACTTGTTCCAATGTAACTACATGGGACCGTTTTTCTAAGGCGCGAGCGTCTTAGAACGACAGGTCGAGTGACGCTTCAAAACGAAGCACGCTGCGTCTTAAGAATAAATAGAGATATAGTATATGCATAGAATGCAGAAAACATCTTTTTAAGTGGCGCTTTCCTAGCCGCGTCTTGCGTCTTACAACGTGCGTCACTTGTTCCAATGTAACTACATGGGACCGTTTTTCTAAGACGCGAGCGTCTTAGAACGACAGGTCGAGTGACGCTTCAAAACGAAGCACGCTGCGTCTTAAGAATAAATAGAGATATAGTATATGCATAGAATGCAGAAAACATCTTTTTAAGTGGCGTTTTCCTAGCTGCGTCTTGCGTCTTACAACGTGCGTCACTTGTTCCAATGTAACTACATGGGACCGTTTTTCTAAGACGCGAGCGTCTTAGAACGACAGGTCGAGTGACGCTTCAAAACGAAGCACGCTGCGTCTTAAGAATAAATAGAGATATAGTATATGCATAGAATGCAGAAAACATCTTGTTAAGTGGCGTTTTCCTAGCCGCGTCTTGCGTCTTACAACGTGCGTCACTTGTTCCAATGTAACTACATGGGACCGTTTTTCTAAGACGCGAGCGTCTTAGAACGACAGGTCGAGTGACGCTTCAAAACGAAGCACGCTGCGTCTTAAGAATAAATAGAGATATAGTATATGCATAGAATGCAGAAAACATCTTTTTAAGTGGCGTTTTCCTAGCCGCGTCTTGCGTCTTACAACGTGCGTCACTTGTTCCAATGTAACTACATGGGACCGTTTTTCTAAGACGCGAGCGTCTTAGAACGACAGGTCGAGTGACGCTTCAAAACGAAGCACGCTGCGTCTTAAGAATAAATAGAGATATAGTATATGCATAGAATGCAGAAAACATCTTTTTAAGTGGCGTTTTCCTAGCTGCGTCTTGCGTCTTACAACGTGTGTCACTTGTTCCAATGTAACTACATGGGACCGTTTTTCTAAGACGCGAGCGTCTTAGAACGACAGGTCGAGTGACGCTTCAAAACGAAGCACGCTGCGTCTTAAGAATAAATAGAGATATAGTATATGCATAGAATGCAGAAAACATCTTTTTAAGTGGCGTTTTCCTAGCTGCGTCTTGCGTCTTACAACGTGCGTCACTTGTTCCAATGTAACTACATGGGACCGTTTTTCTAAGACGCGAGCGTCTTAGAACGACAGGTCGAGTGACGCTTCAAAACGAAGCACGCTGCGTCTTAAGAATAAATAGAGATATAGTATATGCATAGAATGCAGAAAACATCTTGTTAAGTGGCGTTTTCCTAGCCGCGTCTTGCGTCTTACAACGTGCGTCACTTGTTCCAATGTAACTACATGGGACCGTTTTTCTAAGACGCGAGCGTCTTAGAACGACAGGTCGAGTGACGCTTCAAAACGAAGCACGCTGCGTCTTAAGAATAAATAGAGATATAGTATATGCATAGAATGCAGAAAACATCTTTTTAAGTGGCGTTTTCCTAGCCGCGTCTTGCGTCTTACAACGTGCGTCACTTGTTCCAATGTAACTACATGGGACCGTTTTTCTAAGACGCGAGCGTCTTAGAACGACAGGTCGAGTGACGCTTCAAAACGAAGCACGCTGCGTCTTAAGAATAAATAGAGATATAGTATATGCATAGAATGCAGAAAACATCTTTTTAAGTGGCGTTTTCCTAGCTGCGTCTTGCGTCTTACAACGTGCGTCACTTGTTCCAATGTAACTACATGGGACCGTTTTTCTAAGACGCGAGCGTCTTAGAACGACAGGTCGAGTGACGCTTCAAAACGAAGCACGCTGCGTCTTAAGAATAAATAGAGATATAGTATATGCATAGAATGCAGAAAACATCTTGTTAAGTGGCGTTTTCCTAGCCGCGTCTTGCGTCTTACAACGTGCGTCACTTGTTCCAATGTAACTACATGGGACCGTTTTTCTAAGACGCGAGCGTCTTAGAACGACAGGTCGAGTGACGCTTCAAAACGAAGCACGCTGCGTCTTAAGAATAAATAGAGATATAGTATATGCATAGAATGCAGAAAACATCTTTTTAAGTGGCGTTTTCCTAGCTGCGTCTTGCGTCTTACAACGTGCGTCACTTGTTCCAATGTAACTACATGGGACCGTTTTTCTAAGACGCGAGCGTCTTAGAACGACAGGTCGAGTGACGCTTCAAAACGAAGCACGCTGCGTCTTAAGAATAAATAGAGATATAGTATATGCATAGAATGCAGAAAACATCTTTTTAAGTGGCGTTTTCCTAGCTGCGTCTTGCATCTTACAACGTGCGTCACTTGTTCCAATGTAACTACATGGGACCGTTTTTCTAAGACGCGAGCGTCTTAGAACGACAGGTCGAGTGACGCTTCAAAACGAAGCACGCTGCGTCTTAAGAATAAATAGAGATATAGTATATGCATAGAATGCAGAAAACATCTTGTTAAGTGGCGTTTTCCTAGCCGCGTCTTGCGTCTTACAACGTGCGTCACTTGTTCCAATGTAACTACATGGGACCGTTTTTCTAAGACGCGAGCGTCTTAGAACGACAGGTCGAGTGACGCTTCAAAACGAAGCACGCTGCGTCTTAAGAATAAATAGAGATATAGTATATGCATAGAATGCAGAAAACATCTTGTTAAGTGGCGTTTTCCTAGCCGCGTCTTGCGTCTTACAACGTTGCTCCAATGTAACTAAACGCGTTTTCCTAAGACGCGAGCGTCTTAGAACGACTCGTCAAGTGACGAGTCAAAACGAAGCACGCTGCGTCTTAAGAATATATAGAGATATAGTATATGCGTAGAATCCAGAAACATCTTGTTATATTTTGATTCTTTTGCGGCTGCTTTTGATACTTTTGCCAAAATACAATGTGAATATCCTATTTAGTTAGTTATATTTTTACTTAATTTAAATCCAACTTTTGGAAAAAATCCTATTTGTCGGATCCGAAATACAACATACAAGAATATGTTTTTATTAAATTGTTTTCTATTGATTATCGCTGTATTAAAACTATTACGATTATCGTTAAAAACTTTCTGTTTCCGTTGAAAAGAATCGTTCCAATCATTCGAAAATACTATTTTAAGGACCTAGGAAACCCCGATGAAAATGATATTCTGTTCAATACTGCTGTATTATTAAAAAACAGCGATCACTCTTATCCTCAAATTTACTTGATTCGTAAAAAAATCTTAATAGTCGTAACTTTTCTTTCGAGCAATACATTTCTTTCGTATTTACAGAAATCATTAAAAAATACGTCTACTACTCTTCAATTTTCGTATTCAGAAGATGAAAAATATCTCGACTCTTCGACTTTCTCTAAGTACGCAAGCGCTCGACGCAGTTCGTTCCGCTCCTAGGAAAAAACGCGTGACTATGCGTCTTATGCGACGCAACGTGCTGCGGAGATTGCTTTTCTATGCCGCAAGACGCGGCTAGGAGAACGCCGCTTAAGGACGCGTAGACGATTTCGGTGAGAATTATGAGAGCAAGAAAAAGCGTAAAAAAGAAAAAAAAAAATGAGACGCGAGAGAATGAGGAATAGGAGTGGCTGTGTCGTCTACGGTTGCACACACGTTCGAGCAAAAGACAGTTCGCTCCTGTAATAGATTAATGTGGAAAGTTTTTAGTTTACTATGGCAAACTTGCCCCCCATTAACTGGTGAAATACGCTCCGCTCGAGAGTAGCACGTGCATTCTGCTCCGCGGAATAATCAAGGAGCCGGGCAGCACACACACACACACACACACATACGAAAGAGAGCGACATAATTCTCGTCACGGAGGAGGAGAGAGAAAAATCGCCTGTCGATAACACTTGACTGCGCGCCTTTACACGTTGCGGCCGTAATGTATTTGCGCGGCGTTAACGAAGCCATATAAATCAGTCTACTCGCCTTACTACTACTAGTACTACTACTATTGCTTTCAACTCTTTTCATTGTCCGATTTCGCGATCCTAACCTGCAATTAGCTCCGATGATCTTCGCGCAGATTCGTTAACGGGCGGATGTAAAGCGAATTAAACGATCCGTTGTCGTCTGTTGGGGGTTAAGAGAATTTTGCTAATGAGATCGTTACTACACTGATTTCACGATGATAATCATAAGGGGGGGGGGCTTCTCTAAAAGTGCAAAAATTGAGGAAGAGATGTTCCCAAAAAAATTAATGAATCTCAGTGTAAAACTACCAATTAAACCCTTATTAACCGATCTTTAATGTTTGCTTTCATAAATTACCTATTAAAAACTTCCAAAGTGGGTTTAATGCAACTTGTGCAGAAATGCAAAAGTATTGAAGGGTCCCCCCTTGCAAAATTCACAACTAAACTCTAATTAATCGATCTTTAATGTTTGCTTCCATAAATTATCACCTTAAGAGTTCCAAAATAAGTTTAATACAATTTCTGCAGAAATGCAAAAGTATAGAAGGGTCCCCCCTTCTATAGAAATGCGATAATTGAGGAAATGCAAATCGATCTTAATGTATAACTCGCCTTTAAACTCTTATTAGTCGATCTTTAATGCTTGCTTCCATAAATAATCACATTAAGAGTTCCAAAGTGAGTTTATTGCAAGTTGCGAAGAAATGCAAGAGTAGAGAATGGTCCGCCCTTTTATAAAATGGCAAAAATTGCTAAAAAACAAATCTCAATGCAAAATTCACATTTAACGTCTAATTAATCGAACTTTACTGTTTGCTTCTATAAATAATCACATTCCAGTTCCAAAGCGAGTTTATTGCATGTTGTGAAGAAATGCAAGAGTATAGAAGCCCCCCGCCTCTATAGAAAGTTCAAAATTGCTGAAAAGCAAATCTATCTCAATGCAAACTCATAATTAAACTCTAATTAATCGATCTTTAATGTTTACTTCCATAAATAATCACATTAGGAGTTCCAAAGCGAGTTTATTGCATCTTCTGCAGAAGTGCCAAGTACGAATTCAAAAATTGAGGAAAAACAAATCAAAATGTAAAACTCACCTTTAAACTCTTATTAGTGGATCTTCAATGCTTGCTTCCATAAATAATCACTCTCGGAGCTCCAGAATGAGTTTATTGCAGTTTGTGCAAAAAATGGAAAAAGAAAACGGAATACGCAGCTTTATTTATTGTCGAATACATAAGTCGAAGGCGTTCGGTGGCTCCCCTGCCGCCCTTCCACGCGCATTCACCGCGGCCTCCATCGACGTATACGTGATCATCGCCTTTGTTAATTAAATTTATAATATAAGCCGTTAATGTTTCAACTTATTCCGCCGAAACTTTCTTAACAATCGCTCTAAGAGGATGAGCGCGCACGTTAGCTTCGTGCACATCCAACCCTCGTTAATTTTACGGGATCCACCACATAAATGTATGACCGAACATTAATATCAAGATAAATTATAGATCAAACTTATTAATCAACGTTAAAAGCGAGATTGGCTTAGAATACTTTGGACGGACGATAAGCCGCCATCGCCATTTCGGTTGATATTTTATTTATTCGCAAGGATAAACAAGTTGATGTTCGGGGAAATGATGAGGGGGCCGCAAAAAAAAACGGTTCATTATTATTCTCTTTTCGTTGCGCGACGAATGGACGAATAATTGCAAACTAAAAATTGTTTTGTCCGCCCCCGAAATGAATACATTGTGCGGACAATTAGATTGCGAAGCGCGTTCGTATCGCGCACTCGAATACAATTCGCAATGTATGTGAAGGTTTATTTCGAACGAGTGCCCGAGCACTTCACGTTAATGGTTGATTGAAAATCAAGTTAATTGTTCGTCGTCGTCGGCCGATGATAATGGGACGCATTGCGATCGGATTATTTTGTGTTGGCGTAGGGCGAATTGTTGACCTCGAGTCGAATGGGGAGACGATTAAACGCCGAAGGGCTCCTCTCCGTTGTTGTCAGCGACAGTGACACGTGAGTGGGCCCTCGCGGCGGTGGCGGCTATCTATTGCAATCATCCAGAGTCACCAGGTAGGGTGGCTTTGGCGTAGGACACTTCCGTGCCATTATCGATGCTTCCTGTTGTTGGGGGGGGGGGGGGGGGGGGCAAACAATGCGGACGGTAATTGTTTCGTATCGATTCGTATTAATTATTATCCTAAATTAGTCGCACATACTGCGATAAACTCATTTTTGCACTTGGATACTCGTTTCTTACAAATTCGAATTTTTCACCAATCGTTTTGGGGAAATATGAATCTGCACGTAGACCAGAATTAAACGTTGATTAAGGCTCGTTAGTAATTCCACTCGCGGTTTTCGAATGCGAATTCGAATTCATTTTTTTTTTTTCAATAATTTTAAGTGCTTTTGACCGTTTCGCAAATGGCTAAAATGTCAATATAATAGTAATAATAATAATGAAACATCCCAAAGGGATTTGTTGTGTGTACATGGCATGTGTTTTAATCAAAGTTAACGTAATGGCACGTACTATTAGCATTAGAATAAAATGTTTGCGAATTTCGAGAGTGGGCGACAAGTTCACTTGTTGACGATATGAGTTAATGACGTGACAGTGCGTAAGAAACGACTATTTAAGTTCAAAAATAAGTTTGATGCTATTTGTGAGAAAGTGCAAAAGCATAGAAGGGTCGCCCCCTTCTACAGAATGGCAAAAATTGAGGAAAAGCAAATCAATCTGAATGTAAAACTTACATCTAAACTCTAATTATTCGAGCTTTAATGTTTGCTTCCATAAATAATCATATTAAGAGTTCCAATGTGAGTTTATTGCAATTTATGCAAAAGTAGAGAAGGGCAGAAATTGAGGGAAAACGAAATAATCTCAATATAAACTCATAATTAAACTCTTATTAGTCGCTCGTTATTATTTGCTTCATAAATAATCACATTAAGAGTTCCAAACCGAGTTTAATGCAATTTGTGCATAAATGTAAGAGTAGAGAATATGCAAAAAATTGAGGAAAAGCAGATCAATCTCAATGTAAAACTTACATCTAAACTCTAATTAATCGATCTTTCATGTTTGCTTCCATAAATAATAACACTAAAAGCTTTAAAGTAAGTTTATTGAAATTTGTGCAAAACTGCAAGAAGGGGGACCTTCTATAAATGTGCAAAAATTGAGGAAAAACAAATCAATCTCAATGTAAAACTAAAAATTTAACTCTTATTTTGCTTCCATAAATAATCACCTTAAGAGTTCCAAAGTGAGTTTATTGCGATTTCTGCAAAAATGCAAGAGAGGAGAAGGGCCCTCTTTCTATAAATGTGCAAAAATTGAGGAAAAACAAATCAATGGCAATGTAAAACTTAAAATTAAATTCTTGTTAGTCGATCTTTAATGTTTGCTTCCATAAATAATCGCTTTTAGAGCTCCAAAGTGAGTTTTTAGCAATTTGTACAAAAATGCGAGAGAAGAAAAGGGCAAAGGGGAACCGAAATGTGTAATATTAATAAAGAAATAAGATAAATTACTCGTACTTGGGTTACCGATATTTCTCTGCATAAAAGTATATTTGATTATCTGCAGACACGAAATACATTGTATATATTTATACATGCTTCGGTAATGTCGTAAAGGACAAATGGCGATATCGATTGAATGAATTTAAATGCGTTTAAAAAAAACAAAAAGAAAACAGAGAGAGAGAGAGAGAGTGAGAGCAGCGGGATGCCGCCGTCGCGCGAACGTCTACGAGGCTGACGGTCAATATTGCAATATGCAAATCGTGAGCAACGAAACAAACAAAACGAAAGTAGTTCTGGGGAGGGGCGATTAGAGTCGAACAGTTTTCGATATCATCAGCGTCCGGTAATTCGAGCGTTCGTTCGCGGACGCGAGAAACGGGATTAAGAAGGAAAAGAGCAGAAGAAGAGTTTTTGTGTGCGAGAGAAAGAGAGAGAGAGAGAGCAATAATGTCCCCCACACTTAGATATAGACATATATCTCTCAGCTCTCAGACCATCGAGGTGGTAGTTGACGAGATCGTCGCGTGTAGATGTGGCGTTGGTTACCATCGGGAAAGGGAAAGTGTCGCGGGACCTCTTTACGATACCCGGATCCCCGGTCCTCATCCTCCTCCGCGTCGTCGTTATCGTTTCGCCCGATTGTCGCTCTGGCACGAATAATCATATTTTATCGCGATAGACTTTAATAAACCTAACGCCTTTCGAGATAGCCGTATGATAGTAATAATGGATAATGAGCGTAATTGAATATTTCCACACGTCAAATGGCTCTTTTCCCCTTCGAACTCTCTTATTTTCTCGATGGTTCGTCTTCATCTCTACGTCGTCGAATAATTCCATTTTATCGTTTCTTCGCATTTCTTTTAGGTAACTGGTTTGGATCCAAAGAAGAAAAAAATTGTTATTCTTAATCTTCGACTAAAGACGAGAGTGGAAGCACGAAGCGAGAGGGGAATATTAACCTGGGCTAATTGCGAAAGTCATCACGAAATTTGTATTTAACTTAATCCTCCTTCTTATAGTTTACCATCGCTTATTCGTTATTGTTAACACATTCAACTTTGTACAACTATCAACTCCGCACGTATTACGATTATTAACCCATTTCCTCTCCCTCTACCCTCGCCCTGACCGTTATCGGGGTACGAGGAATTAAATGCAGGATACGAGGGTGTTACGTTTATTGATTATTTATCAAACATGAATGTTTATTACGGAAAAATTGCGATCAGACATAATGATGGGCGCAGGCTATATTTATTTCGCTTTCATCTTGAACGTGCATTCTGAAATATTAATGCTAATAAAATACACGTGGCGCGTCGTGTCTGCTGCACGAGATGTTTTTCGGTGTCTCTTTCTGTTTTCTGAACACTCTTTTTTCACGTTAAGTCACGCGTGTCACGAAGAGAGTCGCACAAATGGAGTCGAAACGGGTCCGGCTCAAAAACGGACTCTCTCGGTTCCAAATTGGGTGTATTGCAATTTGTGAATAAATGCATAAGTAGAGAAGCGTCCCTCCTTCCCTAAAAGTGCAAAATTTGAGGAAATGCAAATCATCTCAATGTAAAAGTCACAATTAAACTCCTATTAGTCGATATTTAATACTTGCTTCCATAAATTATCACTTTCAGAGCTCCAAAATGGGTCCCTCCATCGCTAAAAGTGCAAAATTTGAAGAAAAGTAAATCAATGTCAATGTAAAACTCATAACTAAACTCCTATTAGTCGATCTTGAATGCTTGCTTTAATAAATTATCACTTTTAGAGCTCCAAAATGGGTGTATTGCAATTTGTGAAGAAATGCGTAAGTAGAGAAGCGTCCCTCCTTCCCTATAAGTGCAAAATTTGAAGAAATGCAAGTCATCTCAATGTAAAAGACACAATTAAACTCCTATTAGTCAATCTCTCATGTTTGCTTCCATAAATAATCACATTAAGGGCTCCCAAATGGGTTTATTGCAATTACTGCAAAAATGCAAAAGTAGAGGAGGGCCGCCCTTCTATAGAAAGAGAAAAATTGAAGGAAATCAAATCAATCTGAAGGCAAACACACGATTAAACTCTTATTAGTCGGTCTCTAATGTGTGCTTCTATAAGTAATCACATTAAGAGTTCCAATGTGAGATTGAGATAAGGGTCCCCCCTTCCCTAAAAGTTCAAAATTTGAAGAAAATAAAATAAATCTCGTATAACTCTTAATTAAACTCTTATTAGTCAATCTTTAATGTTTGCTTCCATAAATAATCACACTAAGGGCTCCCAAATGGGTTTATTGAAATTACTGCAGAAATGTAAAAGTAGAGCCCTTCTATAGAAAGAGAAAAATTGAAGGAAATCAAATCAATCTGAAGGCAAACACACGATTAAACTCTTATTAGTCGGTCTCTAATGTGTGCTTCTATACGTTATCATATTAAGAGTTCCAATGTGAGATTGAGATAAGGGTCCCCCCTTCCCTAAAAGTGCAAAATTTGAAGAAAAGAAAATAAATCTCGTATAACTCTTAATTAAACTCTTATTAGTCAATCTTTAATGTTTGCTTCCATAAATAATCACACTAAGGGCTCCCAAATGGGTTTATTGAAATTACTGCAGAAATGTAAAAGTAGAGGAGGACCGCCCTTCTATAGAAAGGGAAAAAATAGAAGGAAATCAAATCAATCTGAAGGCAAACACACGATTAAACTCTTATTAGTCGGTCTCTAATGTGTGCTTCTATACGTTATCATATTAAGAGTTCCAATGTGAGATTGAGATAAGGGTCCCCCCTTCCCTAAAAGTGCAAAATTTGAAGAAAAGAAAATAAATCTCGTATAACTCTTAATTAAACTCTTATTAGTCAATCTTTAATGTTTGCTTCCATAAATAATCACACTAAGGGCTCCCAAATGGGTTTATTGAAATTACTGCAGAAATGTAAAAGTAGAGGAGGACCGCCCTTCTATAGAAAGGGAAAAAATAGAAGGAAATCAAATCAATCTTAAGGCAAACACACGATTAAACTCTTATTAGTCGGTCTCTAACGTGTGCTTCCATAAGTAATCACATTACGAGTCCCAAAGTGAGTTGATTGCAATTTGTGCAAAAATGCAAAAGTAATCAGGATAACGTGCCGACGATTGCACTTGCAAACGATCCATTTAAAAAGTCGAACGTTTAATCGATGAAAATAATTCCAATTCAATGAATGGACCACTCTATTTGCAAGAGATTCGCAAACACGTCTCGTTTGTTATTTACGTTACTACACGTCGAGAGAGGTGTTACGGTGACTAAAATATTCGCAATGGAATCGCGAATGTTTGTCTGCGCGTTTTTTTTTTTGCAAAAGGATACTTGTCTCCGCATAATATCAAATTACAATATCCCGGTTCTCATCACATTTTTCAAACGTATAACTAACAAGCTATTCGCACTGGGATTCCATTTCTCTCGTTCTGCTCTTCCCCATTTTGTTTTGCTCCGGCGTTTTCCGTTAAAGTAAACTATTGCCCCCCCCCCCCCCAAATAAAGATGAAATTGTCTTTATACGTCTGCGAAAATTATTCGCGGACGTACGTTGGTTTGATAATAATTCGGTCATTAATGTTTTGGTAAATTAAAAATGGGAATTTAATTGCAGCACGTGTATTTCGTTGCTAATAATAGACGGGCACTTAATTCTCGAGATTTTCAAATAAATAGCAGATTAGAACATCGCGCAAAGACAAGTATTGACGTTACCATTCGTAGATAATCCCCGGCAAAATACGTTGCATTCGGCGATTAATACGAGGATCGCTCCGGTGATAACTAGAATAATATCGATGGCTATTATTAGAACTGGACTCTAATTAATTTGCTTCAAAACATCAGAGACTTTTATATTCGCGCGTGTCTTTGTCCGAAGACAATTTAATATACTTCAAAAGGGAAACACGAGTGTCGGAGCAACATGATTTCGCGTGGATTTTCCGTAATTCCCACCGACGTATACGTGTGTGTTTATAATGTGGGTGCGGACGTAAATCCTCGGTTGGCTCATAATAAAAACATAGAATTTTATATAATTAATAATTACGACGATTGAAATGTGTACGTTGGATTCATTATTAGCAAGCAGTAAAATACTATCTCTATTGAATCACTGTGCTGCTGTCAGGACGCGTTGAGACTTTTAACTTGATAAAATTGCGTAGAAGTGACTTTTTACTTGCTGAAATTGCCTAGAAGTTAATTTTGAATTGTTAAAATTGCCTAGAAGTGACTATTAACGTGTTAAAATTGCGTACAAGTGACTTTTTACTTGTTGAAATTGCCTAGAAGTTAATTTTCAATTGTTAAAATTGCCTAGAAGTGACTATTAACGTGTTAAAATTGCGTAGAAGTGACTTTTTACTTGTTGAAATTGCCTAGAAGTTAATTTTGAATTGTTAAAATTGCCTAGAAGTGACTATTAACGTGTTAAAATTGCGTACAAGTGACTTTTTACTTGTTGAAATTGCCTAGAAGTTAATTTTGATTTGTTAAAATTGCCTAGAAGTGACTATTAACGTGTTAAAATTGCGTACAAGTGACTTTTTACTTGTTGAAATTGCCTAGAAGTTAATTTTGATTTGTTAAAATTGCCTAGAAGTGACTATTAACGTGTTAAAATTGCGTACAAGTGACTTTTTACTTGTTGAAATTGCCTAGAAGTTAATTTTCAATTGTTAAAATTGCCTAGAAGTGACTATTAACGTGTTAAAATTGCGTACAAGTGACTTTTTCCTTGTTGAAATTGCCTAGAAGTTAATTTTGATTTGTTAAAATTGCCTAGAAATGACTTACTTGATCAAATTGCTTTTAGCGTTTTAAAATT